>OX418226.1:3964130-4583160 GCA_948455865.1 Conomelus anceps | reverse complement strand
CTACGGCCACTCCTATTAGTTGAGGTAAGGCTTAATTTTGATGTGAAAGGAACTCTTGTACACAATAAAAAGATTTATCAACTAAATATTATTTCAATTTTTTTAATATTTCAATATTTCGAGACTCTTAAAATCTGCGGTAGCTTGTTGTGGAGTTTCCAACCAATGTGACTAGGTTTCTGTTTAGATAATAAGCTAAAACTTCAATAGTTAGAAGCTACTATTATTAGTCACCAAGGGATATTGCACATTATCCGTATTGTATTTCCCACCATAATTATAACCATGTCTAATTCCTCATAATATAGATTGGAATAAAAGTTTTAGCAAGAGAAAAATAGGTCTTGAAAAAGAAGATGAGATAGGAAAGTGATAGCTGTGAGCCATCAGGTATCTGTTCAATCAGATTAGATAAGCAACGCTCGCCTGGGCCCTCTCTGTAATGTTGACCGATGAGATTGGCCAGCAAAAAAACTCTGTTCTCTGCTGTAAAATCACTTCCCGGTGGTTCGGAACCACCGTTATAAACCGTTAAACAAATGTTAACCTCTCGGATTTCTTGTTTTACAACGATCTGCTTCGTAAATATTAAATTTTTATTGTAAATTTAACGACTTCCAGGCAGTTTTAATTATCAATAAATAATACTTGTACTCACATTTGGTCAAACGTTTTCGAGTCATGGAGGCCTTGAATTATTAGTCGTCGTGATTCGGAAAACGTTGGGCCAAATGTGAGTACAAATATTATTTATTTACAATTAAAGTTGTAAATAAAAAGTAAATATTTCCGTTTTCATTTTTTTTTTAACAAATTGTTGCCATCTCAATCTGCCTACCGTGTAGCCAGAGCTCATTATTTATCAGTTGCTGACTCCTACTTGATTAATATAAGTGAATAATTCCTGCACTAGACATTTGTTACATTTTTTAGGCATCATAATGGTAGCCTAATTAGGCGAGCCACTTACTCATAAATCTTCTGAACTCATTCAACAAGCCTCCGCTTTACTCAACAGTAGTTCTTTCAATTGTTACCTTGTTTATTAGTTGACATTGATGCTGGTGAACTTTACTTGGGTGAATGTACTTGTGGACAAATGTCACAGCATTTGCCTATGAATGGGAATGACTCCTGTCATTGTTATTGGCAGAAGTCAGCAGTTGGGAAGGGTTGACAGGCTCAGTAAGTGTATGTGTATATAATGTACTTGTAAATGTGTGTATGTGTTCGTGAATATTGATTGTATATAATGTAGTTTTGAATATAAATGTGTTTATCCATTCGCCTTCTGTCCATGGAGTATTGAAATTATATTGGCTCAATTCAGAAAAGCGTGGAAGGGTTTGTAGTTTAGAATGTTCCACTAAGAGAAATCAACTAACTAATAACATTTATTTGTCCAGTGACATTATTAGTTCCACAATATCGACCTTCTCAGACTTTCAAGAGCGGATATCTCGAAAACTAAACAATATATCGAAAAATATGACTGGGTAAGACTTATAGGAAATTTAATCAGCTTTAATTGTGTATGGAATGGTCATGTTGGTAGGACGTATGTTTTCCGAGATATAAGCAAAAAACCGAAAAATCGAAAAATGAGACTTTCAACCCCCCTCCCTACACCCGGCTCAAGGGCTACGGGCGGGGACTTTTGGTATGTTCACCTCCTAACTAGCCCAAACAAAGTTAGGAAGTGAAAAATTGTGTTCCAAGAATTTCCTCTATACCTTTCCTTGAACATTCGTTATCATTGTCAACAGTTGTTGCAAAGCTTCAGATTACATGCTCAACACTGAAACTGCTTTAACATTTGAAGGAAAATGGATAAAATAGTAAAATAATATATATTATTGAGAGGAATTCCATGCTCTACAACCCTATGGCCATTTTTTAGTTTTTTTGGTGCATCGTTGAAGAGTTATCCGGTCAAAAAGAGCAAAAATGTGAAGCAAAAAATTTATTTTTCAAAATTACAGACTTTCAAGAGAGGATATCTCGAAAACTAAACAAGATATCGAAAAACATGACTGGATAAGAATTGTAGGAAATTTAATCGGCTTTAATTTTGTATGGTATGGTCATGTCGGTAGGACGTATGTTTTCTGAGATATAAGCAAAAAACCGAAAGATGAGACTTTCAACCCCCCTCCCACCACCCTGCTTAAGGTATGAAGCCAAACAAAGATATGAAGTCAAAAATTGTATTCCAATTTCCCTCTATACCTTTTTTTGAGCATTCGTTGCCTGGACTATAGGTATTTGAATCGTTATTTACCAACTTAGTTTGTCTCAAAAGCTTCTGAAATGTTTAATTGTCTACCTTTGACAATTACATTCAACATTTTCTTCGGCCTTAATGGACACAAGTTCAAGGCCGAAGTGAATGTCGAATTGATTGGCAAAGGTAGACAATAATTAAACACTTTAGAAGCTTTGGAGATAAAAAAGATTCAAATACTAGCTTAAATGATCAAACTTATTTCAACCAATTCAATACAACTAACTTGGTTTCATCATATAATCCTGGCCTATATTTTAAGAACGGTACTATCGTGCTTTCTTCTGTTTACCTTGACTGCATTGCAGTCAGCTTCAATTTTTTTAATTATTCTAGACTACTTGTGTTTGGTTCTTGTTTATCCTTTCTCTGTGTTCTCGGTTTTTTGTTCTTGATTTTGACACTTATTTTTGCTTGTCGCTCCTCCCTTCAGTGGGCGTGTCTTGTTTTGGCCTTCAGCACACGGAATGATACTATTGGCTGAGGGAGAAACCTGACTCTCATAGGCTGATCTTCATTGAAGGTCTGTAATTAATTGGCTAAAGGCCCGAACAAGTCACGCCCAATGGTGGAAGGAACAACAAAGAATAATCAGTGTCAAAATCAGGAACCAAAAAAGTAACAAAAAAGATAATTCCACAAGTATGCTAAAATTAAACAATTAAATAAAAATAAAAAATGAAGCTGAATGAAATGCGGTCAAGGTCAACCGAGAAAAACAAGAAGGTACCGTTAGTAAAAAGTATGCCAGAATTATGATGAAACCAAGTTAGTTGTATTGAGTTGTTTGAAATAAATTTTATTTTTTATTATCAAACTTGAATTAATCATATTCAGTACACAACGTAGGAAAGTGATAGAGCCGTAGCAGGTATCTGTTCAATCAGATAGAGATAAGCTGCGTTCTCGTAGGACCTGTTTGTAACGGTGACCGATTAGATTGGCCAGCAGAAAAGACACTATGTTCTCTGCTGTAAAATCACTTCCCGGTGGTTCGGAACCCACCTAAAACTGTAGGTCCAACGCATCAATCACCATCATCATCATCCAACTCATTACTCACGCACAGGTCTAAGAGCTATTGGGCTTCATCTTAAAAAAAAAAAAAAAAAAAAAAAAAACAGCTCTTTATGAATGAAATAAATGATGAAATTTGGTCTACGAATCTATGTATATTATCATAAATATCAACCCAAATCTAACAGATCTTTCTGTTCATAAAATTTATGATCAAACTTGAATTAATTATATTCAGTAGCCTACATAACATAATCAACCCTAACAGCTCAGTTCTAATCATGGCATCGTTACATTGTAGTTTCCATGATCTCTTCAGCTCTAGTAAGGCTTTTTTCAACTGGTATATTTGTGAAAAGATGAGTTACATCTAGGCTGTAGGCTGAACCAATAATTTACTCCTGATAACCAATAATTGTAATGATCAAGCTATACTATCCAGTCTCAAAAATCGTCTCATAAAGTGAGAATGACAGACAATCTCCAAACAGGCTTGCAATCACATCATTACAATTCAGTGAGCGTTAGCGTTTATCGAATCAAGTGCTGAACTGAGCCTCAATAGAGGTAATCTGGGCAAGGTGGCAGAGAGGTAGAGGCTTATTTAAACCATATTTTCCGCACTGTAAGATACGTCGCGTGGGGAAGGTGAACGGATTTTGAGTAAGGCCTGTGCTCTGAGCTGTTTTCATTTATGCGGTGGTGTTTTGCGGTGAGTTCACTTCGGTGGGGGGGGGGGGGGGTTGTTGTTGGGGGGGGGGGGGGGTTGATGAAGAGAGGCATGGAAGTGACGCAGTAGGATTTGCCTACCGAGATACCCCCAGAGAACCCTTGAGCTAGCCCCTTACAACCCTCTTATAATGTCATAACGCTCAGTGAACCCCGTTCGGTGCCTTCCTTTGCACTTCACAACCCTTGCCGATAGATGAGGGGTGTGGGGGTGGCGAAGTTGGGGCACCGGTGTCAAATGCCTTTCACCAGCACACCATACGTCATATGCTAATGTACCGCGTTCTCAGACACTTCAATTAAACCAGCTCCCGGTAAGGTGCCCTGTACACTCGCTGCTGAATTTCGAGCATGGTGCCTGATTTTATGTGGAACATATGTCTCCAATATGGTTGCACCAATTATATCTCTCCAATTTGAACCCAAGGGGCGATGTTCCAGACCTTAGTTGTCACAAGTGATAATAATTATATTGAAAAAGTCCAATAAACCCATTGGATTTGAAAAAATAATGTACCTATCATCTGTGATCACTAAATACTTGATGAATCTAATATCAAAAATGATATTGTATTTCTATTTCTAAAAATAGAAATACAGTGTCAGTTTTGAAATTGAATTTTACCTATTACTTTCTTATTCTTTTAACATTTCATTTTCCTTGACAAGAAAATTCAAATTGTGCTTCGACAAATAATATCTACATCGATCTTGTTAATGAGTTGCTCAAACATTGAAAAATGTACTATTTGATTACTATAGTCTTGAAATTTGAGAAAAAATTTCCGTCGTGCTAGCAGGAAAGATTCCATGTTTTTTGGGAAGCCCTATTCCTATCTCATTTGATTTATTGATGTTTTCAATTAAACACAAAATTCGATCAACTTGGAATAATTTCTTTTTTGAAAAAGTTTATCAGCATTCATTCTATTCAATGATTGAGAAGTCATACATTCGGTGATGGTCACGTGGTGAGCGTTGTATTCATGTGATCGTGATGTACAGTTACGAGCGCTCAAGACTGCGCTTGGATGGGTGACCGTGTTTTTTATAATCTAAATTATTTTGTTCTTAAATTTGTTTCTATAAAAATACATTAGATAGTTTATTTTTTCCATAAATATTATCTGAAAAGTTATAGACCAACCTCAACGGACAAATCTCTTTTATTAATGAAGGAATTACATGCATTCGATACTGAAACAATAACAAGAGTATCAGATACAGAATTTCATAACTTTGGAATAATGAGAATTTGAATTTTCAATTAATCTTGGGGAAAATCCACACTTACCATAGAAATAACTCAATGTAACTACTTTCCAAAACTCCACCCTACTTGCTTCAACGTTTAATATCATGGTATGACAATGATATAAATATGTTTATAGGCTTATCATGACAATAATGTGGTTATAGGCTTATCATGGTTATCGGCATTCAAATTATGGTATGACAATGATATGGTTATAGGCTTATCATGGTTATTGGCATTCAATATCATGGTACTACAATAATTATATGACAATGATATGGTTATCTGCATTCAATACCATGGTACAAAATTTGAATGACAATGATATGGTTATCCGCATTCAATATCATGGTACGACAATTGTATGACAATGATGTGGTTATCCGCATTCAATATCATGGTACGACAATAGTATGACAATGATATGGTTATCCGCATTTAATATCATGGTACGACAATTGTATGACAATGGTATGGTTATCCGCATTCAATATCATGGTACGACAATGGTATGACAATGATATGGTTATATGCTTTTAATGATTCAAGGCTTGTTCTCAACAATCCTCTCATCCTACAAATAACAAAAGTGTAATAATTACAAAATAATTAATTCAATTGGATCCAACAATAATTCGTAACAGAACAAATCACAATGGCCTGCACCTCATCATTACAGAAGTTAATGGAGGATGATTGATGACTTTAACTCCAACTATATTCTAATGTGAATAGCATTAAAACCAAGAGAGGCTGCTACATATTTTAAGACTCCAAAGAAGGTTTTGCAATGCTAATGCAGTCAATGCTCACGAATGCCATTCATTCTACGTACTTTAGAACCCAGTGCCCTATAAAATAGCACACACAGAGCTCAATGGATTAAGCCTATTCATAGGAATACTCCAAGCTGAGTATCAAGTGGATTAACTTATTTTTGCTGGAGTTCACTCACCCATAGTGATCTCTTAGTAGAAAGAGTGGTTAACATTATGATTATTTTAACTTTTTAAGTGAATTCAACGACTTGCAGTCAAATTTTTATTAAGAATAAGTAGTATTTTACTTACTATGTAGGCACAAGTTTTCTTATGTTGGCAGTGGCAAAATGCTGGGTAATGCACTTGCTATAATTCGATTTCATATTTTCTGTGTATTGTATAATACTTCTGTACGCAGTGTGAATACAATGTATGTTGAATTTTTTTAATAAAACTTTGAACTTTGAACGTTTTCGAATTGTTAAAACCCATCTTCAAGGCCTCAAGGAACTTGAGGTATTAATAACTCGAAAACGTTCGGCCTACAAAGTAAGTAAAATACTACTTATTCTTAATAACAATTTGATTGCAAGTCGTTGAATTCACTCAAAAAGTTAATATTAACAACGCAGGTAGTCATGGAACAAGAAATCCAGGATTATTTTAACATAATTTATTAATTTCGAATTCCTCAAAGTGCTATTAACCATACTGAAGACTCCCACAATGGCGGATATTTAATTTGTGAAAAATTACAATGAATGTGAAGGAGCAAGACTCAAGTCCAAAACTGCTCTCTTCACAAATTTTTAATATGTTCCATTGTCCAAATCATTGAGGTTAACACAGACTAAAAATGTAGATTTGCTAAAAAGCTTCACTCGAAAAAAAAAAAAAATTATTATTTTTCATTTGAGCACTATTAATTTACAAGTTCACTCTAAAATAAACACTAAAAACAGTTAAAAATTGTTCATAATATTACATTTTGATAAAAAATTTGAGCCGAAAAACGCTATCTCGCTGCTATTGACAACAATTCAATTTGAATTCAATTAATTTATTGCCATCAACAAACAATACAAACAAAAAATTTAAACCTCCAAAATAAGAAAAAATATTAAAACAATAACAAAGTAAATAAATAAATAACAATAGCAAAGTTGAAATAAGTTTAAAAAATATATAAACAGGAGAATATAGTTATTACAGGCGGTGAATAGCTGATGGAAATCGATGAACGCTACTACACAATAATATAAGTCAACACCGGGAATCGAACCTTGGACCCCCAATTTCCGGTCGAGCGCGTTAACCACTAGACTACAGTGACCCTTCTGTACAGCAATACTCATTTTAGACTTGTTCATATCGGATCGTATATTATAAATTGGCTATGAAAGAACATAAATCATGTTCTATGTATTTCATAAATTGTCAGTTCCCTCAAAACTAATTTCACTTTGTTAGATTAAGAGATTGAGGAGCCAATTTTGGGATTTCCTGTGTGCTCCCATATGTTGTATAAAGAAAACCAACTTGTGGATGATTTTAAAACAATAATTTTATTGGTACAATTCAACTCGAATTTATTTACTCATGAATCTTTCAAGCAGCTTATAAAAAATCAAATAAAAAAATATATATAAAATCATATTTTTAACTTCAATTCGTTCATCACTCTAAATGGGAAATGTTGAGAATAAAAGTTTTAAGATAAAATGTTTTTGAGACAATATGTTATTCGAAGAGCTTCACCCTTGTTTCACAGGATATGCATGCTATTAAAAGTGTAATAACTTTAAAAACTGACACTTTTCTAGCGTTGTTGGCGCATGTAACAATATTGCACGTGTATTTAATAAGGTCTGCACATCTCATTTGACAAGACTCCATCCCTCGCTTCTTCAGACGCTAAACTTTGTCATGGAGAAGAAAAATAATATGCTGTTGAAGAAGAAGAACTTTTCTCAACAGACGGCTGTTTAAATTGAGCAGAAAGAGGGTGAATATGTTAAAGGTATCGACCTAAATGCTTCGCTCATTTGTGATGCGGAATCACAGTCTTTCTTACTTCCTGTTTTCCATTACCCAACACATGTTTTATCATTACAACTCAGATAAAGTGTCATTACGGCTCATAAAACAACAGTTTGATTTTCTCTGTAGGAATTGATATGCTTATGCAAGTTTTGCATACACTGTATACTTCGACATCGTATATGATAGCCATTATGTTGAATTTTATATAGGAGCTAACTGTGTTAGCAAACACTTATTAGCATAACTGTGTTAGCATAATATTTTTTCGCAGATACAAGAACATACTTCTCAATATATTCACAATATATTTCCTCTGGTGTCCAAGCTTCTGACACCAGAGGATGAATTCTACACTTATAAACTTATCTACTCGTAACGGTGACCGATTAGATTGGCCAGCAAAAAAGACACTGTTCTCTGCAGTAAAATCACTTCCCGGTGGTTCGGAACCCACCTAAAACTGTAGGTCCAACTCATCAATCACCATCATCCAACTCATTACCCACGCACAGGTCTCAGACCTATGTGGGCTTCATCCTCACGAAGTGATAAGCCAGCGAGTAGCTGTAACATTAAAAGGCAACCCGCCTGCTCCCCTAACAAAGACCTGACTCCTGCTAAATAATTTAACACTAATTATATACATCAAACAACACTAATTTTCACAAATATAAAAATTTACACTTTAATTTAAATATGCCGGGGACAGCTGGGTCGGCTTGTAAATTCACTTGTCAGCTAGTAAACTTACCCAGTATAATCAATGTTTCAACTTAAGTTCGTATTTAAGAACCTCACTTAAAGATCTTCTTATTATTATTAATTGTGTACGTCAAGATTGTAGTTTAAATCACTCTAAAATATAACATATGTTACATACATATAAGTAACTTCACACGCATATTAGCAATTTACAGTTTGGAAACCAAGTCTCTTGAACAACGGCCTACATTATTCTAATCTATTTACTATTCCCATAAACATAACAGCTTTCATTTGGATCTTAAACACCTCATCAAGGGTTTTTATGAATTACTTCATATTATAGCATACCTAATATGTGACAGTGGGTGTCCATGGTGAGCTGTAAATTTAATCTAGCAAGCTGTCGCAAGACAAATACCCCAGATGAAATTTTATAACATATTTCCTCAATGTATGAAGCCGAGGTCAATCGTCTATCTAACAAAACTCCTATGAATGCAATCTTGATTTCCTGGTCCAGTTGATTATCATTTACAACACGTTTATAGCCCCATCTTCGTTTAAATCATGTTGTTTTTGAAGCTTGTTTTAAGAGAAAAATTCTTCGGAAAAAGTTCCTTTGAAATACTTTGATACTGAATGTGGTGCAAATGAGACAATAGAGTATTATTACTAAGCAATATTATTACTAATAAGTAGTGTTATTACTAATAATAGAGTATTATTGCAAATGAGACAATAGAGTATTATTACTAAGTAATATTATTACTAATAATAGAGTATTATTACAAGGAAGACAATACTTCATAGTCTATTACAGATTGATTACGGAAAAAGTTTCAAAACTCGTTCAATTTCAAGAATATTATTCAACATTTTCATAACTTTCTTTGTAGTGGTAATATAATAGTTAACGATATAATTAACAATATAGTTTGTACAACAAATGTTCTTCACTTGTATATCCTATTAACAACAGCTCAATTAATTCCATTATCGCAATGTGTATTACAAGCCACGCATAGCAAAGTGAACCAACCAAATTGCCTGTTAGTAGTCTAATCTCACGCAGATAGCTTGTCCAGAAATTAAACTGTTATTATTTGCGTTACAAGCTGCTAAGACGTGTTTTTGCTACCTGGAAAGTAGACATTTTCAACGCGGATCCCACCTCATTGCACGATATTGCGTGACTACAAATGCGTGGCTTATTGTAATAATGATCTTGAAGAAGATAATGATGTAGGATTGGAAGTATGGACAAGTAGTGTGCCGAGAATCATAACATCAAATATCAGACAAGTGAAAGATTCACAACTTTGAAATATTGTAAGGGGAAGTGTTGCATAAAGAAGTATTGAACCTTAAAGACACCTCAAGCCCGACGGTCCCGGCTGCCTTTAAAGCAGTCGTTAAGTCATATCAGAGGCTCTTAACTTTGTTCAAGTGCGATCTGAGAACTCTGACACCAGACCTGAATCTGCCAGTCAGAAGATATTATACTTTTATTAGAGACGCTTTCATGATGTAGCATCACCAACCTAACTCTACAGTAGAAACAATTAGTCTGGGCGCACGGCCGTTTGGTAGTCAGCCATGGCGAGGGAAGTGTTTATCGCTCATTTCTAAAAACATATGGCCCGTGCGACGCTGCAGATGTCTTCAAGGTCAACTAGTCAACTTTTAACAGGACGGCTAGTAGTGAAACCAGAGCCACGCGCCCAGACTAATTGTTCCTACTGTACTTCTCTGGGAATTCAAAAGATTCCATTTATTGATTAATGTATTCTAATGTTTGCTTTTCCTGTGATAAACTTATAGATTATGTAGTACAAAAAAATCATATTCTATGAATAATTCCATCCATACATTTTGTTTGATCAACCATTATAAAGGTTAAGAGCAATGATAATTAGCACCTTTATCAAATAATAATAGAATAGATAAATCTATTTCTTACTATATTTCTCACTTCCATATTCTTCATAGTAGAGTCTATTTTGCTAAAATTTGAAACCTTGTTACTAGGAAGCTACTTTTGCTTCAAAATATAACTACTAGATCGGAATGACGATAGGGCTACCAATCTTTTTTTTGTAGATCACATTTTGAGACTCCCGTTAAAGAGTAAAAGACAAGTCGGATCAACAATTACTGTATTACAATCTTATACACTGGTTACCATAATTACTATATCAATTAGTTGAGGTGAGGCTTAATTTTGATGTGAAAGGAACTCTTGATCACTATAGAAAACTTCATCAACTAAATATATTTTCAATTGTTTCTTAAATATTCCTAATTCAAAATTATATCAACTTCTTTTGGACTGTGATAGTGCTTCGTGAAAATTAAATGAAAAATTAATATTCTTTTTCTGTAAGAAACTTGTGAACTATTGTGCTCCGAGGTGGAATTTCGAGTAAAATACCTAAAATTTTGATTCTACTCTGAAATTTTGTGAAAACAGTTTCGGGCAATAGCCTGTTGTATTCACATTGATTGTTAGTTAGATCAATAAATAAATGGTATATTTTGAAGACTCTTTAAAAACTGCGGTAGCTTGTAGAGTTTCCTACCAATATAACTTAGGATATACATTTTGGGTACTAGAGCTTATGCCCCTCTTTTCTCTCTGATAGCTTTCTATTCAACTTAAACCTCAGTATTGTTAGTGGTTTCAAGATATAGTCAACATGATCAATTGATCATAGACAACATGATGAATGTAGATAAATAAATAAACAATAAATAGTTTTATTTGTTTGTTATCCAGTATCTTCTGGACTTGGAGAAATATAAAAATAAAGTGTGATACAGTGTTTTCAAGATTTTATCTAGAAAGAAGTGGTTCCCTAGGGAATATCTGTCCACTACAAGCCTGCAGACGACGACATCGTCAGTGACCTGGATCTTTATTTTCTAGAGGCTTGTGTTTGCTTCTATCATGGTGGAAGGAAGAGGAACTGTTTGAGGAGAAGGGGGAAGAGGTGAGAAAAGGAATTACATTTTAGTCGATAGATTTTGCGCAGCCATTTTCAAGGACGTACCCTGGAAACCCCCCTACTACACCCCCTTTTGTACCCCTGGATGCTTAGCTACGCTATTGGTGAAGATATTAAAGGGGTTCAAAAGGGGTACGGGGTACGGGTTCTAGGCAGACGCAGAGCTCCCTGGAAAGAGACGGGAACTGGCGAAACAAGAACTCTATCTGTCTCTATATTACTTTGTGCGAGATCTCTCCAGAACAGTTCCTGCTTTCCTATTGGCTGAACTCAGCCACGCCTGTTTCCATTTTCGTTTTCTTTCGCTATCCTCCATCCTTGTCTCAACTCCCACATCATTTTTGTCTCTCTCGCACACTTCTCGACCCGGTCAAAATCTTATTCCACTCTCTTCTTCCAGCTAAATCTTTCCACACCTCATATAATCCAGCTAACTCTATAACCAGCAGTTCTTGTAATTCTTTGCAGAAAGTGCTTCCAACTGTCTCAAAATATTTTTTGAGAGATACTCGAAAAAATGAACTGTTCATGAAGCTTTTCAGAATTAAGTATATTACGGACAGTATAAAGTTTAAAAATAATAGTCATTGAAGCTTTGAAGTAGCAGAAAACTGAAAATAAATTGTAATAGATATCATTTCAAAATACAATAAAGAATAGAATTTTAATCTGGATCAGGATGAGAACATACTGGTCTTAAAGCTTTAGAATAGTATATTACGAAAATAAATTGTAATTCTCATCTATACAATAAATAAATCTACCCAATATCAATTATTAAACATGTGTCTCCACAAATGAGTCCAGCACAGTCTATAGTAGACTAGTCTATAGTCTAGATGAGACTATCTATGTCTGAGTATGTTTATGTGAAGAAATTGGAAGTTTCTTATAGCTATTATGGTTTCTGTGCTTCCAAACCAACGACGAGTGACCCCTGGCCAATCCAGGGGTTGATTTGTGGGGGGGGGGGGGGGTAAATGAGTTGCATTCCACACCCCCCCCCCCCAAATTAATTCTCAAACAACACTTAAAAAAGAGTTATTTGTGTCTTTATTTTTTGACAATGAATTTGATATCCTCACCATGACACCATAGCAAAGTGCTTAAGCTCAAGTGGCTTTGGCAAAATAGTGATTAAGTGAAAATAGGCAAAGTGAGCAAAATAAATAATCATTGAATCCTGGGAACTAACACACAAAGTCTCAATTTACGGATTAAAAGCAAGCCTTTGCCAACCTTCGATTCAATTTTGAGTATGTTCTCTTCCCAATCAAAATTAGTGTCAATAATAAAACTTTCGGTATTCACAGAACTTTCTCGATTTTTAGTTTCCAGCATTATAAAACCTGAGAACTCTCACAAAGTCTTAATGTACGGATTGAAAACAAGCTCTTTCTAACCTTGGATTCCGTCCTGAGTATTTTCTCTTCCCAATCAAAATGTCAATAATGAGGCCTAAGAGATTTACAGAATTTTCTTGAATTTCAGTTTCCAAGTTAGGTTGAAAGTAAGTGATTTTTAAATGAATAATGAGACGAAGTTCTCAGAACCACATTTATTTGAAAAAAATATAGAGGTACTAGTTCCGGATGTTACTCCATTATCAATCTCAAACCTCATCACCCGTTTGAGATTGATAATGGAGTAATATCCGAAACTAGAATCTCTATATTTTTTTAATAAACGTGGCTGTGACAACTTTGTCTTATTATTCATTATGGATATCTTCCCCAATATCACCTTCGCTACTACAAAAATAATTTTAAATCCTGAACTTTGTCCCCATTGATACATAAAAGATTTGCTGTACACCAATCCTCAGTCTCATTTTGTTATTTCTATGGTTGATGCAAGCATGTTGAGTGAGGCAGTGTTTGAGGTCAGCAGCTAGAGCATGACTCTCTGTCAGCCGGCGACATCTTTAAAACGACGACTGGCCTGACGAATACTCGGCCGACTTGGCTACCGAGTTGTCAGCTGCCGTCGCTGAAGACTTGTCTTCGTCGTCAGACAAGACGAGACGAAAAGAAGAAATGTCCATCGGTTTTGAATAGAACGTGATGAGCGTTTTACGTGACGAAATTTCGAAATATCGGCCCGCGCATTGGAATGCGAACCGTGCCGCGCCCTGACCTTGTAGTCGGGAAAGACAAGGAAAGAAGAGACAGAGATGCGTGTGGCACGAGTGGGAGAGGAGTTGTAAAGACAATAACAATTTTTAAAAGAGAGAGGAGTAATAAAGAGGAGTTGTAAAGACAATAACAATAATTACAAGAGAAGGATAAATAAAGAATAACGAATTCACGGAGGCTTATATTGATCCACCAAAAAAAAATCAAACAATCAGAACTCATAATAAAATTAGTAGATCTGATGTTGATATTGTGAAATCTCTCCATAATTGAAACAAAACAGAAGTTGTCAAATTAGTTTAGTGAAATTTTGACGGGCCGCTTTGCGCAGTTGGTTGGGGCGTCCCAACTTCAGCTTGCTGTCGTTTAAGTGGTGGTCGTGGGTTCGAATCCCGCTCCATCGTAAGGCATTTATGAATAATCATTCACTCATTACCCACGCACAAGTCTCGGACTCATGTGGACATCATCAGCAATAAAAAAATTGACAAGTTCTGTTTTGTTCCAATTTCAATCAGAACTCACCTAAAATATTGTAGTTGCAACTCACCAATCATCATCAATGGTCGACTTCATGGGGGCATTCTCATTTACCGGTAAAAGTTACCGTTGGTGTCTGTTTTGTGCATTTAAATTTTGTAACGACTATGAATTTGAATAGACCAATCAGATACTATTTACCGGTTATTGGTACAGCTCCTAGGAACTCAAACATTAATATATTACCCACCCACAAGTCTTAAACCCGTGTGGGCTTCATCCTTCGAAAAAAAATCAATAACTTATTAATACAGGTATCAGGTGTAGGAACTGATTAACGTTGTTGATAAACTTTTAAATGATTAGTTATTTATCAAGAGCTAATGACTAAATCAATGGTGGTCACCAAATCGATGAACCATTATTGGCTTGAGTCAGCAGTAAGTCTTCTTCAATGAGTACATGGGAAGTCAGTGAGAAATCAACCTAGAAAAATCAGTTTTTACTGTTAATTCGAAGCTAAAATATGAACTATCAGTTTATGCATCAATTTTATTATGAATGTATTCAAGCCCACAAGTAGAGTCCTAAACATTTCACAAGTGGCTTCAAAAAGCTTCGTTCTTTTATATAAAACTATCAATAACTTTCACTCGCCAATAGCTAAAGTAATTAGTAATTACAAAAGTAATTACAAAAGTAATAGTATAAATGCGTATGGCTCTTATTGGTGGGGAGACCCTTACGGGTAGCTCCACCTCGCCGCTTGAGCCATGTTATTGGAAACTTAGTAAACCTACAATTTCAGGTGTGTTCCGAGCCACCGGGAATGATTTTACAGCAGAGAACAGAGTCTTTTTCGTTGTCAATTCAATCGGTCACCCTTACAGAGAGGGCCCAGGAGAGCGTTGCTTATCTAACCTGATTGAACAGATACCTGCTACGGCTCACGGCCATCACTTTCCTATCGATGTTTCTATTTTCCATTGACATACATTGGGCGTAGTCATTTCCCTGGCATTCGTCACATGTTGCTGTCATTTGTATGTAATGTGGAATAGCAATAATCTAATAGTCAGCCACAATAATACACAGTTGCTAATGGAAGAACAAACAACACACAATACCATCACTTATTTTAACAAGTCATGTGATAAACCCAGTTACACCTGTCATTCTCTAAACCACTCACCATCATCATATAACTAACTGCTTTTTGTTATCTGGAGAAGAACAATGCATATTGTTAATAAGAAGGGGTTGCCCGTATCGAAAAAAGCTCGTAGCCAGTTGGAAAGCTCAACTGTATATCAATAACCCATATTCTACCATATCCTGATTATTCATACCCCAGTCACGTTCCTAGTTCCATTGAATTGGGAATTGAAGCACTCACCATTGACAGCCCACAATTTAATTCCGGATGTTGTCCACAAAATGATTAGTAGATCCTTCGAGTTGGAGGACAATTTTGAGCGTTCATTGATTTTTTTTTGTAGATTACGTCTTGGAGACTCCAGTTAAAGAGTATAAGACAAGTCAAATCAACAATATTATACACGAGATACCATTATTACTATATCAATTAGTTGAGGTTACTATATCAACTCTTGTACACTATTAAAAGCTTTATCAACTAAATATTTTTTCAATCGTTTTTTAAATATTTCCATATTTTCAAGACTCTTTAAAAACTGCGGTAGCTTGTTGTAGAGTTTCCTACCAATATAATTAGGTTTTTGTTTGAGAGTAAATAGATTAGATTCATGTAGGCCGTTGTTCAAGAGACTTGGTCTCCTAACTGCACCCTGCTTATATGTGTATGAAGCTAATTTATATGTAAAAACGAATGATATTAACCAAAATCTTGACGTACATGATTATAATACAAGAAGCCGAGGAGATTATTATCACTTGGTGAGTCACAATAGTAGGTTATTCAAACAAAAACCTAGTTATATTGGTAGGAAATTCTACAGCAAGCTACCGCAGTTTTTAAAGAGTCTTGAAAATATAAAAATATTTAAAAAACGATTGATAAAATATTTAGATGATAAAGCTTTTTATTGTGTACAAGAGTTCCTTTTACATCAAAATTAAGCCTCACCTCAACTAATTGATATAGTAATTATGGTATCTAGTGTATAATATTGTTGATCTGACTTGTCTTATACTCCTTAACTGGAGTATCCAAGACGTAATCTGCAAAAAAACGAATTATAAATTAGTTGAGGCTAAATTTTGATGGAAAAGGAACTCTTGTACACTACTCATTACTAATACTATTACTATACATAATACTATGAAATAACATATAGCATTTGCAGTCAGAATCAAACTTTGATTTCAAATTTCTATTCAAAAATACTGTAATTGTTGAACTCTAACCCATTTCATACGCTGATTTAATTATTTGTGATTCCAAGCATTACTAAACGAATCAACCATGAAAAGCATTATTACAGTAGTTTGATAGAGCTTCTGCTCCACTAGGTGATACGTCGGATTATTTCATCAGAATATTTGGGTCACTGGCCTTCAACCAGTAGACTCCCTGAGGTGATTATCAATGTTGCCAATCGCATGATCAGATTATAATGAATTCCCCAAATGACAAGCGTCTTGTCAAACTATGATGGATCATAATAATTATTCTCAGGAGTTTTTCAGCTCGGAAACAATAATATTATTCGATTTATGACGCAATACAAAAGGGCTACTGCACTTATTTGGTACCAGTTACTCGTACATTGAAAAGGCTCATCATACATTTTATAATTTATCAATTTTTAATTCCTCAAAGTGCTATTAATTATACCAAAGACTTCCGCAATGGCAGATATTGACAACTGTATTGAATAGCTGATGGAAATTGATGAGCGCTACTGCAGAAAAATATCCGTCACCGCAGCGAACCTAGTGATTGAACCAGGTCTTCATCTTGAAAAAATGTTCAAGCTCTCAATGTACCAGAATTAAATCCCAAAAAATACCTCTGGAATGCACATCATGCTCTCTTTAGAGAGTCTTTGAAAATCAACTATTTTCACCTGGACTACAAAATGAATACATTACACCTTCGAACAAACTCTTATTTACATTATACGTTACAAACACGTCACTCTTTAGTCCTGACACTGGTTATATACTTAGTAGGCTATATATCCATGTTATATATATATATATATATATATATATATATATATATATACCTATCTGCCCAGGTGACAATATTCAGTTCAGCGTTCTTGTAGAAGCATAAATTAGTTTCTGAAACAAAAGGTTGACACAGGTCTATAGAGTTGTGCCGTACAAAGGCTTGGTGGGAAATTATTGTTTTAATGGCCTAATTAGCATACAGGCTTAGTTATGATATGTGTGGCTTAAGTCATGGCAGATGCGTGACTGCAACACGTGTTGGTCTGAAATGATGTCTGCGGACACTACGGACTATGGAGAAACGGTTTCGAAGCGGACGCGCAGGGGCACACCCAGACTTTTGGTTTCGTGTTGAGGGGGGCTTCCCCGAGAGCGGTCTCAGATTAAGGCTGAGCACAGGGTTTTCGTTCATAATCTTTCTCCGAAGTTTATTGTATTGGATGTTATTAGAGCTTTGAAATGCTATCTATTATTGTGAGGGAAAAAAATTTATTCAATTATTTTGTGAAATACTTTCAAAGTTGAAATTTTTTGGTTTTTGGAGGCAATCGATCTATTCTACAGGTGATAAACCTTCAATAAAATTTCTATAACTAAAAGACATATTGTGTAATTAAGTGACTATTTTCATTTCAATCTGACAAATAGTTTTTTCAAAATATTTTTTTTGAACAATTTAGTTATTTAATAGATTTTTAAAAATTTATTTAAAAAAAAAACACAGTAGGCTAATTTTATTTAATTGGAGTAGAGTATATATCATTTTATTTCTCAAGGTGTCTTCTGTTATAGAAAATTTACCAAAAGTTTAGAATCACTGAGATCAGTTATTATTGTCACCAAAATTCTATAAATTTCATCTTTGAACCGCCATATGTCACGAAATAATTGATGGAAAAACTTGTTCTCCCGGCAATAAATAGTATTTGAAAGCCCTAATAATATCCAATACAAGAAACTGCTTTTTTCACATCAAGATTATGCCTCACCTCAACTAATATTGTTATAGTAATAATTATGGTAACTACTGTATTAGATTGTATAATTGTTGATCTGACTTGTCTTATTCTCTTTAACTGGAGTCTCCAAGACGTAATCTACAAAAAATAACTTCGAAAAAAATATGACCAAACCTTGGGCACAGCCATTTTCGAACACATCAAATATTCCCAGACTACTCTATGACTATTCCAAAATGGAATATCTCTTAAAAACTGGAAGTATCTAATGAAATTTCTTGGTATTTCGACAGACAGCCCTTCAGTTCATACCCTCGAAAATCTGGAAAACTTTCAGAATCAAAATAATATCACGTGAAACCGACCATTCACTTTCGAGACCCATCATAAATCTGATGACATCATTTGACGAAAATTCAGCGGAAAGAAATAAATCTTATCTCGATAAGATTTGAAGTGTAAAATTATTCATACCCGTCTCGTGACATGGAACACGTTTATTTGTTCCTTTCCGGTGTGTGAAGGGGCAAATAAGGGTTTAGAGAAGAAATTATAATGGGGTGAGAAAAAGAGTAGTGGTCCCTTTTAGGAGAGGATAAAAAATTAATTAATTCTTCCCAACATTTCTGAAGTTCGTAGTCAGGTATGCGATAATATGAGACTTGGTATGTCCCAAATTTTTAATAAACCTTCGGACGACATTCGACATAAATCATCGAATAATGCTTGCGTGCTTAAAAACAATAAAAGGACTTCAACTATGAAGGGAATAGGGCATGAAATCAAAACGAAAGCTGGAGACTTTGGTTTTAATACGTCATTCATTATTTTATTGCAAGAATTACTTAGATTTTTTCAGGCTAGAATTGGAATAATTAATATTTTAATGAGGCATGAAGTAAGATTTACTGCGTTTTGAGTTAATCCACTAGCAAATCAACGTAATGCCTGCGATGACAGTTCATTTTTAAATCTTAATGGAAATGCACTGTTTTTAATTTTGTTGATAACATTAAGAGCTTTTAAATAATAAGAGGAGAAGCTGAGAAAGTGAAAAGTCAAAGGGTTTTATGTTAGGATTGTATAAAGTGTATATTAATATGTTGAATTGTTTGTATGATGAAATGTTTGTTTAAAGTGTATGTTAAAAAGTATAAACTGAAAGAATAAAGTAGGTAATGCTGAACAACTGAACAATTTTAAAATAATATAATATTATTAAAATAATAATTTCAAAACAATATTAAAGTACTAGTCGATTAAAATGTGTAGGGTGATCATCATAGTCTAAACTTGTACTTGTACTTTACATTATTATTATTATTGATTTGTAACTAACACAAAGTACTCGTAAAGAGAATATTTGAATAGCCTCAGGACTACTGCGGTTTTTAACGAGTCTTGAAAATATAGAAATATTTAAAGAATAGTTGAAGAAATATTTTGTTTATAAAGCTTTTCATAGTGTGTAAGAGTCTCTATCACATCAAAATTTATCTTCACCTAAACTAATTGATAATTGTATTAATTGACTAGTGTATAGGATTGTTTGCTTTTTTTTGTTGATTACGTCTTGGAGACTCCGGTTAAGGAGTATAAGACAAGTCAGATCAATAATGCACGACACAATCTTAAACAGTAGATTCCATAATCACCTTAATTCGTTGAAAGGAACTCTTGTACACTATTAGAAGATATGTTCAAGAATATTTAAAAACTGCGGTAGCTTGTTGTGGAGTTTTCTACCAATATAACTAAGTTTTTGATCGAAAAAGATACTATTTCGACTCTTTAAGTGATAATGTTCTCGGCTTCTTGTAATATAATCGTGTTCGTCAAGTTTTTGTTAATATCATTCGCTTTTACATATAAAGTAACTTCATACACATATAAGCAGGGTACAGTTAGGAGACCAAGTCTTTTGAACAACGGCCTACATGAATCTAATCTATTTACTCTTTCCATACTCGTAACAGCTTTCATTCCGATCTTAAACACCCTATCAAGGTTTTATTTTGATGAGCTACCCCATACTAACATGTCATGCCTAATATGTGATAGTAGGAGTTCATGGTAAGCTGTAGAAAGAAACCTTTTATAAATTAATCTAGCAAGCTGTTGCAGGACAAATACCCCCGAAGAAACTTTTCATCCCGGAATTATTATAATGTTTTTTAGTAGATTACGTCTTGAGGACTAAAGTTAAGGAGTATAAGACAAGTCAGAACTATTTACAATCTTATACACTAGTTACCATAACTACTATATCAATTAGCTGAGGTGAGACTTAATTTTTATGTTGATGCACTATAAAATCTTTATCAACTAAATATTTTTCTCTGTGTTGTTTCCATGACGAAATACTTAATGAACAATCTAATATTAAAACTGACACTGTATTTCACTTTTATATAATGTTTTACTCACATATACTGGAGATGCTTGAGGAATGCATTTCACTTCTAAAAATGCTGACGAAGCTTCTTTTCAGAAGTGAAATGCATTCCTCAAGCATCTCCAATATATGTGAGTAAAATATTATATAAAAGTGCAATACAGTATCAGTTTTAATATTAGATTGTTCAATATTTTTCAATTGTTTTTAAATATTTCTATATTTTCAAGATTCTTTGAAAACTGCGGTAGCTTGTTGTTCCGATAGATAGTGTCATTGTCATGACAACCAACCTTTAAGCCTATGTTTCATATAGGACGTATTGGAGAAATACCAGTAGGATTTGAGATTGAAGGAGAAGCACAATATGAGGTGAAAAAGGAAAATTGGAAATGGTTGGCAAGAAGTTTATAAAAAAAGAAACACCAGCTATTAGTGGTAACTGGCTTGTAGGTAGCTGAACCGATAACTACTACAGTGGTCAACTATTATTAGGAGAAGCTTGCTGAGCGGTTTCTAAGCTGGAACTGTAGATGCCGCTTCTGTAATTCCCACGATTGGAATGTACGACAGAAGCATGATGTCCCCGGGCGTCACTGCGCGTGGGAATCGCTAGCTGCCCCCAGGCCATCTCCTTATGACAGACGTCAATAATCTCACAGTTCCCCACAGCCGTGCAGCTCCCCAAGTACCCCACAAGTAACCACAATTCTACAGTGCCTCACAAGCAGTCTCATCCAGACATTTTCTTGCAAAATTGTTTGGACTATTTGATGGTTTTCAAGTAAACTAAAATCATAGTTTTACGTAACTATGTTTTAAGTTTTTGCCGAGTGCCGTGGCAGGTATCTGTTCAATCAGAGATAAGCTATGAAGCTCCTGGGCGCTCTTTGTAAGGGTGACCGATTGTAAATTCGTTTTTATAGTATTTCCAGTTTTTTCATAATAGTGTGGAATGATTTAGTGAAATTTGTATTTTATAAAACCTTTTTTTTAATATTCACTGAGCAGTTGTTTTCCCATAAAAAATATTTTCATGAGTCTTCTCCAGAAATTGATTAAGTTCTTTTTTCATGAGCAATTCTTCTCAGATTCTTTAAAATATAATAATTTAGTAAAATCTAATATCAAAATAGACACTGTATTTTTATTAAATATATTATTTTCACTCACTTCTACTGGAGACACTAGAGGGATGCATTCCACTTTTATAGACAACCTTCATCAGCCTCTAGAAATGACCTCATTTAACTTCTCTTCAGAAGTGAAATGCATCCCTCCATTATCTCCAGTAAAAGTGAGCGAAAATCATATATTAAACTGATTAGCTTGGCCAGCAAAAAAGACACTGTTCTCTGCTGTAAAATCACTTCCCGGTGGTTCGGAACCCACCTAAAACTGTAGCTCCAACTCATCAATCACCATCATCCAACTCATTACCCACGCACAGGTCTCAGACCTATGTGGGCTTCATCCTCCAAAAAAAAAAAAAAAAAAAAAAAAAAAATAGAGTGTCAGTTTTGATATTATATTGTTCATCAAGTATTTCGTCACGGAGAACATCACAAATTTTGTAAATATCTCTTATTTGGAGTAATTTTTCCCAATTCATTAAACAAGAGAAATTAGACATCAAGTAATCTGACTACAAATCATTCCTACCTGATATTTTTAAACTAATATTTTCAGATGAAGGATTAAACTGAATCACTGTTTCATTCGTACAGAGAGAACCCAAAAGATTCTACTCAATCATTATTGAATGTAGTCCCGGTAGAAATAAAATAGGACTTTTGAGCCCCAAGTGATTCTCTAATTTATCAAGTCCTATCCGTTAAAAAGTGTTGCTACAGAGAAAAAAATTAAGTTAGCAAAGTACCTCCTCCTACCCATGATTGATACCCAGGGGTTTCCTCTTTCAAAAAATTCGATTTCAACTGTACCACACTTGGACCTCCTTGTCTGTCCTGGGACTTCTTTCAAACGCCTATATAAGGTGGTGCAGTAAGACAAACCCCGTGTTCAGGGTTTAGAACTTTCAAAATGTCCTTAGCCTTCCGATGTTGGACAATGGGAGGGTTCCTAATTGAAAAATGCCTTCCCCTGAGGCTACCCTTTCAAAAAGTAGGGATGGACTTGGGCTATATTATCATACGCGGCTCCTCCTTTTCATCAGGCAATTATTCAGTTCTATTAGATCGTTTTGTGACTTGTTCTAGAGTTTGCTCGATAATGATTCAAAAAATAATAAAATAAAATATCATGAGATGTAATAAAATTAACTGAAATGAAATTAAAAAAATCTTTATCTGGCGGAGTCTTAAGGTGTTAGGAGTTTTGAGGAGTAAGGAGTTGAGGAGTCTATGCTGCAAAAATCAAGCAATAGGTCGATGTGAATGTAATTAATTTTTTCTAGTCAAGTCAAATCAAATTAATACAATATAATTTAAAATTAAATCAATCAATTACAAAATAAAACAAAATCAAATTATCTTTAAATAAGTGTTTCCCCATAGGAAAACCTGTGTGGGAACACAATTCATATTCAATTCATTTCAATTAAATTCATACTAAATCATAATAGCTTACTATGCTTATATCAATTGGATTTTTGACAGAAGCAAAGTTAACATAGTTTGACAAATTGATTAAATTTAAGGCTGCTGACTAAGGGATATATGAAATTTGTGTTGAGCTTATGATTTGGTGGATTCAGATTCAATTTCTTCAATCCAATTCAATTAACTTTCTTTGCAGTGGCGAAGGTGACATTGTGGAAGGTATCCATGGAGAATATTAAACTTTGAAGTTGTCACTATCACATTGATAGAAAACAGTTAAATACTAGTTTCGCCATTATCTATCTCAAACAGACTAAAACAAAAGTGCATAGTAGCTGAATACACAGTATTCAAGGAATTAAAATATTGGCTGAGGGAGGAAGTGCATCTAATATGCTGACATTTATATAAGCTCTGTGATTGGCTGAAAGTCAAACAAGACACGCACGCCTACTGGTGGGAGGAACCAAAAGCGAAAATAAGTGTCAATCAAGAACCGAAACCGTGAACACAAAGAAAGCAACAAACAAGAACAATATACAAGAAGAAAATAAATTAAAATTGAAAAGTTGAAGATAATTGGAAAGCAGTCAAGGTCAACAGAGAAAAACACAAGAGTACCGTTATTAAAATTTAGCGTTTCAGAAACTTTGCATAACTAGGTTGGTAAAAAACGATTCCAATACTAGTTTAAACAATCAAATTTATTTCAACCAATTAGTTACAACTAACTTGGTTTCATCATAATTTTGGCCTACATTTTAATAACGGTACTTTCATCTTTTTCTCAGTTAACCTAGACTGCATTTCAGTTAGCTTCAATTTTCTTATTCAAATCTTTTTCAAATTCTAGCCTATTTTTGTATTGTTCTTGTTCGTTGCTTTGTATGTGTTCATGTTTTCGATTCTTAATTTTGACACTTATTTTTTCTTGCTGCTCCTCCCACCTGTGGGCGTGTCTTATTTTGACCTTCAGCCAATTACAGACTCTCAATGAAGGTCAGCCTTCCAGAGGCAATTTCTCCCTCAGCCAATATTATCATTCTGTGTTTAGTTACTTATATATTAAGCTATTCTATACTTTTATTTCAGTTTGTTTGAGATTCATAATTATGTAACAATCGAAAATAGTATCTTACTGTTTTCAATAAATGTGATTGTAACAATACTTTAAGTCTTATTATTCTTCACCAATTCAATTAATTATTCATGCTGACTAGTCAAAGTTGCAAGTTTAGATTCAAGGTTCTACAGCAGGTGCATGGATATACTACAATAGACCGTTATAGAATAACATTTTTATAAAAATAATTAATGTGTATTACGAAATAGATGTAAGTTGTAAACCTTCATATGGGAAGTGGAGAGGGAAGTAGGACATATATAGTAGAAGTAAGAGAGAGAAAGTGGAAGAAATCACAGAAGATAATCGGCGGTATTAACAATCTAGAAATTTTTAAATTATTGATGATTGGATTGCATTTTTCAGATTGTAGAAGTCGCAAGCGCTCACCAAAATTTACAAATCAATTCTGTTACATTTCAACAAAAATAATTCAGTCTTCAATCACAAATAGAATTTAATTTCAACAAATCACTCATTCTTCGATTACAAAATAATAGAATTATTCAATTTTAACAATCACTCATTCTTCGATCAAAAATAGAATTCAATAATTTTAAAACGCCTAAAATCTGTGTCCCGTCTCGTGATTTCCTCATACCTTCATCAACAAGGCTTGAAATTTTTTTCAACTTGTTCTAAAATGATCCAAGTGTGAGCCTCTGTCTGATACCTGAGTTGAGATAACATTGTTTTGGCCGTCAACCAAAGTGATTAGCATAGCTATTGTCGGGCTGCGACCCCTGAACCTGACAGCTGAACTCACCTCATCCTAACTGATCGTCATGCTCCCATTGTTCCATTCGTAGACACTTGTCAAGTCAATGGGTGGACCGATCACCTCTGTAGACCATATCTACAAAAAGTCAGGCTTAGTGCAGTCCTTACCGTCCGTCAAATCATATTTATTATTATCTATTATTTCACTTATTTTACGTTTCCCATATATTTATTTTGAGTATCCCCACCGCCAAAAACTAAGCCTCACCTCAACTAATTAATAATATAAATTATAGGAATTATGGTAACTAGTGTATAAGATTGTATAATGATTATAGATGATCTAGTTAACAATTATTGTTGATCTGACTTGACTTTTACTCCTTAAAAGGAGTCTCTAAGACGTTATCCACAAAAAAATTGATAAGAGTGATGCAATCTTAGGTTCTTTCACTGTATTCAAATAGTGATGCATTATTGAAATGAAATGAAATGAAACTTTATTTCCGCAGAAAAAAACAAAAATAATGTTTTATTAGATACAAAAAATAAAATAGTGGAATAACCCACAGAGACTTGATATTTATTTATTGATACAGTCAAAATACAACTCATTTCAGTGATATTTAAAACCCTACCTGTAATCGAGCAATTAATGCCCAAAATTATTGATTTTTGAAGCTGAATGTATAAGTGAGGTGAGAGTTCTAGCTGTGCTATGGATTTATGAAGTGGTTTTGGAATGACTACTGTAGATGAAACTACTAAGGGAACTGTGAAAGCTCTATCCTGATGCCACATCTGTTTGATTTCATCACATTAAAGTTGATATTTGGCAATTTTCTGTGAGGTTTTCTTTTGAATATTGATTGTATTACTATAATTATTTATTCATTAATCAACCTTGCTTCTGATTGTAATGTGGAAAGAGAGCAAAGTGATATCTTTTATAAATTTAAATTCTGTATTTTTTTGTTAAATATTCAATAATTTGTTATCATTATTGAACAGTTATTTATCAATTTATTGATCGGCCCATTCACAGTTAGTAATGATTGGTTTTTGTACGTTGATACAGTAAATTCATTATTAGCTTAACTTTATCGATCTATTCGTTTTTTGTTGGTTTTTTCATGTGTGTTATCAATATAAATGATTAGTGCGTGTTGTAAGAAAGCTCGAGTGTTACTTTCCAGTTTTGCCAGCATTATTTTAGTAATTATTAGTCCATGTAAACTTTTTATGAACATCACTATTTCATCTAATACCTGAGTGACTCGTCAATTTGTAAAAACCTGTAACAATATATTATTATATATGATAATCTGTGAATTTTAAATTTCAATATCGATCTGATTCATCTTTGATATATTATCAACAAAAACTAAAGGTTGCTAATAAATCAGATCATTAAAAAAAGAACACTGGGAAGATTCGGGAAGAATATCGTCTCTCTTTTTCCGATTTCTCTCTCCATTGCCGTCTCTCGCAATAACCGACTCCGGTACATGGTCACCAGACTGAGCCCTGGATCTTTTTAGTCGCACAAAGGGCGTGACAAAGACTCCCTGATATAGAAAGGGGTGCACTGCAACCTTAATCTGGAGATTGGGACTCACGTCGAGTCGTATCCACATTGCCGAGCAGGCCACGTGACCGCTCAATGCAGTACTATGACTGTCGACTGACTAAAAAGAGAATAAAAAACCGTCCAGTAACACCCCCTTGCTCGATTAATTCGAAGGGGATTCCCTCCCGTGCGATTTTATTGCCTTATAACTCCTCTGGGACTTTAGTAGGCTACAAGGATGACGAAAGCATGGGGTGAAGCTAGGCACGGCCTCATTTAATGACTAGTAACTTCAACGAGGTGTTATCCTAGTTGACAGTTCACGATTACTGAGAATGATTAATTGCACTTTGTACTAATGTGATCTGTGCTATGCAGTTCGAGAGGGTTGATAATCTGGACCGATTCAAGTTGGAAATTGAAGCACTTTTGCATTTAGAATAAATCACTTCTATTTGAAATAAATCACTTGTATTTGAAAAAGATCACATAATTTTAATAATTGATAAGCAAAATGTAGAGAAAGATGTTAATGAACGTAGACTAATAAGAGTGATACATTATTACAGTGATGCATTTAGGTGTATGGGAAGAGTAAGTAGATTAGATTCATGTAGACCGTTGTTCAAGAGGCTTGGTCTCCCAACTGCACCCTGCTTGTATGTGTATGAAGCTACTTTATACGTAGAAAACAGTGATATTGACTAATGTATAAGATAGTATAATTGTTAATCTGACTTGCCTTATACTCCTCAACTGGAGTCTCCAACAAGTAATCTACAAAAAAATTGACGTACATGATTATAATACAAGAAGTCGAGGAGATTATCACTTGGTGAGTAGCAATAGTAGCTTTTTTAAACAAAAACCTAGTTATATTAGTAGGAAACTCTACAAGCTACCGCAGATTTTAAAGAGTCTTAAAAATATAGAAATATTTGAAAAACAATATTTAGTTGATAAAGCGTTTTATATCGTGTTTCTTTAACATTAAAATTTAGCCTCACCTCAACTAATTCAAATAGTAATAATTATGGCAACTAGTGTATAAGACTGTATGATAGTTGCGGATCTGACTAACTTTTTTTTTTTTTTTGAGGATGAAGCCCACATAGGACTGAGACCTGTGCGTGGGTAATGAGTTGGATGATGGTGATTTATGAGTTGGACCTACAGTTTTAGGTGGGTTCCAAACCACCGGGAAGTGATTTTCAGCAGAGAACAGTGTCTTTTTTGCTTGCCAATCCAATCGGTCACCGTTACAAACAGGACCTACGAGAACGCAGCTTATCTATCTGATTGAACAGATACCTGCTACGGCTCGCGGCTATCACTTCCCTTACACTTCACTTACTTGACTTATACTTATTTACTGGAGTCTCCAAGGCGTAATCTACAAAAAAAAAAAATATTATGAGTAGCATTTTAGTAGATATACGAGCGATGCAATTTTAGGTTATTCCACTGTATTCAAACAGTGAAGCATTATTTATCCATATATTTATAGACAGTGGCGTAGCGAGGTCTTGTGGCACCCGGGGCGGTATTTCAACTTGTCAACCCCCCCCCCCCACACATTACACACAGTCCACAAACGACACCTTATTCATAGATCTCATAGATGATTCTTATTTTGTATCAACCATGGAAGAATTTTTGATTTTTAGGTCTTTTGAAAGCAATTTTAAGCTATTTTGATGATGTTTGTCTTGATATTCAGCTTAGGCCTGCATATCGCAACTCTTCAGAATGTTTTTTTTTTTTTGTAGATTACGTCTTGGAGACTCCAGTTAAGGAGTATAAGACAAGTCAGATCAACAATATTATACACTAGATACCATAATTACTTCAATTAGTTGATGTGAGGCTTAATTTTGATGTGAAAGGAACTCTTGTACACTATAAAAAGCTTTATCAACTAAATATTTCTTCAATTGTATTTCTTCAAATGTGGGCAGGCTAATTGAAAATATTGAAATAGCTTGCTTGAACAACATGCGATTCAATTGAGTATTCCATTAGATCATTAGCTGGTTCACTTTGGGATTAGTACTTAAGACTCCATTATTGGAATTTAGAGAAAACATGTGAATTATGAATTAGCTTGAAGGAACCCTGTAACACTTCAAATGAAACATCTACCTCTTCTATAGATGGTGGTGCGGCGGTTTTCACCCGGAGAAAAATTTAAAATAATCCTCTCAAGCGTTTTTGGACACAAACTCATTCATCTTTGGTAAAAAAATTCATTTGATTTTTTTGTGTTTGAGAATTGAGTGACTCAATTTGAGTCATGGCAAATGTTTGGGTCCAACCCCTGGGAGCACCTCACTTTTTTGAGTGTAGATACTCACCGTAAACGGTATAGTCCAATTAGTAAAAAAACACCTACAAGACCTACCACTGAAATTTATTCTAAAAAATATGTTACTTAATATTTTTTTACTGAAATAATATGCCTTGAAATTTAATTACATTACCTTATGACTTGCTTTTCACAAATCAAACTAATAATTTTTATAACTTTCCCTACTAAACTTTATCATCTACCTTCACAGTAGGCCGATAACTCAGAATAAATTAAGGTTTCTTTTCACGATGTTGACAAAATATATAATTCTCTTATTTTAATGGTGGTGAGGGAGTGCGGAAAAATTTAAAATAACCCCTCTAAAATTGCATTTTGAGCCTTTTTATACTTATACTGTATACTTACTTATACTTACTTATACTTACTTATACTGTATACTTACTTATACTTATCTCTGTATTAGCCAACCAAGAAAAGTATTAGCTCTCACCCAAAAACCATATACCATTTATGTAAACGCTGTATTTTAATATTTCAACCCACATTATGAATCAAATTCTATAAGTGCTTGAGTCACTGTTAATGGAGGGTGTCCGCACCTGAGGACGCCCCTTGACTACTCTCCTTACACCTGCATCAACAAATCCACTGATTCTCTAAGGGTGGATGGCAGTGGCAGGTGTAGTAGAACAGAACAGATTTCTTCAAATAAGGAAAATAAATTTAGCTGATAAGCAACCTCTGTGTCACAAATTTCGAAACTCACTGCTCCTGCACCATCAACCGTATGACTAAATTTCTCTCAACTCAGTCGCACACAACTCAGTCGCCTGTTATGTCACCCCTAGCCACAATCATTTTTTCACTATTATTTATTAGAAAAAATGATCAAAAAATATTTAAAAAACATTTAATACCAGTCCTTTTAAAGCCTGATTGAATCTGTTTTTTGTCACCCCCCTTGGGCTGTCACGGGGGGCGGTCCGCCACTGTTTATAGAGTCGAAATACAAGAATTATTGTATATTTTTAGGTATTCAGTCCAAAACTGTCTTTATTAGTAAATTTTCGCAAGAGTCCAAATATTTGTAAGCAATGCTATGTTCACGTTTCAACTAAAATATAACTTGAATCTTTTGGAAAACACAATTACCAGGTTCAATTTAAACTACGAAGCACTTCGATCGATTCTATATTCAATACTCCCCAAGATATTTCTGATTTTTTTAAATTGAGTCGCTGATATTCGGACTACATAATCGTTAGTCATCATTATTAGACTACATTATTATTTCAGTTAAGCGACATTTTCCTTGGATTAGCTGAGGTGTGATGAGTTGTATGAAAGTAAGGACAAAGATGAATTTTATAGGAAACTGTTATAACTTTTTGTCATTTAATCTAGCAAACTGACGTAGGACAAAAACCCCCTATTAAATTTTACAACTTATTTGTTCAGTGTTTGGAGCCCAGGTCAATCGTCTATCCAACAAAACTCCTAAAGGAAATTTCTTCCTGAGCTAGTTGATTATAGCCCTATCTTCATTCGAATTATGTTTGTTTTTCAATTGAAGGTATTGAAATTTTTTACTATTTATCGTTAACTGATTAAAGAATTGGACAAAGGACTGCACACCTATATGGTTATTTATTTATGGGCATCAGTCTCACCTATATGGGAACTTATTTCTAAATTAACTTCAACGGAATTGCTGAAAATTAAGGTGTACAGATTCCCATTTTATTCTGATTACCATTTTATTACGATTCCCATAGCTTTTTCTCCAATAAAACAAACGTGTAATGAAGAAATCAAGCTTGTACATGTTTTTTTATTCTTGGATCCAACACACAGGTATGTCAAGCGCCTGTCAATATTTGGTGTCTTGAAAAAATAATTCACATTAACATTCCAGGCTTGACAAGATCATGCTAATTATGTTCTGGTGGGTATGCAATCAATTTGTTCGCAAGTAGTCATTACTTGGCGAATTCTCTCTCCTTGGACGAACAATAATGCAGTTAATTATATATTGATGGAAGGTAATGACGAAGCCTGAAAAAATGAATGATTGGATGATGAATAAAAATAACCTGCTGGTGTTTTCTAATTGGTTGCGAATGACGGTGATGTGGCCAATTGGATTTATTTTTGAAGATGCCTTCCAGCGTTTTAATAAAAGGTGGAGTAGATTGTTCACAAGTCATGGATTATTGACAACTAATGAGACTATCAATCTTTTCCCATACAAGAGTATACGAATATGTATAATTAAAGGGAAGTGATAGCCGAGTGCCGTAGCAGGTATCTGTTCAATCAGAGATAAGCTACAAAACTCCTGGGCGCTCTTTGTGAGGGTGAACGATTGGATTGGCCAGCAAAAAAGACTTTTTTCGCTAAAATCACTTCCCGGTGTTTCGGAACCCACCTAAACCTGTAGGTCCAACCCTTCAATCACCATCATGCAATTTATTCCATGCACAGGTCTCAGACCTATGTGGGATTTATTTTCAGAGAAAAATAAGAAAAAATATGTTCGGCAATAGTCCTTCATTCAAGGCATTAATCTTTTATTACTTCATTAATATTTTTCATCATTCATTTATCAAAAGTGATATTTGTATGTATAGTGATTTGAGACAATTTATCAAACAATAAAATTGAGCTTCACTTTCGCATATTCCAAGCTTTTTTATAGTTCAAATGTATTAAAATTAGTGTAGTGTGAAGTGCAAAAGCAGAGTTTTTTAATGTGCAAAAGTTAAAAGCAAAAGTGTGTATGAAAGTGTAAAAGCAGAAGTGTATATGAAAGTGATTTAAAATATTCTTTAAATATTCTTTATTGTTAAAATCATCATACAAGGAATACCCAGCAATGTATGTGTATGGATTTTCGAAATTCGCTTACATTAAAAGGGGAAAAGTAAAGCTCTTAGGCCTTCTTCTATAGGAACATAAATTATTTTAAAATGAGCTTCTCTATCACTCTATCATATGTAATTACAATCAGATTCATATACTGCCCTTATTTATATGGTGAGGCCTTATTCATAAGAATAACATATTTTTTGTTTGAGCAAAACAAATCATTTCTAATAATTCCATAAAGTATAATAACAAGTGATTACTAAGAAAATGATATACAAATGTAATAAATATTGTTTTATAAACTCATTCATCAGACATCTGAAATCTAATTTGAGCAATCAGCTGCCTCGGGATTAGAAAACACACCCTTGGTGATGTGATACAGTGATGTTTTCTGAAAAACATACATGAAATGGACTACGCGGATTGAATCAAGGGTTAGGTCTATTACTATGTTTAGTTTTACGATGTTGATTATCATTGAGTACATGTGCAAGCACTCTTATTCTTGATCGTGGAGTCTACTGCTCACAGAACTACTAGTATTACCCTATAAAGATGGATTTCGATCAGTATTAACATTTCCCAATAATATTCCATCTTTAACAAACTCTTCACCAATCCATTAAAAAGAATAACTTTCTCAGGTCTCTCTCTCCCTATGAACAACATTGTTGCTTCCTAGTTCACCGGACTACATCTATCGAACTCCAATTACAAAACGTGATGATTTCCGATTGTAGGTTATTTAAACGTTTTTCTCAGACTCTGTTTCAACCTAGACAATAAAAGAAGAATCGAACCAATCCAACAATAGTGCCTAATGACAACGTTTCGAACGCCGACTGGCGCTACTGAACTCAAAATGGTATTTTGCGATCGCTCCGGAAGATTGTTTTTATCTAATGTGAGATCTACGAATACGTAGAAACGTTTTACAAGTGGAACTGGTCCATTATCGCAGGGTTGGTATCATTGATAGGTTGGTGGAGACTCAGATTAGGTATAGATATTAAGATATAGGTATATATAAATATTATGAAGCGGAGTGTTCCTAGAATTAAGTGGAGATTTGGAAGTGGAAAAATAGATATCCTTGGGCTGAATATGTGTGTGACTTGGAATCATCGGAGATGTTGAACCATTTCAAAATAGAATAGTCTTTGTCCAGGGAACACGCCCTGAGGGGCCCAAGTCTCAACTCCGAAACCAACGTTTCCTTATCACCGGTAGCCTAATAGTTCATCATCTCTCCTCGACCAGGTGGCAAGGCTGAGGTAATGACACGAGAAATCACTTTCACACGCGCAGGATCCCGACACGGACCAAAACAACACAGCCTCTGATGTGGATAATACCTGTTTTTAGTTTTTACGGTAGCCGCAGTTAATATTGCCAGACCCGAACAAAGCTATGCATCTTAGTAATTGAGTAAGAACAACCAGTGAAATGCGAAAAAATTGACGAAAATGACAGGGTTTGTACGGTTAAATCATACTATTAATACCTGTGGGACTGTGTAGGTTACTGTGAGAAAACTGAAGGTAATTTTACAGTGTTGTCAGTTGTTCTGATTATTTTGCTACTGGAATTCTGTAACCAGAATTATTCAACCTCTCTTCTACAATATATTTGTCTGGGGGTTTCGTTTAAAAATAGGAATAGAATTTATTGACATTAAAAAAGGTGACGAACAAAGGTTTTTCATAATCTGATATGAAATTTCAAGTGAAAAATTAGAAACAAAATGAAAAAAAAAGGCATTCTATCCAACTTTCATGCAGAATGATGAAATATGAACTACTTATTTAAATCTTACCTAAAAAGCTATTACAGATGCTTTGAAAAGCTCTAGAGCTATTACAAATGGATATGAGGCCATTGTTGATAAAATTTTAAATAAAATCAGCAGAAGACTTTAGTGGTAGCATTGCTGTAACTGATACGGGAGAAAGGCATGGATAACGGTACCTTATCTTGGCTTAGTATCTGATAAATTAGGTAAAGAATTGAAAGAGAACGGCTTTGATGTAGCTTTTTAAATAAAACCTATTTTAAAGAGGTTGTTCGGGTGTAGTAAAGATAAAATTGATATCTGGGATATAAGTAGAGCTTATAAATCGAATTGCGGTGATTGTAATGACTGTTATGTAGGTCAGACTGGTAGAAGTTTCAAACGAACATATTAGAGATTGGAAAACCCAAAAAGGAGACTCAAATTTTGCAGACCATCTTATTACTAATGAACACAAGTTCAAGGCTAGAAAAATTTCGAGTCTCTGCATTTGATTGGATTGCCAACGACAGACAATAATTGAACATTTTAGAAGCTTTGAAGATAACTAGATTGGTAAAGAACTATTCCAATACTAGTATAAATGATCAAATTTATTTCAACCAATTCAGTACAACTAACTTGGTTTCATCATAATTTTGGCCTACTCTTTAATAACGGTACTTTCTTGTTTTTATCGGTTGACCTTGACTCCATTTCTTTCAGCTTCATTCTTTTATTTTTAAATTGTTCAATTCTAGCCTACTTGTGTAATGTTCTTGTTTGTTACTTTTTGGTTCTTGATTTTGATACTGATTATTCCTTGATGCTCCTCCCACCAGTGGGCGTGACTTGTTAGGGCCTTTAGCCAATCACAGACCTTCAATGGAGGTCAGCATATGAAAGGCACTTTTACCCTCAGCCAATAGTATTATTCTGTATTAGTATAATTAAGCTACACTGCACTTAAGTTTTAGTTTGTTTGAGATTGACAATGGTGTAACAACCGAAAATAGTTCATCACGGTTTTCAATAAATGTGGTTGTGACAACTTCAAGTCTTATTATTCATTATGGATATCTTCCAAAATATTACCTTCGCCAATATAATGAAAGTCAGTATTTTCCATCAACTAATTATTGGAAATTGGATATGTTTTTGAATTTTAATCGAAATTTGGAGAAAACTATAATTTGCATTTGTAACTACGCATCCAATCTCTGGAAGGTTAGCGTACACTACAGTCAAAATAACTTACATAAGTTACAGATCAGTTAGGCCTACGTGATTTTTAACAGATACCTCCAAAACAAATTGACTTTTCAACGTTGACAACGATCCAAACTGAATAATAGCTTTTGAATATTTATCGCCTATAGGTATTTTGAATTTTTATCACTGTCTGTGATCAGGCAGGATATTTTCAACCCGTTGACAGAGTTGAAGTACGCAATAGACCCACAGCATCAATTGACTCACAAATTTTTGTCAGATGGAAGAGGAAATCATTTTTAAGATGTCATATTGCTATAGATAAGAAGCTAAACTTTGAGACTGTTGCCCTTTACAATGATGGAGATGTATCATTTTTTACATAACTTTCATGGATATCTTACCTATTGTGTAACAGTTGGGGTTATCATTCAAAGGCTAGTCTTAGGCTACATTTTTTTTAGAAGAATGTATCAGAATGTATAATATTGTTGGGAAACGCAAGAAAGAAGAAAACATTATTCTACGCTTCTGATATTTACAGAATTTCACATCAAAATTAAACCTCACCTCAACTAATTGATGTAGTAATCGACGGAGGACAGTCAAAATATATCCTAGATTTGCCAGAAAAGTCGATCATTCTTACAACACAAGAGCTAGAAATAGGGAGCTGTATATAGAGAGAAAAAATACAACTTTTGGTCAGAAATCTGTATTTTGTACAGGCTGTAAACCTTTTTTATATACTGCCAACTTGCATAAGAGAAATAAACATCTTGAATTTTTAAAAAGGATCAAATATTCCTTAATTAATATTAGCATTACTAGAAGTGAGGAATTATTATGTATTCAATAATGTATTATTATTATTTGTTTTGTGGAAGCTTTTTCCTTCTTTTCATATGTATTTTTTTGTTTTTATATAATACGCGTTATATTCTATGTTTATGTTATTTTGGCTGCTAGACTAATATTTATTTAATATAATATTCGCACCCCGACTCATAGTTTCTATAGTGGGATGCTTAACTTGATAAGCAAAATTTAGTATTGAATATATTTTTCACTAATTGTAATTTATTTTTTGTGTTTGAATAAATGCCTCTGTTCTTGAGTTACAAGACAGATACATAATAAATAAATAACTAGTGTATAAGACTGGTAATATAATATTGTTGATCTCACTCGTCTTTTACTCCTTAACCGGAGTCTCAAAAAAAAAAAAAAAAAAAAAACGCTTCCGGTTTCACTGATAACACGTACTTGTTTTTCTATCTTCATCTTTCTCACTCTTATTTGTCAAATGGGTTTCTAGCACATTCGAGTATAATAGAGAATCCTGCTCTGAATAATGTCTGAAATGACTCATTCACAACAATAATTTACTTTACATTTGAATTAGTCTGATACTGTTGCACGAATCAACAATTCACCATTTTCCTTCTCAGAGTCAACATTGTCGCGTGATTCCCTAACTTCGCCTGTAGTAAGACAGCTGATAACGACAGGAGGAACATTATTTCACACGTGATGACAATATCTGTTCTCCAGCCCCAGCTTTGTCTCTATACGTTTGTTATAGTCCATTGCTGGTTGCGGAAGGGTTGATGTTTCAACAGCCCAAGCAATAGATAATGATCTAAGTGGTCTCTAAGAGGGTAGAGGGTGTCCAACCAGAGAGTATTAGAGGAAGAGAGAGACAATTGAGAGAGTGAGAGAGAGTGCGTTGAGATCGCCAGCTACCCCTTTCAGACACGACAGCAATACTTTAATGAATTAGCATATCTCACATGGATGTGACACTCAGAATAGTCTACTGTGTTACAGACAATTTTATTACGTCGTTACTAATTTGATGTCTTATCGCCCCTCCAACTTCTTGTGATTGTAGCATCAGATTCACTCCAACTATAAAAAAATTATCTGAAATTGATTGGGGATTACAGATGAGTTGATTTAACTTATTTGTATTGTATCATCTTGATTTTTCGCAACTCTTGCAGTTGCATCAGTATTACATGAACAGTAATACATCAGTATTTTATGGAAGAGTGGAAGGAATTAGTTGCATGTGTGGTTTGAGAGAAACCCTTTCTATTCTATTAGTGAGTTTTTATCTGCAGGCTGTGAAATTGACCTAGAAGTTTGAATGAGATTTTCTAATTTTTTTTGACTGTGATATAGCTGTTGTACGTTTGTGTTTTTATTGTTTGTCTGTGATGTTGATGTTTTTGTTGCATAATACCAAAAATACTGTGAAAATATTGAAAATTGAAAGACTGATAATTGTTTTGAGATATTGACAAATTGGTACTATTAATGACAAGACTCTTGTTTGTGTTTCAAGCTCTTGGGCCAATAAAGCATATTTATTTATTAGATTTAAAAATAAATAATTTGTTCCATTTTATAGAAAGGAATCAAATTGAACGATTAGTTGGTTAATTAAAGATTGCAAATACTATTAAATAATTCAATTTTATTTTATATAGTAGAAAAAATGCGTATGGCATTTATTGGTGGGGAAACCCTTACGGGTAGTTCCACCTCGCCGCTTGAGCCATGTTGTTGGAAACGTGGTGGACCTACAATTTAGGTGGGTTTTCATCATTTCATTGAAGTCGACTTCTTTTTTTGTTTTAAAATTGTTTTATTTTAAGATTTTTAGTTGATTATTCAAACTTTGAAATATTCAAACAAATCGATATGAACAATATTACATATAGAGTGAAGTAACTGAAAATCTTGCTATAAAAAAGTTATGAAACTGAGTAAAATTCTATATCTTATTTTATCTACAACCATGTCATAATGTATACATTACAGTTTCACAATTGATGCCAAAACAGCTGTCTTTTCGAAATGCTTTTTGAAACCCGTTGCATAATGAGCTTATTATAGTACAGGTTCTACATTATAACACGGGTTCTGGATCAATCAGAAGCATTTTTGATGGAATCAATATCGTAATTCAATATTGTGAAACTATCAGCTGATTTGATCAAACTGCTACACCAGCTGCTTTAACCTAACAATCTACTATAACTTCTCGTATTTGAGATGAGAGGTTAGGTATCTCTGACAGTCACAGGTAAAATGAAATTGTTTCAATTAAATGTATACTATTGGTCGTAGATAAAATAGTGTATGCAACGATTTTATTTGGCCATTAAAGCACTCGTAAGATATTTATAACACTCGCATTCGCTCGTGTTATAACTTACATCTAACTCGTGCCTTAATAAGGGTCAAAATAAAATCGTTGCATAAACTACTATAGTTAGCTCTAATTCAGTCCCTTCCAGAGTAAACCTTCACTAAAAATTAATACGTGGAGAATTTTCAAAATAATTTCATTAAAATTAACGATCTTGAAAACATTTTCTACTTCAACTCATGATTGAAACTTTAAAAGCTATTTCAAGCTGCCATATATTCATATTCCTCTCTGATCAGCCATTACTCGTACGCCTTATCAGATGATACCGTTCAATTTGTATAGTTAACCTGATTTGCTAAAACGGGACATTACAGGCCTGTTTCACACATTACCGGCGTTGAGTAACCAAAGCTGTTTACCCGGCATAATTTATTACATTGCATCATATGATTTCAAAAATCGTGTAAGTGTGAAGCGCTTCATATGGTACAATGAACGACTAAGTAAACGGCACCGGTTATCCGACTGTCAGTTTTGTGTGAAGCGAGCCTGAGACATCGATGAATGCTCTTTTTTCCTTTATATTGGTCTAAGTATTGGGTCGATATTTGCGAGACTTGCATGGAAGCCCCTGAATGATGCTCTTTCATTTTTTAAAATTATCGAGATCGGTTCAATATTGCTCGAGTAGTTGATGTACAGACATAAAAAACAGGTCGAATTGAGAACTTCCTCCTTGTGTGAAGTCGGTCAAAAACAAGGACTTTACGTTTTTTTTTTCAAAACACTCAACCGAACTTGACAATTGTTCTATCGTTATTCCAAGATAATGGAAATAAGAAGAAGGGAGGAAAGAAGAAAAACGATTACAACAAGATTGATGGAATCAGACCATCAGAAAACCTTATAAAGATAGTGTAAGAAAAGCAAGAAAAATTGAAACAAAAGACGGAGGAAAAAATAAAAACAATTAAAAAAAGATTGATGGAACCAGACCGTCAGAAAACCTTATAAAGACAGTGGAAGAAAAGCAAGGAAAATTGAAACAAAAGATCAAATGGAATCAGCCACTACAGTCAAATTAATAGTCTAATAAATAATTACTCTTCATTGTAATTTCTAGAGTTGTTTATATCATTTTTTTGAAAGGCTTAACAAGTAAAAAAGTGTTAACAGAGAGAGAAATTGTGAAATGTGAAAGAATAACTGAGACAGTGATATAAGTAGAAGGCAATTATACATAATCGTGGGAAATGATAAACAATTATGAAAATTTTGTTTAGAAGCGAGCAGAATGTGATAAGTTTAGCTACCTGGTTAATTCATTAACTGGATTTGGAGCTCAACAAGACCTCACCTCCTAAATGTCTTCAAGGAAGTGTGATTTTGAATACTTCCCAGACCCAAAGCAGAACTTTGTTGAGATTATTCAACGTGAAGTAGATTATTTTTGTTATTGTTTAACGTTTGAGGTGATGAATCAAAGTGTGTTGAAGTTGTCTTGAAGTGGCAGCCTTTAATATGATTTATTCACACTGCATGAATAATGGACAATTAATTTGAAAAAAAATTTGTAACTTCTCTTATTTACTGAACTTACTGAAGAATTCAAGTAAGAATTTCAATTTTCTATACATTAGTACTTATTCAGCTTCTTGGAGTGGAAAATGAGCAATATTTCTGAAGCGATTCTTCATAGATAATTTACATTTTGTGGGATAGATTTATAAGGGGAGGAATCACCTTGAAAATATCATATTATTCGGCTACAGCCCAATTTATGTATTCGTGTACTTTGTTGCCCATTGCATTCAAATATCTTATTTATTAGATTTAAAAGTCCACGGAGGATACAAAATTCAAGTTTCTATATCCAAAACTTTATGCGATCTGAATTTTTTCATAACTTGAATAACAGAAAGTATTATCTTAATAATTGTAAACAGACGTATTGGATAAAAGATTAATATTTTTTTTAATTGGAAAATTTGGAATGATAGAAATGATGTTCTATGGTTTGATTCTCTTTCTTTTGTTTATTTTATTTCATTTTTTCTCTCATTTTGTTTGATACGAAAGGTTGGCTTGTGAGGGAAATACTTTCTTATTAGGTGTGAACTGTATTACTCCCTCCAGCGAACAAGGTTTATCCTTCTGCTGGTTGGTGCCAAATATTTTAAAGGAAACAATTTTATTCTGTAATTACTCTAATAAATTAGTTGTATCAATTTTTATTTGTATTTAAAAAAAATTGTGGCAATAAAGGAATTTGAATTTGCATTTAAAAAAAAACGTGATTCTGGACTTATAAATCAGATCTATTTGTTTGATGATAATGCCTTGAGTAAGTCTGAGACTTGAGTGTGTGACAGAAAACATGTGACTGAACAGGAACTGAGCCCACGACCGCAGAGGAAGCAGTCGGTCAGTCTTTTCAGAGAAAAAGTCAGAAATTATACCACCGTCAAATAATAATTATACTGCTGTAACAGTCCGATTGCGTTCTTGGAAATCGCTTTTGTTTTTTTTATTGTATTCCTTTAGCAAAAAATAGTTTTTTTAATGTTCTGAAATCTGCGAATATATCGATCAAATTGCTCTTGTTATCTTTATTTAGCCGAACCCGGTTAATTGGACCCCAGACTAGTATTTTTTTTTATAAAATATGCTTCCCCCTTTGCTCATATATAAATACAAGATTAAGATAATTGCATTCTCTCCAATGGGATAGGGTTTGAAACAAGGATATTCACTCCTATTGAAATTTTCATTTTTGTAATAAAATCAATTTAAACTGCTGCATAAAATCTATGTTCCTATTCGAATTTAAAAATAGAAAAACTCTTTCTATTACATTATTTTCAACTCCAACGTTGAAGAAACAGTTAAATAATTTCATGAATCTCTCTATTTCAGTGCAATAAGTAAATTTTATTGCTTTTTTATTGGTGGGGAGACCCTTATGTGTAGTTCCACCTCACCGTTTCAGTCATGTTATTGGAAACATGGTGGACCTACAATTTTAGGTGGGTTCCGAACCACCAGGAAGTTATTTTACAGCAGAGAACAGAGTCTTTCTTGCTTTCCAATCGAATCGGTCACCATTAAAGAAACAGCCCAGGAGAGCATTGTTTATCTAATCTAATTGAGCTGATATTTGCTACGGCTCACGGCTATCACTTCCTTTTGAAATCAATTTAAACTGTTGCATCAAACGTATGTTCCTATTCGAATACAAAAATAAGAAAACCTCTTTCAATTCCATCATTTTTAACGTTGAAGAAGCAGTCTAAAATATTTCATGACGCTCTATTTTCATGCAATTAAAGATCAAAGATTGTACAGACTACAGAAATGAAGACGGCCTGATGTCTCCCACTTACAGGCGGACTTTTTTGGTAATAAGATAATAAATTGAGGAGTAACTAGTAACCTGACAAGACAGCGAACATTCTTTAATACCACGTTCAATTCTTTTTGAAAACCGAAACTGTCTAATAGAGGAAGTAAGATGCGGCCTGCAGATAGGCTCATAATTGATAGGCTCAGTAAAGCATAAAGATTTATAGATAACAACAAAGGGGTAAAACAATTGCTTTTAGGGGAGCGTAACTGACAGAGCAGGTGGAAGGCCCCAGCCAGAGTGAGAGAGAGAACACTCCTCCCTCTAATTTTTGTAAATTGAGCCTCCACCTGGTTGTTAAATTACACCCACTTCACTCTCTAACAGCTATCTTCTGTTTCAATTTATTATTGTCGGTCATCGTTGCGTCAATTTCAATTGATTCCGTTGTCAACAATTGAAAGACTCACTCAAGAGTATCGGATAAAGAATCTTCAAGGACGTATAGATTCATGTAATTTGATTAATTTCAAGAAAATAAGTAACTTCCGTCTCACAACAATGCAGTCACTGATATTTTTTTTTGAAAAAAGCATAAGGATTTTTTTTTATTTTCCCATTCATTTTATATATATTTTTTGCAGATAATTATCGAATTTAGGTCAAATCGAAGGTTAATAACAGGTTATTCCGTGAATCGAGCCCGGAACTAATGAGTATCGATACTTCTCGAATACTTTATAGTGATCGCCAAATTTGAATCAGGCCAAATTATTGTTAAAACTATTATATTCGATATAAACTTGAAAAAAACCCACTTTTAAATGGAAATTAACTCACGTTATGGCGTGACGGCCGTTTCGCTCTGTTGTCTAGAGCATCGTCAGACGACCCACAGTACACTAGACGATGCTCTAGACAACTGAGCGAAACGGCCGTCACGCCATAACGTGAGTTAATTTCCATTTAAAAGTGTTTTTTTTAAGTTTATATTACATATTAGTGGAAACAAGTGGATCTTCAACATCATTATATTTAAACTTTCATGTCTTATTCCAATCGTTGTTTCGTTCAAGAAGCTGAAATAACTTAATTTTTTACTTTCTTCTGCATCTATATGTTTCTGCTAAATTTGGGAAGGTACAACAACCTAGTTTTTTTAAAGTTGAGATACAATACTTTTTCGGAATTTCAAGTTTTGACTTTAAGGCAGTTATACGTTAAAAATGTTATCAAGTACATAGTTAAATATAAAATAATTTTTCCTCTCACAAACAATAACATGGTAGGACATTACAGTTTGAGGCCTTCAACAAATCAGTACAAAGTTTACAATACGCATCAATTAGGAGACAATTAATTTATATAAGCACAAAAATCATCAATGAAGTTCCAGAAGATTTCTTGCATCATAGTAGATATGAGTCAAAAATTACTAAAATTTTAATTGAAAATTGGATTAGACATAGATACTTTTTCAGATTGTGAGCTTTCTTCCAAGAAGAATAGTTTTTCCCATACAATCCAACCTTTTTGATCCCATCCTTATGCTTACCAATTCCCTAACGTGACCTATCCTAGTACATGTAACCATAGTTGGTTACATTTCTCACTTCATATGTTACTGTTATTTTATTAATGTGTTGGAGTTTTTATATTTTATTGTATTTACGTAAATGTATATTGTCAGTTGTAATGACTTTGGTGAGAGATAAATATACTTTGTTCCAGTACGGTTGAGTTTTCTTGCTCTTACTCCAAACAATCGAGTTGATATTGATCTTACTCTATAAATTTATAGTTGAACATCAATGTCAATGTATTGTAATGTTCCACTATTCACTTCACTTCAATTTCACCTACATACGTTTATAATTTTTTTTATCCCCACATGAGTCTGGAGACTTGTGCGTGGGTAATGAGGTGAATGATGAGAAACATCCATGACTGAATGAGATTCAAACCCAAGACTGCAAGAAACGAAGCCAGCCAGAGCCTTATCTTATCACAGACAATGAAATAATACTATTCATCGATTGTTGACGATAGATCATGATCTAACTGTTCGGAAACCGTAATTCCCGTTCGAAACAGACTGATATCGATTTCAATGTATTTTAATCTCCCACTGTTCCTTTCTTCTCCTATTGACGTTTATACTATCAAAGGATTGTTGACAAGAAAACATGTTTCAACCGTTCGTTAAACATGTTTCGGAGTCTGATTCAAAGGATGAGAATATTTCACTGGTAATCGGAAAATTGATTAGATTCATTGATCGTGATAGCCAGGAGCAATGATTTTTTAATGTGATCGTGGTCATGAGGTCCAAGTTAGCTGGGATCTATTCTCTCACTCCATAAGTTCATCTGGTTTGTTGAATTTTTCTCTATTCACGTGTATCAGGTTACTTTATCAAGATGATTTCAAAATCAGTTCAATTCTACTGATAGAAACTGATATTATTAATTAAATTTATTGCATTAATTAAGACTTTCGACGAAGGTAGTCTTATTGTCTAATTGTCTTATAGTCTCATTATCGAATTATTGCCGAAGGTAGAGTGAACGTGCAGAGTGGTTCTTTAAATTGATAAATTTCAATTATTTAAAAAAGTTGAGAATTTTAATTTCTTAAATATTCCTGTTCCTACCAGACTACAAATAATTTGAAGTGCCTTATTGAGAATACCATGCCACTGAAAGCTGTGTTGAGCTGCGCTGCGCTGTGCGACGACAGTTTTCAAACCCGAAACAGTGGTTTTCAAAGAACGCCCCACTACTACCACAGCGCAGCATAGCACAGCTTTTAGTGGCTGAGCGTTCATTAAAAACCATTATTTTGGTTTCAAAAGCTGTCTCATTATCAAACAGCACAACTTGGTGCAGCTTTCAGTAGCCGGGTGCTCTAAGAGTCTTCATATATAAATATTTGACAATAAACACGAATTTCACATTGTATGAAGTCGTTTTAGTGTTTTTATACATGTAAGATTGGAAAATAGTATGGATTTGAATCTAGTCAGTTCAGCCTAAATTACTTTTTCATTCTGAATGTAGGTAATCTATGATGTTCGGGAAGTAATAGCTGTGTGCCGTAGCAGGTACAAAAAAAAAAGTTTATACTTGTTCAGTCAGATAAAGATGAGCAACGCTCTCGTGGGCCCTCTCTGTAAGGGTGACCGATTGGACTGACCAGCAAAAATGACTGTGCTCTCTGCTGTGAAATCACTTCTCGGTGGTTCGGAACCCACCTAAACTGTAGGTACACCATGTTTCCAATAACATGGCTTTAGCGGCGAAGTAGAACTACCCGTAAGGGTCTCCCCAGCAATAAAAGCCATACGCATGTACTTTTTATCTATGATGTATGCTTCAAATGTAATAATGAATCAGTTGAGGATTAGCAAAGTCAGCAAATAATGATAATAGCTTATAATAGGCTAAATGGAAGATGGGAAAACAGTATGGATTTGAATCCAGTCAGTTCAGCAAAAATTACTTTAAATAGAGATGCCGTTCAGAAGTTTAATAATGCTATTAGGCTAGGCTTCTTAAAGAGAAGCAAAGTCCCTGTATATCATTCTGAATAAGAAAAAGGTTAGGAAAATTCCTCCAAATAGAGCTTGTTGAACAATGCTATATTATAAAAATCAAAGTCCAATTTCGAAAGTAGAAATAGTTTAAGAAAATCTCCAACGAAGTGTTTTTTTTTGAGTGAAGAAAGTATTTAATTTGAATTTGAAGTTTAAGAAGCCCATTGAATTACATATTGAGTTGTTGAATCTAATTAAACTGCGTAATCTTGTTATTAGCAGGAGAGAATTGAAAAATATATATTTATGTTCCTTTATCCTTCCAAAGCATTTCGCAGAGCGCGCGAAACACAAACCACCATCACATTCCGCGAGAACAGACCGCACCACCACTTCTTGAGGTCATGACCTTGAGGAAGCCATCTTGTTATTCCATGTTGTGACGTCACTCATGAAGGAGCGCCGATTCGTAACCGCTATTTTCAACTTTGAAGACACGATTAAATCGTGTTTAAAGTTGGTTTTAACTAAAAATGATGGATGATGATTGAGAATTCATAATTGAAAATCATAGCTTGCACTCGATAAAAAACTTTTTTGAGGGTCACTGATTAGTATCAATAGTAGGTATCGATATTACAACACAATCATCGCCTCACAATGTTCACCAGAAGGGTTTAAATTTGTAATTTAGCTATAATATAATGATACTCTAATAACCATAGCTTGCTGATAGTATGGACTTTATAGAAAAAGGAGGGAACATTTCTAGTTTTCTGACATGTCAAGGTTACCTTGACGAGATTCTCACCTAGCTTTATCCTTGTTATTTCCGCAATTTTCACACTTTTTGGCGCCAAAAATAGTTCATCATTAAAACAACATTTTCCACTACTCGTTCATTCTTGACATTATCCTTGAAATTTTCGGCAAATACCACTGGTTTCCAATCACAGAACCACCACCGATAGATGGCACCACTATCGCTGAACGACACCAACGTCCTTCTGCAAATTCTACAATTTGCAAAAATATTGATTTTTGTTAAGATTACGTGAATTTCTAATTATCTCCAATCATCTTGACACTTAGAATATCGTTACCGGCTGATTCCTGTCAAACGCTTCCCGCGCGTTACCTACAAACTCCCGCCAAACACATCCCGCGCGTAGCCAACAAACTCCCGCCAAGTATTTCCCGCGCCTTTTTCCAGTTACCACAATAACGCGCGAAAACTGTGGACGCGTCCAGCGTGCTTCTGGTCGGGTGCCCGGTAGTAGAATGGCACCATCGGCCTCCGTTGAGCCCAATTTTATATGTAAGTCACAAGGCAGGGCTTCAACGCGCGTAAAGACGACGACTACGACGACGGTGGCAGAGTGAAAAGACGGGGGGTGGAACCCTCTTTTTATATATATATTCTGTATTATTATTCATCCGGGGCTGGGACGGCACGGGACGACTCGGCTAGAAGCAGCAGCCAGCTCATCTGCAAGTCCTATAACCGAGCTAATTATCACGTTAATATGGCCATTCTATATGGAGGAGGAAACGAAGAAGAAGTAGGCGAAGAGGTGTGGTGGGGGAAGGGGAGCGGTGGTAGACAGAGATCGATATAGAATATTCTGAGGCAAAGAAGCGAGAGCGAGCGACTACATTGATATTATAAGTTGCTTCAATCGCTGTATTCATTTGTAAACTTAACCAGCTTCGGGGCCTGGGGAACTTCACTTGGGACGGTCCAGTCCCCCCTCGTTTCGTGTGCTCTCTCTTTTTTCCCCTTCCACCCCTCATCCACCCCCTTCCACCACAACCCATCCCTCCTAGGCTTATGCCTCATGTAAGTTTCATACAATTTAAAGTGCCTCAGCCTTGTGCGGTGCTTGCTATATTCAACAACATTCCGAACCAGTGACGGAGACGTGGATTATGCAAGCAGTAGCTGCGGCAGAGAAGGAGGCGGCCACGAGCCCCAACAAGGAGGCCCAACTGCACCAGCCTGATGATCGTCATCGTCACGCCAACGTCAGCGCCAGCGTCAGCGTCGAACGACGATTATGGTGATGCGACATAATGGCCGCCCTCATAGATACGGACCGAAAAGGAAGCGGAAGGCGAAGGTGAGAAGTAAGGTCCTTCCATCTTTGTCGGCATCGATGATCACCCGATAAGGAACCGACACCTACACTATCACGTGACATTGATGATAAAGGAGGTTACTTCAATATCTTCGAGGAATTGCAAAGTGTATTCAATGTAGAGCGACTGCTTGCCAAATTGTAGGTTCATTCTATTGTTAGACAATCGTGTGTGAAGATTAGATGACGCAGTTCTTTCGAGACTGATTTTTAAGTTTATAGAGTTGGATTTCTTCAATCGAGACGCTCAATCCTGATTTAAATTTCTCGAACAGAGCTAAACAATATAATTCCAAGCTGTCAGAAATCAGAGCTCCAAGTCTATTCAATAAAAATGGATGATGAAATTATCAATGATAAATGGAAGGTTCGGTTTTCCCAGGATAAAAATTAACTCAAACGCAACCTCTTCAATGAAGTTTTTTAATATTATAATGTGGTGAACCAATCGGAAGAATTGCAAAAAATAGCACCAAAGAGTAATTTATGGTTGAATATACAATTTCTTTTGAATAAGTGCTCTCATTCTGCAAAAAACAGCATAGTTTTTGAAAGAAAAGTGAACTCTCTGTTCAAATTCCTCCAATTTATGAATCCTTCTAATATGGAGGCTTTCAATGAAGGTTTTTGTATATGAATGACGAGATTCCTGCTATTTTAATATGTATTATATTATTATTTAATATATTATAGGGTGAGTTTGATTGCCCCTAATACGATGAGAAAATAGTTGAAGGTATTTTAATACCATAAGATAAGTATGTTATACAGTAAGTCATCCAAGATTAAGTCTTTGTCCAATAAGAAGAGAACACTCTCGTGATATAAGCACAAGTGCTCGTGTAGGAACTTCTAATAAAGAATAAAAAACCTTAGTATAAAAAGAGTTTTAAGAATACAAAGAAATGAAAAATGTGAATTTTTATTCTCGTATATAGTTACTTTTTGAATCTTAGATTGATAATAATATTTTAGAGTATTTTTGATCTCTATCTATCTTTCTTTATTACGAAATGGGCGATCATAAATCTATACCTAAATCCGCGACATCCGCCAATCTAAGCAACTGATTTGTAGTGCTGTTAATTAAGTCTTGATTCTGATGACCTACTACAAATTCAACTGTTAACACACTTTAATTTTCGAAATAAGGATCCGTGCTGCTAATTCAGTCTTGATTCTGATGTCCTGCTACAAATCCAACTGTTTTCCAAATTCAACTGATGACACTTCAATTTTTGAAATGAGAATCCATGCTGTTAAATCAGTCTTGACTCTGATGACCTACTACAAATTCAACTGTCAACACACTTTAATTTTTGAAATAATAATTAAATTGTAGGAATTCTTATAATCAATGATTAAAGACACAAAGATTTATGATTATCCCTTCAAATATTTTACAATTCCACTACAATTCAATTCAGAACTCGGACTTTTTCAATCCACAAAATATTTTCTCCCTGGAATGGAAGTTACTCCACGTGGATTTTCCACATTATAGAAGCAGGTAGTGTGGGCTGGGTGGGTGTTTATTCCTTCTCACACCAGTGGGCGCCTCTAGAACGATATCAGGTGAAGTTTGCAGGCTTCCAGCTTATGGTTTATGTATGCCTTTGCAGAAGAACATGCCGAAGAGAGGCGGTGAGCTACGATCGATGGAAGGAAAGAAGGTTGGTGGAGGTTTTTCTGTTGCGTGAGAAAGAGGAGGTGAGAAGGATGGTGGGAAGGAGGTGGGTATGAGGGAAGGGGAAGGGTTGGGCTTAGTAGTGGGTGGTGGAGCTTACTACAGCCGGAGAGGTTGAAGACATCGACTTCGTCTTCTTGGCTCATTGAATTGCAACAGGCTAAAGTACGGAGTATATCCTGAAAGCGGCACTGTGACTCTGGATTTATGCCTTCCCCCCTCACCATCAATGATGATGGGGTGGGGGTTTGGTGGAGGAAACCAACTCAGCAATGGTACAACTACAAAGACTGGCTACGACAACCACATTCACAATATGGTACGACTGATACCATCGTCGCTAATGCCCCTCTGGTCGCCGGCATTTCAAATGAAATGTGCTTCGTTCATCTTTGTTGTGGCTTTTGCGATCTGTTGGAAGAAAAAAGAGAGAAAAAGAGGCAAACAAGTGAAGAAAACCACCACTCTGCCATCACCATTCGCCTGAAAAACTCTTAGTCATTTTTCCAAGTTTTTTCTTTCTTGACGCTCATTTCCTCCACAGTGGTGGAGAAGAAGTAGACGATCATCTTTCATCACCGCACGCTCGTTATCTTCCATGGTTTTTGAATCAGTCTGTGTATTTTGGGATAGTTATTAAACCTTCCAAAAGATTCTAGTTCATAAGTTTGAAGTTGAATCATAATAGTTGGTGAATAATAAGACGAAATTGTCACAACCACATTTATTAAAACTTCGAGAAACTAGTTTCGGTTGTTACACCATTATCAATCTCAATCAAACTCAATCAATCAGAGATTGATAATGGTGTAGCAACCGAAACTAGTTTCTCGAAGTTTTAATAAATGTGGTTGTGACAATTTCGTCTTATTATTCAATATGGATATCTTCCACAATATCACCTTCGCCATTACTAAGAAAAAAAACATAATAGTTGGAATCATTTTTTCTCCGTTGGATAATGAAATTGAATGATAACTTAACTAATTCTCATTTTCCAGTTTTTAATTATATGGAATATAAGAATTAGACAAGATTGAATAGCTTATACAAAATCTATCAAGGAATTCATGAAGAAATGTCGATTAACGTTCTTAGAGTATTCGATACCACTACCGTTTTTCAGATAGAGTTCTTGAAAGATAAATAAAAAAAAAAACAGAATTCAGATGACACAAAACAAGCACAGATTGTACAGATAAACATTAAGTTGAGAGAGGACTCTTGTACTTCTCAACTAAATTTAGATATTGAGTAAGTTTTGAAGGAACTGACGATGTAACAAGCTGACAAATATACAGAAACCGGAATTATGAGCTTCGAATAAATTCCTCAACGTTGAGCAATATGAAATTGATAACTTCTGTTTATAAATATAATAAATTAAATATACACTACTCTAATTGAATCATGATTCTGAACTACTCCAGCCTCTATCTCCCATGATATCGCAATTCTATGTATGACTACAATATCTAGATTATAAATTAAAGTACTGTGCAAAAACTTGAAAAAAATGACTTCATATCTAGTTGAACCAGCCATGTCATTGTGATTCCTAAGCAATTTAAACTCTTATGATGGTGGAGGAGGTACAGTCTTTTTAATTAGTTATATATAAATTTTACAGAAGTTTTCCAACAAATTGATATCATCAGGAGCTCTGTGATCACGATTTGGAAATTATGGCCTCATTTCCCAAGTGAATTTTCAGTGATGAATAACCAATATAATATAGCCAACATCATAAAAATTATGGATTGTAAACTTGTACTATCCAGTAAAAATAGTTTCACAAATACGGTAGCGTGTTTCAAATAAATTATTTTGAAAAATAAATCTTAGTTTGAAGTAACTGACAATTTAACAAACTGACAAATATACAAAAATAGAATTTATCTACGACCATGTCATAATGTATACATTACAGTTTCACAATTGATGCCAAAACAGCTGTCTTTTCGAAATGCTTTTTGAAACCCGTTGCATAATGAGCTCATTATAGTACAGGTTCTACATTATAACACGGGTTCTGGACCAATCAGAAGCATTTTTGATGGAATCAATATCGTAATTCAATATTGTGAAAAACTATCAGCTGATTTGATCAAACTGCTACACCAGCTGCTTTAACCTAACAATCTACTATAACTTCTCGTATTTGAGATGAGAGGTTAGGTATCTCTGACAGTCACAGGTAAAATGAAATTGTTTTAATTAAATGTATACTAGTGGTCGTAGATAAAATAGTGTATGCAACGATTTTATTTGGCCATTAAAGCACTCGTGAGATATTTATAACACTCGCATTCGCTCGTGTTATAACTTACATCTAACTCGTGCCTTAATAAGGGTCAAAATAAAATCGTTGCATAAACTACTATTATAAATTGATAATAGCACTTGAGGAAATCGGGATTAATAAATTTACTATTCTGAAATTAAGATATTTCCAGATAGATTATAAAATTTAACCATCATGACCAACCACAGTTAAGCTGTTCACATTGATGCCATATTAAATTTATTGGAAAAATATTTTTTACATGCTAGATATTTCCAATTTATCATCGAGATAGATATAGATATAATCGTGCTTTATTCAATAATCGTCAATTCATGGACAAAAACAAAAGAAATTGAAACACACACTTGGTCCTACACCGTCAGCCGGAGAATTTATCATCGTTAATCAATCGAATTAAAATTGATCAAATTAAAATCGATCGAAAAAAAGCAATCATGATAGATTCATAGATTGTGTGATAGTTTGAAAAGAATATAGGGAACTGGAACTAGACCATTCATGGGTGAGACGAGTGGGGGAGGAGTCGAACATTTCAACGTCAATCAAGCGTACTACGTTTTTCAATTTCATCCGGTCACGGACTGTGCACAACCCCCTACCCACCCCTAAACCTACCCCTCCCCTATCAGGCATTCCTCCGAACCCCTCTCCACCGATATTCAACGTCTCCTCACATACATTTATGCATTATGGCGCCGTTTTGAAATTCAGATTTTTCTGCCTGACTAAGGGAGGAGGGTGAGAGGCAGATGAAGAGAGAAAAAAATTGCAAGTGAGAGGAAATGAGTGCGAATAAGGGAGAGGGAAAAGAAGTAAGAGAAAGGTATGGCAAGGGAGAAAAAGAGATTGTGAGATGGTGAGAGAGACAGCGTGAAATAAAGAGAGGATGAGAGGAAGAAAAAAGAGAAAAAATCAATTTCGAGAACCCAGTTGTAAGGAGAGGCTTTCGTTATGTGGGTGGGGGAAATTGTCATATATATTAATGTAAAAGTTGTTATTATTCCTTAGAGATTGATGAATGGGAGGAGAAGTACAATGACAAAGCTAGAAAAGGAGAAAAAAGAGGTTCAGCATAAGAGAAAGAAAAATGAGCTGTGACGTAAGAGGATGATAGGTTATACAATTGTAGAGGATTTAATATGTGTGTGAGAAGTGTTTTGAGAAATAATACTGAAAAAAATTTGAAAAAGTAAGGAGAAAAGAAAGTTGAGTGATAATAATGGAGAAGAGGTGACAAAGATGGATGAAGTGCTTTATAAAGAGAATAATGAGAATTTTCCAAAATCGAAAAATAGGTGTACAGAAAATTATTGTGATATTAATTTAGAGTACGGATAATGAAAGGAAAGTAATAAAACAAATGTATTGAATATTGAAAAATTTCACGAATCTTTGAAGTTTATTTTTCAAATTTGAGATGGCAAAAAAATATAACTTCATTAGTTAGTCTTGTTAGTAATATTATAAATTTTCAATTTATCTAGTGTGAGGAACGCTATCAATGAAGATGATTATGATAATAATAATAATATCCAAGGTTATTTTTTGTGGGGAGACACTTATGGGTAGTAGTTTATCCTCTCGGTTTGAGTCACTTTATGAGAACATGGTATGCCTTCACGTGGGTTTCAAACAACCGGGTAAGTGATGATTGAATCAATTACAGCAGCTCGGTATTAATGTAATACTCCTATCCAGACACAGTCTTAAGTGCTTGGGACTGAGCATCAAGATCGATTGGATATCTGACCTTCACCATGTGGCCAATCACCAAACACTACCCTAATGTAATACAATTATGGGAACATATTGCTATATAATAAAATAATAATAACTAGATAGTATTTTTCGGCTGGAAAGTTTCCATCAAAATTTGATACTATTTACGGTTTTCAGTGTTTCGTTTTGAGTGAACTTTCAAATTAATCGCCTTCAAGTGAAAAGGAATCATTTCATTAGTTTTTGGGTGGAGTATTTTGGAAAATGTAAATTTTGAGCATTAAAATCAACCACAATGTATTGGATAGTATAACATTTAACTTACACAATTTGCGAAGATTTAACACAAGTTTTGGACTTGAGTCTGTTGCGCCTTCACATTCTTTGTAATTTTGTCTCAATAAATAAATTATATGTATTAGATAATAATATAAAGTGAATAATAATGATATTGTGTGACCTGGCTCGCTCAGGTCTGGTGTCTGAGCTACCAGGTTGCACCTGAATAAGTTCAGGGCCTCTGAGGTAACGACTTTTTTCGTGCTGCTAGGACTGACGGTCTTTACATGTCTTCAGAAACTCAAGTAGCTAGTAAATAATCAGAAATGAATTATGAATTAAAGCAACAGATATTCCATGAAAAGTATTATTTCTGTTAGTTATAATGATGGAACATTCAAAACACTCGCAATGATCGCAAGTACCAAGAAGATGGCGGCTCCAACTAAAGAGCAGTAACGAACAGACAGTCAGACAAAGATGATTTGTCGTCAAAACCGAAAGAATCACTTGTTTAAAAAAGACTCAGCAACAATGGGTGAGGAGAAGAGTGGTTGAATGTATAAGTAAGTGAGGGTACTGGTTATTTTTCTCTCTCAACTCTTATTCTTCACTTTGTATACACTCTCTCACTCTCACAGTACACTCCACACTCTTCAAAGTGTATACTGGCTACAATGCTTGAGAGGATTCTGTCACAGACGAGATGAAGGGAAATAGGCGGTCGGAATGAGATGATGGATTCGTCATGACAAGGCCTTGCTTCTCCTCGTAATTTTTCTACTTCTTCTTATTCTTCTTCCTGATCTACTTCTTCTTTCTCGTCTTCTTCTCGAAGGAATGATTGATCACCCGGCAACCCAGCCGACGGATTTAATAAACTTGTCTGCTTGTGTGCAAGATCTGCGGAAAAATCACAATGGTCCTCCGTGGGTGAGCAAGCAAGTGAAATCCATCCATCCCAAGTGAGTTTCCTTTCCAGATAAGCTGTCCAGGCATTATCCTTGACGTTCCTTTTTCTAGGCCGCTTTTTCCGCCCGTCAAAACCCTTAACAGCGATGGTCCGCCCTTCTTAAGTATACATGCCCCGGCCTCAGAACGTCCAGGACTCAACCGCTGGATGACGGCTGCCCTTCGCGCTCTCTGGGAAAAAGATGATAGATGTGCCATCTCTGTGTTTGTGAATATGTAAAAGGGACTGCATTATAAAGTAACCACCGCTGTGGTCATTCTGGAGTAAGAGCTATTCCAAATATACTTGGGAATAAGAATTTTCTCGATGTACTATGACTGGTTGCACAGCAATTTACAAATTACAACAACAATCTACAAGTCAATACCTCTATAAGATTCTGCAGTAAATGAAATATGAATGCTGTTTATTGAAACGATGGGTTAATATATGAATTTTTTGTAGATTACGTCTTGGAGACTCCAGTTAAGGAGTATAAGACAAGTCAGATTAACAATTATACTATCTAATACACTAGTTACCATAATTACTGTATTAGTAAATGAAATATGAATGCTAATTATTGAAACGATTGGTTAATTTGTGAGAGATTATACTTGGGAATAAGAATTTTCTTGATGTACTACGACTGATTACACAGCAATTTACAAACTACAACAACAATCTACAAGTTAATACCTTTATAAGATTCTGCATTAAACGAAATATGAATGCTGGTTATTGAAACGATGGGTTAATTTATGAATTTTTTTTTTAGATTACGTCTTGGAGACTCCAGTTAAGGAGTATAAGATAAGTCAGATTAACAATTATACAATCTTATACACTTGTAGTTACCATAATTACTATATCAGTATTATATACCCCCAATACTGGTTTGCACGACTATTGTTACGGGTTCATTTTCAGCATTACAGCCCAACCTTGAGAGATTATAATATCTGATTATTTTTCTAGGAAATAGCTACATTTTATTATATATAAGTTAATGACATGATTGTTGTAGTTCAGTTTCTATAGCAATTTGTTTTCAGTCCTTACTCCACTGAGAGACAAGTTTATTGGTCATTTTGATAAATAATTTACTGGACATGACACATTTGTTGTTTTTCTTGGTTCACCTTGACTGCATTTCATTTTCTATTTTATTTTAATGTTTTTAATTGTTTAATTCTAGCCTACTTGTGCATTGTTCTTGTTTGTTAATTTTTGGATCGTGATTTTGACACTGATTATTCCTTATTGCTCCTCCCACCAGTGGGCGTGACTTGTCAATCACAGACCTTCAATGAAGGTCAGCCTACCAGAGGCACTTACTCCCTCCGCCAATAGTATCATTCTGTGTTAAGTATATGTTGAGCTACTCTGTACTTTTGTTTTAGTTTGTTTGAGATTGATAATGGTGTGAAACCGAAACTAGTATTCCACGGTTTTCAATAAATGTGGTTGTTTCAACTTCAAGTCTTTCATTATGGATATCTTCCACAATATCATTTTAACCACTACATAGAATATTGTAGAACGCCGTATAGAAATTAAACAAAGATAATACATACCTTAAAAACATGTAGACATCGACGATCATTAATCAAATTTTGCTAATAATATAGATTATTTATCTCAAGAGAACTACTGAACAAATTTTGCTCATAATACAAATTATTTATCGCAAGAGAGCTACTGCATTTTACGAAATCTCTAGTCATGGATAAGGATGAGGGCTTTAAAATAGTTATCACAGAAATAGTAGGTATGGCTCAGGTGTATCAGATTAGCGTTTAATCAGTAAAGCAACTACAACAAAAGTAAAGTAAATCCCATAATGCACAGAATAAGAATATCATAATGCTCTCCATGAATCAGATGATGTAACTAACTCTATTCAATTTTTTGATCCAGGGAAATCAATTTTTGTAGTTTATTTTATTCAAACTCTCTCTGAATCAACTTCCTTATTGATTTGTTCCTGGGAGCTTTACCGGTAACCGGTGAATGTTACCGGTGGTGTCTGCGGATCAGTCTATTACAATTATTAATATGCGTTAAAAAATTTGAATAGACCAATGAGACGCCACCGGTAACATTTACCGGTAAATGAGAAATGAGAAGGCTCCCATGAACTCAAACATTCTGTTATCTCTCTTAAAATAGGCCAAGTGTAAGAGAGGGACAAATTCCCTAACTACGCCTTTTCATGCAAACGTACCACCAAGTTTTTAATATAATAATCTCATTTTCAGTCGTTATTAATTTCATGTTCTTATAAAATACAGGCCACGATAACCGGCTAATCTGACCACGATGTCATTGTTCAGAGAAACGCGAAAGCTTGCGATCCACAGAAGGCTATCGGTTTATCTGGAGCATAAGAGAAAAAAATTATTTTTCTCAAAATATGAATGATTTTCAAGAAACTTGGATGTCTCCTGTGGCTTATGACAAATTTAACTGTTAATCTACGGAACTTTTGATACGACCATACAGTTATCATTCAGAGTCAGAGCACTCGATAATGTTATAGCATGTACATCACATCAAGGATAGTACTTCTCGGGTATTCGAATTTATGTAATAAGTGACCAATAATATTTTAATAAGACGAAATTGTCACAACCACATTTTTTTTAATATTGAGAAACTAGTTTCGGTTGTTATACCGAAATATCCATTATCAATCTCAATCAAAAAAACTAAAGTACAGAGTAGCTTAATCCCTGGATTGAGATTGATAATGGTATAACAACCAAGTTTTTAAAGAGTCTTAAAAATATAGAAATATTTAAAAACAATAGAAAAAATATTTAGTTGATAAAGCTTTTTATAGTGTACAAGAGTTCCTTTCACATCAAAATTAAGCCTCACCTCAACTAATTGAAGTAATTATGGTATCTAGTATATACTATTGTTGATCTGACTTGTCTTATACTCCTTAACTGGAGTCTCCACGACTTAATCTACAAAAATAAAATATTTTTTAATAAATGTGGTTGTGACAATTTTGTCTTATTCATTATGGATTCCTTCCACAATATCGCCTTCGCCAGTACAAAGAAAGATAATGTTTCATGTAATAACACTTGACGATTCCTATATATTGTATTTTATACTTGTAACTGTTGAATTATTATGTGTATGAATAAAGTAATCAATCAATAAATCTCCACATTCTGCACTGAATGATACTACCTTCATTGATTTTTTATAATCCATCAATAAATTAATTATTTTCGTTTCTTCTATTTGAACTCTCTCCTCAATTAGATTTTACATTCAAATATTTCCTCATTCTCCGTGCATCTTTTACTGATATTAAAATACTAATACTTCTTTCCTCCATAGCTTCCCCATTCCAATACACTCCCTTATTCAATTTAGTTCCTCCAATCTTATCGTCTCCACACTATACCATTCTCTTTTCCTTTTCTTTTTTTCTCTTGTTATCAGTCTGTCCGGCGCCAGAAATCTCTTCCCGCTTGGACGTTGAACTACAAGTAGAGAAGTTCCAGTGCCATTCTCTGCCTTGGCTTAGCTGCTAACTTATGGATACTGATGACCAGAGTAAATGAAGCTGCTGGCCCCTCAACGACTATCAAAAATATATATCACCTCTACACTCTCTTATATCTCCACACCATAACACTCATTCAACCTGTCATTTTCTTATTTTATCTTTGTTTCACTCGCATTCCCTGATAAATGAATTTTGTACATTTATCTCACTAAAAATAATGCAATTGTACATTAATAAGGACCCAAAGGGGCCTTATTGAAATCGTGCTGTTGTCCGTTCGTTCGTTCTCTAGCTCTTGAAAGGAAGATTCAAGACTCTTGAAACTTGGTTATACAGCTTCCTCATAGTTGAAGTGAGATCGCTATTGATTATGGAGTTTGGAAGTTGAATATAAAAATAATTATAATGAATAATAAGACATGAAGTAATCACAGCCACATTTATTGAAAACACAGAGATACTAGTTTTGGTTGTTACACCATTATCATTCTTAAATAAACTAAAACTGAAGTACAGAGAAGCTTAATATATACTGAACACAGAATGATACTATTGGTTGAGGGAGAAAGAGTCTCTGATAGGCTGACCTTCATTGAAGGTCTGTGATTGGCTGAAGGCCAGAACAAGACACGCCCTTTGATGGGAGGAGCAACAAGCAAAAATAAGTAGTGTCAAAATCTAGAACCAAAAGTAGTGAACACATAGTTAGCAACAAACAAGAACAATTTTATTTTTAATTAGTTGGAATCTTTTCTTTGATTATTTTAAATCGTCGAATTGAATAAAAGAGATAAATATTGTGGCAAAGTGAAGTAAAACCAAAACCAAAGCTAACTGAAATTCGGTCAAGGTCAACGAGATCAAACACGAAAGTACCGTTATTAAAATGAAGGCCAGAATTATGATGAGACCAAATTAGTTGTATTGTACAATTCTACTGGTAGAATAATATAAATTGAATTACAGAAATATGATTCATAACATGTATCCTTTTTATAGAATATACATTTCTTTAGACATTACAAGACATAAATTGTATATTACATTTCATACACTTTCTTAGTAATGGCGAAGGTGATATTGTGGAAGGTATCCATAATGAAAAATAAGACGAAATTGTCACAACCACATTTATTAAAACTTCGAGAAACTAGTTTCGGTTGTTACACCATTATCAATCTCAATCAAACTCATACATTTCATACATTCCAAGATGCATTATTGAATATTGCAATTCAATACAAGATCGTTATGGAACAAGAAATCCAAGAATTAAATTATAGTTCGTCATAATTCTGGCCTACATTTTAATAACGGTACTTTCGTGTTTTCTCGGTTGATCTTGTCAGCATTTCAGTTAGGTACCTTTAATTTTTTTTTTTAATTTTAGCTTATTTGTGTATTGTTATTGTTTGTTGCTTTCTATGTTTTCACGATTTTTGGTTCTAGGTTATGATACTTATTTTTGCTTGTTGCTCCTTCCACCAGTGGGCGTCTTGTTCTGGCCTTGAGCCAATCACACACTCTCAATGAAGGTCAGCCTATCAGATACTGTTTCTCCCTCAACCAATAGTGTCATTCTGTGTATAGTAAGCTACTCTGTAATGTAGTTTCAGTTTAATTGAGATTGATAATGGTGTAACAACTGATTCTAGTTCGTTTTCTATAAACGTGGTTGTGACAACTTCAAGTCCTATTATCCATTAAGGATACAATATCCACAATATCACCTTCGCCATTTAAAAAAAATATATACTAAAAATTTCTGAAATTATCGGGAAAAAATTCATAATAATATTGTAAGCACACTACTCCATAGCCTCTCCAAAATCTTCAAGTTATCTAATTAGGAGGTAATCTAATGAAGATTAGTCGTGTTAAAAATACACATGAGAGTAAAATGTAAAATGAGTTGTTATTTTGTATAACTGATGTTTTGTTCAATACCAGTTCAAATTGCACCGTACAATATTAAAGTTTATACTGTGGAATCTTCAGCTCAAATCCTGACTCAATTTGTCTTGGTAGAAATTAAAACTCACTTTACTGGGGGAAAGTCTTCTACAAGTTGAACTGACACATTTTTCTCCAAGCAAACTCTCTCAGCAGTTTCTTCCCATTTTCTCGAACTTTATTTCCATTGTGAAGACATAGAACAGTAAAAGTGTAAATGAGAGGATGGAAAACGATCTTGAGGTGTAATTTGCATTGAATATTCTTCTCTCTTTCTAAACCCCTTCTTCTTCTTACTTAAGACGTATATTCCCCATTCCTGATCTTCCTACTGTATCAAATTGAGGAAAGTGCGAGCTGTTTAATATTGGGCCTTCTCTAGTCTTCTTTATTTTATTGCAGACTTTTCTGTCTTTCACGCCGCCTGCAACAAAGTCACTAGAAGTCTTTTATTATTACTTCTTGCTATCTCATGACACTAAAACCTTTCTCTCTACCAAACGAGGGTCTACCTGTTTCGTGCCCCTTCCCATAGGATATTTTTCCACCGACTTTGCATTTTGAAATCGAGCTAACAACGACGCATTGAAACAGATGATAATTTGCATGAAGACTGCAGAGGGTAGATAAAAACAATACTTGTAAAGTTCTCGAGGTGATGATAATTTTGTGCTTATGGTTTTTACAAGACGCCTGCTTCCTCTTCTATATCTTCTAATATTTTGAATTCATTAGAGTAAAAGTAGATGCGTATGGCTTTTATTGGTTGGGAGACCCTTACGGGTAGTTCCACCTCGTGGTTTAAGCCATGTTATTGAAAACATGGTGCACCTGCAATTTTAGGTGTGTTCCGAACCACCAGGATATGATTTTACAGCAGGAAACAGAGTATTTTCTGCTGGCTAATCCAATCGGCCACCCTTATACAGAGGGCCCAAGAGAGCGTTGCTTATCTAATCTGATTGAACAGATACGGCTCACGACTATCACTTCCCTTTATCCTTTTTTGAATTCATTGATAATAGTTAAGAGTATTAGTGAAAGGAAGGGTTCCTGCTTGAGGTGATAATTTCGTGCTCTTGATTGACTTCTACTTCTTTAACTTAAAGAATTGAGTGATTATTTAGAATATTAGTGGAAGAAGGAAGGGTTTTAGCCGATGAATTGTAATTTTCTTGTGTTCTTACACTGTCTCAGTGACTTCTATTCATAAATTCATATCATAACTTCTATTCTTAAATGTCTCAGTGACTTCTATTCATAAATTTATTCACAACTTAACAATGGAAGCTGTTTTCAATGCAAGTGAGAGAAAAAATAATCATATGAATCATGAAGCTTTATGAATCATTCCCACTTTGAAAAAAATTTAGGTAACATTGGTCTCGATCTTTTGAGCAGTGATACCAAATTAAAAACTGCTTTGTTCTTCTTTTTACAATTATTTGGTTCATTTTTGCAACATGCACCGACCATTATTTATTCACTCGTGAACTATCAAGGTTGTCGGTGATGATAATGTGCTTAATTCATGGATGACACTCACTTTGAAATGAAAATCCATGGAAAGAGGGTGTTGGACATGATGGAGGAGGTTCTAGAGAGGGACAGCAACATAACAGAAAGTGAATGTAATGAGCTGAAAAGTGGATGAGTGATAAGAAGGAGGAGAAAAAAAGAAAGGGAAAAAAAACGGAAAGGGACAGAAAAAAGAGAAAGAGAAAGAAAAAAGAGAGAGAAGAAAGAGAAAGGAAATGAGGAAGGGAAAGAGGAGGGGACAGAAAAAAGAGAAAGAAAAAAGAGGGAGAAATAAGAGAAATAGAAAGGAAATAAGGAAGGGAAGGAGGAAGGGACAGAAAAAAGGGAAAGAGAAAGAATAAAGAGGGAGAAAAAGAGAAAGAGAAAGGGACAGAAAAAATAGAAAGAAAAAAGAGGGAGAAAAAAGAGTAAGAGAAAGGGACAGATAAAGATGAAAGGAAAGAAAAGAGAGAAAGAAGAAAGAGAAAAATAAAGAGAAAAAGGAAGAGAAAGGGACAGAAAAAAGAAAGAGAAAGAAAAAAGAGAAAAAGAAAGAGAAGGGGAAAGGGGAAGAGAAATCTGTCCCTTTCTCTTCCCCTTTCCCCTTCTCTTTCTTTTTCTCTTTTTTCTTCCTCTTTTTTCTTCCTCTTTTTTCTTTCTCTTTCTTTTCTTTCTGTCCCTTTCTCTTCCCCTCTCTCTTTATTTTTCTCTTTCTTCTTTCTCTTCGAGAGAGGAAAGAGAAAGAGAAAAGAAATGAGGAAGGGAAAGAGGAAGGGACAGAAAAAAAGAACGATAAAAGAGGGAGAAATAAGAGAAAGAGAAAGGAAATGAGGAAGGGAAGGAGGAAGGGACAGAAAAAAGGGAAAGAGAAAGAAAAAAGAGGGAGAAAAGAGAAAGAGAAAGGAACAGAAAAAATAGAAAGAGAGAAAGAAAGAGAATGAAAAGGAGAAAGAGAAAGAGGAAGCGAAATAAAAAAGACAAATAGATGGAGAAGGAGAAGGAGAAGGAGAAGGAGAAGAAGAAGGAGAGGGAGAGGGAGAGGGAGAGGGAGAAAGAGAAGGAGAAGAAGATGGACAAGGAGGAGAGGGAGGAGAAATAAAAAAGTGAAAGAGAAATAGAGAAAGAAAAATGAAAAAGGAAACGGAAATGATAAATAAAAAGAGAAAAAGTAAGGAAAAGAAAAATGAATGAGAAGAAGGAGGAGAAGACAAGGAAAATAACGACAGAAGATGATGGTGGTGGAATATGGATGTGATATCGGCACGAGACCCAAGGTGGCTGAAAAGGAAACTTAGTGCGCTGAAGGATCATCCAGAATCCAGGATGTCACTGACGGTAGCCTACTTTGGGGATCAACAGCATAGGGTTGGCTGAGAGATTGAACTTCTCACTATAGAAAAGACAACGCTTTTTATATACTAGACTATATTTGACAGCAGGGTGGGGATTCAAAAAGTCACGGGGAGTATAAATCTCCACCCAATAAAAAGTCAGCGCTCTCGTTAAGGGTGTCCCCGGAAAAATGATAAAAACCCGAGGGTGGATATGAACGGGACAGAAGGAGGTATAAAATGTTACAGCTGACTGAGTGTGTGAGGTAGTATCGTGGAAATGGACTGAAGCCACGCAGAAATTATGGCGAAATTATACTTTGAGCAGATCCGTTCACAGCCGGGTTCAATGAGGCGTTAAGCCAAGCGCCACTGCTACAAAAGACACCCGACCGACGTCTTACAATCAACATACTGTGATGAAAAACGAGATGAATCGACTAGAGTTACTTCCAAGTTTATTGTCGCCTGGTCTTTTCAGTTAGACCCACCGAAATCCTCAGAAGAGACCATATTTTCTCAATTGAATTTTATTAGTTTTCTTAGTTTCCTAGTTTTTTAAGTTTCTAACCTTCTATTTTATCCTACTCTATTCTTAGTTTTCTTGGTTTCTCATCTTTTTATGTTTCTAACCTTCTTAGGTTCTTAATTTTTTTAAGATTCTTAGTTTCCATAGTTTCTTAGTGTATAATTTTCCTAGTTTCTTGGACTCTTCGGTTCTTGGTTTCTCAATCTTCATTCCTTTGTTGCTACTGAAAGTTTCAATAAACTTACAATACTACTTTGTACTACATAAACCACCATGCACTGGCTTGTAATATGTTTATGCAATGAGAACGTACCATAAACATACAGCGTAATAACAAAAGTGAACATTCTTCCAAGTATTTAGTGAAAATCCAATGAATAAAACAGCTCTATACTATAAAAGAAAAAATTGAAAAACATGTAAATTTAATGAAGAATATCAAATACCAAAATAAATACTAAATAATTTGTAACGGTGACCAATTAGTTTGGCCAGCAAAAAAGACACTGTTCTCTGCTGTTAAATCACTTCCCGGTGGTTCGGAACCCACCTAAAACTGTAGGTCCAGCTCATTACCATCATCCAACTCATTACCCACGCACAGGTCTCAGACCTCATCTTCATCCTCAAAAAAAAGACATCCCAATAAATTTTCCAAACTCGAAATCAATAGATTTTTAAAATTTCCAATCATTAAACACTTTACCAAATTTTAAAATCCCTCTTGTCCTGTATTATCCACAGTAGCACTGTAATTCAACAGAAAATATCGGATAACACTATCAGTGTTGAGAATCAATTAACAAACAACGCAGAAACCAATTATAATGCTACAGTAGCTATCTGATGGGAAATGTCGTCACAAAGTAGGCTACTCCCTTGTCACATGAGTTGGTCGTGAGAAATGGAATAATTTATGTATCCCCAACTTCCTTTTCCGGGTAGAAATTGAGGGGGAGCTCATGAGTTTCAGGGGAACGGAAAGTCTGCATACCTTCACGGCTTAAGGGTGAGGGATGTTATATGTTGTGTTGTGTGTAGTCGTCCTACAGGAACTATCTATACCAGGAGTAGACGTTAATAATAATATATTCCACATAAATATTCATGAAACCAACAGGTGGCTGAAACACACACGGTTGCCCAAGTTTCTGTCCGTCTCAAAAACTGATACGTTTTTTGAAAACGTTATTAAATTTAATGACAAGTTTTGTACCGTAGTTAGCGATGTAGGGGGTTGATGGAAAGGTGTGATGGGTGGTCAGGAAGGTCAGGGGAAGGGGGAAATTGGAAAAGAAAGAGTGGTAAGGGGGAACCGGATAACGTTCTCAGGACGCTTGCAAAAGAACAAACGGAAACGCAAGATGCCACAACTAGACAGGTGTATTTTATGTCTGAAACGTCCAAATTTGTCTCACCCAAGTTTAGCAGTCGGACAGGATTATGTCACTCCAGGTGTCATAGAGGATTTGCGAAACTGGTTAGGAAATGATATTAATATGTAGATTTTGTTTGATTTGTTCAGTTGATTATCCTCCACACAGGGGCGTATTCAAAGGGGGGGTCCCCGGGTCCGGACCCCCCCCCCCATTTGAGATGACTAAGCACTAGATAGAATGCTTTTTTGCTGTAGAAAAGGTTCTTGAGAATAATTCTATACCAGTGAACAAAATTTAATCTAGACGGCCTAATACAATATTGGAGTGTTGAGAACTGAGCATGGCGGCTGTTATTGTGGCCATTATTGTAGCATGTTTAGTCTATCTTTATACGATAGAAGAGAGAATTTTAATGTATGGTACATTATCGAGAAAGAGTGGGTTAGAATTTCATAACAAAACTGGGAGAAGTCATTAGTCTAGAAAAACCCTATTATTGTAGCATAGCTCGCAAATGTTGACATTGTGAATTCTTTTTCCATGATAAAATAACAAAATGATTTTATAGACTTCCGTTTGAGCTTTTCAACTGTCCAGGAGCTCAGTTTCTGCGTGGATCACGGTCGGTGTTGAAGTTAAATTAATAATTTCGTTCTCGGTCCTGGTACAATGCCATAAAATCGTGCATTTACACAAGTTTTAATAGTGAATATAATAATACTGCCGTCTAGTATTAGTTTATAATTTTTCAATTGGATTTTTGATTTCTCGTTTTAAGTTTGTTTTGGCTGAAAAAAATATTCGCATATAATCCATTACTTTTACGCAAAAACATTAATAATTAAAGAAACATCGACTTCATCCTCAAACAGTAGTTGTGATAGTTCAGAAGGAAATCAGGCGTGGGATTTCTTTTTCTTCATTATGTTGAAACAAATTGAATCCAATCTCAGGAACTTGACTCATAATTTCTTTGAGAAGTTCATACTAATAGTCTTGCTGGTGAGATTTGGTAAGTACATATAAATGTAAAGATTTAAAACCATTTTCTGCAAATAATAAATTAAAAACGGTATTGGTTTTTCCAACATTGGAGGGTCCACACTCAATTCAAAAGTACACTGTGTCTCATTTGTTGCTTTCCGTTCTTCTAATTTAAATACTTATCAAAGTTGATCAGTGGTAGTTTTGATCTGTGCTGTTTCAACTTCATTTTTCAATACAGAGTAAATATAATTATTTTTTTCAGACAGCAGTATTATTATCGATCCATGAATTGTATTTCGAATCAAAGCCCAACCATTTCACATACAATTTGTTCCCTTTCTTCTTAGTACTCTCAAAATTATGCACATCAGGGTAGGCTACTTGGTTCACTTCATTTCATACTCATAGAATGCACCCTTAATAATATTGTATTGATGTCTTCGCCTATTCCCTTCACCTTTCATCTCACACGGGATGGGTGTCAAAAAATATGTTTTCTTTTTAAAAACATGGAGTTTGGAAATTACAAAATGGGTTTAGCAACTTTTCAACATCTTAAAAAAAACATAAGTTGTGTAGTAAGTAGTACAGTATAATACAAAATTAATAAATTGAATTAGGTTAAAAGTGGTGAACTACGGCTGCTGTGATATACTTGCTGTAGTTACAAAGTGAATAGAAGTTTTGATTTGGGGTGGGGGGGAGTCAAGGAGTGTTGTAAGTAGTTGAGAGGACAACTCTGGTAATGTGGAAAAGATTCTAGATACGCTTATGCCTCCACATATATTATACGTGGAATGGAGATAACTGGATGGTATGAATATCTGAAAAAAATTTTCTATAGATGTCTGTGGTAATAGCTTAAGTAGTTTTTTGAAAAGATGGGGTAGAGACAAACAGATCCTAATAGAGAACCAGCAAGATTTCACATAGTTCACAACTTATTTTATATTTTTACGGGCTCTATCACTAGAAATAATGATGGCATGATGTAAGAATAAAAATAGAACTTTATTCACACAATAGCACACATATTTATGACATGTTTGAATATGTACAGATTTATTCAATAAAAACATCTAATTACTTGAACATCCAATTACAAAAACATTTAAGTACTAATGATTAGCACTTCCAAAATAAATGTCCAATTTCAGTTAAAGGCCGACCTCTTTTTGCAAAATGTGAATCAATAATTCAAATATTTAACGTTTGACAAAACTTTTATTGCACAACTATTGATTCACATTTCACAAATTCTAAGACACAAAGTGATTATTCTCAAGGAATAGTCATTTTCCCAATTGAAAGATTGTAATGAAAATGAACACTTTGTGTTAGAAAATAATAACAGGCGATCTGCTGATACGATAATGAAACTTTATTCTTTGCTCTATCCAATGCCATATAAATCATACTTGGCCGATTAAAAGGGTTCAAGTGATACACATTGCTCTTTCATTAATTTAAACGTATATCAATTTCTGGACGACTCCAAGTTTGACAGATACCTTAAATATAACTTGTACAGGTACGAATCGTCATCTCTCATGGCCTAAACACCGTTAGCGAGTTAAAAAAATCACTCAAGAAAAAAACTACATTTAAATTTTAAACCGTATATCAAGTATGGGTTGGTGATTGGTCATGCGGTGAGCGTGGTGTTCAAGTGATCGTGATGTTCAGTCACGACCACTCAAGACTGCGCTTGGATGCGTGACCGTGCTTCAATGACTTCATGTTACAAGCTTTATTATCACTTACCCGGTGGTTCGGAACCCACCTAAAATAGTAGGTCCACCATGTTCCCCGTAACATGGCTCAAACGGCGAGGTGGAACTACCCGTAAGGGTCTCCCCACCATTAAAAGCCATACGCTTATTATTATTATTATTATTATCAAGTATAATTTCCTCATCTTATGAACCAAAGACTCAATTTCCTGTTATATTGATAGATTGTATCCGATTTCATTCTTGTTACATGCTTGGAACTCATATTTTCAAGTGTCAGTACATTGTCAATTATTACCTTTTCTATGTTCATTTGTGTTGCACCCTGTTTGACAATTGCTCTGTTCAGGATTACCTCATATCACTCACTTTGAGTTAAATGTTCAAATTGCAGGATTCTCTTGTTCAGACTTGAGGAAAGGTAGGAAAAATATTCTATCCCTAGCGAATTTGAATTTTTTCCGCACACAACGAAGTTGTTCAAGTACTAGCGGCAAGTTCATCAGTGAAACTGGAATTTCAATTATATATTTTCATTAATTTAGTATAATATCTAGGTACGAACGGAGATTTACCATAGATTTAGGATAATGTCCTTTCCAATCATACAAGGAATTGTAAGGACTTTCGAGTGGCTTATCACTTGTCTTGTGGGTTGATTTAATTCTGCTGAATCAATCATCTCATCAAGACCTACCGTATCCAGGGTAATTTCAACGAGGAAATAATTTTTCAGGTATTTTATAGATTATAGAGGGCAGAGGAAAAATCAACACCGCAATACATACAGAAATCCTTCGTTTAATATAATAGGATTCTCCTTTTTATAACATGGTTTTGATAGTAACTTTCTCCCTCAGAAAACCGCTTCTCAGACTGCGAAATGCTGATGTCCGTGGTTTTAGACCATGGTTACTCTGTGTGTGTGAGTACAGCATAAGGGTTGCAGTGTTGTTTCAGCGGTAATTAGATTACTGTGGTAACAGTTGCGGACAAGAAATATGCCTTACTTCCTTTCCAAGAGTTGTCCCATTACCATAGATACGCTACGTGGCTTGATCAGCAGAGGTCTTCCTACCTCCCCATTTCCAACCGTATTTATTTCCATAAATTAAACGTACCCCATTCCCTTTATTGCCGTATTTGTGTGTGTCTGTGTGCGAGTTTTTGTTGAATTGGTCACCGGCTTACCAGTGCCCTGTACGTGTTTGCCTTACTTTTGGCTAGTAATTAGTACGTTATACTTAGTGATGATTTTGGAAGGTCCTTTGCGGCCGTTGCCAGTTTGCGGCAGTTGGAACTGTTTGTGTTATTTCAAATAGTGTGCTGCAGCCCATAAAAATACTATCGAAAATATAAAAAAGACTATGGAAAATATAAAGATGAAATTACTTTATCTACGTAAATTCACAAAATTTCATTGTGACTGATTAAAAAGCATATTATTAACAACACAATAGATTGTATATGAGAAAAAGCTTGAATATTAACATTGGGATTTGATGAGAAGCATTTACATAATTAGGGCGAAATCCGGACAAAAAATCATCCATTCAAACTCAACCTTAGTTGAAAGAGTATCAGAGATCATCTTTAGTGAAGAAATTACACTAGTGCTTCTGTGAACAGTAGACCTCACGCCCAAGAATAACGTAGCTTTAACAGAATAACTTACTCGATGTACACAATTATAGTCACCATCGCAAAATTAAACACAGTAATCATACTTGACCCTTGATTCAATTCTCGTAGTCTATAAAATACCTTTATTCAGAAAAGGTGACTCTGTATCATATCAACAAGGCTGTGTTTTCAATTTGTGAGACAGCTGATTGATCGAATTGGATTTTGATTCCCGATGAATGAGTTTATAGAACAATATTAATTATATTTGTATATGTTTAATTTCGTAATCGTTTTTTATTAAACTCAATTGAAATATTAGAAATAATTATTTGTCTTTTATAAACAAGTAGTATGTTATTCTTATAATTGATAACTTTATCTATTCGAATAAGCCTCAATCAGATGAATAAGAGGTCTTGAGGGCTATCTATGAATCTGATTTCAATTGCATATGATGGAGAAGCTCTTTCACAAAATCATATTTTCCTATAGAAGAAGGCGTAGTAATAGCTTTCCTTTTTCGCCTTTCAAATATTCTCTAAATACAAGCAAGTTTGAAAAATTCTTACACATACATCGCTGGGCATTAAATTTCTTGAAGGAAGATTTTACCTCTCTTGAAGGAAGGAATTTATTGACCTCTCTTCGTTAGGTCAATAAAGTTTTCATTCTTGAGAATTACATGTTTGTATGAGAGAAGCACATCATCTCTAATATTTCAACTGAATATAATAACAAGTAATTACTAAATAAATGGCACAAAAATTAAAATAATATTGTTTTATAAACTCAGAAATCTAAAATCTAATTTGAGCAATCAGCTGTCTCGCAAATTGGTAAGATAGCCTTGTTGATATGGTACAAAGTGACCTTTTGTGAGAAACAGACATGAAATAGACTACGCGAATTGAATTGAGGGTTATGTTTGATGATTGTGCGATGGTGATTATGATTGAGTACATGAAGTATGTTCCTCTGAGCAAGCACCCTCATTCTTGGGCTTGAGGTTTACTGTTCACAGAACTACTAGTAGCATTATTCAAGTTTGTAATAGTACAGTTCAAACTTTACTAAAGTAAATTCCAGTGGTAGTATTCCACCATGATTCTGCTCTCTTCTCAGTTCTGGAGAATTGTGAAAGGCCAACTAAATTGCCTCTTCAAGCGGTCATCTTATCTTGATACTAAAATAAAAACAGAAGTTAAACAAGTATCCTCTCACTCTTTATCTCATGCTCTGCAGTTGTGGTGGTTCGTGTCGTCAGCTGTGCATGTCCAATCAGATAAGTTCCCGCCAATTGTTTCCCGCGACGCCGTTTATCCTTCATTTATTAATTACTGGAGCCGGCCCTTAGAACGAACCACAATTACCGCCACAATTCGGTAACAGTTCTTTTTTACGGCTATCACACATTTACTACCAGGGCCTGTCCATCTCTTGCACCCATTACCTGTGTTAATGGTTCCACCTGTGAGTGGTTGATGTATCTCTTTTCCGTTGAAGGAAATAATATATGACACGGCAGGAATTTCTGATGAGATGACCCTGAAATTTTTAAAAACGTTATGAATAGGAATTTTGTTTTGGGGGGGGGGGGGAGAATTTCCACTGAGGAAAAAGTTGCGATTTTTAAGTTTTCAAGTTAATGGTGAAAAAAGGAGAACTTGAAGTTCGAATCAAATCAAATTATTCAAATACAAACACAATTAAAAACCATAACAAAGTTGGAACCCATTATGTCTGCAGAGGAAGTACTGTGCGTAGGTGTGAGTTGCAAAAAATTAAACATTATTAAAGATTAAACAAAATTCTATTTACAAGGATGATGGATGAAAAAACAGAATGAGACAGAGTGATAAGGAAGGAAGAAAGGAAGCTGAAAAAGAGGGAAAAGGCAATGAGAGAATAGAAAGAGATAGAAAAAAATAATAAAGATACTTGACTACATATTTTTATACTGAGGAACATTTTTAAAAAGTAGCGCAGTGATTTTTTAGATCAGTTTTCTTCGATTTTATTTGAAACTATCCATTTTTCCGTTTCATTTATTTGTTTCTCATTTCTGTATCTATTTTTATTTCTATTAATGTTAGTGGAATAAGGTACATTAACTAATGAGAAATAAAATAAAAATGTCTCTTACATATCCCCAAGTTCATTCTGACATGCTCAAATAGGTTTTGCAAGGGACGTAAGTTGAAAGAAGTTACACGAAGTTGAAAAAGTTTATATATTTTTTTAATAAGAGTTGAAGTTAATAATAAAATATTTTGAATTATTTGAAACATTTTTAATTGCTTATATTTTTTCTTTTATGACACTAAAGCTACTGAAATTTCAACTGATGTGTTTCATTTATTTGATACTACAATGTACAGCCAACTAAATGCAATTGAAAAACATGATCTTAGTACTATCATTAGTTGCAAAAACATTAATTTAGTCCAGTGTATTTTCCTGTAATTAAAGCATTCGTCCAGCGATCACAGCTAAATCAACGAAGACTCTCAATAGAGATTTGAAGCAATAGTACGCTAACTATGAAGTTATTTCTAACTTTATCGCTCTATACCTCCGCTTGCTGTCAGTGAATGATACTGTAGAGCACCCTGAGACATAGAGTTGCCAGGTTAGCTACATCAGCTACATCGTTAGCGTAGTCTCGTTCAAACTTCCCATTATTTTTCATGAAACTATCAATTGTCAGTCACTATTTCATACAATTTGTACATAATATATATATATATATATATATATATATGTATATAGGTGCTTGCATCTCATTGTCCACGATCAATAGCGTCCCGAGATGAATTGGCTCATCAATCACTCCGGACAGTATCGGACATTCTGGACGTCTTGAACTCGGGGAGTTTGAGCTCCCACAACGCCACAAGGGTGATGCATCCCCATCTACAACACCACAAGTTTGATACACCCCCCTTCCTAATATGAATAGCATCTGTAACTCCCCTTAGACCAAATATATATATTAGTCTACTCTATTACACAAACACAGACACGTGAACATATATATATATATATATATATATATACATTGTGTTATGATATAAGGGAAACATAGATCCCTGAGGGAGGTCACTAACTATATATTACAAGCAGAGAACTAAAGGATATGCCGCATTTACTCGGTTCAGCTCAAAAGAAAACTCTATTGCACCCTTGGATGTATAAACTCCAGTAAACAAGACAGTATTCAGCGAGTTTTATATTCGCTACAATAGCTCTTTTGTTAGGGCGTTTTCTATTGGTCAGTTTTTCCCATTCAATCCTTATATCACATCAGTTTGTACAATCACTCTCTCTGTATCATTCTCTCTCACTCGCTCTCCCACTCACTCACTTTCTCTCTTTCTCTCATACTCTCTTGCCCTTGCTCTTTCTCTTTCTTTCCTCCACCCTCTTTTCCTATTTTCCTCTCTTCCTGGTCCTCCCATCCTCACATGAACACTACAAAGCACCCAGCCCATTTGAATAAATACATTTTTCCCAATATCAGCATAGAAATTGGCCCCTTCGATTGTGCTGAGTATCTGCCAATTCCATTGTCCATGCATTATCATAGGAATGGCTACGCGTGTCCAGCAATAACATTTCAATTTCTTTTCCGGTTTTTGGCAATGGAGCTGGGCACCTGATATGGTTATAAATAGAATTGTGGCACATTATTTTGAATGTGTGTAGGTTTTTTCGGTACCGAGGGTAGCGTGAATTTGACAAGTATAGTGAAAACATGGAAGAGTAATATTTTTCAATTTTTCAATCCATCCACCCTCTGGACCTACTTCCAGTTGAACCTCTCTTTTGAGGGTTCACAGAGTTAAATCTGCAAACGCCGGGGTCACAAAAAATCCAAAAGGAAGTCTCCAATACTATTAATTTTCTAAATGTCAATTTCATATTCAATTTATAAGTCAATGTCAATTTATAATTTAATAAATTTTTCATGGAAAGTAAAATGTTCAGCATATTTAACAATTGGGAAAGGGTACTGAAGGTAGGAGCCTACATGCAATTTTGAACTTTGCAACTCTTCAGTTGAAAAAGCTTCTCTATAGAGAATTTGCTATGTGATGAACAATATTGTGTTTTTACACACATTTCTACAACAACTAAACAGTAGCACAACTCAAAAATTGCACATGTTTTTCAATTGGGATATAAAATTAAATGAATTTTTTCCAGCATGAAGAACTGGGAATTATTATTGAACACAACTATGGAATACAAAGTACAATATACAACGAATGCATTGTTGAATACAAAGATCACTGGATCAGTACTTACATAGAGAGACTTACTGGTCTGTTTAAGAGATGAACCATTCTTCATGAATCTACACTTTCTTTAAGAATTCCTTAATTAATACTCAACTCAGGGGATACTTGAGAAGGTTTTTGAGTGAATGCTTTTTAAGTCACCCTTGAATTAAGAAGCCATAAGATAGGTGCATGAATACAAGCCTTGAACATTTTTATTTTAATTTTAGAATTTCACAAAAAAAAATGGCAAATTTATAGGAATTAAAATGTCAATAATAATTGATTGACAAATTTAAATCTTAAATGAAAAGAAACGCATCGTTCTTAGCCGCTCAAAGAAACACTTCTCCAATGGCTATTATTTTAGGATGAATTTTGGGTCTTAAGGTATGAGAGAATTTAAAAAAATTATGATCAAAATCGAATAATTTATTTCCACAATATTATAGAAGTTAGATACACCAATTATTGTTTGCCACATATCTTCCATCATCCCCCACTCTTCAGTTCTTGCTCGCTGTTATTCCACTTCGATCTTCGTTGAGAAAGACTGCACACCTAAAACAGAAGACAAAACAGAATAACTTTTACTGTTCCGTGAAGCTGTGCATTATTAATATGTATGAGCAAGGTAGTCGGCTACATGGAAACAGACGTAGTATCTTCACTCCATTGATAAGTTTCAAAGAAGATCTGTTTTGGAGAAACCTGTCATTTCCTGTTGATTTGAATAATCGGGAGTAAAACCTTCTAACTAAAACATAGTCAAACATTTTAACTAAAATTTAGGAAAACCTTTCAACTAAAACCTATTAAATTATTTTAATAAAAACCTAGTGAAACCTCTTTACTGAAACCTAGTAAAGCCTTTTATTGTTGTGGATATCCATTTTTCGTGAACTGCAGTAGAACTATTCATATGTTTAAACTTGCTGTGCAGAACTGACCTTTTTGAGTCGTGGCGGACGCGTTTCGAACTATGTCGTTCTTCTTCTGAGTCTACAACCAAGCGCCGAAGAAGAACGACATAGTTCGAAACGCGTCCGCCACGACTCTAAAAGGTCAGATCTGCACAGAAAGTTTATACATATGAATAAAACCTTTTAGCTAAAACCTAGAAAAACCTACTTGACTCTTGAATAATATCGTTCAAAGATCGTCTGGGTAAATCGATAAATAAATATGAAAATATTGTTTTTTTCCAATATGAAACCTCAAAAACTATAATTTCTTGTACATTTGAAACTGATTTAAAAACGACTATCACTAATTTTTCCAGGAGGACATCAACTGAGAAAATATTTTGTGGGGGGCGATATCACTTCAAAAAGAGGTCCTTATCACGCCCATAATTTTGGACATGGCAATCATAACGACATGAAATTATTGCTTCCATTTTGCATAGGTCGACTTTGCTCTCATAAAATTTATAAATTGATAATCGATTATAGGAATTCAAATCAATCAAAATCACCTTCTTATCATAAATATAAATGCTCAATCACAATTCCGATTCTAGGAAGTGGTAATGGCAATTGAATATTGTATTTCAAAGCAGCAATCTTTCAAAGAAGACTATGAAATATTGAATATTGAACTTGAAATATTCAAGATATATAAAATATTCAAGATATTTTATTCTTATATTGACTGATATAGTGTGCAGTAGCGAATAAATAAGGGGGGGGGGGGCGAATTGAAAAGAGAGTCAATCTCCCCACTATGTGGTTGGTTATAAATCTAAATTTTATAATATTCACACAATGGTTTGAGTATGAAAATCTTTAAAAAAAAATAGTCTCAATACATCATATTATGTATTATTCTTACACATTAAACTATCATAATTTATTCTGAATTCTTCCCATGTCTCTTGAACTCTCTATGGTAGATATGAACATTGTATACATTTTTCTCTACCACTATTCCTCATGTTATTCTTATTTTCTCCATCCACTTCACATTAATTTCTCAGCTCTTCACATCTTACTTCTATTCTCGTTGCACATATTTTGTACCCACTTCATTCCTTTGTCCGTTGGGCGGTGCTTCAACCCACCCATTCATATTTTAGTTCTAGTGACAAGAAAAAACGTTGCACCTAGTATGGCTCTCAGTGACATAACTCATAGCATTGTAAGTTCCTTTCCTTCTTTGGAGAACTGGAGAAAACTGGAAATCAAACTCAAGGACACCATCGCATACTATGACAATAGCCTACTAACAAGCGCCCACATTAGAAGTGCCAGTAGAATAGACAAATCACTTATATCTTTCTTTCTCTTTTTTATATATCTTTATATCTTACTAGAGCACATAAAGCTAAAGCTAAAGAAACGGAAAATATCATATTATCCGTGTTCATTTCATAATTCCAATGTGTTAACTAGTAGTTCGGGGAAGAGTAGACCTCACGCCCAAGAATAAGTATGCTTGCACAGAGGAACATACTCGATGTACTCATTGATATTCATCATCGCAAAATTAAACACAGTCATCAGACGTAACCCTTGATTCAATTCCCGTATTCTACTTCATGAACGTCTTTCACGAAAGGACACTCTATATCACATCAAGTTGGCAGTGTTTTCTATTTATGAGACAGGTAATTGATCAAATTAGATTTTAGATGTCTGATGAATGAATTCATAGAACAATATAAAATTTGTATATAATTTACTCAGTAATCACTTGTAATTATACTCAATTTAAATGTTTGAAATGATTTGTTTCTCTAACACATTAAAACAAATATTTTATTCTTATGAATTGTAACGTAACTTATATGAATAAGGTTCAACCAGACAAATGAAGTGGCCCGAGGGCTATCTACGAACCGGATACCAGTTGCATATGATGGAAAAGCTCATTTTAATATTCACATGTTCCCATAGAAGAAGGTCCAAGAGCTTTACTTTTTTAGGCCTTCTTCTTTTGGGAAATATAATTTTTGAAATGAGTTTCTCCATTATGAGTTATGCAATTGGAATCAGATTCATAGATAGCCCTCTTGCCCCCTTATCCATTTGCTTGAGCTTTATTCATTCAAATTTAATTATCATTCATAATTTTTTCTGGGAAAAACAAATCATTTCTAATATTTCAATTAAGTGTAATAGCAAGAGAAAATGTTATACAAATTAATTAATATTGGAAACTCATTCATCACACATCTAAAATCTGATTTGAGCAATCAGCTGTCTCGCAAATAGAAAACAAAGCCTTTCCGTTGTGATACAGAGTGACATTTTGTTGAAAACAAACATGAAATAGACTACGCGAATTAAATCGAGGGTTAGATCGGATCAAGTTTAATTTTGCGATAATGATTATCATTGAGTACATCCAGTATGCTCCTCTGTGCAAGCACCCTTATTCTTGGGCGTTTGGTGTACTGTTCATAGAATTATTAGTTATTGTTCATAGAAGTATTATTCAATTATCACATATTATATTGAATATTATCTTTATCATATATCAATATTAATGAAATATTATTCAAATATCGATGAAGAACATATTTTCTTTATAACTTCAACTAGGTAGTCTAAAAATAATTCTGGCCAAAGATCATTGTCCGTTAGTTGAAAGCAGCAGCGCGTAACCCAGCTTAACCTTCAATGTGCTTTTCCCTGCTTTGTGCTCTAGTAGTGTGCTCTAGCCGTGTTGTAATGGACGACCGTATTCTCACCTTGCTCACACCGGAACAATACTTCTTGTCTAGAAAGATCTACGCTCTACCAACAGCTGCTGCCGTCTACAAGTCTACTCTCATCTAAAACATCGAGAGGGCATTTAGACCTCGAGACAGGATGTGTTGAAAAGCAAGATAAAGAAAAGAGGGAGAAAGTAAGTGTGATCGAGAGAAGAAAAAACAAATTGCCAAATGCACTTATCAGGTCGATAATTTTCGATAGTCGACAACCGTAATTCAAAAATAGTCTCGACAGACTACTTAGTTGAAAATTACACATGATGCATGATAGGCAGGACCTGGATCGTCCCAGTCACTGTACTAGCTACACATGAACTGTTGATAACTGTTTTGATGTAATATATTATGATAATAATACATAATAACGGAAGCTACAACGGAAAAACTCCAGGAGACGTTGACTTGATTAATAATCAACAATTATTTTATTTAGCCTTGTCGGTCACAAATTCTCAATTTTATTGGTATCATATTTTTTCTTTTTTTATCTTTTCTTTTTTTATCTTGTCAAATTTTTCTCAACCCCCACCCACCAAAAATGGGTGTCCTGCCCACTGGACAAAAGGACTCGCCTTGATAACAGTGATACTAGTGAATTTTATGAATCAGTTGTCTGCAAAAAAAGATTGTTAAAAATGCATAGTTCTGATCATTCTTGTCAATGATCACGGAATAGATTTCAATAATAAATTTTCAAAGTATAATTTAATTATCTATTGATATTCTTCTTACAAATACATTAAAATTTATGTACGAATTGAACAATAATTATTCTTATTGCTGATTATGATATTTGATATTGTTAAAAAACATTTTTTTCCGGACTAATACACAGAAAAATGTTACATTTTACACATTACATTTGAATCTAGTTTCTTACTACACCCAGTATTCTTACACCTCTGATACTTGTTGCTATCAGTGACTGCACAAATTTGCATATTTCACTGCCAGTCTTTCGTACATATTTTGCTGGATGTGGAACTGATCTACTTTTTTAGGGGATGATGCTCCTGATTCATCGTCTTCATATTCTTGTGGAATAAGATTTAAATCACTCACTATCCTACATCAATCTTTTATCACAAAAAATCGAAAGTTGAATATTAAAATCTAGGATCTTATTGGCAAAGTAATAATTACATAACGTTGACTGCGAATTTACATAAAGTGAATTATCTTTATTTTTCATCTATGTTAAATATGTTTGTTAGTATTGAAATTACGTTTCGAGGTTAGGTCAGCTTGTGACAACGTTCAATGTAATAGAGCCTTTCCAAATCGTAGTTAAAGGGGAGTGATAGACGAGTGCCGTAGCATGTTCAATCAGAGATAAGCTACGGAACTCCTGGGCCATCTTTGTAACGGTGATTGATTTTATTGGCCAGCCAAAAATACTCTGTTCTCTGCTGTGAAATCACTTCCCGGTGGTTCGGAACCCACCTAAAACTGTAGGTAAAACTCATCAATCACTATCATCCAAATCATTACCCACGTACAGGTCTCAGACCTATGTTGGCTTCATCCTCCGATAAAAAAACAGTTAGATAAGAACGCTTCAAGTTACTTTCATAAATACGGCCGTAATTCGCAATGAGCAAAGTTTAATTTTATATGGATATTTGAGTATGAGTATCAATTTTACAAGTTTAGGGACGTGAACTCATCTAGCTTAAATATTAGCGACGAACTGATCTTTCTATCAAAATTTACACTGTCTGTTCTGGAATAGCTCCTGAATTTTATCTGCAAATCTCCTGAAATGTCCATCTCCAGTACGAAACATCCAAAAGCTTTCGTCCACCCAGGAAACGAGTTTCCACAAAGGGAAACTCAGCAGATGACAAAAGAAAACTGTAGAGGTGCTTGCTAGTGAGGATGAAGACGAACAAACGAGAGGAAAAGGAGAAGAAAAAAGAAAATCCAGAAAAAGAATAGGAAGAAATCCATGGAAGAGCTTCTGAACTAGAAAGAACGCCCGAAGAGCCCTTACAAGAAGGTTTACATCAAATACTGAATTGGAAAGTGGAACTTCTATTTTATGCATAATATATAGAAGAGCTAAGGGTTGGATGCGGCTTATGCAAATGACATTTCGGAATAAAGAATAATGCCCTGCACCCGTGTTCAAGCTTTGAGAGTCTGCTGATTCTCAACCATAACAACATCCCCTTAGTGAGTGCTGAGCTCAAGTAGTGTGGCTGCCATCTTGAAATTCCCTCCTCACTCGCCTCTCACCTCCTCAGCGCTCCTCATTCCGCGCGCACTCACTTTACGAGCTCTTAAAACGCTCTCAAAGCTCGATGCCGCGTTGCCTTCAGCAACGACATGCAAATTTTTATTAATGACGCGCGAAATCTCCTCTTTTCTTCTTGTTAATTCAACAGATTATGCTGTAATTAATACCGGTTAAATCCTTCCTTGCGCTCGCTCTCGCTTGTCATCAGTTCAAATTGAGATAGAATGTTGTGAGAGTGAAATAACTCTCAATTAACTGGTGTGATTATTATTCACCGTACGAGTTTGGAATATGAATTGCAGAGGATCTTGGGACCATAAAAAAAGTACTAGTAATATAATTTTGAGAGCAACCGGAAAAAGTAATAATTTTGAACCCCGTTACGTGGTGATCAGTTAAATAGATGTCATTTATCCAATCAGAGGCTCCACCTATTATGATACTGGAAAATGAATTGATACGTGGATCAAATATAAAGAATGTATGTATAATGTTTTTTTTAAATTTCTTGTACTTACAGTTATATTATTAGGGTAATCAATTCAATTCAATACAATTTTATTCACTCAAACGATACAAAAAATAATACAAAGTTGTGACAATAATAAATTTTAGTAATCAGACAAAGCAATTATTATTCTAAATAGATATGTCATCTCACTTATTTATACGGCTGGAGATAAAAACTACTGGCATAAGTGAATCACTTGTTCGCCAGTAGGAGTAAAAGCATATCAACTGTTTCTCATTCTTAAGCTAGTCATTTAAGATTGGTTAAGGAAACAATAAGTTACGAAGATAATTATCAAATATATCGGAATTATAGCTAATAAAAACTGTTATTAATTGCGCACTACAAACCCAAAAATAATCAATAAGCAATTCTCATAAATTGTAAAATGCCTAATGTTATACTATATCAAGATCAAAGTAATAATAACGGAGTATCCAGTTTTCAACATTTATTGGAACAGATTCTCTAGGTAGGCCTACATCAATAAGCTCGTTCGGTAAGGAGCAATGTATACCAGCTACTTACGAATGACAGTTAAACTAGAAACATAAGCTTCATATTCATGCGCATTGTATCTACAGTACAGTAGCAGTAGCTGTAGTTCTATAAGTTGAAATGTTATCTATTGCCATGAGATTAATTATTCTTTTTCATCAATATTTATTTTGTAAAATATGGGGGCTGAAAGTTGAAATTTTTTGGTTTTGGTGGCAATTAAAATAACCTACGAGTCGTTTGAAACATCTAATAAATTTTTATAACTGAAAGATGCCTCAGGAAAAAGATTGACAAATTTTTCATTTCAATTTAATACATTTTTTTAAATTGAAAGTTTTTTCTCTACCCGAGAGGGCATTTTTCTTGTATTTCTTGTTCCATAACGATATGCATTGTAAATTTTTGTTGTAAATTTAACGACTTGCAGTCAGTTTTATATTGTGAATATATAATAAATGTACTCACATTCGGCCGAACGTTTTCGAGGTATTGAATCTCATCTTCAAGGCTTCCTAGATCCTCAAGATGAGATCCAAATACCTTGAAAACGTTCGGCCGAATGTGAGTCCATTTTTTCACAATATAAAACTGATTGCAAATCGTTGAATTTACAACAAAAAGTTAACGATATTTTTCATAATTTAAAACGATCTTTCTACATAGACTGATGTGATTGGTGCGTATTTGTAGCATCGGTACTCAATTTGGGCTCAATTCAAATTCAATAGACACCTTCAATTATTTTATAAATTTGTCTAATTTTGTCCAAACATTTGAAGACAACACATGTTTGAACTTTTCTTTAATTGCACATTTCATCTTATCAGGAACAGCTTCAACGGTATCCACCATTTTATTTACTAGATTTACTGAAGCAATACGAGTCTCCCCCCCCCCCCTCTTTTCAAGTGTTACCCTTTCTCCCCACCAATAAATCCAAACGCATTTACTTTTTTATCTCTACTCAAGGTGTCATCAATTAGCACCCACATATTGATAGAGCAACAATTCCAACTAACATGATTTAGAGCTGCCATTTTTTTAGTTTGTCTGCCCAGCATTGATAGGACGGCGTAAGGTGTCAATGACCCGTTTGTTCTTAGTTGTTTTAGATACATCCATCATGACACCCATTAGTCAACCCACACTTAGGTTATAATGGCGAAGTTTATCAGACCATGACTTAGGCCGACATGTGACCATATCAGACCATGAGGAAGATGATTGGTCGAAATGGGTTGAAGGGAAGTAGGGTATTGGGAGGAGGAGGAGGAGAAGGAGGAGGCGCATTAGAAGGAGAAGGAGGAAGATAAGATGAAAGGAATGGAGAATGAAAAAGTAGAGAAGTAGCTAGGAGGAGGTGGAGAGGATGTGAAGGAAAAGGAGGAGAAGAATAGAATGGAATGGAATATGCTTTTATTTCACCTGAAATTTTACAGACATTTATTTATTCTTCACAAACATGGATAAATATATTTGGTTGAACTCATGATTAATAACAAGGATTTGAAAAAAAAACAATAATGTAATGTAGCCTACTTACAATGAGTGGAAATAACTTGACTTGAATCAGTCATATTAAGTACAATGAAAAGCTTCTCCTATTAATATAATAAAATTGAAAGTAAAATTTCTTGAGCTATCAAATTCATTATGTAAATATAAGAATAAAATACGTAATACAACAACAAGCGAAACAAAATACTAACTTGCAAAGTGATCAACAATCACATGGGGCAAGCAGGAGTTACAATTGTAAAAAAATTAGAAAAATAAAAAAAAAAATTGAAAAATTGAAAAAAAAAATTAAAATTTTAATACGAAAAAAAGCAATCACACACACATCAACACACATACATACGATTACAACTTACAAACTCTCTTGGAAGGAAGAAAAGGATAAAGAAATGGAGTATGAAAAAGGAGTGTAGGAGGAGTAGGTGGTAAAAGATGAGTATGAATGACAAAGAAACGAAGGAGTTGAGAGAGGAATGGGAGAGTAAGATCAAGAAAGAAATCGAGAATAGAAAGAGTCGAAAGTGAAGTTAAAGGAGGGGGAGGGAGAGAGGATTGATTTGACTGATTACTTCATTAACACAAATTAGTTATTTATGTATTAAGAGCGTGAAGCGCGACTTTATCGCTCGAGCCAAAACATTTACTGCGCGACGCGTAGTGGAGCGCAGTAATTTTGCGAGAGCGATAAAGAAGCTTCACGCGCGAATTGCATACAATATTTTTCCTAAAACTGCAGTTCTGGATTCCAACACAATAAAAGCTTGTAGTTTGCGACATCACAGACCATGGCGCGGATTTGGTTAGCGTTCGCCATTTTGAGGTTATGTGAATTTCACGGATTCCGTGATCCACCAATGAGAAGGCATCAAAATCAAAACAGAAGCGTAAAGAAAACAGCTGGCGAGCGTAAAGTACTTTACCGCTAGCGGAGCAGTAAAGAGGTATTTTACAATTAGTTTTCAGTACGTAAAGAACTACTTTACGAGCAGTTGTAGGAAAAATAATAATTCAACAGTTACAAGTATAAAATGCAATATATAGGCTTCGCCAAGTATTATTACATAGAATATTATTAGTCACTTATTGTAAAAACAAGAAATTACGACTGAAAATGAGATTATGAAAACTTGGTGATGCATTTGCATGAAAAGGCAAAGTTAGGGAAGATGTCCCTCTCTTACACTTAGCCTATATAAGGGGAGGAGGAGGACGAAGAAGAAGAGGTGGTGAAGAAGGAGGAGGGTGACGAGGAGGGGAAGGAGAAGGAGGAGTAAGAGGAGGTGTAGAAAAAAGGGGGGAGGAGGATAAGGAAGAGGAGGAGGAGGAGGAGAAGGAGGAGGAGGAGGGGGAGGAGGGGAAAACAAGAAAAAACTAAATTTAGGATAAAAGTGGGAAGAGGGAGAAAATATAAAAGAAAGAGGAATGAAAGGAGTAGATGGTGAATTATGAGAAAAGAAGAGAGGAGAAATGAAACGATGATGAGAAAAGGAGGAGGAATTGTAGAAGGAGTATGAGGAGAAGAAGAAGGAGGAAGATGAAGAGAACAAGAGGATCACAAGGAGGAGGATTAGCGAAGGAGAAGAACGATGGTGAGGGCGATGAAGAGGAGGAGGAGGAGGAGGAGGAAGAAAGCGGAATAAGAGCAAGAACAAGAATACCATGAAGACAAAAAGGTTAAGAAAATAGATCTAAAGGAGGATGAGGACTTGGGAGACTGCTATGGTTTTAAACGTTATTCAAAGATGACATTTTGTTGAAAGGTGAAAGAACTGTAATGGTTGGAGCAGCTAATGCTTTTTGGTTGATTACCGAGGACAATACTCCTGGTAGTAGATTCTGATGGTTGGTAAGATACCGAACGAACATTGGATGACCACGTTTACATTTCGGTCCGCAACGAACGACGACAGTGTAAGCCACTTCGTCGATTATTGCTTTTCCTTTTTCTTTTTCATTTCCTTCTTCAGCTCCACCCGCTCGACGACCACGATAATTGCTGTACGCTTCGCTGAATCTTTGTTCCCCTTTTTTTCTCTCTGTAATAACAGACTCACAGTGCTGCATCGCGGCCAAGGACAGAACCGAAAACAAAATGGCGGCCAACCAATAAAAACCAACCGTAACATTGTCGTTGCTCTTTGCTGTGCTACAAAGCAAAGCAATAGTAATAATGGCTTTGACAATAATTTAGTAATGGCGTCCTGCTATTTGGTAATTCCTTCTTGTTCTTTGAGTTTGTCCTCTGAGAGGACACTGTGATTTTATTGTTCTGTTAACTATGGGTGTGTCTTTGGATTGCTGTATTTTTTCTAGACTGAAACTTCAACTCCGATAATTTCATAAACATCTATTACTCCGATTGCATTAGTGGAAAACCTAATCTAATTGAGTGACATCAATAATAATAATAATATCGTGTGACCTGGCTGGCTCAGGTCTGGTGTCAGAGTAATCAGGTCGTACATGAATAAGTTTAGGACCTTTGACGTGACTTATCGACTATTTTTGGGCAGCCAGGACCGACAGCCTTAACGTGTCCTCCGAAACACAGGTGTGGCCCGAGGTGGAATCTTCCAGTCAGAACTGGGATCGAACCTTAGGGTTAGCAAACCAGCACTTGACGCACTCTGCTAAGGCTACTTGTATGATGAATTTGCTGAGTGACATTGAGATGTTTTTTCATTTTTTCCTGACATGAGCCAGTCTTCCCAAAATAGAGTGGGACTGTTTCAAGCACGAATCTATGCCTTTCAGTTTTAGCTTCTCAATAATAGATTCAAGCAATTTCATTATAACAATTTCTTAATAAGAGAAAGGGTTTGCTAGCCCAAAGGTCCCGGGTTCGATCCCAGTTCTGACCAAAAGATTTTACCTCGGGCCACTCCCGTGTTTCGGAGGGCACGTTAAGCTGTCGGTCCCGGCTGCCTAAAAACAGTCGCTAAGTCACGTCAGAGGCCCTGAACTTATTCAGGTGCGACCTGATAACTCTGACACCAGACCTGAGCCAGCCAGGTCACACGATATTATTATATTTATTATTATTATTATTATTATTATTATTATTTCTTTTTCATCTGAGTTATAAACTCTAGCAGCCGGGGTAACTTGAGACCCAAGGCTACAGAGCCAGCACCAGGAGCAGAGACACAGGCTTATAATTTATTCCTCACCTACAGACTCAGAAATTTGCGTACAATGTTTGCTGTACCTAGCAGAGCTGCTTTCTGCATAATTCTCAAGTGCCAGTTGTTCAAGCCCAGCTTTTCTTTTGCTTCTGTCCACTCCTTTGTTACAAGCCCATTTGTGGATATAACAATTGGTACCACTTCAACATTTTCCAATCTGTATATATCTTTTAATTCAACAGAGAGTGGCTGATATTTTCTTTTCTTCTCAGCTATGGTACTTACTAGATTGTCATCTAGGGGCACTGCAACATCTATAATGTAGGCCTTCTTACACACTCTATCAAACAGCACAATATCTGGACGATTAGCTTCTACTGCCCTGTCAGTTATGATGTCACTATCCCACAGAAGCCTTGCTGTATCACTTCGCAGAACCTGGTCAGGCCTACACTTGTAATAAGGAGCCTCGTTATTTATGAGTCCATATCTTTTTGCCAGAGCCTGATGGACTACTTTGGCAACATTGTTATGCCGCTGAAGATATTCAGTTCCTTTTATTATTATTATTATTATTATTATTATTATTATTATTATTATTATTATTATTGTATTATCCAAATAATACAATTGTGGCAGGGGACTTCAATGCTAGGGCTGTTGAATGGGGTATGTTTCAGACCAATGCTAGGGGAAAGTACATACTTGATATGGCAGCAAGGACTGGATTGGTAGTATTGAACACAGGAAATACAAGCACATATAGACGTCCAGGATATCAAGAAACGATTCCAGATATTTCCTTAGCAACAGATGATCTTGCTGCATTTATCAACAACTGGAGGGTAATTGAAGACTATACTGCAAGTGATCATCAATTTATAACATTCAAGATAGGACAGCACACAATTGAGCAAAGGGATAACTCTCAAGGGCCAAAGAGATATAACCTCAGTAGGATTGACCTTGATAAATTCAGGCAGAGGTTGAGCTCAGAAGTTGAAATGCTTGAAGATTATGAAGTTGAAAACTCCATTGAAGCAGAAGAACTAGTTGATGCAACAATGCAGCTAATCACATCTGCATGTGACTCATCAATGCCTCAAAAAAGGCCTGGGAGGAAAAAGCAGCCTGTTTATTGGTGGACAGCTGAAATAGCTGGTCTGCGTCAGAGTTGCCTCAAGCTACGGCGAATAGCTCAGAGAGCAAGAGATAGGCCTGATGCCAATACAAAGTCTGCTGAATACAGAGCAGCAAGGAAGCAGCTTCGTAAGACCATTTACTTGAGTAAGGCTAGCTGCTGGCAAAGAGTAAAAGAGAGTGTGGATACAGACCCTTGGGGGCTGGGTTATAAACTTGTAACTAAGCAGCTTGGAGCAATGCGTCCTCCTACTCCTCTAGATGAATGTAGAGCAAGGCAAGTGATTGGCACATTATTCCCACAACATTCTGTGCGTGAAGAGGATGACTTTGGTGAAGAGGCAGAAGTCACTTTATTCACACCAGATGAAGTGCAGGGGGCAGTATCAACAATGAAACAAGGGAAAGCCTCAGGACCTGATGGTTTGCCTGCAGAGGTACTGAGACTAGTGAATGAATACATACCTGGACTGCTGCAGAATGTTTATAATGCATGCCTGAAGACTGGACATTTCAGCCCTAGATGGAAGAAAGCTCGCCTGGTATTGATCCCAAAGACCAAAGGAGAATCAGGTGTGCCATCCTCATTTAGACCTTTGTGCATGCTGGACACAACTGGGAAAGGCATGGAGAGATTGATTAGGAAAAGACTCCATAAATCATTAGAGGAAGCAGGAGGATTAGCACCTAACCAGTTTGGATTCAGACTAGGGCGATCAACAATTGATGCAGTCCATGAGGTGTGCAAAGCAGTGCAAGAGGCAGAAAGCTATAACCACTTCTCCAAAAGGATGGTGCTGCTTGTAACACTAGACATCAAGAATGCATTTAATTCTGTGAGGTGGAGAGACATGCTTTGGGAACTGAAAAATACTTTTAGGTTACCTAAGTACCTGCTGAGGTTAATTGACTCCTACCTGAGAGATAGATCCCTCATTTATAAGACTACAAATGGGTGGATCAGTGTTGATGTCACATCAGGGGTGGCTCAGGGTTCAATCCTTGGCCCTGATCTATGGAATATCTTCTATGATGGACTGCTACGTCTGGAAATGCCAGAAGAGACAACACTAGTTGGGTATGCAGATGATGTTGCACTGCTTATTGCATCTCGCAGTTCTGAACATGCTCAACTTAAACTAAATCAAGCAATGAGGAGAATATCAACCTGGCTTGAATGTCATGGGCTGTCTCTTGCCCTCAGTAAGACTGAGATTGTGGTCCTAACAAAGAAAAGAGTAAACACTCATCTCTCTTTACAGATGAACAGTGTGACTGTTGAGTCAAAGCAAAGGGCAAAGTATTTGGGACTTATGATTGACACTAAAATGAGCTTCTCAGAGCATATAACAGGGGTAATCACTAAAGCTGCAAAGGCTGTCACAGCTCTCAGTGGTCTAATGGCTAATGTTGGAGGCCCAAGAGCCAGCAGAAGACGATTGTTGATGTCAACAGTGAACTCTGTTTTGCTTTATGGAGCAGAGGTGTGGGCACCTGCTCTCAGATGGGAGTACAATAGGAAAAGACTTCTGCAGGTCCAGAGAAGAGCAGCACTGAGAGTTGCATCAGCATATCGCACTGTGTCAGAGCCTGCTGTTATGCTGGTTGCAGGGGTCATCCCAATCACCCTTCTAGCACAGGAGCGATATAATATATATCAAAAATGTAAAGCTGGAGAAAGGAAAGAAGATATTGCAAGAGTTGAAAGGAACAGAACTTTCCAAGCATGGCAGAACGACTGGACTCTTGAAGCACGTGGACACTGGACATCAAGGCTGATACCCAGAGTCAAGCAGTGGGTAAACCGGCCTCATGGAGAAGTGGGGTACTTTGTGACACAGTTCCTGACTGGTCATGGATATTTCCGATCTTTTCTCCATCAGTTGGGCAAAGCAGATACACCTGAATGTCTTTACTGTCCTAAAAGTAGAGATGATGTTGAACACACGTTCTTTCTGTGTAGCAGGTGGGAAGAACTAAGAGAAAGAGTGCAGGCAGAACTGGGTTGGTTATCCCCAGAAAACGTTGTTTCTGTTATGCTCCAAGGCAAGCAGCAATGGGTGAAGATGGCTAACTATATAATCACCATACTACAGACAAAGAAGAGAGATCTTGTTGCAGCAGGGTAGCTTGAATAAGCTAAAGGAATGAGAGGCCGTTCTGAAGTAATGTGATAAACAGTTCCAGGCGGTCTCTAGGTTTGGAGGTGGTTTTAGCCAATAGTTCATGCTCATGTACATGTCAAATGGCAAAACACCTTAATAAAAGAAAAAAAAAAAAAAAAAAAAAAAATTATTATTATTATTTTTTCTTTTTCATCTGAGTTATAAACTCTAGCAGCCGGGGTAACTTGAGACCCAAGGCTACAGAGCCAGCACCAGGAGCAGAGACACAGGCTTATAATTTATTCCTCACCTACAGACTCAGAAATTTGTGTACAATGTTTGCTGTACCTAGCAGAGCTGCTTTCTGCATAATTCTCAAGTGCCAGTTGTTCAAGCCCAGCTTTTCTTTTGCTTCTGTCCACTCCTTTGTTACAAGCCCATTTGTGGATATAACAATTGGTACCACTTCAACATTTTCCAATCTGTATATATCTTTTAATTCAACAGAGAGTGGCTGATATTTTCTTTTCTTCTCAGCTATGGTACTTACTAGATTGTCATCTAGGGGCACTGCAACATCTATAATGTAGGCCTTCTTACACACTCTATCAAACAGCACAATATCTGGACGATTAGCTTCTACTGCCCTGTCAGTTATGATGTCACTGTCCCACAGAAGCCTTGCTGTATCACTTCGCAGAACCTGGTTAGGCCTACACTTGTAATAAGGAGCCTCGTTATTTATGAGTCCATATCTTTTTGCCAGAGCCTGATGGACTACTTTGGCAACATTGTTATGCCGCTGAAGATATTCAGTTCCAGCCAGTGCAGAGCAGCCACCACAGATGTGCTGAATTGACTCCGTTGTCCCTCTGCACAGGCGACACCGGCTGTCGACTGCCTGACTCATGATGAACCTCTTGTAAGACCGCGTTGCAATCACCTGGTCCTGGATAGCAAACAGAAACCCCTCAGTTTCACCAAACAGATTCCCAGTCTGTAGCCATTCTGTGGAACTCCTCTTATCAATAACCTCTGTACTAATTGCAGCAGCAAATCTTCCATGAAGCTCTTTTTGTCTCCAATTCTCTACTCTCTCCTCCAATGAGGTAACCTCCAACTGCTGGGCCTGCTGAGCCAGGTTTAATGAGCTGTACTCCTTATCCACTGCACAGATGACTTTCAGCAGTTGACTATCACTACTCTGGAAGTACTGGCGCAATTTCCTTTCCTGTTGTCTGCACATATTTTCAAAACTGAGTAGACCTCTGCCACCCATATTCCTTGGGAGATAGAGCCGCTGGCTGGAGCTCCGGGGGTGATGCAATCTATACTGTGTGAGAGTTGTTCTGACCTTTCTATCAAATTCCTGAAGGGCAGTGTTTGGCCACTCCACCACACCAAAGGTATACATTGCTACTGGTACAGCCCAAGAGTTTACTGCTGATATCTTATTCCTTGAGCTGAGCTCTGTTTTACATACCTTTTCAACTCTCAACACAGTTTTTTTCAGTATTTCTCTTCTGATTTTATTATTATTATTATTATTATTATTATTATTATTATTATTAATATTCCTTATGATGGCTTTAGGTGAATAGAAATACATAAAGACAAATAAACTAAAAAAGGGATAAATATTATTATTTTGCAGTAAAAAAGGTGATTTAAGTGAATTGCTACTATAAAAGAGATGTAAACAGAGATACTAAGAATGTGTGTAGCATGCAGCTCAACAAGGTTATGAAAAAAGTAAATGCGTATGGCGTTTATTGATGGGGAGACGCTTACGGGCAGTCCCACCTCACAGCTTAAGCCATGTTATTGAAAACATGGTGATCTGCAATTCTAGGTGGGTTCCGAACTACCCAGTGATTTTACAGCAGAGAACAGAGTCTTTTTGCTGGCCAATCCAATCGTTCACCCTTACCGAGAGGGCCCAGGAGAGCGTTGCTTATCTAATATGATTGAACAGATACCTGCTACGGCTCAAGGCTATCGCTTCCTTTAGGTTATGACATCACTGTAGGATAATACACCTCTATGTTGTTAGTTGATTTATGAGGCGAGGTTTACTGGACAAGTAAATAAATTTATTTTTTAGTTTTTTACAAGATTCTATATCAATTTTCTCAAATAATATTGAATACAAGATTCTATAAAACATAAACATTGAACTAAGGAAAGGCTTGCTTCTCCCATTTATCATCCCCTAATGTCGGATATTTCACGCATTGTTTACTGCGTCATCTCTCCCAGTGTTTTGCATGTTGCCCTTCAGTCACAATCACAACGACAATCATCATAAGAGCTTAGAATAACGGAAGGGAGAGCGCTTCTGAGTTTATATACATGCACATTCATAGTATTGGAGGGATTTGTACAGTGTTAGGAATGGATCTTCAAAATGCAAATCAGAAGTAAGAAGATTCGGAACGAATTAAAAGTGCGCTCTGTGTGCAACGAGTCTCACGCGGATGATTACGCGGAGGTGTCATCCATATTTTAAAAGCTTTCTAAACTAATTGAATAATTATTTTTGTGAGTTGAAATGTTATTCCTTTCAGGGCAACGTAGCATTTGATTTTTTTAAGCCTGCTTACATTTTTGCTACATTTATTTTTTATCTGATGTTCCTAATTAATGCAAATTTTCATGGAAATGAAAGATAATCCCCCGGTGGCACAGAAGTCCTATTGTAATGATAGTTCATTATCCGTTTCACTTTTATACCAGGCTACTACTATCAATCGCATCATTCAGTTAAACCGGTTTTATCATTCAGTTTCATACCAGACTACTTACTATCCATCACATCATTCAGTATAAGAGTAAGCCATTATTTTGTATAGACTAAATGCCCGGTTTCTGAGTTCTTCATTAAGTTTAATGGATCGGATCATTAACCCATTGCTCCAGCATTGAGTTAATGGTCCATTAATTTAATGAACAACTCAGAAACCGGGCATGTTATGTGTTATGTTATGTTTTGTTATGTTTGTGTTATGTTTTCCTAGAAATAAGTTAATGCGTATGGCTTTTATTGGTGGGGAGACCCTTGCGGGTAGTTCCACCTCGCTGCATGAGTCATGTTATTGGAAACATAGTGGACCTACATTTGAGTTGGGTTCCGAACCATCGGGAAGTGATTTTACAGCAGAAGACAGAGTATTATGCCAATCCAATCGGTCACCCTTACATAGAGGGCCCAGGAGAGCGTTGCTTATCTAACCTTATTGAACAGATACGTGCTACGACTCACGGCTAACACTTCCCTTTCTATCAATGATAGCTAGATTACAGCACAGCCAATAGAATCAACTAAAAATTTCAAATTCCGAGATCAGCTGAGCATGAAATATAAATAGTATATAGTATATAAATTAGTTGAATAATTCGTTATTAATTAAATAATGTGAATAAATTATAACATTATATGGTTTAAAGAGTGAACTAGCTTCTAGATTTATAAAATAACATGCATTAGTGACTAGTGTTTACCATTAAAATAAGGCTTGTTTTTTGTTATATTGAGTTATAAAAAGATGGCACGACATGTTCTTGAATGATGCATTCACACTTTATGCTTTAATGTATTTACATTTACGTTTTATACATTTTATGTATGTGCTCCACCACTCCAGATAATAGATCAAACTAATGCTAGTATGTATATAGGTATAATGATATGCTTTCACGTAGCAGCTTGGTATAAAAGTGGAACGAATAATGAATCATCATGATGATTCGACGTTTGTGCTACTGGAGAAAAACTACTTAAGAAACTAGAGAATATACACTAAAGCTTCAGCACATTGACAATTTATTACTTAAATAGCCTATAGATTCGTCTAACCTAGACCACGAAAACCCCCTCGCGAACAACATTCCGTTGCACAGAATGTCATTGACTAATAAATAATTTGTGTTATGGTGGTCTGTTGTTAAAGAATAATAAGCCTTGAAATTGTCACAACCACATTTATTGAAAACCGTGAGAAACTTGTTTCGTTTGTTACACCATTATCAATCTCAAACAAACTAAAACTAAAGTACAGAGTAGCTTAATGTATACTAAACACGGAAAGATACTATTGGTTGAGGGAGAAAGTGCCTCAGGTCTATGATGGTTTGTGATTGGCTGAAGGCCAGAACAAGACACGCCTGCTGATGGGAGGAGCAACAAGCGAATTTAAGTGACAAAGATTTAAATGCAAAAATTTATAAACAAGAATAGAGTGGCTTGGAATGGAAAAATTAAATAAAATTGGAAGCTGATGTGAAAAATATATGATCATTTGATCTACTGGATGATTATGAACCATTTCTTAATTGATCATAAGACTTAGAAGTTGTTACAGCCACATTTATTGAAAACATTGAGATATTAGTTGCGGTTGTTATACCATTATCAATCTCAAACAAACTTAAACTAAAGTACAGAGTAGCTTAATGTATACTAAACACAGAAAGATACTATTGGTTGAGGGAGAAAGTGCCACATTTATTGAAAACAGTGAGGTATTAGTTCCGGTTGTTACATTATTATCAATCTCAATCAAAGTAAAACTAAAGTACAGTGTAGCTTAATATATTCTAAACTCAAAATGATGGCCGAGGGAGAAAGTGTCTCTCATAAGCTGACCTTCATTGAGAGTCTGTGATTGGCTTTAAAGCAAAACAGGACACGCCCACTGGTAGGAAAAGCAACAAGCAAAAACAAGTGTCAAAATCCAGAACCAAAACCTTGAACACATAGAAAGCAACAATCAAAAACAATACACGAGATAGTAGGCAAGAATTAAAGAAAAATTAAATTAAAAAATTGAAGCTAACTGAAATGCAGTCAAGATCAACAGAGAAAACCACAAAAGTAACGTTATTAATATGTACTGTTTTAGAAGCTTTGGAAATAACTTGGGTGGTGAAAAATGATTCCAATACTGGTTTTAACGATCGAATTTATTACAACCAATTCAATTCAACTAACTTGGTTTCATCATAATTCTTCAACTTCAAACACTAGCATGAAGACTTTATGTTACCTGTAATGATCTTGCGAATCACATAGGTTTTATTGGCAACATATAAAGTCTATTTATTTATTGAAATTGCTTTATTTTTGCATTGAAATTGTACACTACAATAATTATGGCAATCGTCAAAATTAAAATAGCTGAAACTTACACAACAAAATTCAACAAGTACCGTAATACGTACAGTAAAAGATGAAAATATCATTACAAAGTCCTAATGTGTGTTAATCAAAGAATAACTACATTGTTATTAAGTAGCCACTTAGAAAAATAACAAATTTTACTCATTTATAAACTCGTTTCAATTACAAGCAGCTCAAACCCTCACAGAAATATCCAGATTTGTATTATTCATTGAATCTTTGTTCACGTTTCTGTACGTGAAAAGATTGACGTACGAATGTTCGCTTTTAAAAAGCTCATTGATACTCAAGACGTGTTATAACTCGATCAAGAATCGAGACGTAGAGACCGTTCCATCGCCATCTTGAAAAAAAAACATTCGGGAATGATTATTGTAATTTCTATTTCCTCGCGACTTTTCGGGGCATACCGCGGCGAAATGTGATCGCACTCATTGTAAATCGAAAAACGTACTTCATACTTTTCGCGGTCGTGCATATCAAGTGCATCTGAAAGCTTTGCTTTTATGATGGAGAATTCGCGAATTGAAAATGACAGAGATGTATATGAGTATGAGGGAGAGGAAAGTAGGTGAGGGAATGAATGAATTGGATTGAATTACCACGTTGAGGTCGAAAGATTTGCAGCCAAACATGGAGAAACACTCCGCTAGCAAATGTTAAGTTTAGTGGAGAAGCTAATTTAAAAATCATTAGATCATATAGAAGAAGACCTAAAAGCCTTACTTTTCCCCCTTTTAGATATTTTTCAAATGCAAGCAAATTTCGAAAATCCTTACACATACATCGCTGGGCATTTCTTAAAGGAAGATTGATACAAAATTTCATAGAATTTGGTACACGCGTTTAGCCATAAATTAATGCGTTACAAACAGACAGACAAAAGCAAAACGGTCGACTTGAAACAGAGTCTCTTTTCGTTCGGTCAATTACAAAATACATAATTAATATTTATTATGTTGTATCTATTACGTTTTTTTAATGATTTTGAGACCACATAGGACCACTTCAGTCAATATTTCAGTTTCTTCTGCCTCTTTGCATCAGTTAAGATTCTAACTTTTTTTCAATATTCCTTTATCCTATCAGATCGTTCCTTTCTGATCTCATCTTTAACCTACATTGTCCTTTGTCTTTCTGGTCTTCCAAAACTTATTTGTAAAATGTTGTTAATTCTTATTTTATCTGGAGCATTTTCAGACCAATTTCTTGAAGATCCTTTAAAGTTTGCGAAACAGAATAGAGAATACAATAAATTTTTATATCATTCATGCCCGGTTTCTCAGATGTTCATAAAGTTTAATGGATCATTAACCCATTGCTCCAGCATTGAGTTAATGGTCCATTAAGTTAATGAACAACTCACAAACCGGGAATCAGAGGCTTACAAGCAAAATATTTTACTGTATAGCGTTTGACAGAAATTAGTAATTCACTTGAAAAGAAAAAACAAGTAAAGGAAATATTACTGTACAAGAATCAACTAAAGAGAAATTAGAACATAAGAATATGACCACCCTACTAGCTACCACAGAATTTAAATCAAAATAGTACAAACAATAACTAGTAAATTGACTAGTATAAATCAATAATAATGAAAAATCATATTCATTGCTATAAATAACTAAAAAACTTTTTATAATTTCAATGAAATAAACACCTTACAGAAAAAATTAAATTGAACAATTGAACCCAAAAGTGAAACAAAATACTTCCTTGCAAAGCGATTAACCAATCGCTTGTGTGCAAGCAGGATAAATAAATTCCTTGGGTTCCTCTATTAATATTCTTCATGATTTTTATTATGATTTATTACTTTTTACTATGTTTTATTACGTTTTATTATGTTCTATTACGTTTTATCATGTTCTATTACGTTTTATTGTGTTCTATTATGTTCTATTACGTTTTATTATGTTCTATTACGTTTTATTATGTTCTATAACGTTTTATTATATTCTATTATGTTTTATTATGTTCTATAATGTTCAAGTTGGTCCAGTACTATGGTTTATCTCCAATACCGCATTTCTGAAGTCAGATAAAATTCTTTAGTAACAAAAATAGTCTCCGAACTATCTCCACTGCATGCAGCTCATCCAAAACTCAATTATTGGATTCAGATAGAGCAATTTCTTCACTTAAGGGTTTGTTAGGGTCTTGGGGGTTGTTTCTACCCTTGGTCTGACTCACATGCTCCACGTCCACTTCGATATGCAGATAGGAACTAATGCGAGAACACCCTCCCTTCGCGCCAAACAAATACACCCCTGTCTGATTTACTTTCAATTTGAATAATACCCCTAATACAGTTATAACTATTGATTCTGGAGATTCAATGTGCCATCTCCCATGACGGTTTGTGGGATAGCAGACAGGCAAAGTGGCCAATACTCAACCCACACTTACTCATTAAATAGTTTTTATTTTCAAAAACCAAAATGCATCTAAGATATTAGTTGAACCATACTAATTTAATTAATGATAGGACGAAATTGTCACAACCACATTTATTAAAAAATATTGAGAAACCAGTTTCGGTTGTTATACCATTATAAATTTCAATCAAAATAAAACTAAAGTACAGAGAAGCTTAATATACACTGAACATGGAATGATACTATTGGCTAAGCGAGAAAGAGGCTGACCTTCATCGAAGGTTGTGATTGGCTGACAAGTTACGCGCCCTCATGGGAGGAGTAAAGCAAAACCACAAGTCAAATCAATAACTAAACACTGTGAACATCTAGAGAGCAACAAAGCAGAAAAATACTTAATAAGGCTAGAATAGAATCAAATTAAAACTAAGAAATTGAAAGCCTACTGATATGCAGTCAAGGTCAACCGAGAAATACAGGAAAGAACCGTTTTTTTTTTAAATTTAGGCTGGAATTATGATGAAGTTATCATGTATGGTATTGGAATTTATTCTAACCAAATCGATACAGCTAACTTGGTACATCATAATTCCAGCCTACATTTAAACAATAGTTCTTTCGTGTATTTCTCGGTTGACCTTGACTGCATTTCAGTGAGCTTCTAATTTTTTAGTGTTAATTTGATTCAATTCTAGCTTTATTACGTATTTTTCTCTTTTGTTCCCTTCTAGATGTTCACAGTCTTTAGGTATTGTTTTGACTTGTATTTTTGCTTGTTACTCCTCCCACAAGGGGGGCGTGACTTGTTAGCAAATCACAACTTTCGATGAAGGTCAGCCTCTTTCTCGCATAGCCAACAGTATCATTCCATGTTCAGTATATATGTACCTTCTCTATACTTTAGTTTTAGTTTGATTGAGATTGATAATGGTATAACAACCGAGACTAGTTTCGCAATATTTTTTAATAAATGTGGTTTTGACAATTTCGTATTGTTATTCATTATGGATACCTTCCACAATATCACCTTCGCCACTACAAAGAAACATAATAATTTACACGAAGTAAATGAAATAGACTACTCAAATTGAATTAGGGGTAATGTCTTGTGTCTAATTTTGCAAAGGTGTTTATCATTGAATACATGGATTATGTTCCTCTCTGCAAGCACCCTTATTCTTGAGCGTGAGGTCTACTGTTCACAGAACTACTAGGTGTTGAGTGATTATTATTGATTATTGAGTAATAGATAACATCATACTCAATGTGTAACAGGTAATGCAAACTGTATGAAATATATAGGCAACGATTCTACCAATTTTTACTCTCGAAAATTTTCAGAATTGATGATGCTTGCTTAATAGCTGATTGATAACTGATTTTTGAGAAGAAAAGAAAATGTTCCTCATCGTAACCCGGCATTGAAGAGAAAGAAGAAAAACTTCTGCATTCTTATCAGTCATTATTTCAATACTGATTCATTATTCCAGAAAAATAACCGATCATGTTTCATTTTACCATTATCTTCAAGCAATTTGTTCCTGCTCCATTCAATCTTCAATCTATTAATTTGAGAGCCCAACCATCAGATGATAAGTATTTCTGTAAGAATAAATCCAGTTATTTAAATCTTGCATAGTAATATTTTTACAGGTGCTATCACAAACAATAATGCTGGCAACCATTGAAAGTACACTCGGACTTTATGTACACAACTAACTCATAAAGCAGTTAATTTTAATTACCAAAAATAATTATTGATTTGGAGGATGAAGCCTACATAGGTCTGAGACCTGTGCGAGGGTAATGAATTGGATGATGGTGATTTAGGAGTTAGACGTATAGTTTTAGGTGGGTTCCGAACCACCGGGAAGTGATTTTACAGCAGACGAAATATAATTCTAAATAAACGGGGAAGCCTCAATTTCTATTTAAGGGTAGTAGACAATAGTTTTTAATATAATAAAGGTTATAAGGCTAATCAATGAATTTAAAATAAAATTGGCTGTGATTTTTTGGACAGATAATAAAATGATATTTCAGTATTTTGGATTTAATAGACTTCTTGAGGGTAGTAGATAATAATTTTGAATATGAAAAGTAAATGCACGGTTATAAAGCTAATCAATAAATTTAAAATAAGATTGGCTTCAAAACTTTTTGGATAGATAATAAGGTGATATTTCAGTGTTTTGGATTTAATAGGCTTAGAACTTCTTGTTTTCTTTTTCGTGATATTAGTAGCCTATACTGACGTAAATTGTATGAACTTTGTTAAAGGCATTCAATTGTCCTTCAGCTCGATTTCATTATCGATTATTTTTCAATAGTTTTATTATTACACCTGTCCTTTGCAGACGAGCATGAGTTTGTCTACTATTTTATAAACTTTACTATTTATAGAAAACTCTACTTACTAAATTATAAACTATTTTAAAGCGCGAAAGAAGATTTAATGTATGAGTGCGTGGGAAGAATAAAAATGAAATTAATGATTCTAAATAATGTAACAAAGAAGAGATGATGTGCAACAAGATGGCAAACAGATATCCATGAGAGAGAGTGAGCAAAGAAAGAGAGAGTATAAGAGAAGCTGATAGAGAGAGAAAGGGAGTGAGTGTGTGAGAGAGAGAATGGGAGAGAGAGAGAGCGATAGGGAGAGAGAGAGTGAGTGAGAGAGAATGAGAGGGAGAGTGCGTCTAGAATCTTCATCTGGCAATGAAATGCCTATTCAAATGTCGTATGGAAATTGTTTGTGCATCTAATTTGAAATTGTAATGTGAATTGTTACTAATGGCTGTTACTAAACTTGAGTTTCAATCAGTTTGCTCTTTGAGTTCAACACAGTTCAAAGTTTGTGAACTGTTATGTAATGCCCCGTTCTAGTCTGGATTGGATGATATCCATAATTATTATTTTGGTGATGATAATGATAGACTATTGATAATAGCAGAGATAATGATGATTATGATGATGATGGTGATCTTGATAATGATGACGATGATGATAATGGAAATGAAGGATATGGAGATTTCAGATTAGCGCTGAGGATAATTATTTATGAAATGGATGAAAAAACTTATCAGAAAGATGTTAAAATTTTTAATAAGTTCCCAAATATTAATTACCAAAGTGTTAATTTTAAAATATGAAGCCATTCAACGGAACTATGCTGAAGACCTGCGCTACGGTGCATATTGACAACTGCATTGAATAGCTGATGGAAATCGTTTAATACCACAACACAAAAATATTCTGCCAAAGTTGAATGATCAAATCAGATCTATTTTTCAAAGTGGAGCCTTGATGACAGAATTTTCCGAAGTGTTTTCCCAATACAATCAATAATTATGTGTTTTTTTTAGTGATTCCCCATAACAACTGATGAGGAAGAAACGTTTTCCCAAACAATTGTCTCCAAAAGTGCTAAAAATCAACTTCTGATTTCTGTAAAGCATTGTAGTTTTTTGTAGCTCCGCAAGGACTGCAGATGCAGAGTCCTTTTTTAAATGTAATATTCCATCCTACTCGCTAATTAAACACGTGTTCATGAAACTCTTACAAAAAAGCCGGAAGTATTTTTTGCTCGAAACGCTGTTTCGGTAGCTGACACTCTTTGTTTCTCATCTCAATTTGCATTGGGGAGTCGTTGAGGGTAGTTTAACCCTGTTGAAAGATCTCTTGCACAGATATGTTATATTAAGAGAAACTGTAGATTCAGGCCTACAAAAAAAGTTGTGGAAAGAGATTGATTACTTTAAAGCAGGGGTGCCCAACCGGGTCCGGCCCGCGAGCCGATTTTATGTGGCCCGCCGTGTTGCCATAAAAACTAAGAATTTACAAGCATTCAGAGACATTCAAGCCAACTGAGCCACCAGTTCAATGAAATATTTGAAGACTTTGATAAAGAGTGCGATATACTCAACATGTTTCAAAATCCTTTCAAATGCGATATTGATTCTGTGCCCTCAAACCTTCAACTCGAAGTTATTGACCTAACAACAATTTAAATTCACAAAGACCACTTTGAGGAATGTTACAAAAACGGAGATCTGTTGCCATTCTACAGCCCAGTGAAGATTTCAAAAACTTAAAAATGTTTGCTCATACCATGTTTTCAGTGTTTGGTTCGACCTATGTTTGCGAACAAACATTTTCAAAAATGAATAACATTAAACTTCCGGTCTTCCCTCACAGATGAACACTTAAAATCGTTATTAATGATTGGTACAATCAGGTTTGAGCCAAGTGGAAAGACATTTTAAGTTATATGAATACTACAGTACAAACTTGATACTTTGATTAATAACTCTGTAAAATGTAAGACTAACTTTTTTGTAATTCATAGTGTTATTGTTGTATTTTTATACTTGTGTGGTTAATTACAATCATTTTAATATATATTTGTTATATTAGCCCCTCTTTCCTGGGGGGGGGGGGGGGGGGGTTATCTCAAACCCCCCCGGTACACCACCGGCCCGGCCCGCCTTCCCTTTGACTGTTGACAATGTGGCCCTTGATTAAAAAAGGTTGGTCACCCCTGCTTTAAAGCATGAAGAACGTCTGAGAACGAGTTATTAAAAGAAGTTTCAGTATTTACTATTTTTTAGATCTGGAGTTTTCGGATGATATTTTTCTATGGGAGGCCAGTGGATGCTTGAATATCCATCTATCTAGCTCATATTTTTGTTTTGGAAAGAATTTGTAATAGTTCACTAAAGTTAAATTCCTAGTTTAACTTCGACGTAACCTAAAATATGGATTTTCTATCCAAAAATTTGTAATGAAAGCAGTAGTGGGCACGATTTGTTTATAAAAGGCTATGCCTGTTATACTCTTACCTGATTGCGGTTTGTGTAATAAATGAATAAATGCTCATTATCATTGTGTGCAAGAAATGAAGAATATCTTTGTAAAAAATTTTTGTAGACAATATTCAAGAAAATTGAGAAACATTTTTATGATTTGTGTATGAGAATATTTTCTATATTATTCTAACAAACTGACATTCCAAAAGAATAAAACACTGTTAAATGTTGTCGATTCCACTTCTTTCGACAACATTTAACAGTGTTTTATTATTTTATTATGGAGTTCCACAACATCAACCAAAATTCTACAAATAAGTTGACATTCCAAAGTTGAAAGGGTTATTCCAATTATTTCATTGCTATTTCTAATGTGGTTGTAAGCATGAAATCTACATTATTCTATCAAAATAAAATGTCATGCTAGAGTAAGGATCAAAAATAGTTGATGTTTTTAAATTAAATGAATATCAAATGCAATGAAATTGGTAAAACATAGTGAAAAAGTGTAAACTTTAAGCTATCAAGATTCAAATTTGTGGAGCTGTGGGCAAACTCAAATAGGCTCATTCCAATTTTCATTATAGGTCCAATAATCTATCAGTGTTTATTAGAATACTCTCTCATCAATCAACATTTGTTATAGTTTTCACATAGAGCAGTTACGAGTTTCTGTTATTTCCAAGCAAAACCCATTAATATCTGTAGAGCTATGCCAATTCTCTTCCAGCAAGTTACAATCTGATGGATGAGTTTCCTCTTTTTAGGCTCGGAGGAAATACAGTTTCCCGAATGAAGTTCCGGAAAACTCTCACAGATAGCGTTGCGACCCCAAACTCAGTTCACCTTACAACCAGACTTCTATGATGCATGTTCAAAAAGTAACTAAGCTCCGTTAATTATTTTATTTTTAAAACTCATCGAACGATATTTTGAATAATATTATTTGAATGAGAATATTATTTGAATGAGAATATTATTTTGTCATATCAGTATTATTCAATTAGAAGAATATCATTTTTCTATTTGCAAGCGATCCAGTTTCATGGAGCTATACGGGGGGCAGTTGCATAGAAATTCACAAGCTTGTTTTATTCGTACTTGTATTTGTATTCTAACAGTATTTTTTGTAAAGATTGTGATTGTTATTGTGCACAGTTTAAAATTGTTTACTTAAATAACTAAATTGTTTACATTTTTTATTTTCTCAGCCTGCATGAATGATTATTGTGATCACTGTTCTAAATTTCCACAGCCGTTCACTTTTATCGATCATTTTCTACCATTGGGAGACCTGTGCGTTGGATGTATGCGATCCCCATCTTTCCCATCCTAGCTGAAATATTTATCCACAACATTGAAAAAAAAGCACATCCTTATAAACTATCAACATTCTGTAAAAATCATTCTCTGTTACAGATATGTAGATGACATTATTGTACTGTACAATGGTAGCACTAAACAAGTTCAAAAATTTCTCACCCACATCAACAAAATCCACCCCAATATCACATTCACCTTGAAAATCATAATTCTCTCAACTTTCTTGACCTCATAATCACCAAAACAAATCAATACCACTTATTCAAAGTTTACAGAAAACCTACCGTCACAGACATGATAATTCACGATCACTCCAACCATCCTACCCAACAAAAAAATACAGCCTTTGACCTCATAATTCACAGACTCATCAACATATCCATGAACCCCACTGACTACCAAAATGAACTTAATATGGTCAAATATATAGCAGCGAAATGAATACAACCAATCTAACATTGACAAAAAACTCCACAAATCATTCACAAACAACAAAAGTGGCACAACCCCCACCATACTCCAAATACACTATATTAACAGACATAAACCATGCAACATCATAATTTTATTGTAACTATGGATACTAGTGTAGATTTCTGGCTCAAAAATCTCAAAATTATATCAAATTTTTTTGGACTGTGATAGTGCTTTGTTGAAAATGAAATAAAAAATTAATATTCTTTTTCTGCAAGAAACTTTTGATCTTAACTTTTCATGTGAAATTTAACGACTTGCAGTCAAATATTTGTTAAGAATAAGTATAATAACTCAATTAATCTGGCCGAGTACTTTCGAATCTATGAGATCCATCTTCAGAGGCGTGGGTACCTAGATCATCATGTCAGTTTTTTGGTTAGAAGTGTTGTGGTTTTTGTAAAATGTGATCAAAAATGTGATCCACCGACAATTACCACACTGAACTAAATACAATAAAATACCTAGCACAAGAAAACGGCTACAAACACGACCTAATTGACAAACTGAATCATAAAATAAGAAACAAAAAACAAAACACCAACACCACTGACAAAAAATACATCACAATGACATACATTAATCCACAATCACACAGACTAGCAAAAATCTTCAAAAAAACCAACAACACCTTAAGAAAACTCCACCACCACCACCTCCAACATTCATATTCATTCTGGCACGTATAAACTAACCTGCAACAAATGTGAAAGCTGTATAAGGAACACAATCTGAATTGTCAGCAAATTTATTTGCAGTCTACTCTAAATATCTACAGCAATAACTTAGAACTCCTAGTATCAACACCTAAACAAAACACCAAGCTTCAATAGTTCTTGTAAACAGACAGCATCCATTAATTCAAGCCTATTCATTTATTCGATTTATTTAATAATTCAGGTCGAACAACAACGCCTTCGAGCGGTACAATTCATAATCGAGTATCGAAACATCAAGTATCGAGGTATCGGCTATCGAGCATGCCAAAAATGCCAGCTGATATCGTTCAATAAATACAGGCTTTCAGAAGACCAGCCTGTCAACGGATGGATGTGAACCCTGCGGTCCTTATTACTTCCTGTCGGTTAAAAACAATGAAACTTCTTTCAGCTTATTAATAGCGTGATTACGGATTCGATTTTTAAACACCGGGTTGTGTGTTCGTGGAGGTCGGCGAAATGAATTTCGAGTTTTTTCTTTGTTTTTATCTTCCAATGTCTCGAGACATTATTTCTTTTTCCTCTTTTTTCTTATTATTCCTCTCCTTCTCCGTCACCGTCTCCTTATTTTTTTCATCTCTTTGTTCTCTTCTTTCTCCTATTCTTCTGTTTTTTTTTCGTCACCACTCCTTAACCTCCTCATCTTCATAATCTTCTGCTTACTATTTTTCTTCTTTTTTCTTTGTCGTATTTTCCTTTTTCTCCACTCCTTCCTTATTTTTCCTCTCCTTCTTTTCTCTCTCCTTCTTTTCTCTCTCCTTCTTCCCCCTCTCCTTCTTCACCATCACCTTCTTCTTCGTCACATTTAATCTTATTCTCTTTCTACTGTTTTTCTCTTTCTCCTATTCTTCTGCTTTACTCCTCTTCTTCTTTTCTACCTCCTCTTCTTCTGCCTTTCTCCGTCTCCTATTTTCTACCTTCTCCTCTTCGTCTTCTTCTGCTTCCTATTTTTCTTCTTACTTCTTCCTTCTATTTTCCTTTTCCCCTTTTTTCTTATTCATCCTCTCTTTCTTTTATTTTTCTTCTTCTCCTTCTCTTGGTCTTTTCCTTCTTTTTCTTATCTTTCTCCTCTTCTTCTCTTTTGTTCTCTTCTTCTGCTTTCCTCCGTCTCCTCCTCTTAACCACCTCCTCTCCTATTCTCTTGTTTCCTCTTTTTCTTTCTCGTATTTTCTATTTGTCGTATTTTTTCTTGTTCTTCCTTTCCTTCTTCTTTCTTTTTCTCCTTCCTCTCCTTCTCCTTCCTTCCCTTCTTCTTCCTCCCCTTCTTCTTTCTCTCTTTCTTCTTTCTCTCCTTCCTCTCCTTCTTCTCCCTTTCTTTCATCTTCCTCTTTCACTTCTTCCTCTCATCCCTCTTCCTCTCCTCCTTCTTCCTCTCCTTCTTCTTTCTCGCCTTTTTCGCCCTTTCCTTTTCATTCTTCTCCTTCTTCACCCCCTCCTTCTCCTTTCTCTGCTACTTCTTCCTCTCCTTCTTCCTCCTCTCCTTTTATGTTTTTCTCCGTCTCTTCTTCTCTACCTAATCCTCTTCATCTTATTTAGCTTCCTATTTTTCTTCCTATTTCTCCTCTTTTTTTTCATTCTTCCTTTCCTTTTCCATCCTCACCTTCTTCTTCTCTCTCTCTCTCCTTCCTCTGTTCCTCTTCATCTCTAACTTCTCCTCTTTGTCATCTTCCGCTTCCTATTTTTCTTCCTATTTCACCTTTTTTCTTATTCTTCCTTTCCTTCTTCATTCTCACCTTCTTCTTCCTCTCCTTCTTCTTTTCCTTTCTCTTCTTCTCCTTCTTCCACTCTTTCTCCTCTTCTTCTGCTTTGTTTCCTTCGCCTCTTCACTATCACCTCCTTTTCGTCATCATCTAATACTTCTTTCTAATGATTCTTTTGTCATCCTTTTTCTAATGATTCTGGTCTTCAAATGATTCAGCCTTTTCCCATACTTTCTCTGTCAATCCTTCCTCCTTTTCTATCCACTTTCTATCCTCCATTTTTCTCTTCCTTTTCTGTTTCTTGCTCGATTAAAAAGAAGTGTGTAAATCGATGCGGGTTTGATTTTTCCGATAGCACGCTCGGGGGCAAATTGTGTGAGGTATTAAATCAGACAAGGCGTTTAGACATTTTTGACGCCCATATGGACAGAGAGAGCTAGGTGTGTCCACTGGCTAGCAAAGTCGCACGTGCGAGCTCTTTTAATTCATTCGTTATGTTTGATTATAATATTTTTTAGGCTAATCAAATCAGTGGGTTTATAATTAGAAACTTTAACTTTGGTACACAAACAATGATAGTCTTTCAGTGTAATTTTTTATCGAATCAAACAATTTTTCACAATAATTATTATGGTATATAATAAAATAATTGAAATAAAAAAGAGAAATACGTGCAGGCAAAATCATTTTGCAAGCCTCATATAGTTCAGCCTACACACTAGAATTTTCTGAAGAAGTAATAGAGTAGCTTATTTCCACAGATAGGTCAAAGTAGAACATGTTATTCTCGTTTCATTGACCGAGCGAAGAGAGATCTCAAGTCGATCGTTTTGCATTAATTTGTCTGTCTGTTCGTAACGAATTTACCTTAACGCGTGGACCAAGTTTTGGGATATTATGCATGGATCTTCCTTCAAGAAATGCCCAGCGATGTATGTGCAAGGATTTTAAAAATTTGCTTGCATTTATACTATACTTAAAAAGAAAAAAAGTAAAGCTGTTAAGCCTTCTTCTATAGAAACATGTGATTTTTAAAATGAGCTTCTCCATCATATGCTATTGGAATCAGATTCATAGACAGCCTTTCAGCCTCTTTATTCATCTGGTTGAGCCTTATTCATGAGAATAAAGTTATCATTCATAAGAATAGCATATTTTTTGAGAGAAGCAAATAATTTCCAATTATTTCAATTACGTATAACAAATGATTACTAAGTAAATAATACACAAATTTTATTGATACTGTTTTATAAACTCATTCTTCAGACATCTGAAATCTAATTTGAGCAATCAGCTGTCTCGCAAATAATAGGAAACACATCCTTGTTGATGTGATACAGAGTCACCTTTTGTGAAAAACAGACATGGAATAGGCTACACGAATTGAATCGAATGTTCAGTCTGATGATTGTGTTAAATTTTGCGATGGTGATAATCATTGAGTACATAGAGTATGTCCTCTATGCAAGCACCCTTATTTTTGGGCGTGAGGTCTACTGTTCACAGAACAACTAATAATAAATAGAAAATAAATTATTATTGATTAGTATCTCGCCAAACGAGTCCTTTCAATAATACAATCATTTCAAAGTTTATCGTCTGTTTAGCTTTTGAAATAATGCAAACTATTATTGTTGTTATTTATTAACAAAATAAAATCACTCACATCAACATCATAGGATCTCAGATTGTGATCAATAGGCTTGGTATTCTGGTGTTAGAATGTTCCGCTTAGAACTCATACGAAGTCTTGTATTCTTTATTATTTGATGATTCGCTTCTTCCCGTGATCTGTAACAACAAAGTTTTGAGAATAAGTTTTCAGGTATCAGTAGGTATCGTAGTTATCGTTATGTTATATCCGTATCATAGTTCAAGGGTTAAGGTTGACAGAAAAATATTATCAAGCCTGGAGGGTTACGATTTCCTCACAAGCTTAAAAATTAATACACAGAAATCCATCTTGAGTGCATCTTGTTTGAAAGCTGAAATCATTATTGGTAGCATAATAAATTCTTTGTCGAGAGAATAATGAGAAGCTTAAAAATGCTGAATACACAAAATGCTTATTAAGTGCATTTTGTTTGAAACTTGAAATCATGATTGGTAGCATAATTCTTTAACGAAAGAATAACGAGAACATGAATTATTCCAAATGAATCAATGGGTCACGAATCTATTCTTTCAACTTGAACTGTTCACATAAACCGTACATGGTTCATCAACTAAATTTTAGTAAAAGTTCTATAAGTTCCAGTGAAAATAGCACTGTATTGCATTAGCGGAATCTGAATATTGTATAGCAGGAGATCCATGGTATACCTGAAACGCCTAATGAGCATGTTTACGCTATCATTGAAGTATTGATGATTTATCAAAAACTCTAAACGTAAAGAATGACGTATCTAAAATCGATACTGCTCATAGAGTCCCTAAAAACAGGAACAATATTCCACCAATATTGATAAGGTTCAATAACTGAAGCTGGTTTTCTCAATATGAGCAAATAAGCAAAAAATCTCAATGTTATTGTTCGAATGTTAATCCTAAAGTTCGAATTTCAATGCTCCCTCGACCTAAATGGAAAGATATAATGATGTTTATTCTTGCCTGTTTAAAAAATGATGTAGGAATTCTTCTTTTTGCCTTCATTTCGATAGAGAACTTGACTTTCCCTATTCAACTCCTTTTTTTGTGTCAGAAATACGCATCTGTTATACATTAGTAAAAGTACTTCGCAAAACATTATTTGAAAATTTTTCAAACACTATATTTTTCGAATTCCTCAATATTTGTTCTCTATTTAATTGCTTGTTGTTGTTGCTGTATATATGTTGATCTAATTCCTCTCTCTTAACAATCTACTCTTGAAAAAATTTTCTCTCGTACCAATCTTCTAAAAATCTTTTCGCGTAACAATAGAATCGGGACAAAAGCGCCTGGTCAAAAAGATCACAATGCGTATTATTTGTGCACAGATTATGAAGCGTGTCTGGTTTCAGTGCGTGCTACACGTGCTATAAGTCGCGTACATGAGGTGGAAATAAAGGGGAGTTGGAAATGGGCGGGGAAATTATTCTGGCAGGGCGCCTAAACAAAATGGCCACCAGAGTTTCACAAAAATCCCGATGGGTAGCGCTGAATGGTTCTTACCGCGAAGCTGCTGCCTATTGATTCTTATTTTTGTTCCCCTTTAAGTGTTTAATATAAAATCATTGAAATTTGTATTTTTATTTTTCAGGTAGAAATGTATTCACCATTCACCTCTTGAAATACTTGACTTGGAATTTCTAGATCGAGTAGATTTAAATATAAATAATAATTAGCAGATCAGTATTCATCAAAAATCAACTGGGAAAAAAGCAAATGAGTAGTTACTTTTGAGTCAAACAAGCCCAGGCAATTGAAAATCTTGATATTATGGGAATTTTATCAAAAGAGTGTACGAAGAAATGTAAATTTTTTTTTTTATTTAGTAGATTACTGTATTTGAAAAAATAATATTTCATTCTCATCATTACAAACGTGAATTTACTGCAATTACAGAACTGAAACAATATATTTATTGATTTAACAATAATGAATAAATCGTACCCAAAGATTAAATCTTTAGCTTTTTCTATTTTACTCTCACTCTTTTCAATCAGACAAGCGATAGAAAAAATTTTCACGAACTCAACAAATCTTTTTAAAATGAAAATTAGTGATTCTCAGCAGGCATAAACCCGAAAAGGGATGTATCGCCCCAGAAAATTTCAAACATCACAAAAAAAGGCTTTATTTATTTTGTGTATTCTGTGGAGATGAGAACTTTTTAACCGACAAAATTACAATTTGACCTGTTTTTATTTTTATTTTTTTTGTACATCAAATACTTGTGTGATGTTAAACCAATTTCAATATTTTTTTAAACGAAAGAGCATCATTCAACGGTGGCCCCATGCAAGTTTCGAGAGGATCGGCCGAATACTTAGCCCAATATCCAGAAAAAATTTGCATTAATCGATGTCTCAGGCTAGTTTCATACATAGGCTATGTACTTGATTCACTTGATTCATAATGTATACTTGATTCACTAATGTTTGAAATTCATAGGTAGAAATTGATTAGTTTAAAATATGTTTTTAAAAGCGTGGCCATCTCTTGCCCTAACCGACTGTCGGATAATCGGTGTCTTTTACCTAGCCGATTATTGTTATCGTAATAATATCCGTTTGAGTAAAGTAGTTACTTTAAACTGAGAAAATTTTAAATGTAATTAGTACAAGGAACCTTTTGAAGTCGGAGCCAAAAGTTTTATGAGTATATTAAAAACTCTATGTCTTAGCCAAATATGCCAACTTCAAAAGGTTCCCTGTACTACAGTAATAAAAGTTGAAAATTTCTTAGTTTGAAGATATTAATATTTTTAAGATATTAACTATTTTAAACTTTTTAGTACACGTGAGTAATCAATTTGTAACCGACTTTCAAACAAAAGGAGGTTCTCAATTCGACATGTTTTTGTATAATAAATTTCATCAAAGTTAGTTTCTTTTCTGTTTTGAAATTGTTTTATTTTAGGTAATACCACCCCCCCCCCCCCCCCGCGAAATATTATGCTTATTACACCCCCTTAAGGAAAAATATTTCTGAGAACGTCCCTGCTATTCTTATGGTGTCAAATCCATTCAATGAAGGCTCCTCACTCAGTTCTTCATCCAATGTTATAGATCATTTTCTTTTAAAATTTAATTTTATCGATAAAAATTCACGTCTGGCAGCACCGGCCTATTAGCTAAAACGCCATGAAGGCATGGCATATATGTGCAGTATTCATGATAGCCGGCGCTTTATGCTCCATTTTATGGTCTTTGACCTGCAGCACTGCAGCAGGCTTTGTCATAAATTTGTCATAGTCGAAGCAAATTACTCCAATAAGAAAGGACAAGAAACTGTTTTACGGCACAACTGCATGGAACTTAACGATGGCGAAATTCTGTGCTCTGCAGGATATCCCGACCTGAAAGAATTTAATCGCAATGGAGTCTTATAAAAATCGCGAATTTAATAGGCCACCCCACTACTAAATTGCTTTGTAGGCCTTCTACTGCAGTGTGTTCTGCAACTATGAAATGCCTTTAAAATAAAAAATTGTTGTATCATAGTTTGCTTCTAATATTGAAAGCGTAGAAATGCTAACGCGGCTAGTATGCTAACAAAAGACGATACTTCGGAAGATGCGACAAATAATATTTGAATCTTGTAAAAATTTACTGATATATGCAGTTTTGAATTAATAGCCTGCTGTTTCTTTATAATAAACTGTATTTTGCAATTTTTTTTATTCTATGACCACATTAGACCACTCAACCAATTTCTGGAAAATCTACTTCTTGCCCAGATGTCTCCCATATTTTGGACGCTCCTATGTCTTTCTTCATTTGTGTAAACTCTTTTTGTCTTCTTTATCTGTTTCTTCAGGAATCTGATGAATTTCTGGTGTAATATTTCAATTTTGCTTGTTTTGTCTCAGAGATCCCGCTCTGTAATGCCAGTTTCCTCCATATCGTCTTAATTTCTCCTATCCATCTTGGTGGATGTTTGAGTATACCGATTTTATCTTCAATCTTTCTTATTATTCTTATTTGTGGCTTTCTCAGTATATGTCCACAGAAGGATATTCTCTTCTTTCTCATTGTATCGGTTATTGGTTCCATTTCTTTGTACAGTTCTTTGTTGGGAAGTAATGTCCATATTTCATTCCTTTGGTGTTTTTTGTTTATTCACGTTCTCAAAATCCTTCTTTCGATTTTCTGGATTCCTTCTACTCTATTTCCTGTTTTATATTGAAATGAGTTTCACAGCAACACGTTGCCTCCAGTCGTACTACTGTTTTATAGTGCTTCAATTTAGCTTGAATTGACAGGCTCTTTTTGTTATAGGTGCTTTAGGTCAGGTTTTGGGCAAATGCTATGACCAAAATTTGTGCTCTAATTATCCAAGTCTGTTTTTCACTGTAGTTGTACTAGATTGTTTCCCCAAGATATTTAAAACTTTCACTATATCTAAAGTGCGTTCGTTTATGTCTACATAGTCAATTACTAATGGGTCTAATACCATGAGTTTGATTTTTCTATTTTGCCTTTATAGATTGAATAAATAAATGTAGCAGGGAAATTCCCGATCTTGAATTAATTAATTTATTTTTCACTGTTTATTTCGTTATTTATTCATACAGTCATAGTGCAACTTATTGCAAAAAAACAACATCCTTGTGTAAAAAGGAAGAAAATCAGTAAAAGCTCTCTACAACAACTATTAGTAATTTATTATGTATTAAAATTTGTAATCAAAATCGACAATAAGACAATAAAATAATAATAATTATTATTATTATAGTAGACTATTAAAAAATGTGATTCTAAAAGAATGAAAGTGAAGAATGGAAATTCTCAAGAGCCTGAAAATGATAGAAAATGAATAACTACCGATGCGAATGAATTAGGCCAACTGTGTGAGATTCGAAGATGGTTGATTTGTCTTAAAATGAACGAGCTATATAAAATCATTGAAGATTCAATCCATCCACTTTTAATTCAAACAATTGCAAGTTCCTGTTATCAATACAGCCGGAAGTACTGCGGACATAATGAGCAGCGCAGAAATATGTTATTTTCTTCATTGTAGAAATAGCATTAGCGTACGGTATGAATAGAGCTACAGTAGGAATAGCGTTAAAACAGAAGATGTGCCACAAAATTGAACCTCATCGAAGCATTTCAAGCTTGAAATTAAGAATACTTTGAGGATCAGTCCAATCACTATCAATATTATCACTGATAACATCCTGCGGAAAAAATCTGTGGGTTTTAAAGGAGTAAACGCTGAAGGACTAGTAACTGATTTATAAATATTGTGATAAAGGTAGGAGATCGAGAGAGTCACCACTCATTAAGAGAAAAAGAATCAGGAGAGTTCACAGCTTTCTTTGTTTCACCGCTTTTTTCTAAATCAATTTCAAAGAATTTTGAAAAGAGTAATCATGTACGGTGGATGGTGCGAGGGAAGGAGCAAAAGGGTGAAGATAAGAAAGAAATGTAAATTTTGCTCGTTGCAAAAGGCTTTAAAGAGCTGGCGGTCTGGTATCTGTGTTGTTGTTTCAGACCTCTTGTGATGCTGATAAGAAAGGGAGTAATGAAACGGATTGAATAAGGATGGGGGGTGAAGGTGATGGTGAGGAGGAGGAGGAGAGTGTTGGTGATGTCGAGGGGAGGGGAAATTGTTGAGGAAGGAGAGCGATAAGAATGGGAAGAGTGGTCTAGACCTGGTTGTTGAGAGTATTGTGCAGGATAATTCTGGTGGTGGTAAAGTGGTGGTGAAGATAGGAAAGAAGAAGAATAAATGGAGTTAAAGATGGAAAAGTTAGAGAGGAATGTGGAGAGAAAGAAGATGATGAAGGAGTATAAGATGTAGGGGAGAAAGAAGAAGGAGGTGATGAAGAGAAAGTTGGAAAAAGGGATGAAGGTGTGAGAGGAATAATAATGTGAAAAGGGAGAAGTGCTTATAAGTATAAATAGAAGGAAAAGAGAAACAGGATGAAAAACGGATAGAAATAAAGGAGAAGAAAAATTAGAAAAAGAGTAAGAATGAGGAAAAGAGTAAAATGAGAAAGGAATGGAGGAGTGAAAGAGAAAGAGGAAGAAAAAGGAGGATTGAGAAATAAAATAGAAGAGCGAAAAGAAGACGAAGAAAGGGAAGGAGGTTAAGTAGAAGACAGGAAAGATTGAAGAGAAAGATTAGAAGTAGAACAGGAAAAAAGGGAAAGAGAAGAAGGAGTAGAAGATCAATTAAAAGAAGAGTAGGAAAAGAGTAAGATAAAGATGTAGATGGAGAAAGAGCAAAAGGGGGAATAGAAGAGCATGAAAAAGAGGAACAAGGAAGGAATTGAGGAGAAGAAGACGCAGGGAGAGAAGGTGGAGGAGTAGAATAAGAACAATGAGTGGAAAAAGGGATAGGAGGGTAATAGAACGAGAGTGAACACAAAGAAGAAAGAGATCAAAGAGAAGCAAGAACAACAAAAAAAGGGTAAAGAGAAGAAGACGAAGCAAGATAATGAAGAGGTGGAGGAGAATAATAAATATAAATTGGGTGAAGAAGAAACAAGAGACAAAAGAGGAAGCCGAGGAAGAAGGAGGTGACGAGGGAGAATGGGGAGGAAAAGGAGAAAACAAGTAGGAGGATGATGAGGAGGAGGAGAGAGAGGAAGAGGTGAAGGTTGAGTAGGAGGAGGGTAAAGAAGGAGAGGAGGAGGAGGAGGAGGAGGAGGAGGAGTAGGAGGAGGAGGAGGAGTAGGAGGAGGAGGAGGAGGAGGAGTAGGAGGAGGAGGAGGAGGAGGAGGAGGAGGAGGAGGAGGAGGAGGAGGAGGATGAGGATGAAGATGAGTAGGAGAAGGAGGAGGAGGAGGAAATGGAAGACAAGGGGAGGAGGAGAAGGAGGAAGAGGAGGAAAGAGATGAAGAGAAGGAGAAGAAGGAGAAGGTAGAAAAGCAGGAGGAGAAGGAAGAGGTGGAGAAGGAGGAGGATAAGGAGTTGCAGGAGAAGGAGGATGAGAAAAAGAGGGAGAGGAGTAGAAAGAGGAAAAGGAGGAGAAGAAGGAGGAAGAGTTGCATAAAGAGGAGGAGGAGGTAAAGGAGGACGAGTTGGAGGAGAAGGAGAAGTGAGAAATAGAAGGAGAAGGAGAAGAATTAGAAGAATAAGAAAAAAGAAAGAAAATCTATTAAGAAGAAAAGGACGAAGATCGAGAGGAAGAAGATGTGGTAAAAGGTGAAGAAAAAAGGGGGAAGAAAGATGGCTGATGTGTTGAGGGAGAAAGACGGTGTATAAGAAAAATTAAGAAAGAAAGCTCGGAGCACGAGAATGATGTTGGTGATGATAATGACAGCGCCGTGGCTTGCAAGGGGGGGAGGCAATGAGAGTGAAATAAAAATGCACGGAGACCTGCACAGCACTAGTGATGGGGACGGGAAAAAGTCTAATTAATTTAGTCAAATTATCAAGTTCATCTGTAAACAGAGGATGCCAGGGTACTGGGATTTGGCGAGACCTGCTCTCTATCAGCGAGTTGAATATTCATGACTGTCACCCCTCCCCCCCTACAGAACTACCCCAAGCGAGTTTCCCCCCCTCTTATTCTAACCCCTTTCAGCTGTTTCCACCCCCATCAAGCCTCACACAGACATCTCAGCAGTGTTCGACACCCTTGGCCATGCTACGTGCTCCTCAATGACGTATAACTCATCCATTAGATTCCCTCATGGCGTAAGCACATAAACACACCAACACACGCGCACACACTGACAAGTAGAGTTGAGCAGACAACCAGGATGACTGACTTTCGCTTTGTCACCTTTGATTTTCGCTTGGCTTTCAGTTGAGTTATAATGAAGAGATGAGTCTTCATCGGTAGTGGTAGGATTAGTGAGTAATTTGGATGATAAGTGAAGCCATGATTAACTAGGAAAGCGGTCTGCAAGTTGTAGAATTTGGCCATGTTTAGTTCAGTCTCAATCTTACACGTCAAAATTTAAAGTGTTACGGGTTCTATCACTAAAACAATGCTGGCAACACTCAAACTTTATTTACACAAATTTTTTATAACACGCACTAATATTTATTTATTCATCATCTATGTACATGATCATATTCATTCATTTAACTAAAATACAGTCAATGTGAATACAACAGGCTATTACACAAAACTGCTTTTCACAAAATTTTAAAGTAGGATTAAAATCTTATATTGCAGTAGAATGAAGAGAAAGCAACAGGCTTCCCAGCCCAAAACTGCTTTCCCTTCTTAATTTCAATACAGAAAAATAAAAGTTAAAAATAAAGGTTATAATCAGTTATATCATGCAAGAAAAACCAGTATAAAACAAACAGTTTAATAACGTTCAACTAATAATAAATTTACTATCTTACTGTACGAAAACTAATTACTTACTGCCAATAGGCCGATCATAATTCACGACATAGCGGTCCAATAAACTGTTTAATGATGTTAAAATAAATGTCCAAAGAAACGGTTAAACATACAATAAATGAACTGAACACTTACGACCCACAGTCTGTCACTGTTACACAATATATATCGCTATAGTTATGTGTTAACTTGTATACTGCTACCACAAAGAAGGATGTCTACTGTGAAAGAATTTACTGCATAAACTTATCAAGAGCACTTGATATGCGTAATCACAATGTCTGTACTGTCACAAACTGTCACTGGATATGAATGTTTTGAAGTGCAAATAACAACTGAACTACTGTTCCCAAGGACTGCTCTTTTTATGCTGTTTGGAAGTATTCCAGGAAGTTCTGGAAACTGTGATATAATCTGGAAAATCCTGGCGAATTTTAGAAAGCCCTAGAAATACATATGACACATGAGAGGGAGCAAGAAGAAGTGATCGAGGAAGAGGGAGAAAGGAGAACAACAAATGCGTGTTATCAGCATAGCCGGCAGCATTGTTGACATAACGAGTAGCGTAAAATAACGTATTTTCTTTCTTTTATTTGTTAACAAAACCATGGATTATTGTGTTCTAAATTATCGACAGACTTGTTCCTGAAATTCCATAGAAAATGCAGCTCTGTCCATATTAATTGACTCCTTATTACCCTGGATATGATAATTATCTTGTAGAGATTGTATCAAGATTATCTATCTTTCTATACGAGAACTATGTTTCTTGTCGACACAAATTAGGCTCTAGTTCCCATCTTGTTAATCTTATTCTATAAACTGTGCCTGTTAACGTGAACATAAATAAAAATTAGAGAACAATGACTATTTTTGATACATTGCATATTGACCGTGCTTAGTAAGTCCCTTCGGCCGAATTCGAGTGATGGTGACTTTCAAATCTCAGTACAAACAGTAAGTTTTGCTATAAAATTCTGACTTGTCTTATACTCCATGAATGGAGTCTCCAAGACGTAATCTACTGAAAAAAGAGTGGACTACGCAAACGAGAAATGAGTCTGGTTGTGATGCTTTTCTCACTGAGCTAGAGTTGTCAAGCTCATTGGAATATTTTCTACATCACTATGAACTGCAAAATTACCACTGCGCATGGTTATAGAAACCTTTATTACATATTATAAACCATAAATTAATTACCTCCATAAATGACGCCATAAATCATCTCCATAATATAATTGACAAAACTTATATATTATTGTCATCCACAACTCATTAAACAAAGTTGAAAAAAAAGCCTCAAACCTTTTTCATTCTTGAGGCTTTCCTCATCCGTTTTACACTCCTCATGAGTTCTATTTACTCCTCGACCCCTCTTTACTCCTCGTGCCCATCTCCCTCATATACAGTCGTCTTCTTTTTATTATCATTCTCCACGTCACGCATTCGGGTTTACAGAGGGGATTCCACTGTCTTCCCGAATAACACAACAGGGAACAACGCATCTTTACACAACAACGACAAAGGGAGATGGTAATATGGTGCCCCACCAACGTGATAGAGGGAGAAAAACGACTATATCATGTCTTTTCTTGTTTTTTATTGCGTTCTCATTGTTTGGAGAGATATATTCAGGAAGCAGAGCGTGTATGGTCTGGTAAGAGCGACTATTTCTACAGCGGATGTCCTGGTATGGTAAGTCAAGGCGAAGAAAAATGGATAGAGAATTTATGACTTTTTAATATTTCTTTTCCCCTACATGTGGACAAAATCAATAGGAGCTTTTTATTTTTTGTTGACCGTTATTGTCATGCTATTGTCAGCTCATTCGGTGGGTAGTTGATTCCTGGTAGCGTCCTGGTAGATTCTTTTCAGCTTCCTGGTAGATATTTGATAGAATTTTAAGTATTACATGATAAAACTGTAGGCTCGATACAATAAAATATTCAAATGGAACTATATAGTTTTCATATAACTTGGCAGCAGTATGCTGGGTTCAGATGTAGCATGTCCCATCTGCTACATGCTGCCAAGTTATATGAATACTACTATACTGTGATGTATTTTTAATGAATTATTTGGAATACCCGTGCACTTACAGAAGCTTCATTTAATTTGAAAAGAATTTTATTTCAAGTAAGGCTCCTTTTTCAAATTGTAATCTTATTATATGATTTCTGATTTGTGTGAAGTTCGAATTGTTGTTTTTGTCTGTCTAGCAGTTTAATTGTAGTATTAGAGGACCGGTCGGTCGCATCAACTTCAGTTCTCTATTTTGAGGAATATGTTTTTTGCATACCGTCCCACACAGGCTCGGCCTCGGGATGTTTTTTTTTTCATTTATTCATCTCTGGAATCTTATTTTATAATTATATCGTATAATATATTCAATTTGTATTATAAGAGAATGTTTTTTGTCTATTGTGCAATGTTCTTGTAGATGAATAATTTCATTTCACTTACAATGTTCATGCATTGTTTTATTCATGCATAGGCTTCTAAGTACAATTATTTATCCTATTGATACTATCACTCTATGATGTTCTAATAAAACTTTTAAACAAAATTTAGTAGACCTATTATCAACGCTCTACGAACTGTCATTAGTATATCGTTTCGAGTGAATTCTTAGATAATAATATTATTATTATTATTATTATTATTATTATTGTTGTTGTTATTATTATTATAGTAATAATAATAATAATAATAATAATAATAATAATAATAAAATAATAATAATAAAAGTGGATGATCTCAAGGTATATGCAGCAAATCCAGATCAGTTGAAGAGCATGTTTGAGTTGATAGAAAGCTTCAGCAATTCAATATGTATGGACTTTGGCCTGGACAAGTGTGCTGTGCTGCAAGTTAGGAGAGGTCAAATTGAAAATGAGGTTGACAGACCAACACAGATGAGTGAAGAGATGTTAATACAGAGTCTGGGGAAGACAAGTGACTATAAGTATTTGGGTCTGGTGCAGCTCCTCTGCAGGGCTGATACTGTAATCAGAAGAGAAATACTGAGAAAAACTGTGTTGAGAGTTGAAAAGGTATGTAAAACAGAGCTCAGCTCAAGGAATAAGATATCAGCAGTAAACTCTTGGGCTGTACCAGTAGCAATGTATACCTTTGGTGTGGTGGAGTGGCCAAACACTGCCCTTCAGGAATTTGATAGAAAGGTCAGAACAACTCTCACACAGTATAGATTGCATCACCCCCGGAGCTCCAGCCAGCGGCTCTATCTCCCAAGGAATATGGGTGGCAGAGGTCTACTCAGTTTTGAAAATATGTGCAGACAACAGGAAAGGAAATTGCGCCAGTACTTCCAGAGTAGTGATAGTCAACTGCTGAAAGTCATCTGTGCAGTGGATAAGGAGTACAGCCCATTAAACCTGGCTCAGCAGGCCCAGCAGTTGGAGGTTACCTCATTGGAGGAGAGAGTAGAGAATTGGAGACAAAAAGAGCTTCATGGAAGAATTGCTGCTGCAATTAGTACAGAGGTTATTGATAAGAGGAGTTCCACAGAATGGCTACAGACTGGGAATCTGTTTGGTGAAACTGAGGGGTTTCTGTTTGCTATCCAGGACCAGGTGATTGCAACGCGGTCTTATAGGAGGTTCATCATGAGTCAGGCAGTCGACAGCCATTGTCGCCTGTGCAGAGGGACAACGGAGTCAATTCAGCACATCTGTGGTGGCTGCTCTGCACTGGCTGGAACTGAATATCTTCAGCGGCATAACAATGTTGCCAAAGTAGTCCATCAGGCTCTGGCAAAAAGATATGGACTCATAAATAACGAGGCTCCTTATTACAAGTGTAGGCCTGACCAGGTTCTGCGAAGTGATACAGCAAGGCTTCTGTGGGACAGTGACATCATAACTGACAGGGCAGTAGAAGCTAATCGTCCAGATATTGTGCTGTTTGATAGAGTGTGTAAGAAGGCCTACATTATAGATGTTGCAGTGCCCCTAGATGACAATCTAGTAAGTACCATAGCTGAGAAGAAAAGAAAATATCAGCCACTCTCTGTTGAATTAAAAGATATATACAGATTGGAAAATGTTGAAGTGGTACCAATTGTTATATCCACAAATGGGCTTGTAACAAAGGAGTGGACAGAAGCAAAAGAAAAGCTGGGCTTGAACAACTGGCACTTGAGAATTATGCAGAAAGCAGCTCTGCTAGGTACAGCAAACATTGTACGCAAATTTCTGAGTCTGTAGGTGAGGAATAAATTATAAGCCTGTGTCTCTGCTCCTGGTGCTGGCTCTGTAGCCTTGGGTCTCAAGTTACCCCGGCTGCTAGAGTTTATAACTCAGATGAAAAAGAAAAAAAAAAAAATAATAATAATAATAATAATTATTATTATTATTATTATTATTATCATTATTATTATTATTATTATTGCATGTACTGTTATTTACATTCAATAAAGCTTATTAAAAAAAAAAAACTATTATTATTATTACTATTACTATTATTATTATTTTTTTTTTTTTTGAGGATGAAGCCCACATAGGTCTGAGACCTGTGCGTGTGGGTCATGAGTTGGATGATGGTGATTGATGAGTTGGACCTACAGTTTTAGGTGGGTTCCGAACCACCGGGAAGTTATTATTATTATTATTTCATGTAAATTCGTCGAGTCCTTGGATACACGGTTGTAGAGTTTACTCAGTCAGTTTGTATCAGTTCAGTTCAGTTCATCATGTGAGTGGTCATGACGTATTACTGTAACTTAAGTGAAGGTGTCTCATGAATAGCTTACTTAGAGAGATCTTCATGAGAGGTTTTCAACAGATTTCGAGTGATGTCACCAAATGAAGGTGCTTTTGCAAAGAGTGACTGGCCTAAGAGGAGACTGACAGTGTCTAAGCTAGGAGGATGTTGAAAGTGCAACGTGTAGAGCTAACGCAAGCCTCTATTCATCATAACTCGATTGCCAGCTAATAATCTCGTTTGTGGCCTCTCTCTGGATAACGGCGGCCTACTAATTGGATCACAGGGCGCAAACTACCCCTGCTCTAAAACCACCCCCACTCCTAAACTACCCCCTCATCCACGCTGGACCATCATCGCCAAAATTGCATGTCAGCTAAGAGCTCTGTCTGAGCGCTACCTCTAGTCCCTATGATCATAGTTCCGTAAAGGGGCGATATCTATGTTTCACACTAGCCTACAAACATCCAAACACACTACTTGTAGTACTTAGGAGGTAAGATAACTAAAAAAATGATAGGTCTTGATGTCGTTTTGTGCCTTTCATCCCAATTTAAGGGAATTTGTTCGTTGGAATTTGAATTCAGATAATTAAAATTATTATTCCATTATGAACTGTATTTCACAATATTCACAAATGACAATAAATTAAGAAATTATCTACGATCAAAACTTCCAAAAAAAGTAAATGCGTATTGGTGGGGAGACCCTTAAGGGTAGTTTCATCTCACCGCTTTACCCATGTTATTAGAAACATTTCCTTATGAAGATCTACATTGTGTAGAACTTTCATTGCGAACCTACAATTCTAGGTGGGTTCCGAACAGCCTGGGTGGTTCAAATTCGTCATTATGCGTCCAAATTAAGTATTGACTACAGTGACAGATGTACCTCTGCGACTCTTTAGAGCTAATGTGGTATGAAACATATTATATTCTACTATATTCAGGCTACGCAAAGGTTTACATGCGTACTGTGTAGTAGGAGCCAAGCAGTCATGTATCACACATATGATAACAATATATAACTAATATCTAACCTATATAGGTATACAATCAGTTATTAATTACGGACAATATATTGGCAGCTGGGGGCAATGGTCTCTCTATAGACTCTGTAGTCACTGTAGATAAAATAAGATAGACTTTTATTATTTATTTACTCATTATTTTTTTTATTTATTATAAAACACAATCAATTAAAGATATAACAAACACAGCCCACTAATGCTTTCTTTACAAATTTTCAATTAAAAAATCCAAATTTTAGGTTGCTTCCAAGTTGAACTAGAAATTTCACTTTGAAGTAGGCTACAATTCCTAATTATTTTCAGAACATGAATATAAATTTAGATGTTCACTTTGAAAACGAAGCACTAAAACTGTTCAATAGTCCAAAGAAAGTTTATATAATTTTGAATTTTGTTCGACATTTTGCAGCCGAAAAATGTAGAAGTGGGGTCAAATCAATCACATCAGCTGTTGAGACTACTTGTAATTAGTGAACTATCAATATTACAAGTTTAAAAAAACTGTAGAAAGTGAGTTCCACTGAATTTCAATGTAACTAAGAGAATATCTAGTTTGTGAATGATCTGCCACTGTATCGCTAAGCCTACGTCAAAGGTGTTGATGTGGTGAAATTTACTGTTTGGAACTGAAGTGTCAAGATAGCGCACGGGACGGGTAGAGAGGTCTTTCAACAAACGCAAGAATCAGAGGGGTGAGGTAGGGATTTTATCCTGGTGATTGTTAGGGATTGGACCGAGAACAAGCGGGGGTGGCAAATTTTGTTCGCGGGATGGTTGAGGGAGGTTCGGAGGGTTTCGGCCGAGAGTTGGAAGCCGGAGGCGGCGAAATTGGGGGCGGCAGAAGCGAGGGGCAGCAGAAATGAGTGCCGTTCGCTTTTCTTTGATGTGGAGACAGCCCCCCCGTTACCATGGTTACCCTAGATCCTGCAATGTAATTGGGATAGAAGCAAGATCAAACAGTCTCTACTCACTGTGTCGATGCTTGCTTTAAAAGGACTGGAGAAAGGGTGGGGGACAAAAAAGAGCTGGAAAAAGGAGTCTCCTGGAAGACTGTCTTGATAACAAAGATGAGACCTACCGTTTGGTACAAAATGAATTGACACGTCTGTACCAGAATCTATTCCTTTAGAGTAGCTTTACCGAAGTATAGTTCATTACTTGTTGATCACATTTTTTTTTGGAGGATGATGAGGACAGGTCTCAAACCACATAGGTTTGAGACCTGTGCGTGGGTAATGAGTTGGATGATGGTGATTGATAAGTTGGACCTACAGTTTTAGGTGGGTTCTGAACCACCGGGAAGTGATTTTACAGCAGAGAACGTGTCTTTTTTGCTGGCCAATCTAATCGATCACCGTTACAAACGGGACCAACGAGAACGCAGCTTATCTCTCTGATTGAACAGATACCTGCTAAGGCTCGCGGCTATCACTTCCCATGGGGCGAAATTGGGGGCGGCAAAAGCGAGGGGCAGCAGAATTCTGTACTATAATATATATTTCAATGATGTCATCGTCTTCTGAACTACACCTCATTATTTATGATTCATTTATCTATGAATTACTATGATTCTATGAATATATGATTCAAGATTCTCCAATTTTCAACTTGAGAAACAACTAGAATAGGCTACCTATAAATTCTTCAAATTCTGATCCCTAAATACCTATCCATTGAGATATGTCTCCATTACTACTTTTTGTTGTTTTTTTTTTTTGATTACGTCTTGGAGACTCCAGTTAAAGAGTATAAGACAACTCAGATCAAAAATCTATAGACTAGTTACCATAATTAATTACTATAATCAATTAGTTGGTGTGATGCTTAATTTTTTTCGAAGGAAGAAACCCTCATAAGTCTTAGACCTGTGCTTGGGTAATGAATTGGTTGATGGTGATTGATGAGTTGGACCTACAGTTTTAGGTGGGTTGCGAACCACTGGGAAATGATTTTACAGCACCGAACAGTCTTTTTTGCTGGCCAATCCAATCGGTCACCCTTACAAAGAGCGCCTAGGAGTTTCGTAGATTATCTCTGATTGAACAGGTATCTGCTGCGGCACTCGATTTTGATGTGAAAGGAACTCTTGTACACTAGGAAACTAGTGTACTATCAAAAGGAACTCTTGTACTTGAATTATAAAAACCTTTATCAATAATTAAATATTTTTCAAATCGTCTTTTAAAAATATTCCTATATTTAAAAACTGTGTAACTTGTGTCCTCTAAGTTGAGGGCCAAAAAAAGGAATTCTCATATTTATATTACAGGATGTGTTTCCATGCGGAGAACATATTTGGCAATCATATTTAACCATATCCAAATAAACAAATAATTCATTCCCTGATAGTTTATATCACCTGTATTGTATAGTTCACATCTGAAGCTAGTCGATTCCATTTTTCATGCATCAACAAAGAGAGAGAGAGAAAGAGACTATAAAATCTACGACAGAGAGATAAAACGATAGCACTCCTGAGATTTAGATTCTTGTCTTCCAGGAGATGAGAAGGGGTTACACCGGGTTGTGTATTGGGCCCATTAAATATGGACGCTGTAATTTTTAGTAGGCGTGTCCAGTATATACGCGGCTACTGGTCTTGCCTTGCTTTGGTCGTGCTCTTCATTAGTATTCCAAACTCGGATTGTAATTAAGCTACCGGGGGTTGCTAGCCTTCTGTAACACGCCGGCTATATCTATATACAATCGGTTCATGACACGTGGTCAAGAGATGGCTAGCTATATCTACCCACCCGAACACCGCACCGAGTACATCCTACCAGTAAATTGAAGACACCTATCATTAGAGACATGATTCAAGGAAAATTGACTTGAATTGCCGCCTTCCACAGATTATCCAACGTCAAAGCACGTCGTTGGAACATGATGGTGGCAAGGGATAGTGATGAGAGGGGAGGGGGTGGAGGAGTTTCAGAAAAACGGGATTGCACATAGTTTCTAGGATAATGAAGAGACAGGGATATGATGAGAAGGAGGGGTGTACGAGAGAGTAAGGGTGATAGAGAAGTTGAGACATAGTGAAACAGGAGAATAGACAAGTAGAAAATATAAAGATTTGTCATAGGGGAGGAGAACAACAGAGGAATAGGAAAACAGAGGGACAAAGAAATAAATAAATAAAGAAAGTTTAAAAATAAAGAAATGGGGAGATAAAGAAATAGAGGAATGAAAAATACAGAAATGAAGGAATAGAGAAATAAATAAATAGAAACGTAGAGAAATAGGAGAAATAATAGAGCAGTATAATATAAATTATAATCCAATGTAATTGATTGTACGTAGCTGAGAAGAATGTAAAACCAGTTCTGCAAAATGGAGAAATTTCAATTTTTCATTTTGTCTGCCATGTTAAATTGATTCTTAATAACCTCAAATCGTCTTCTGATCAAAACGAGCATTCCGAAGCCAAATTGGTGTCTTCTTTCCTTTTTTTGGAGGATGAAGCCCACATAGGTCTGAAACCTGTGCGTGGGTAATGAGTTTAATGATGCTGATTGATGACTTAGACCTACAGTTTTAGGTAGATTCCGAACCACCGAGAAGTGATTTTACAGCAGAGACCATTTTTTTTCTAGGCAATCCAATCGGGCATTCTTACAAAGAGCGCCCAGGAATTTCGTAGCTTTAATATGTTATTATTTCACTGTGGTTTCAATAAAAATTCACATTTCATAGATGTGTACGTTTGCCAAATTTGACACGCGTTCATTCTTGTGTGTTTTTTAGAATCAAATACAATCGAATAATTTTGATTGTGCACGATCTGCTTATCGTATGCGCAGCTTTTTAGTTATCATTATTGTTAGAAAAAAGAATTTTGGCTTTCTAGATATATTTTTTGTAACTGTTGTACCCAGTATGCTTTTGGAAATAGATTATTTGTCATATTATTATTATATGGATATGAAATTCTTAGATGCATTCAATGTTCGGTTTGTCAAATAGTTGTGAGTGAATAGTTACTATTTAGAAAACTATTTTGCACGGAAAAGATCGTTTCCACTTTGTATAAAAGCCTAATCTTTCAAAACTATGTCAATGATTGTGTTGACTTAGTCCATAAACATAAAGTTCTCCAGAAGGAACTAATGAGACAGTCGAGAATCTTTCAGAGTTCATTTGAATTAGTAGCTCGTTACAAATGAATATGATGATGTTCACTGGTGATGAAATCGGATCATTTGGGAATTATATTTCCAAATAGCAAAATTGAATCATAACTATTCTTGGAGAATATGATTTGAAAAAAGTAATCTCTCGAGAAAGAAACATGAGCTACAATGCTTGCGTGATTAATCTAAGAATGTATGCAAATTACCAATGAAAATTGGAAAACATCATCATTAACATACTAACGTTCAGGTTACATGCTGACACTTCAATAGGGTCTACAAGATTTCGGTATTCCATGAACATTGCTCAGACATGTGAATCAAGATAACACTCAAATTTGTATTAATACTTTGCGAACATGCAATTATTATATTAGTTATTCATACAATCTGTCAAGGAAATGAGTGACTTGAAATTTATAATTTCTTTACCCATTTCTAATGCGAATCAGAGATTATTACGTATGCATGAAAAGCTTGACTGCTGAAACCCTGTTTCTTCTAGTATTTGGAGCAAGGTAGCCTCCAGTTTTAATTAGTGGCATAACCAAGACTTGATTTACAATATTGTCCCAAGTCAATGATAAATTCTTCACCATGTCAGCTCTCAAACCCTAACTATTGGTTACAATTTAAAATTCCTCTATAAAACTCCTAAACGAATAAGACCTCAATTTATTGTAATCTACAGTAAATAACCCATTTCTGTCATTCAATACTATACTCTTCAACTTTCCACTAGTCACACTGTAGCTAGTCACACAGGGAATTAAAAGTGTATATTTTACAGTTATGATTATTTAGTAGGTCGCAAATGAAGTAGAGATTCTGTCCAGCCTGAATTAAAGTTTTTTATAAGCATTGCACGAACAAGTCCGTGCTATTAAGCAAGTTGAAAAGCAGTCTAGAAACCTAGCAAACAATGGCTAGTCTTGGACAAAAACGCTCTTACATAAATCAAGAAACTCAACAAACCTACATTTTTCTGATGATGCCTACATGAGTCCGAGATTTGTGCGTCTGTAATGAAAACCTTCTATCATGAGTGGTAAGTTAACTCGTCCCGTAGCGCGAGTGATGGCGGGTTAATCAATAAAGTTTTCCAAAATTGCCAACTGTATATCCGATTCTGAATGAGGAATAGTCAATCAAATTGTATTAAATGATGCTAGGTGTTGTGATTTAGAATTTTGAGAGGCAGATCAACCAACTCAGACTCCTATAATATATTTTCTAGCACTGAAACTTGAACTTGAACCCAACCAACCAATATATTTTCTAATATTGAACGTCTGCAAGTGTATTAAAATACGTAATATCTATAATAACAAGCGAATGTGTTTACAGGCTGTTCAAATGATTTCAGGCAAGGATGTGACACACCATGATGGAGTTATTTGGGGGTGTGAGGTGCTCGATAACGTGGGGTAGCTAAGGATATGAAATCAGCGCCACTAGAGGTGGTGGGGGAACCTCACGGGATGAAGACGGCGACAACGACGCTGTTGAAAAGAGGAACGCGCGCACCTGACGCACGACGCATGCGCGGAGTGACGAGCGTCCCGACGCTTGTCACACTGAAATGGCCGACGCTGAGGGGTGCGGACGTGCTAGAATTTCCCTTTTGCAGCGAAAATTCCCTCAACATTCCTACACCTACACACAGCCTTTGATTTTTAAATTAAAAACAATGTGGGACCAAAGATATCCCATGAAAAAATCACACACAAAAGCTACAGAAAGATGACAATGAACTGTTTTCAAAACAGAGACAAACAGAAAGCTACAAAGTCCCCTAACCTTAACCTACTTTACTCTGCCAGGGCGGAAGCGAATTTTGCATATTCAAATTTCCAGACGCGTTCTCCCTTCCATTCTTAAGGGGACTGCTCTTTCAAAATTACAACGCGTTCCAAAACATGTCCTGAATTGAAAGGAGGCTAGTGAACTACGGCAATGATCTTGACCTTCAAATCGTGCTATATTGTTTGTACACAGAAAATGGGAGATAGAGAAGATGTCCTGAGAATGTGTTTGGTCACAAAATTGAAAATTGAAATTGAAATTTAAAACCTAGAAATTGAAAACCTAGAAATTGAAATTGTGATTAGTTGAGTTATTCTCAATCTAAATATGCCAATAAATAAAGATGGTGGATTTTGCGATCAATGAAATGTTTCAATGATAACTCTTCTCCCACAAAATTTGTGATGTTTCCAGTCTCTTTAAATAACTGCATTTGATTTGGTCCATTCCCAGTTCTGACCGGAAAATTTTACCTCGGGCTACTCCCTTGTTACGGAGGACACGTATAGCATATTCGGTCTCGGCTGCCCAAAAACAATCGTTAAGTTACGTCAGAATAAATAGAAAAAATTTATATTTTAATTCTGGAATTATACTCCTACGGCGGGATAAACGACATCGGTTATCTGACTGCTGAGTAAACGACACCGGTTACCCGACTGCCGGGTATGACTGAAACAAGCCTTAGGGCCGCTTTTGAATTATTCATTGAATGACTGAGAAACCGGGCAATAGTCATACATTGAAATAGTTGGAAGAAGAAGAAAAAGACAAAGTCAAAAAAATAAAATTAAAAACAGAAATAAGAATAATGAGACATTGCATGATAATACCTGCCGTAGCAGGTATCTGTTCAATCAGATAGTGATAAGCTGCGTTCTCCTAGGCACTCTTTGTAACGGTGACCGATTAGATTGGCCAGCAAAAAGACACTGTTCTCTGCTGTAAAATCACTTCCCGATGGTTCGGAACCCACCTAAAACTGTAGGTCCAACTTATCAACCACCATTATCCAACTCGTTACACACGCACAGGTCTCAGACCTAAGTGGGCTTCATCCTCAAAAAAAATTCTTAAAATTATCAAGAGTTTTGCTATGATAGACTACATTTATCTTGATAGCACATAAATTCGAGTGTACATGAGAAAACTATTCTGGTGAAATTTAAAACAGAAATTAATTTGTTAAATATTTCCTCGACTACATCCCAGACGATGGAGATGGAACTATTTGGCTGTACTGAAACGTGGCCAGAGGTAGAGCATAGTTGAATGGCCGCACCACAACAGCAGTGGTCATGGTAGTTGTGGTCGTTCAGCTTTAAGCTGGGTGACGGTGTCCCATCGCCAGAGGGTTGCGCGGGGGTGGAAAAGCGTCAGAAGGGGTGGTAGGGTGATGGAGTAGGGGTGCATCTACTTTGCATGCTCATGAATGTTGCATGAGCTAACCTTGCTATTCCGACGTGTGTATAGCACATGACTCATTCGCCTGTGAGTCGTCAGTCCATGTTGGCCAGATTTCCTTTTTGTTCATTGTTTACGAAACTTGATTTTTCTTTCACACTTTTTCCCGACGAGGCGGCCAGTTTTTCCGATGTTCGACACAATGGAAATATTGACTGGCAGATCGGGTCTGTTGGAAAACTATGAGATATTTTCTATTCTATTCCAGAATGATTTGGAAGCGTAGCATGGTGAGAACCTGCTTGATACATCATACTTTCACGATGTATCGTAATCAAAAATTGATGTTTGAGATATTTGATTTTGTTTCACAAACGAAAAAGAGATTGGAACTATTAGATTTGTCCTATCAATGTTGATGATTATTATACTAATTGTTAAGATTATACTAATATTATACCGTAGCCGAGTGGGTTAAGTGCTGGTTTGCTAGCCCAAAGGTCCCGGGTTCGATCCCAGTTCTGACCGAAAGATTTTACCTCGGGCCACTCCCGTGTTTCGGAGGACACGTTAAGCTGTCGGTCCCGGCTGCCTAAAAACATTCGTTAAGTCACGTCAGAGGCCCTGAACTTATTCAGGTGTGACCTGATAACTCTGACACCAGACCTGAGCCAGCCAGGTCACACGATATTATTATTATTATTTTTATTTATCATATCATATTATCATACTCTGACTTGTCTTATACTCTTCAACTGGAGTCTCCAAGACGTAATCTACAAACAAAAGAATACTTGTAGTAGTATTAGTAGTAGAATATTAGAGGTAGAACTATTAGATCTGTGAACAGTAAACCTCACTCACCCAACACTACTCACTCAAAAGGAATTTCGAGGAAAAAAATCAATAAATAAATATTTTATTTCTATTTAAAACTAAATCTAAACAAGATATATTAACTATAATAGCACTTTTTTTATAGACTCAATTTTTCATTGCTTAATCTTCCATTATTAATAGAAACTGCAAAAATCAATATTTAAAAAGTCCAAAGTTTCTGACGCCTTCTAGAAATTACCCCTTATACCTAATAAAGGGTTATTATGTAATTAAGGCAGTTTTCAATATCAAGCTCCGATCATAGAAAGCAAGAATTATCTATTCACAAACAAAAATTTCACCCTTCCATTTTTAGTGAAATTTTGATTGCAGTACCCAAATTCAAAAGGGATTATTTTGACAAATTTTTCAAATGGAAATTTTCTCCTGTTTGTGTGTGTGTCGGGAAAGAGTAGTAAATTATATAAAAATTTAATTGATATTGTCCTATAAACTCATTCATCAGATGTCTGAAATCTAATTTGGGCAATCAGCTGTCTCGCAAATAGAAAACACAGCCTTGTTGATATGATACAGAGTGAATTTTTGTGAAAAACAGCCATTAAATGGACTTCGCGAATTGAATTAAGGGTTAGGTCTGATGACTGTGTTTAATTTTGCTATGGTGATTATCATTGACTACATGGAGTATGTTCCTTTGTGCAAGCACCCTTATCTTTGGGCGGGAGATCTACTGTTCACAGAACTACTACTTGAAATCACTCCAGTGATTCTTAGTTGTCGGAGACTGTTCTGAGTGATAAATTTTGAATTTACCAGTAGTATTTTTGTTTCAGATTTTAAAGCTGAATGAGTTGCTGTTGCTAATTGCTGAATGAGTTGCCAATTTCTTGCCAATAATTCAAGAAACAGAAACATCTGCGATCACTCCATATCCCCTTCAGCAATCCGCTCAACAATCAGATAATAATTGAGAAGAATATTGAATAACCAACCAGTTCACTGGATTTGAAACAACCAGTTCCAAATCATTCAAAGACTCGAGAATCAAGTTGTAGGAAGATTATCGTATGCCTCAAAGCCGGGCCAAACTCTGTCTTAATTGATCTCCGACTCCTACATGCTGTCAATTAAACCTGAGAACACGGAATGCTTTTATTTTCATCCGTTATAAACACGTTCCGCATGTCCCTAATAACGAGGGTATCTATCAATATGTGTAGCACAGGTCTTTGCTATCGAAATTCTTTCACACTTTGAATATAAAAATAGGTGATAAATCAAAATTGACAAGTTTCATTAAGTTTTCTTTGGCAGTGAAGTTGCTACTGTTCTTGGTTGTCGGAGACTATTCTGAGAGATAAATTTCGAAATTACTTGGCAGAATGTGGTGTAATAATAAATTGAAACTTGTCTCTACCTTGTTCCAAGATCCTTGAACTTCGTGCTTTCTCAATGATATTGCGATATTTTTTGATCAGTTTCTATCTTTTTATCACTTATCAAACGTCTCTACAGTAATGATAATAATGTGTCAATATAGAGAACATGTAGTGCTCTTATTTGTAATCTCATTAAGAGTCAAATTCTATGCGATAATTATCATACGAAGCTTACAATATTACTACTGTAGAGTATATCAAAAATAAAATAAGAAGTGTATGTGGGTGGTTTTTTGTCTTACGAATTTCACAGTACCAGCAACGATCAATACTGGAACACTAAATTTGGGACATAGCTACCTCTAAACACGATTCACAGTATTTTTTGATCAGTTGCTGTCTTTTTGCAACTTATCAAACGTCTTTACAGTAATAATAATGTGTCAATATAGAGAAAATTGAGTGCTATAATTTGTAATCTTATTAAGAGTCGAATTTAAGACTACATTCCATACGATAATAATCATACAAAGCTTACAATATTACCACTGTAGAGTATTTTATGTAATACTCTATGAAAAGTGTGAGTGTTTTTTCGTCTTGCGCATTTCAAAATAACGGCAACGATTTGGAACACTAAATTTGGAACATAGCTACCTCTAAACACGATACTGTCTACCTTGAAGCTCGATTTTTGATTCTCCTTTCAGTCTTTTCAAAAAATTAATGTTCAAGTTCCACTTATGGCCGGTAAAACTGCTTAAAATAGTTCAATTCTAGAGCTGTTCAATTCTGGCTTACTTGTGTATTGTTCTTGTTTGTTACTTTTTGGTTTTTGATTTTGACACTATGTATCCCTTGTTGCCCCTCCTACCGGTGGGCGTGATTTGTTAGAGCCTTCAGCCAATCACAGACCTTCAATGAACGTCAGCCTATGAGTGGCACTTAAACCCTCAGTCAATAGTATCATTCTGTGTTTAGTATATATTAAGCTACACTGTACTTTAGTTTTAGTTTGTTTGCGATCGATAATGGAAGGAACCATCGAAACTATCTGACGGTTTAATAACCGTATGTGACGGTATTCAATGAATGTGGTTGTGACATCTTCTAGTCTTATTTTTAATAAATATATATATATGTCTATATCGCCGTCCACTCTTAGGCCAGGCGCACGTTGAGATGTCGGTCGCGCAGAGCAGAGCAGAGCAGAGCAGCACAGTTTCTGTGTCCCATGCGTTTACTATGCTCCGCTGTAGGAGCGCAGAAATCACGCGCACGTTGGCGCGCAGGGCAGGGCAGAGCAGGGCAGATCAGCATTGGTCTGCGTCGCACTTGTGACAGAGACACAGAAACTGCGCCGTTCGTGCACTCGTTATAAGCTACTCTCACGTTACTTTGTTGGTGGAACAATATGGAAGAACAATTGATTGAGTTAGTGCGTAATTATCCAGTGTTGTATGATACCAGCAATTCTTATTACATGAAGACAAAGTACAAGCAGGAAATATGGAAGAAAATAGGAAGGGAGCTCAAATCAGGGGACGGTAAGTTACACATTTACCACACTTTTTTTATGAATAACTTATTTTATTTTGCACAATTTTTATGTCGTCAGACTCAGAATTGTCCTCGGGAAACCCTTTCATCTTGCCAATACACGGTTCCATCCGAGTTGAAATATTGAGTGAATTTTTTTCTGATCGCAAAAGCTGCTTGTACACATCTTGTTTGATTCCTTGTAACTGGAATCAGTTGTTCTGTTGGCAAACTCTCAATCTCCTCATCCTCTTCATTTTCGCAGCTTACTGAAGAATTTCTGCGCAAGTAGTTGTGCATAACACAAGCTGCTTTAACCACGTCAACAACGGTTGCAACTTTAATCTCAAATGGTCTTTGGAAAACGCGGAAGCGTGAAGCTAGGATGCCAAATGCACATTCTACAGTTTGTCTTGCTCGTGAAAGCCTATAGTTGAACACTTTATTTTCATGATTATTTGTGACTTGTTTCCTCGGGTATGGCCTCATTAAATTGACCATGAGTGGAAATGCCTCATATGGCAATGTATGCACAGAAGGAGGTAGCTGAGCAGGTGTGGGAAGTTGTAGATTTCTCCTAACCATTTTTCTTTGCAATTCACAACTTGAAAAAATACTTCCATCACTGAATCTTCCCATAGATCCCACATCGATGAAAGTAAATTTTTTGTTCGCGTCTACGGCTGACATTAATACAATGGAGAAGTCATGTTTGTAGTTAAAGTATGATGACCCAGATTTTTTGGGCTTTTTGATAACGACATGCTTCCCATCTATTGCTCCTACACAGTGTGGAAAATTCCACCTTGATTCAAAGTCGTTGGCAATCGACTTCCACATGGCTTCTGTTGGTTGTGGCAAATACATCTGCTGCATGGTTTTCCATATTGCGACAGAAACTTCATTTACAATCTTGGCTACTGTTCTGTCTCCCATGCGAAAAGAATAGCCTAAGCTCTTATAACTATCCCCAGATGCCAAATACCTGAAACAAACCAAAAATCCCATTTCATGCAAAATATGAAAAGTAAACTTCGCAAAGTATATATATATATTTCTTGAGATTTATTTATTAATTTGATACTAGTTAATTTAAACTATTTTAATTTTTAATTTAAACTATTAGCAAGAAATATATGCTCGTATAGGAGGGAGACTGTGAGCAAAGCAAACAGTCTCGTCATAGACTACTTAAAGCTGGGGAAAAGTAGTAATCATATATTCTTTAATAACTTTTCAAGTGAATTCAACGACTTGCAGTCAAATTTTTATTAAGAATAAGTACTATTTTACTTACACTGTAGGCCGAAAGTTTTCAAGTTGTAAAACCCATCTTCATGGTCTTGAAGATGAGTTTTAACAACTTGAAAACAGAGTATATAAAATACTACTTATTCTTGATAAAACTTTGACTGCAAGTCGTTGGATTCACTTAAAAAGTTTATATTAACAACGCAGTTCGTCATGAATCAAGAAATCAAGGAATATTTTTAATTTGTTGGATTCACATTAGTCCTTCATTCCAATTTTATTATTCACCAGGTAAATTTTTTTATAACAAACCATACTTGGATTCTATGGTAAAATTAAAATCCCATTTAATTACCAACCCCTATAACCTTCAATTTTAAGCTATTGTTCAATTTTAGATTCTGGAGAAGACGTTAAAACAGCATGGAAGAAATTGAGAAACAATCACAGAGACGCCCTACGACGCCGCAAACGCATGACAAAAAGTGGAGCTGCAGCAGCAGAAATCAAACCGTGGAGATTCGAGCCGCAAATGGAATTTTTATTACAATTTATGGTGAATGAAAACCGGGGCACTAATTTTGATAACGAAAACAACACCGAAATTGAGGATTCAGTTGACCTACTACAGGAAGAGGAGGAGGTGGCTGTAGACAATCCCCAGGAATTGGTTGGTGAAGAAGAAGATAATCGTTCACGACGAAATGAAGGTGATGTGGGAGAAGAGGTTTTGAATAAGAAATCCACAAATGCGCCATCGGAAAAACCACCATCGGCCAAGAAACAAAAGACAATGAAAAGAGGAGAAATTGATATTTTAATAGCTAAGACACTTGAGCAACGTGAAGAAAGAGAGAAGCAACGAGACCGGGAAAGAAAAGCTATGGCTGAAAAAATGGCTCCTCCAAACGATGAATTACATTTGTTTTTATGTCAATGTATGAATTGACTAAAAAAATGCCCCGTGCATCGCAACACACTGTCAGAAGTGATGTTTTTTCGGCAGTTACGAGAGAAGAGGCTCGTTTACTTCACCTGCAGGGCAACATGTTTGCTCCACCACCGACCCTACAAGAGCTTGATCCACACCCTCAGCCACGGAATGATCAACAGCAGAATTGTTGGTGGTCACAGGTGATGTCACCCAGTGGGACCAGCTCGACATCATCTTTGGATACTACCTCTAACAGCAATAATTACAATTAGTAATTACAATAATTTCGTATCTTTTTTGTGTTTTTTAGAGTCGTAAGAGTGATTTTTGTTTATACCTCACATTTTTGTATTTTAATATTACAGATCAATTACCTATCATAGAAACTTAAAAAGTGGAAATTGAGACTCACGTTATGGCGTGACAGCCGTTTCATTTTGATGTTAAGAGCGTCGTCAGATGACCCACAGTACAGTGATTCAAAGTATGAGTTTGAAACTCATGCCTTGAATCAGTGTACTGTGGGTCGTCTGACAATGCTCTTAACATCAGAGTGAAACAACCGTCAAGCCATAAGGTGAGTCATAAATTCCACTTAAATGTGTTTTTTAAGTTGTTATTTTATATTAGTGGGAACAAGATGGATCTTCAACATTATAATTACAAGTTAGTTTGAAGTGACTGACAATTGAATGAACTGACAAATATACATAAACAGAATTTATTAATTCCGAATTCCTTTAATTGCTATTACTTTACACTGAAGACTTCCGCAATGGCGGAATCATCGATTCCCATCAGCTGTTCAATGCTGTTGTCAATATCCGCCATTGCGGAAGTCTTCAGTGTAAAGTAATAGCAATTAAAGGAATTCGAAATTAATAAATTCTGTTTATTATAATTACCTATTGTCACGGTGCAAAATTCACCAGCCAAGTTTACCAAACTATCTTGAAAAATTTATGAAGATAAGGATTGAATTCAAACATTTCAGTACTCACGTGAAATTATTTTTTATATGTCATGACACACATCCTTTGCTAAATTAATCATTGTTTAGCGCCATAGAATGGCCGAAGTACGCAACGAAGTGTTTACGTTATTAGAAAGTAACTCTCATAACTGATTTGCCCTTTGGTCAAAAAAGCCTACATGCTCAAAAACATTTTATCATTCATTTTTTCAATTTCTGTATTATTCCTATTTCAATTTCAATTAACAAGAATATTATCTCAATTTACAAATTTATTATTCTGATTATTTCATTCCAACATTTTACTTTGAATTTGTATTAAACTGCATAGTACTTTCAACTGGTTTTCATAATTTAAATTCCTGTCTGACTGGTTATAGAATACATTAGTGATTTAATTCAGAAATCCGACAGCCGGCTTCGCCGAGTTGAGTTGGTTATTTTGCTGAAATTGCCATTCGCCTTTGGCAAAGGACATGTGAGAGTTGGTTTAATTTTTATCTATATTTTTGAACAATCTGTGACAGGACTATTTTGCAGCTTATCCACCTCGCTGGCGTGAATTGTCGAGAAGGTGTAACTAGCAAATATTACACATTCCGCGCGCAATCTTCGCTTGCAAGAGGGACTTGGCTGGGAATATCCTATATTTTTTCATATTTTATCTTTCCTTGCTGAATTGGATTGCGCGGATGATATTTGCAGATATTCTGTATTTTCCCTCGCGATTCCATTCAGTGAGGACAGATATTTACTTGTGTAATTTTGGGTTGGGATGGTGCGCCTGTTTTCGCAATTTCCACGAGATTGCTTGCAACTGCAGCTACCGGCCATTGAATTAAAGGATTTATATACAAGGAACGGCAACCCCCCAAACCCGAGGTTACACTATCATGTTATCACTATTTTATGTTAAATATCTCTACTTAAGTTGGTAACTCCATATTGTTGCGTTGAGAAACTATATCTATAAAAATTGAACTTACCTTAAAAAAACTGTAAGTTTTTCTTCAGTTCCCACAGGCCTTTGGGCGTTACAGCCTTTTAAGACAATTAAAGGTTTAATCATCTGGTGTACTTCTTCAAACTCTTCTCGACTAAGACGACAAAAATTTTTAAACTGTTCTGGTGATAGTTCTTTTGTCATTGCGAATGCCCCATGCGTATTCCGTTTTTTCAAGTAGTCACTTTTCCCTCGCTTTTTCCCCCTTGACCTCATGTACAGCAATAGTAATGAATCTAACTCCGCATCCGAATCTGACTCTGAACTTAAATCAAGGAATCTTGAAAACATGTTTACAAACACAGTACACCTCAAAAAGCACATCCACCTGCGTCGCACTGTAGAATGAGACTGCCTCTCAACATGCGCTTTAAACTGTGCGACACGTTTCTGCCCTGCTCTGCTCTGCCCTGCGCGCCTGTGTCGCACTGCTCAACGTGCGCCCCATCTTAAGGCTGTCCACGTCCAAGCGTTCAGCAAGCGTCGTAAGCGTCAAGAGTCATGGATAAAGGACTGTATTTGGCTGTACCGTCACAATCAATGAATCATTTTTTATTTTTTCAATAAATGGCTGTTATTGGCTGTACCAGTCCAGCCAATGACGCTCATTCAATGACATCCATTGATTAATGATGGGTGTACTGTCTGTGTACTGTCTTTGTTACAAAGAGGATTCGAAGTAACCTGTTGTTTTGACTGATTGGTTTCTACTTTATTGTATATCGTACTTCAGTATATCGTTTAGTCTTTGCTTTGTAAACTCTCCTTTTCACTAACTTTTGGATGAAATCGATTGATTTCTTATCATATCAATGAAAAATATAATGTGAAATTAATCAAAAAGAAGAACTGAAACAATAAAATACTTGATGCAACAAATAACACTAAATTAAGAAATTAATAACAAATCTGGTAGAAAATATTACTTTAGACTGAAAGAGCAATGAGCTACTAAAAGAAGTTGTGTTCTTTGGTGATAGAACAAGATGAAGCCTCTTTCCAAGTAGAACGTAAAATGTTGACAATCGAAGAATAAGGTGCAGAAAACCAGACCCTACCAAGGTTAGACTTTCACTTTCCCTTTTTCTACAATTTCCTCTTTGCTTCCCTTCTGTGCTCCCTTCCGTGACTTCTGAGTAGCTGACAGATAGTGCCATCCTAGGTCTCAGCCTCAGTAAACACCCCATCGATAAGGAACAGCTACAAGAAGGAAAGAATTGTTGAAAGATGGCGACTCTTTCTCCCCAACAGCTCTCGTCTCACTCATTTCACAGCTGGAACGGGAACTAGATTTACAGCCGTTTATGTCGCTGTAGTGACATCTATTGCAAGGGATTCTTTCAAGGGGAATGGGGTGGATTCCATTACACTGGAAATGAACTTCATGTTGCAATTACTCTCAGTTTTATCACTGCTTCTTCTTACTCATCAAACTCCTTTTCTCTCTCCCCCCCCCCCCCCGGGCACTCATCTCTTCAACTTGTTCTTGTCTTCTCCAGGAGCAAGTAGCCTAATGTAGTAGAAAGAAAAAACTAAGAGAAAAACATTGTAATATTTGCATAGTTGTGAACCATTTATAACATCTTAGTATAAACCTTCACATCATTCCCCACGCACAAGTCTTAGGCCCGTTTCACACATATCGATTTCAGCCGTTCGATAAAATGTCGGATGGTAAAATTTTGAACACAAGAAACAAATTTTGAACAATGTGTCTGAATAAGCATCATTTACTTCATCACGTTACTATTGGAATGTGAACCGTTCGAGATTTCATCGTACGGCTGGAATCGATGTGTGTGAAACTAGACTCATGCGAGCTCCATCAGCAAGAAAATAATTGCTAGTACCATCATTCACCTCATTCCCCATGCACAAGCCTCAGGCCCGTTTCACTCGATTTCAGCAACTTGATAAAATTTCGGACGGTAAAATTTCGAACAGAATGAACACATTTTGAACGATTTGTCTGAAAGAACATCATTTATTTCATCAAGTCACTCTTGAAATGTTCAAGATTTTATTGCACGGCTGAAATCGATGTGTGTGAAACGGGCTTTAGACTCATGCGAGCTCCATTAGCAAGAAAATAACTGCTAGTCATTTACTAAGTCATAACGATTGACGTTAACACAAAGCGTTTGGAAAATCTAGCCTTCATGTTGTGATAAAGTTGAGCTTAATTCAACTTATGCCTGTTCAAAGCACAACTAAGTTTTAACTCAGCTCTTTATTATCACTACAATTTAACAAGCCGTTTATTTGGATAAATAAATTGATTTTAAGTGTTGATTTTTACCCGGTTTTGTTTCTAGCTTGTATGAATTTTATTATATATTTTCAAGTAATAAATACGATTTCTCTACTGTTGTTAAAACGACAATTTAAAACAGTTTTATTTCAAATACTCTGTAGTTAAACTCTGTAAATTGACATTGTTGAACAATTTTATATGATTGAATAATTATAATGCTGCCAATATTCCTTTGAAGCATTTAAATTGAGTTCTCATCCATTAGTATTTATTGGTAATAATCTGTTTATTAAAAGTTATCAATGAGGTTTACTGCAGCCTCATTCAATTTCATCATGAAAGCCTTGTGTCACCTCTCAGATTAATTAACTGGGATTCTTAACCACCAGAATCGGATGTATAAACTAAACTGTCAGTTAAACTCTGTTTGTGATTTAAACTATGATTGATATTGGCAGTTTGAACTTATTGTGAGAACCTTGTGACAACTCTCAGATTAAGTTAACCGCGAGTTTAAACCACCAGAATCAGATTTATAAACTGAACTGTCAGTTGAACGTTGTTTGTGGTTTAAACTAAGATTGATATTGACAGTTTGAACTTCACTTACGTTTAAACTTATGGTGAGAACCTTGTGTCAACTCTCAGATTAAGTTAACCGCGAGTTTAAACCACAAGAATCGGATATCTAAACTAAACTGTCAGTTAAACTTTGTTTGAGGTTGAGATTGATAATGCAATCCACGGTTTAAACCAAGTTAAATCTAAACGTAGTTCAAACTGCAATTGAGATTACGGCCCTTATGTGACATCAGACTAGTAGTACAAGGGAATGCATTGTAATTAATACTGGAGATGTAACGTCAATTAAGTTCCGTTGATGATGGTGCTTCTACTCCTGATTACAAAGATATCTCTCCAATCAGGTGAGGTTCTGGTCAGTTGAAGAACGACATCCGGTGTGGAAGAAGGAGCAAAAACAAAAGAAGTTATGAATTGGATCCATTAAGAAAAAGTCAACGTCTGCTAGCAACCAGCTCCAGTTTCTTTTACAATCTCTTGTTATTCACCTACCGTTTCTTTCTATATTCTTCGACTGTCCATTGTTTTTCTGTTATGTTTCAATCTTTTTTTTCCGACAAAGTTCAGTTTCTGATCAACGTCAACAATGTCAGACCGCACGCAGAAGTCCCACCCTTGTCGATCAAGTATAGGAGGTCACTTGGAATTAAAAAGAAAAAGAAAAAAGGAAGAGAAGAGATGAAAAAAGAGGAAGGATGTAAGAAGAAAAAAGAAAAAGGAAGAATGGGAGAAGAAAAAAAGAAAAAAGAGGAAGAATGAAGGAGATGAGAAAGAAGGGGGAGACAGGAAATAGAAGGAGAAGAGGTGATAAAGAAGGAGAGGAGAGGAGAAAGAAGGAGAAGAGAGGAGAAAGAAGGAGAAGAGAGGGAAAAGAAGGAGAAGAGAGGGAAGAGAAGGATAAGAGAGAAGAAAGAAGGAGAAGAGAGGAGAAAGAAGGAGAAAGGAAGGAGTTGTTAAAAGGGTAAGAGAGGAGAAAGAAGGAGAAAAGAGGAAAAAGAAGGAGAAGAGAGGGGAGAGAAGGATAAAAGAGCAAAAAGAAGGAGAAGAGAGGAGAAGAGAGGAGAAAGAAGGAGAAAAAAGGAGCAAAAGGAGAAGATAGAGGTGAAAAGGAAAAAAGAGGATAAGAAGGAGAAGAAAGGAGAAAGAAGGAGAAGAGAGGAGAGAGAAGAAGAAGCGAGGTGAAAGAAGGAGAAGAGAGGGAAAAGAAGTAGAGGAAAGGAGAAAGAAGGAGAAGAGAGGAGAAAGAAGGAGAGGAGAAAAGAAAGGAGGAGAAAAGAGAAGAATGAAGGCGGAGAGAAAGACATGAAGGAGAAGAGACGAGAGAGAAGTAGAAGAGAGAAGAAAGAAGAAGAAAAGAGGGAAAAGAAAGAAAGAGAGGGAAAAGAAGGGAAACAGAGGAGAAAGAAGAAAGAGTGATAAGAAAGAAGGAGAAAGAGGAGGAAGAAGGAGGAGAAAGGAAAAAGAAGAGGAGACAAAAGAGAAAGAGAATGGAGAGAATGATTAAAAAGCAGAAGAACAAGATGTAGAGGAGTAAGGAATATTCAAGAAGATGAAATAGAAAAAAGGGTAAAATAAGGAAAAGGAGAAGACTATGAAGAAGAAAGAGAAGGGGGAAAAAAAGTCCAAGAAAACTGTTTGGACTACATGAGGTCCAGCCGTTAAAACAGAATTCCCAATGGCTGCCCAACACCCAAATTCTTTTTTCTATTCTCCTTCTTTTTATTCTCCTTCATTCTACTCCAGGAATTCCTGTTGACAGTCCAAGGATCCACTCCATCGTCGGACATCATTGTTCGACGCCTCATGCCGCATTTTTTACTCTCCAGACAGCGCAGATCATTCGCGGAATTTTCGACAATAGGATCCAGTTGCGCGCACGCGTCTTGCATACTTGTCTCGAAAATCATCGCTCCAACAAATAAATCAGGTGCTCTTGACTCTTGATGATTGTGGACTGGTTTAGAAATCGAGTATTTTTTGTTTGTTTGTAAATTATGTCTTGGAGGCATACAGTTGGGGAGTATAAGACAGATCAATAGTTATACAATCTTATACACTAGTTACCATAATAATATTATTACTATTAGTAATTATTACTAATATTATTACACCATTATCAATCTCAAACTAAAACTAAAGTACAGAGTAGCTTAATACAGAATAACTAAAGAGGACACGGTACCATTGGCCGAGAGAGAAGGTGCCTCTAATATAAGCTGACCTTCACTAAAAATCTGTGATTGGCTAAAGGTTTAAATAGCTGAGTTTATAAATTGAACTGAGGTGATTGTAATGCCTGTTATGTAGGTCAGACCGGTAGAAGTTTCAAACGTAGAATAAAAGAACATATTGGAGATTGGAAACCCCAAAAAGAAGATTCAAATTTTGCAGAGCATCTCATTACTAATGGACACAATTTCAAGGCTGAAGAAAGTGTTGAATTTCTGCAATTGATTGGCAAAGAAAGACAATTAAACATTTCAGAAGCTTTGAAGATAACGAGGTTGGTAAAAAACGATTCAAATTGTAGTTTAAACGATCAAACTCGTCTCAAACAATCCAATACATCTAATTTGGTTTCATCATAATTCTGGCTTCCATTTTAATAACGGTACGCTCGTGTTTTACTCTGTTGACCATTTAATTTAAATTCAAATTTTTTACATTAAATTTAGCTTCAATCTTTCAATTTTTAATTCTCGCCTACTTTTGTATTGTTCTTGCTAGTTGCTTTCTATGTGTTCGCGGTTTTTAGTTCTGGATTTTGACCTTATTTTTGCTTGTTGCTCCTCCCGCCAGTGGGCGTGACTTGTTATGGCCTTCATCCAATCACAGATATTCAATGAGAGTCAGCCTGCCAGAGACACTTTCTCTCTCAGCCAATGGTATCATTCTGTGTTTAGTTTATGTTAACCTACTCTGTACTTCAGTTTTTGTTTTTTTGAGATTGATAATTGTGTAACAACCGAAACTAGTATCTCGTGGTCTTCAATAGATGTGGTTGTGACAACTTCAGGACTAAGTATTCATTATGATTGAAAAATATATAATTTTGCTATGATTGAAAAGTCTTTCTCTGGTACAGTCTTGGTCTATTGTTGTTATGTTATCATTATTTTTGTTTATTCTCTACGATAACAATATATAATGATAATAATAATAATAATTTTTTTTTTATAAGCTTTATTGAATGTAAATAACAGTACATGCAATTAATAAATAATATACAACAATTTAACAAAATTCAATATATAAATAGTTATTATGATAATAATTCTAGTGGTGGCAACCCACTAATAATAATAATAATAATAGTAATAATAATAATAATAATAATAATACTAATAATACTAATAATAATAATAATAATAATAATAATAATAATAATAATAATAATAATAATAATAATAATAATAATAATAATAATAATAATAATAATAATAATAATAATAATAATAATAATAATAATAATAATAATAATAATAATAATAATAATAATAATAATAATAATAATAATAATAATAATAATAATAATAATAATGATAATGATAATAATAATGATAATAATAATAATAATAATAATAATAACAATAATAATAATAAGAATGGGAGAAACTATACTACTGCTGTTTCTGAGAGATGTTTCAGCAACAACGTTCTATTCCACTTCATAAACAGAGTGAGACGGAATCAATCAAAACTCATTTTCCCACAATATATTAAAATCTAATGATCATTGTTCTTGATTCTTGTTGCCATGTCTCTCATGGTCATGTTCTGTCCATAAAAGATTTCTCCCCTTAAAACCAATTCCACTATCCAGTTGTCAATGTCTTTCGTCAGCAGCTCACCAACGTGGGTCAACTTAAAATTCTGGCGACGTTTTCTTCACTTCAATCAAATTCCGCTCTTTCTCGGAGTCGTTTCTCTGTTTTCCGGTCTCCCTTTTTTTAAGCAGCCACAAAAGAGCGCTACATAAGAGTTATAGCGTCTGTCAAAGACAACGTATTGTTGACTATGTCTTTAACAGACCTTGATGACCTCTCTTTCTAACTTTTTGAAACCTGAAGACCTACCCGAAGAAACAAGCAGTTTTATTTTTTTCGAATCATAGCAGGCTACTACATCCAATTTTTATCAATTTATGTTGATGTTGACAAAGTTATTAACAATTTTAATGAACCGAAAAGACGAGGATGTGATAATACTGTTGGATACTTCATGGATATAATCAGAAAATATTAAATTAAAAATTAATGGGAAAGTGTATCTGTTCATTCAGATTAGATATTATCTAATAAAATTCTCATTGAATAAAATGAATTCATCCACCGACAACAAATGTATAGAGCTAATACACATCCAACATCCAATCTTTGTGAAACAATGAACAATAAGGGTAGAAAATGTATTTATGAAATCAGTTATTATATTGTAGAAGATACGTATCTAACTAAACTCACTCCAAAACTTCCTCCAGTATGAAACAGCAAGAGAAGACATGATGACATGTGAATAAAGCTCAAATATGATCTCCTAATTGTTCATAACTGTCCTTCACTCGGAGGAGTCAGGTCACCATTGTTGCCATTGGAGGGCGCAGTTCTCTCCATAAAGCGGATCACTTACAAACTCCCTTTGACGGAGGGAGGACGCTCTTGGCGGGAACAATAGTTTAGGCGGCAACCGGCTTCCCGCGCGCGGTAACGCGTCTGTCCCGAGATGATTAACACAAACCGGAAACGCGTCATCAATCCGCGCGTTTTGTGCGAGCACTTCCGGCGACGTTGTTGACGTCAATACGATGTCGCCATTTTGATTTCCTGGAGGAAGCTATTCGCATGCTCTATATAGCCAACCATTATAACCACGTGCTGATACTCAGTCAGCCATTTTGCATTGTCATCGGACATATATAGACCATGAATGATGCATTGCACATAGTATCACTTGCGAACGGACATCCCTATCGTCTGCAATTCTTCATTCTGCGAAGCAGCATGGTTCCTATCCAGAATAGGAACAGTGTGACCCCATAACTCATCAATAATTTCTGGATCACTTTAATGCTACAAATGATAGACCTACAAGTTGAATAAATTGTTCCAATCTTCCGGGTGGATGTACATTCAAAAAAGTGATTTATTGTCAGTGTTCATATGAAGGGTGGAAAATCATCATTCTGATCAATTTAAATCTAATATATTCTACAACAACTATAGTAAATAGCAATAATTTATAAAGAGTCAGAGGAAAGATTTGGAAGTAGTCAGATCTTACAGAAGTCAGAAGACAGAAGTCAGAAGCCCTGATGTTCTCAGAAAATTCTTGGAAAACTAATTCCATAACATTACAAATACAGTATATTTAACATATCATTACAAATGGAATACTCTTTTTCCTAGTCATTTTTCAAAAATTAAAAAAAAGCAGTAGTGTGCCATACCAGTTGTATCTTCACTTTATTGTGCTTTGTGTTATGAATGAATTAGTAAATGAAGTAGAACCATTTTGAAGAAATGAAAGAAGATCACTCTCCAAATCTTTACTCAATCAACTCTTCTTTTCCAGTGTGTAATGATAATTGATTCAACTTCTGAGCTATCTCTTTCATCAAATTGGAAAATCATGTTCCCCTTTGTATGGAGAGTCCATACACTAGATATTACAACTTATTAAACTTCTACAACATAATATTATAGGATAGGATAACCTTCATGCGCCATTAAATTGGGAAGTAATATTAAATAAATAAATAAATAAATACTTTATTTCCAATCAATAATTAATTAAAACTATAAAACAATATAATAAATATTAGCAAACTAAATGGGAATCTAATAACTATAAAACTGCAATTTTTGAGAAATAATTTTTGGAAATTACCCTACTCAACTATGGTTTACCCATGTTCTATAAATATAATAAGTTGGCGGAACATTCATAGGTGCGTATCAATACAGATCAATCAACACGTTCTCCAAATCACATTTTTAATGGTGAGAAGAAGTGACAGCCGTGAGCCGTGGCAGGTATCTATTCAATTAGTGATAAGCTACGAAGCTCCTGGACGCTCTTTGTAAGGGTGACAGATTGGATTGGTCAGCAAAAAAGACTCTGTTCTAACTTCCCGGTTTTTCGGAACCCACTTGAAACTGTAGGTCCAACTCATCAATCACCATCATCCAATTCATTACTCACGCACAGGTTTCAGACCTATGTGGGCTTCATCCTCCGAAAAAAAACTCAAGCGACGAGGTGGAACTACTTGTATTGTCTCCCCACCAATAAAAGCCATAATTTTCATCTATATTTATATTTATGATTTATATTTGAATCAGTGACTCATTTTGAGCTAAACTCGGCATCCAGTCTTCACCCTGCGATATCTCAAGGGGTTAGTGGCTAGCAAATAGGTTTGTCCAAAAGGCGTATTTCACTGATCGTAAACAAGTGAACAAGAATCGTTGTCTTCAACCCTCTGTGTCGTCTGGATCTCATCTATAGCTGCAGAACCCCCTCGGTTTTTGTTTCCACTATCAATTTTCCTGGTAGCAGTCACCCTGGTAGCAGTCAGCCGGTTCTGGATCGACTCAGCCGACCGGCACGAGACAATGGTTTTGTAAACTACCCCAAGTCAATGGTGCGTCCCTAAACTGGGCGCTAAATAACTGTGTAGCCCTCGATGGAGCAGTGCACTAGGTCCCCACAACTACTCCTCCTCTATAAACCCTTTATTTTTGTCGCGCGGCCATCTATCTAGCTTAAGGGGTGCTCGCTGATGAGTCTAGCCTAGGATTGGGGGTGGCTGAGGGGCTTATCCCTCTGGGTAACACGTCGGCACAACATATCCCATCCCTTTTTGCAATTGACTCATACATTGCGAAATAAAAGTTGTCTCACACTCTTTGCTCTCTGTCTTTCTTGTTCTTTATAATTCACTTTTCATCACCTAGCACGTCATTTGAATTTTTTTTGACGTTGATATTGTGAACTACAATAATAATAATAGTTACAATCCATCCTGTTTATAAAACAGTTGTAAATTTTTCTCATAGTATATAATTATATTCCATAGTACATAATATATTCTATAGGTATTCTCCTAAGTCCATGTATATTCTCCATGGACGTTCAATATTTTTTAAAGGTTCTATTTCAAAGTTTTTCTCCAGCCTTGCCTAGAAGAAAATAAGTCATACAATACTTCACTCCCTACACACCTCTCTCCACATTACCCAATGACTCTCACACTCAAACCCATTTTACATACACGTTCTCCTCCTCCTTCTCCTCCTTCTCCTTCTTCTCCTCCTTCTCCTCCTTCTCCTCCTTCTCCTCCTTCTCCTCCTTCTCCTCCTTCTCCTCCTTCTCCTCCTTCTCCTCCTTCTCCTCCTTCTCCTCCTTCTCCACCTATTCCTCCTCCTCCTCCCCTTCCTCCTCCTCCTCCTCCTCCTCCTCCTCCCATTCCTCCTCCTCCTCTTTCTCTTCCTCCTCCTCCTCCTTCCCTTCCTCCTCCTCCTCCTCCTTCTCCTCATCTTCCTTCTTCTCCTTCTCATCATCAACATTTTCTTCCTCCTCCTCCCCTTTAACCTCATCCTCCTTTCCCTCCATCATGCTCCTCTTTCTCCTCCTCCTTCTTCATCTCTTTCTTTCCCCTTATCATCATCCTCTCCCTCATCTACTTTCCCCTTATTCTTCACCTCCACCTATTCCTCTTCCTCCTCCTCTTCGTCCTTCTCTTCTTCCTCCTCTTCCTTCTCCTCTTTCTCCTCCTCCTCCTCCTCAACCTCCTCCTCTTTCTTTTCCTCTTCTTCCTCCTTCTCTTCTTCCTCCTCCTCTTCCTCCTTCCCTTCTTCCTCCTCCTCTTCCTCCTCCTCATCCTCCTCCTCTTCCTCCTCCTCTTCATCCTTCATCCTCCTCCTCTTCCTCTTCCTCCTCCTCATCCTCCTCCTCTTCCTCCTCCTCTTCATCCTTCATCCTCCTCCTCTTCCTCTTCCTCCTCCTCCTCTTCCTCCTCCTCCTCCTCCTCATCCTTCTTATCCTCCTCCTCTGCCTCTTCCTCCCCCTCTTCATCCATCTCCTCTTCCTCTTTCTCCTCCTCCTCCTCATCCTTCTTATCCTCCTCCTTCTTCATTATCACCTCCTCCTTCTTCATCATCTTTTCCTCCTCCTTCTTCATCATCTCCTCCGCCTCCTCCTCCTCCATCTCCTCCTCATCAACACAAGCAGTATCAGCAGGCAATTCATTCGGTTGCACGCGCCCCCATTGAAGTCACGTGGCCGGTGTGGCAGGCCTCGCTTGTCTGCATGCATCAAACACCCGGCCACTTGCCACCACCCGCACAAGTCACTGACTATTAAATACGTCTTCGACTGCCATCATTGCTACTCAAGCCAATCATTTGCAGATTTATTAGTTGCTACTGCTGCTGGAGCTGTTGCTGAGATTATTCTACTGCTTCACTGTATCTGTATTGCTTAGGGTTTATTACACTCCTATCAGTTAACTCTTTCACTTTGACTACCTCCGTTATTATTCCACTATTATTCTTCTCGTTGAACGTTGTCATCGTCGTCTTCTACTTGTTTTTCTCCTTTTCTTTTCTTTTTCTTCTTCAGAATAAAATTGAGTATTGAATGATACAAATGTGGTGTGATGTTTGCCTAAAATTTTAAAATAATATCCCCTTCAAAGCTGTACCAATAGTTTTCACCAATCTGGCAGGCTTTGGGAAGTCTTGAGTCTCCTTTCCAATATAGATAACCGTCCTGGTGAGGCCTCAGGATGCTCACCTCTTCTAAACTTATTCTCCTAAAAAGTAAAAAGTATAATAAAGTAAGACGTAACACACTGGTTCTCCTTTCCACTCAATAATGCCGTCAGAGAGAGGTAGACTACTAAATAGAATAAATTATTTCATGATTATGAAAATATTACTATGAGTCTTACCTCCTGTCACCGATGTCATCATTAGGGGTGTCTGAGATTTTCCGTGATATAACCCTGATTAGTTGGCAAATGGCAGGAATTTTGAAAAACCTTAAACAACTGAGTAGTTTACCGAGGCCGTGCGTTGTTAGAAGACTTAGCTTGAACCATCAAATGTAAGAAAAAAGCACAGTTTCCCCTCAAACCTACCGGCGTTAAATGAAAGCTCTCTAATATACCAAACCTGGAGGGATAATAACTGAAAATTCTTGTTAACACTTGAAAAATTTATTGAAACAATATGTTTCAAGACGAATAGATTAGATACTTTATTCATGACAAATTTACAATTTTTTTTTAAATGTGTGCTTACATAATATAATATTTTAATAACACATAGAAAGCAGACCTGGTTGATGCTATTCACATTTTGTTGAAAACATTTACAGTGATCTAATGGGTAGAGCTAATGAAATGAAATTCTAAGTGATGCATTGACATGAAAAGGCGAAGTTTGGAAAAAATTCGTCCATTCGAGCACTTTCCCTTTAAACGATTCCTGACTTAACCTTGAGACAATTGAGTAGAATAGAAGGGGTAAAGTCCTCACTTTTTTCATGTAGCTCTGGAATAGAGTAATTTTTTTTAAATTGATAATTTTATGGAATTTCTTTAAATTCTATATTTGTTTTTACTGGATAGATTGAGATAGAGCATTAAGCTCTCAGGTCTTGCGTGGAATGAACGGTACGAACATGTGGCACTACGATTTCTTTGAGCCTATCATGATTTTCCGTGGTGCGCGCCACGTAGAAGGCCTTCTTATCCATAATAACACAGATATTTATGACTCGCTCTGTTGGATGAAGTATTAGCATTTGAATTCGTATTGGAACTTCCTCTTCTACTGTAGTTTTCATATAACTTGGCAGCAGTTAGGTTCAGATCCAGCAAGTCTTCCCATCTTCTACACGCTGCCAAGTTATATGAATACTACAGTACGTCCTTTTCTGGTCCTGGACTTCTTCAACCGAACTTGGAATCCTTTATCGTTTTACTTTGAATTTGATATAATTTTTAGGCTGTACGTTAGCCGATATTAAACCTCCGTTCGGACCGGTGGTTTTTGAATTTCATATGAATTTACAATACGTTTCTTTCAATTTTTGGGTAGTGAGGGGAGTGATAGCCGAGTGCTGTAGCAGGTATCTGTTCAATCAGAGATAAGCTACGAAACTCCTAGGCGCTCTTTGTAAGGATGACCGATATGATTGGCCAGCAAAAAGAATGTTCTCTGCTGTAAAATCACTCCCTGGTCCTGCCACCTAAAACTGTAGGTCCAACTCACCAATCATCATCATCAAATTCATCACTCACGCACAGGTCTCAGACCTATGTGGGCTTCATCCTCCGAAAAAAAATCACATTTACGTTGAGCAGTTTTGGGCAATAGCCTGTTGTCTTCACATTGAATGTTTTTTTCGTTAAATGAATGAATAATTAAATAAATAAATGAACATAATTATTTGTACTCTTCTCAAAAGAGTTGAGAATTCTTCTCCTTCTGAAGATTCGAGAAAATTCACAAATCAGAACACGAACTTCAACAAATGATTGTTGACATTCAATTCCCGCTGTTCGAACTGATGAATCTTCTCTCTCTTTCGACAAGAATAATTTCACAGAGTATCTACTGAAACAGAATGAAGAATAATGTAATATTTTGTAGAGCGTCCTTCAGCTTCCTTCTCACTGGTTGAACAATTGCATCATTCATGCAATTGACAGGTTCTTGAATCTTGGCGCTAGACTGTCATAATTGATGTTGGAAGGTGACAAAGCCAAGCAGACTGGCGTGAAAAATCAAGTTGGCCATGAACAAGCAGGGGCTGACGATGGAGGGGGTGGGTGATGAAGGAGTAGTGGTGTATAATTTTTTCCACGTCAGCTGGAAAAAGAAGATCGAGCCTGTAGAAGCAGCAGCAGTCTGCGGTGGTCTCGTACAGTGTTGAGAAGTGACTCAAGGGATGTTTTGGGGTAAAACTTCCCCCAGCAGACCCCCCTCCTACTCAGCACACCCCCTCAACCTACCCTACAGCCGCGGCACTCACACACCCCCTACTGAATATGCATGAGGCTACATAAACGCCACCAGACCAAACAAATCGATACTGGTGTAAAGGAACTGTGGCTGTGGTTTACAGAAGTCTTCTGCTCCTGTGTCTAGCATGTTGATACGCGAAACTGGCTGTTTTCTGTGAAAATTAGCGCTGAAATTGAATTTTTAAATTATTGATTGGGCTTTTAAAGTATCTTTCATAGCAGAAAATCAGGAAAAATGATTTATTTCGATTGGAGATCACAGTAGTTGGAGAAAATCAAGTCGTAGGTCATGATCACGTATTTACTAACCTACCTTGAGCCTACTAAACTCGAGGTAGACTTGAAAACGATTTTAAGTGAAAACTTTTCAAGTCTTTCTTATACTTAAGCCTCAAGGCAGGTCCTTGAATGAATGGCCCTGAATGGCTAAATAATTGTAAGGAATGCAAGAAAAAGGAAACATATTTCGTTGTGTTATTTGTGGTTCCAGTTTCATTGATATATTGAATTATTGATCAGCATATTGTCAGTTAGTGATTAGTTTTTGTACAGAAAGATAGTAAATTCATTATTATAGTTGAACATTATTGATCCATTTGTTTCTTACTTGTTTTTCTTGTGTGACATAACTAATTAGTGCATGTTGTAAGTAATTTGTGTAAATAACGTTCTTTTCTCTGCTGTAAAATCACTTCCCAGAGGTTCGGAACCCACCTAAAACTGCAAGTCCAACTGATCAATCATCATCATCATCCAACTCATAACCCAAGCACAGGTCTCATACCTATGTGGGCTTCATCCTCAAAAAAAAAAAAAAAAAAAACGCTTGAGTGTTAATTTCAAGTGTTGCCAGCATTATTTTGTTGATAGGACTCGTAACAGTATGTTTATAGGTGCTTCTAATTCTTCCCTAGTTGAAATTCAGAATAATGCTTCATAATATTTGATGTTAAAGTAGTTTGAGAAAAACAATGTCATGATAATCAAGGCAAGATCTATGAACCGATCTTGAGGTTACCTTCTTTAGATAGACGTGAAACACCTAACGAAAGCAAGTTTTTCAAGCCTTCCTTGAGTTAAGGTTGAGTTAGGTAGGCAGGTCTAATGTCCGAAGTAGGCTATGTCTACTTAGAAAGGCTTTCTAAGCATTTAGAAGCTTTGAAATTTTCTTTCAGGGTCTGAATTTCAAAATAATATGATACTATTTGTTAATATTAAGGTTTCAGTAGTTTGAGTGAGACAAGTCGTGAATATTCAACCTGTTTAACATTTCAGATGATTATTTACGTACCAAGGTTACATTATTTTAAGTATGACAAGTTGATAGTAAAGATAGCTTTTTCTTGAAAGTGAGCAATGAGCCTGGATTTTCGAGCATTCAAAAAAGTGAATGCGTATAGCTTTATTGGTGGTAAAACCCTTTATTGGGTAGTTCCACCTCGCCGCTTGAGGCGTGTTATTGGAAGCATGGAGATCCTACAATTTTTGGTGGGTTCCGAACCACCGGGAAGACCTTTTACAGCAGAGAATAGAGTCCATATTGCTGGCCAATCCAATCGGTCAAACTCACAGGGAGGGACTTATTTTTGCTTAAGAAAAATGTTGCTTATTTAATCTGATTTTAGGTGGTTCGGAACCCACCTAAAACTGTAGGTCCAACTAATCAATCACCATCATCCAACTCATTACCCACGCACAGGTCTCAGACCTATGTGGGCTTCATCCTAAAAAAAAAGTAAAAAAAAAGATACCTGATATCACGGATATCACTTTCCTATTCAATGATAGAAAAGTGAAAATGAAAAATGAAATGGGACCTTCTGAGTTTGACTGACGTTATTCTCTATTGATTCCATTAATAAAGAAGGTAAGAATAGTTAACATCTTGTGCTCTGAGAAATAACTGTGCAGCCTGACAGTCTCCCACTTTGAATGAAATTTTTACAGCGTATATTATCGTAGTAGTGCCTACAAATTATAGAACAATGGAACAATGGAATTCATAGAAGGTGGCTATCGATTGATAGCATAATTATAATATTGGCGAAGAATGATAGTAGTGGGCATTATTTCTGAGTTTGAATCGCCCACATCAAACCATATAAATTGAAGAACTCAAATTTCTACAATTCATTGCAAGAGTTGGAATATGATATTTGTAATGGACTGTTAGATTGGCATTTTGCAATGCGTTAATAACAAACAGCAATATTTTTGGAGGCCTTACATTGAGAACTATTTGTTATTCACAACGTAATTGGGTTTTGCATGTTCTAAATATCCCCTGGGAGCGTTCTTCCGATTTTTTTTTCGTTTTATTTTATACAAACAAAACAACAAATTTCCCCATTACATTATCTCTATATATAAAAATGAGTGTATGTATGTATGTATCTATGTTCCCTATAGACTCCAAAACTACTTGACAGATCGGCATGAAATTGGGAATATGCTGTGTGAATATTGGGGATGGTTACTGACCATAAATTTCAATGGGGGAGCTAATAATTATTATTAATTAAACCATTTTATAGACCTAACCTACTGAACTTGCCAGCGAAACAGCTTAAAGGAACAGCTGATATAAGTCAACAGTTTTCAATCATATGGCAGGCCCCTTAGTGGCGTTATTTACGCTGTCTTTGAACAGCAAAAGACTTTGCACTTTGCATGTAGGCTACCGTGCAGCGGAGCCTTGCAATATGTAGGAAACATATGACTGGGTATGATGAAATGTAATTAAGCTAGGTTGATGACATCTGTTAACCAATGCAGCTAGAAATTTGAAATGCAGCCTCAGCGGGAGGTGGCGAATAATAAAATAAAAAACCTAGCTTCTACCCTTATAGTCATGGGAGGTTTAAATTTGAAATGTCTCTTCATTCAGAGGTGGTGATTAAGAAAACAACGAAGCCTCTATGATCAGAGCTGGAAGAGCCCTAGGACTAACTTCTTTCCTAATTTTAAATGTAACCTCAGCGGGAGGTGGCGAATAATAAAATCAAGGAGAATTTTCATGAGAATGCAGCAACGCGCGTTGGGCCAGCTAGTATCAAATAATAACTTATTTCTAGTCTACAATATCAAAATATTCCATATTTATTCGGTACACATAACCTGTATTAATATACAGTAAAAAATATAATTTGAATTAAACTTATCATAAATGTATACTACACTTATAAAGGTTAGCCGATAGTATTTGTTTTTATTGTGATACAATGTGCTGAAGAATCATTAAGTAATGGTCTGGTTGATTATTACATCCATTTTGATATCATCTTAATATCATTCCTGATTAAAGAAAAAGCTAAGGCTAAAACTGTATTTCTGCTGGCTCATCTTGAATATATGTGATATTTAAATGTAAACTATTTCCTCAAACATATTCCATTCCCTTATTTATACTCGTAGTTATTCGATATTAAACTCACATTGATATTCGTGAGCCGTAGTATAGCCATCTGTTCAATTGGATTAGATAAGTAGCGCTCTCCTGGGCCCTCTCAGTGAAGGTGACCGATTGGATCGACTAATAGACTCTGTTCTCTGCTGTAAAATCAATATGACCTGTTTGGAGCTCACCTAAAATTGAAGGCTTACCATGTTTTCAATAATACGGCTCAAGTGGCGAGGTGGAACTACCCGTTGGTCTACACATCAATTAAAGCCATATTTACTATAAACTTAAAAAACACTTTTAAATGGAAATTGACTCACGTTATGGCGTGACGGCATGCTCTAGACAACAGAGCGAAACGGCCGTCACGCCATAACGTGAGTCAATTTCCATTTAAAAGTGTTTTTCAAGTTTATAATACATATTAGTGGAAACAAGATGGATCTTCGACATCACCATATTTACTTTTGTTCTGTGAAAACCAGGAGACATAATAATGTGACCGGTCAGCAGAGGTGAGCTTCAAGTTGAGATTAAGCTACCTCAGAATCCGCTCAATTACCAGAATAACATAACCTTCAAACCAAATCGCATAGGATATCACTCCAGTTCATAATTAAATCAACTCATTCAGCATGAAAAGTAGCTATTTCCCAGAAAAAAAGAGTTAATAACCTCTTAAGATTGGGCTGCAATGCTGAAAATTAAAAAAAAAATCTTTTAATTAGTTTGTGGGTAGATTCAATTTCAATTCCCATCGTAAACACTGATAAGAACTGGGAATTATTGTAATAGTCTATCAGGATATATTTTATAAAATTTAATCCAGATAGAAACCACTTACTATATTGGATTGACTTGGACCTATATTTCAATTTAATTCAATTCAATTCAAATTTATTTCCACACCAAAAAACAACAGAATATAATAGTATATGTATAAGAATATGCACATCACATAATAAGAAATCTTCGAAATTCAGTAACTTAATAACTAGAATATGTGAGCACTTAATGACAAAATTCATTAAATGTGGCACAAGAGGTGGAAAAAACCACTGGCATAAGTGAAAACACTTGTTCATAAGTGAAAAATATTGGGAAGAAGCTTACTCTTATAAACCCATACCACCACAACCCTTGGTCTACGTATATTATAAGGATATGATATTTATTTCGATATTTAGATATATCAATATATACATTCAGATATTTGCACTTATTTATTTATTTGAACATTACACAATGCAATAGTATCCCTCTAGCTGTGAGCTATTTGAGGGATATTTTATTAAGACATTATATTACAATCAAATTCAACAATTAATAACAATAGATTCCTTTTCGTAATCTATATAACTGTATATAGCCCATTAATATTTTCTTTGTAATCCATTGTTCTGTCTATTGTCTATTGCACCATAAAAAATCAAGTCACTTAAACAACCAATCAATATGTTATCGCTCTTCACTCATTGACACTTATCACTCTGGGATACACTTTAATACTCACTTGACACTCCTATTTTCTACATCATAATGTGTTTCTTATTTTTTATTGAACAACTCTAACCTTCATTAATAGATATTTTTTTTTTTTAGCTTAAACTAAATCATTTATTCTCATAAAATAGACTTTTAATTTTGTTCGAATCTCACTGTTCCTCTGTAACATTCTCAACTCCAATGGTAATGAGTTTAAAAGAAATGGAATTCTACATTCTGGGGCTCTTTTACCATAGGCATTGTTATATCTCTGAGTTCTATAGATTCTATGTCTTAATCTGTAGTCTATTTCATTCATTTCTCTATATTCATTCTTGAAATAGTTACGTGACAAGTCTGTATATTTGGCTAGAGCTTCTACTGTCATAATGCCTAATAACTGATGTTCAATACCATTAAAAAGAGTTCTAATTATTCTTTCTATGGTCCTATGCAGTGGCTGTTTTCCTTAGCAGTATGATTGCCAAGAACCAAACCCAATATCTTGGCTCAGCCAACCTCATCAATCATATCCCCTTTCACGGTTAAGCTATGTGCTAGCTGCACTATCAGAAAGGGATTAATAAAACTCGGATTAATCTAAACCCATTAACTGCTAGTGAGCGTTTTTCATTCGCCTACTGAAAGGGTAACAAGACACGGCAAAGCCCTCTCTGAATCTGCCTGGTGGGGGGGGGGGGGGGGGGTGCAAGGTTCATAGGGTGCCGGGATTCCAATATGCCTTTGACTAAGTCCTCTTGATTAACAAGACGAGTCTTGCATTCCAGGAGGGATGTAGGGTAGGGAAAAGGAAGATTTAGATATAAATAACTGGAGCTAACCCTTTTCTGGTGCAGTCCAAGTTGGCATCATTATGTTTCACCACCATGGACTTCTCAATACTTCGGGAGTCGTTTCTCAAGCTTCATCATCATCAATCCGATTCCCTCAAATCGTGAGGGAACTCATCACTACAGCAGTCATCGTTGATGATCAACAACTGCAGACAGCAGCCGCCTTATTAAAAGTCACTTTGCGGGAATTCTGACTGGGGGAATTGTGATCCAATGATATTCTCTCCCTCTAATCATCACAGTATATCAAGCGCAGAAAGCGAAATTCCCGAAGATTCTGAAGAATTGAGTTGTTCTACGATCGGAGACAAGTATATTTTTCAATTATCACCGTACACAGCGAGTTTAAAGTATTCTACTAAATTCCTCGATTCTACTAGTTAGTTCTGCATGGATTAATTAATTTTAATGAGAAACTAAAGTGAATGGGAAATATAATAAATTATTCCAGAGTTGATAAAAATCTATTAAGAATAAATTGTGTTGTATGTTTGTAATAATTGTAATAATTAATTGTATTTCCTGTTGGAAAGTTCAGTGATCTTTACATTTTATTGTTTGAAAGGCCGTATTCTCAATAATTGCAGTTGGAACTACGTTTAGATTGAACTCAAGTTTAAACTCTGGATCGTATTACGAATCTTAGTTTAAACCACAAACAATGTTTAACTTGCAGCTTAGTTTGAACGGTCAATTTTGTTGGTTTAAACTCCCAGTTAAATCAATCCAATATTTGACACTAGGTTTTCACGATGGAATTGAATAAGGCTGCTGTGAATTTTAATAAATACGGATAAGCAATCAACTGAAATGAATCACAGGAGTTGACAGTATCATATTTATTCAAATACATGAAATTATTATGCTAACAATTTACAGAATAATTAGGTTAAGTACACCAAGTAAGTTAAGTAACTCTGTTCATGAAAAAAAATGTTTCCAATAAAATCACAGTTTGAACAACAATCAAAAACTCGTATTTATTACTTGAAAATATTTAATAAACTCAAAATTCGCGTCATATGCCTGGTTGGGTTCAAAACAATAGAGGGTTCAAAATCAACTAGTTTAATTTATTGATCCAACTGCCTCATTCTCATCATAATGGCTGGATTTTTTGGAAGCTTTCAATTTTCAACTTCAATTTTCAATTTTCTCTGAACAACCCTGTCCTGGAGTTTGAACAACCCTGGAGGTTATTTTTATTCGATACATAATAATACATTTTTACAATGTTTGTGTATAAATATTTCCATATTGATTACGCATGAACACCCCACTATATAAATATGTGCTGGGGTGAAACAGTCTAGTAAATTTTCAATTTATGCAAAATTCCTTTTAAATTCCTTTTAATTCCTTTGAAACATTATTATTGATTATCCATGTTAGTATTTAAATTTTTATTGAAATATTCTACGTTATAACTACCACTACAATGACTACTTATATACTACCTAGCACTACATACTACTATCTACCACTTTTCTAACTCTATAAACTTATCACTGCTAACTCTATACAACAACAAAAAAAAACCCTACAAAAAATAATGTCATACACCATTATAAGTATTTTTATATAAACAATATGATGAAATATTGCATGCTAGTTATTGTTTGGGAAATTGACTGAAAGTACCCGTGAAAAACTAGTTTTGTTTGTTACACCATTATCAATCTCAAACAAACTAAGACTAAATACAATGTAACTTGATGAAAAATAATATATACTAAAGAAAGAATGATACTATTGGCTGAAAGTGGAAGCACCTTTCATAGGCTGACCTTCATTGAAGGTATTTGATTGGCTGAAGGCCCTAATAAGTCACGCCCACTGGTGGGAGGAGCATCAAGCAATAATCAAGAACCAAAAAGTAGCAAACAAGAACAATACGTAAGTAGGCTTGAATTGAACAATTTAAACAATTAAAATAAAACAAAAAATTAAGCTAAGTGAAATGGAGTCAAGGTCAAACGAGAAAAACAAAAAAGTACCGTTATTAAAGAGTAGGCCAGAATTATGATGAAACCAAGTTCCACAATATCACCTTCGCCACTACAAAGAAAGTTTGAGAAATGTAATTGATAATGCTAAGTTTAAACTTAGTTTAACTTGAACAGGCGTTCAAGTTAAACTAACCGAGAATCAGAATACAGCCCAATGTAGTTAGAATAAGAGAATGAAGAGGTTCACTCTGCCTCAGAATATAACTATTATAGTTGTCGACATTTATGAAAATTAATTTGAACTTGAACTTGAAGTGGGTCTTCATTGCAGTCATCTTACACAAAATATCTTTCAATATATGTTATTCAGGCACATTCCATTAGAGTGTTTAAAGTGTATTCCAGAATGAAATACTGTAATAAATACAGTAAAAAGTACCATCATTGCAGTGATCTTACACAAAAATCTCTCTTCAATTTGTTATTCCTATGCATATAACATTGGAGTGTTAAGAGTACATTCCATAGTGAAATACTGTATAAAGTACCATAATTGCAGTGATCTTACACAAAAAATCTCTCAACATTTTGTTATTCCTCTGCACATTACATTGAAGTACACACCAGCATGAAGAGCAAGTGCCCTATACATCAACAGGATCAGTTTTAAAGGGTGAACAACCTGTGTGACAGTCTCCAAAAATGACAGCTCATTCGTTAGGCGAGTGCAGAGTGTTTTGAGACGTGCGGGTGTTAAAAGCGTAGCAGTGTGTATGTGCACGTAGTTGCGGCTGGCAACGACCCCCAATGAAGAGGGCCCACGGGCATGAAGTACAGTTCGCCCTTTGATGAGCTTAGCCGACAAACTCTCTGGGGTACACCGACACTAATGCGCGGCGTTGAAATTTTAATCGAAATTTTGAGAGGCGCCTGTCATAATTGATGGGTGTTGGGCCCGCGAGCAAGTTAGGGGGGGGGACCTACCCTTCATCTCTTATTCCTAAAAATGGGGAGGGGGTGATCAACACCCCCTCCTAAAATTACAACCCCTCGTCAACGGTGTCGCGCCGAGATTACTTTATCGTGCGACTGTCGTTTGTCCATCAGGTAGCGTTCAAGCTCCGGCAGAAAATTCCCGGGAGACCTTTCTCCGATAACTGAAAGTGAGGGTGAGTTCTATACTATCACACGTAGGCCGCTATCTTTCTTCGTATCTTATGCGCTCTCTTTATATCACGTTGAGCGTGACGACGACTGTAAGCTAAGAACGTGAACCTTGATTATATGTTTTTTATTCGTTTCATCTGATGATAAATAATTGTCATCAAAATATAAATAAAAATCGCAATTGATGATCGATTCATAACTGAATATTAGAGCCCGGATGTTAGACAAATTGCCTTCATCTATTTTTCTCTTTCTCCTAATTATTCCACCTTCCTTTTTCTATCTTCTCTCTCATTCTCCACCAGTCTCTTATCACTAGAGTCCAGATGTTGGGCAGAATGCCTTGATTGTAGGCATAATACCTATTTTGATAGTTTTTGGATGTTTCTGCCTATTCTACTATGAGTTGCATATTTCTGCCTAGAACTGTGGTTTAAAATCAAAACCAAACAGTATGAAAATTAATTATTTCCAAGGAATTCTGGGAATAAAAATGGTTTAATAATAGTTAAAATTGAGGGTTTTCAACTGTAACTTATAGCAATTAGAGTCTCTCCCCTCTTTTCAAGTTTTGTTATTATTTCAGGCAATGCAGAATGATACATTCAAATAAAGGATGAATATTGTTGTGGACAATAACTCTATTTAACAAGCAGCATCATCTTCGGACATAGGCGAAACAAGGGGGGAGGGTGAATTGAGCCCATTGCTCAAAAAATTAAAAAAAATATATTTTAAGTATTGAGAAATCTTTATTTGAAGGGAGTAATATGTAAGAGTGGTAGAGTGGTGGGGGTAGCCCCCCCCCCCACCCTGAGTAAACCCTAGTTGTTTTCGGAAAAACAGTTGCCACTCTCTTCGGAAAGTGCAGCGATTACGTCACATAGCTTTTCATAGTTTTTAGAATAGTATAAAGCAGCAGATATAATTTTTATTCCTAGAATTCCTTGAAAATAATTGATTTAAATGCTCACGTTCTTTCATGCTGTTTGGTTTTCCTATCAAAACAGCGTTTTCGGCAAAAATAGGCAACTTAAATTAGGCAAAATTATCCAAAAACGATAAAAATAGGCATTAGCCCATGCAGACCAATTTCCTATCTTTCATCTCAAGTACCATACATGATAAATTCCTTCTTTCTTCTCTCATAATCACTTTCTTCTAGCATAATTCACGAATGTGAAAGAAATTTTTTTTAAAAGCAAAAGTATTATTTTTTATTTAGAATATTTATTTTTTATTTATATATATTTTGTTGCCATAAATACTGATCTCCTTTCGGATTTATTATTTTGTATGTACTTGAAGTTTTATTGATTTGTATATTGAATTGTTTGAAATAAAAATTGTTTGTCTGTCTGTATTATGCCTGAAATCAAGGCATTTTGCCAAACATCCGGGCTCTAGTTATGATAAATTCTAGTACACTATCAACAGGAAAAACATTCTAGTATACTAGTATACAGGGAACATTTTTGTCTAGAATGATGCCGATATGAACGAGCAATAAGATCCGAAGTTTGGACAAGTTCAGCGAAGTTTGAAGGGCTAGAACGCATTGATAGTGAGTGGTTGGCATAGTATAGGGGGCAATGTGCAGCGTGGCACCCCAGGCCATTGGGTAGATGCTATCTAACGCCGATCAAGATAACGCTCTCAGCCTACGCCCGTCGCTTTCAGAAGGCGTTAAATTTTGAAACGGTCTGCTGATAGCATCTTGGGCGCTGATTAAGGGGCGTTATTTGCCGCGCGTTTTCTATCACGCACGCGCAGGGGCGCTTACACTGACAGAACAGCCGGCTTCATATTATATTCGAATCGCAATTCAATCAGTAGGCGTAGAACTTCACAATTTGTATTTTACCAATTACAATTAAATAAAAGTGTTATAACAATTAGTTGGAATTTGTATTTCAAAATTGTTAGCAATTAAGTAAGCTTGTGTATTACAATTAGGTTTTGAAATTAATGTTTTTCTATAGGTGTAACTCGTATGTGATGAAGTTTGTACTGTGTAATATGATTCATAGTGAATATTTATTTTATATAGTGGGGTGATGATAGGTTATCAATATTGCCTAATATTGAAACTAAAAATTGTACTCTCAGTTTGTTATAGGCTTCTTTTTTTGGTTTTATGTGCTCAATAAACCTCTCTGGGCAATTGCAATCTGCTCATAGAAATTATTATTATTATTATTATAATTATTATTATTATTATTATTATTATTGATATTATTTTTATTATTATTATTATTATTATTATTTCTATTACTATTATTATTATTTATTATTATTATTATTATTATTATTATTATTATTATTATTATTATTATTATTATTATTATTATTATAGTAATAGTAAAAAAGGCTAGGAGGATCAGACCAACCACGTCCATGATCAGTGAACTGAAACCAGTTAAGTCCATCTACTTCAACGATCATCTTACACCGTATTTCAGTAATCTCTTCAAGAAAGCAAAAGAATTAAAAATCACAAAGAAATATAAATTTCTTTGGATGAATGGGGACAGGATAATGGTAAAGAAGGACGAAACAGCCAGAGTAATTAAAATTATAAGAGTTGAGGATTTGTAAAAAATTATATAATGGTAATTACAATTCTCAGGCCATTGAATTCTACATACATAAGTTAACTTATCAATAGTATAAATTGAAATTGAAATTGAAAAAAATTATTATTATTACTATTTTTATTTTTAATATCATTATACAGATCAATAGAGGATATTTTGACGGATATTTTGTGGATATTTTGCTTGTTATTGTGCACCGGAAAAGTGTTATTTCAGAGCTATTCCGCCTTGAATGACTTTAATGTTATTTATTATAATATTTAATTCGAAGTTTAGTAAGTTAACCAATCATATCTCAACGTTTTTTGAGCGTGGTATCTCAATGATGATTAAATGCTGTGAGGTTGGGTTCGGGTACTCACTACAAGCTTAATGTATGACAGACAATTGGAGATTTATTTCAAGAAACAATAATGCTTTATTGCCATACACATTTCAGCGTTGAAAAAAGTAACTATCACTAACGCATTACATACTCACAACGAGGTATAAGTCAACTTTTGAATAAGTTTTTTTTCTGAGGATGAAGCTCACAGGTCTGAGAACTGTGCGTGGGTAATGAGTTGGATGATGGTGATTAATGAGTTGGACCTACAGTTTTAGGTGAGTTCCGAACCACCGGGAAGTGATTTAACAGCAGAGAACAGTGTCGTTTTGGCTGGCCAATCTAATCGGTCACCGTTACAAACAGGACCTACGAGAACGCAGCTTATCTCTATTCAATATACTAATTTTGATGTCATTCATTATCCTCATGAGCAATCTTATATTCTATCGTTTGTCTTGCAGATCGATTAATATTATCAATATTTTAAATCTGTGCAACCTCATAGAAAGTATCATGGGATCACACCGAAGATTTTGAATATGAATGGTCGACATGACTTGCCCAAGCAGGCCAGAGAATATTCCACAAATATAGGCGTCATATTGTCTATATAGTCATAAACACTATACATATATAATATCTATGTACATTCCGATGCCCTGTTGTCTTATTAGCAGCGGTGCGCATGACTGAACACCTCCCCCGGCCATCAATAGCAAAATATACATCCCCCAACTCTAAACATCCCTCCCCAAATCTATCCCCAATTCACCCTTAGGCGATATGCTTACACGGCATTGTGAGAGACCATTGAAGTGTCATTAGGTCTGCCCTCTCGGACCCCTACCCCCTCCACACCTCCTGCCAACACTCATGTCTCTTCAAAGCAGATCCTTATACAGGGGATCTGACAGCAATCGTCTCCAGTGCCACTCTGTACAACATTTTGGAGCACATACAATGATTGCGTTCATGGGAGCCTTCTCATTTACCGGTAAATGTTAACGGTGGCGTAAATGTTAACCGGTAAATGTTTGGTGTATTCAAATTCATAGACGCTAAAATATTCGAATGAAGCAATCAGACGTCACCGGTAACATTTACCAGTTACCGGTAAAGCTCCCAGGAACTCAACCATTGATTGGTTCAAATCAATACGTTGACCAATTTCGGTCAGACGCCACCGGTAACATTCACCAGTTACCGGTAAAGCTCCCAGGAACTCGAACATTGATTTGTTCAAATCAATTCGGGGACCAATTTTGGTCAAAAGCAAGAATAGATAATAGAAAAAATAATGGGAAGACGAATAGAGGATGAGAAACGGATGAGGAGATTCTTGATGACCAATCTGATATCAACACTTAAACTTTATATCTATTTAAATTATGATTTCTACTCACTTATACTGGAGGGATGCATTTCCCTTCTAAAGAGAACTTTCATCAGCCTGCCGCCAGAGGTCAACCTGTACAAAATATGACCCCTGGTGGTAGGCTGATGAAGCTTCGTTTTAGAAGTGGAATTCATCCCTCCATTATCTCCAGTATAAATGAGTAAAACTCATATTTTAATAGAAATATAGTGTCAGTTTTGATATTAGATAATGTGATTATTACTCTTGATCTAACAAAATTTATATGGAGCCAATCAATATTTATTTCAGTTTAACATTAAGGCACTCAATGCTAGGAACTAGAGTATTATTCATTCAGTTTAGGAATTTTCTTATAAAATATAGTCCAGTTTCTCTTATTCAATATACTTCCTCTATCAATGGCCACATTACCAAACGTTGTTATGTTCAAGAATAGTCTCCGATATTTCCTTCAAATGAAACAAAATTGAAGATTTAGCATAAGAGCCTTTTGTTTGCTTTTTCTTTTATTGTTATTAATTTTTATTTTTTATATTGTTTTGGGTGCACTGGTTTGTTAATAGTTGATTTGCAGTGAGCTAGCAAACAGTTCAGGGTACACGTTCTGAAAAGTAATAATGATCTTATAGGTTTTTTTTTCTTTGTTGATCCATGTTTATTTTTTGTTTGTTATAATATTGAAAACATTAAATATACAGGAACAAATGTGAAAAGAAGATATTTTGATTTTTTTCAGTTTATTGAGTTATATTTTAGTTTGTTGAAAGATATTTTCAGTCCAGGGTAGTTATTTGGTTAAGCGACTCACCCCTCAGCACAAGCTTGGTTTAAAGAGGGGTGAACAATCTTTTTTTCATTCTAAAATAATAATTATTAGTTTAATATCCTATATTTATTTTTGTCTTGAATATTCCATAACTTTATTTTATTTATATTTTTTCATTTATTTATGGGATGTTTTATTTGCTTATTTAAAAAATAAAAGTTTATTTGGGTGCTTATATATTTTGCATATTGAAATATCATTGTATCTTATATGAAAATGTATTGTGCATTTTGATTGGTTGAATAAAAATTTATTTATTTATTTATTTTAGTTGATAAGTTTTGCAGGTGATCTAATCATACTATTGTCACTTGGACGCAGATTATCACTTGGTGAGTCACAATAGTATCTTATTCAAACAAAAACCTAGTTATATTGGTAGGAAATTCTACAACAAGCTACCGCAGTTTTTGAAGAGTCTTGAAAATATAGAAATATTTAAAAAACAATTGAAGAAATATTTAGTTGATAAAGCTTTTTATAGTGTACAAGAGTTCCTTTCACATCAAAATTAAGCCTCACCTCAACTAATTGAAGTAATTATGGTATCTAGTGTATAATATTGTTGATCTGACTTGTCTTATACTCCTTAACTGGAGTCTCCAAGACGTAATCTACAAAAAAAAAAAAAAAAAATACTGTTGAGGCACCTACTCTAAAGAAGTAAAACTATCTACTTTTTTATTCTTCTCATTATTTCAAGATAGGGATAATTAATAAAATTGGAATTAATGTGATCCAACCAATTTGTTTAGGAGACGTTGTTCTTGCTCTAGAATTTTAACTCCTTTATTACAATAATAGGAATTTCTCAACAAACGACCAACGTTTTTAAGTTTGATAACAGAGCTCAAGTGATGAACCTTGTATAAAATTAAATCTGTATCCCTTTGTCCTTATTTCCTATGTTGTGCGTCAGAGCTCAGTTCATAATTCATCAACTCAGATAGCTTAAATAATTCGATGACAAATTAGCTATGCACGACCAATTTTTTCAGTGCCCATTTAGCAATGATCGTTGTTTAGATTCAAGTGAGGGGAGGTCAAAATGTCTAGTAGAGAGAGAGGGTCATCAAGGGGATAACTAAGAGGGAGAGGGAGATAGATATGATGATAATAATGTGAAGGAAGAGAGAGTGAAAGAGTGATGTGTAGATGATGATGTAGAGGGAGTAAAAATTGCACAAAGGACAAAGGTGTTTGAGCGGGTACAATGGGATCACTAAGTAGCAATAATAAAATGGCCACAGCGGGGGTCCAGTTTCACCCCCCAATGATATACACCCTGCTAATTTGTCTCTCACTCGTGGGCAAGCATGGCCTCAGGCAAACACCTCTATTCTTTGCAGCTTGGTAGGGGTTCCGTCTGGCCCCAAGGGCAAACAGCGCCACTGGGAGATGTGTGCATAAGCCGAACTCGATCGCCTTCACTTGGTGTACATCGCTAACAAGAGGGACCAATGATTTTCAAGCTCAATCTATGCTTTTTATGCTGCTCTCAACGTTAGAATACGAATAAGAATGTTAAATTTCCATAAAAGGAATTCTTTGTGATTTTCCATGCTTTTTACGTTTTTATCAACCTTAGAATAAGAGTAAGAACATAGAATATCTATTAAAAGAATAATTATTTGACGCTGTAGATCTAGTTCCCAATGGAAGTTACTCTATATAGAGTAATAGCATTTACTCTATTCAGGGGTATCCTATTTTACAATTATGAACTCTTATAAAAAAGTCAATGTATATGGCCTTTATTGGTGAGGAGACCCTTATGGGTATGAACGTTTATTGAATTATGATTTCTGTGAATCATGAAATTATGAACTGTTACTTATTAGATTCGATTCAATTCTTTATTTGAATTTAAAAAATGATTATACATAACATTGCATGAAAAATGTTACCTTGACATTAGTTTAAAAACAAAATTTACTTTCAAATAATAAACAGAAAGAGAAATTGGCACCACCATCAAAAAGAGAAGAACTTTGACCTCTGGTGGGATACCACTATTCCACAAATGACACAAATTATAAATTTCTTTCTACAATAGACTGTCAAGAAGAAATACTTTCATGTTCTTTTTCCACTCTCCTAGTTACATTAGAATAAAAATAAGAACATACTTCCAAAATGGGTATGATTAGACGCTGTAGACCAAATGTACAATTAATATTAAGACTCAATTATTTGAAGATTCTATTTCATTTTTTTGACATCACTCTATCAATAAAAAACACTTCCATAATTTTAAATTGAAATCGTATCATTTTATTTGCTCTTTTGTTCAAAAAAATGTATTTGCTCTTTTGTTTTGTATCTTGTACACTGGTGTGTAATTTTCTGTGCTGTGTACGTTTGTACAAAACGTGTGGTCTAAAAGTTCAAACGATGACCAGATAAGATGAGTTGCCTACCTTCAATTAGAGCCGAAAATTAGGGCTAGCTCTCAACGGCGTCCTCCTTTATTTTGTATTTATTTATGTTGCCTCTCTTGCTTGTCATGTGGTTCTTCAGCATTCCTGATGGATCTGCAAAGAGAAAAATATATAGATAATAAGCAAAATTCAAGTAATAATAGGGATAAAATAAAATGGGAATGGAAAAGCCATTCATGGAAACCATGAAACCGAACAAACAATATTAATTTAGATTTTCTTGTTAGTGGCGAAGGTGATATTGTGGAAGGTATCCATAATAAATGAAAAGACGAAATTGTCACAACCACATTTATTTGTGTGGTTGTGACAATAAATGTGGTTGTGACAATTTCGTCTTATTATTAATTAATTTAGATTAATCACAGGCATTTGAATTCTATTAAAATTAATATTATTTCAACAGTGATCTATTTATTTATTCATTTATTAAACAAAACACAATCAAGTAGAGATACAACAGACATAGCCAACTACTGCTTCCTTTCAAATTTTTAGATGGAACATCTAAATTTTAGGTTATGTTCAAGTTAAACTAGAAATTCCACTTTGAAGTACAAGTAATGATTTTCTTAAAAACTAGAAGTTCACTTTGAAAACGTAGCTCTAGCACAGTGTTATCAGTAAAATACAACAATGCATATGAGGTGTTTCTAGAAATAAATTCAATTTTCTAATTGTTCAGACGTTTTGAAACTTGGCGTCAGTGAATGAAGAATAATTCCAAATAAAGTATCCGTAAGATGAATTCGAGCTACAAATCAAATTGGAGATAAAATCAATGAGCAAAAAATTCAGTTTGTAAACCAATTCTTGATAACGTAGAAGTGCTGCATCCAGAAAATGACGAGAGATTGAAAAAACTCTTAGCGTTAGTTGCTGCAGTGAATGACCACATGTGAGCCAATGCATCGACTGCTTCGATGAGGGTTTTATTGTTTCTTTATTGGTGCCAGTACTTTTTCATTCAGAGTGAAGGGCGGGTGAGGCCCAATAAAAAGTTGTGGCAGACTGTGCTATCGGTTATAGCCTCGGGCCATGCATCGTCATCTAAGCTTGCCACAAAAGAATAATGGCCTACAATTGAGTTTTCAGAGACCTCTTGTCTGAACACCGTGAAGAATTGCATTGATAAACATAATAATAGGGACTGCTGAAGTGAGCCAATATAGGACAATTGTTGAGCACTGCCCTGAGGCTATCGGTTGAGGGGCTGGTGACAATATCGTTGCGAGGAGACTAGATTCAGTTGAATTTCTATGAAATCGTTGACTCAAAAAAGATCAGTTCTGCACAGCAAGATTCCACATATTAATAGTTAATCTGCAGTTCATGAAAATGGTTATTCACAGCAATTAAATCGTCGATATTTCACAAGTATCGCAACTGGTCCCAGTGGATAGTTAGTTGTCCTGAAATTCCATCCTTTGTATAATAATTTTCTTTTGATAATAACTTATCCATGGTTCCATTTTCTCTCGCTCTATTATGTTACTGAATGCCAAATAGACTATTATTGGACATTTTTCCTTCCCAATAGTCAGAAATTCTAATTTTGTGGAGAAGAAGGAGAATGAGGAGAAGGAGGAGAAGGAGGAGAAGGAGGAGAAGGAGGAGAAGGAGGAGAAGGAGGAGAAGGAGGAGAAGGAGGAGAAGGAGGAGAAGGAGGAGAAGGAGGAGAAGGAGAAGAAGGACGAGTTGTTTGTAAGGAAGAACAGAGTGTTACATATTTTCTGCTTTCGTGTCGATGATATAATTCATCTATGGGATAAATGATAATTAATTTGTAATATTTTTGTATTTCTCAAAAAATAGAGAGATCAATTCTTTAAATTATTGTTACTATACTGAATATCTTCTGCACTATACTATTCTTCACTAAACTGAATATATCACACAGTTTCGTCAAAGATATTGATGTCTCTATCAATTTTCCATTTTTTTTCGTTCCACCCAATTTGGGGTACGTTGAATTAACTTCGATCTTGACAGTGCCTTAATGAATTCGCTCATCCAACTACTCCCTAATTTTTTTAGAAGTGGCCTTTCTCTGATCTTGTGTCATTCTTTTCCCTAGAGTGTCTTAAAGTTTTGAACAAAATTATCAACTGTTAAAATAAGTCGTAGGTGAGTTCAATTGCCTCAAAAAAAAACGAGAAATTTCAACTTTAAGTCCCCATATTTAACTGAATAATTGAATCAATCTTATGACAATAGATAACATCCCAATATCTTAATATAGAATACAAGAAATTTCGAAAACAACTATGACCAAAATCCCCGCGTCCAGTCTTTTGAAATACAATATTGGGATCTGGTCTTGCAATGTGACAAACTGCAATAAATCGATTATTTTAAAACACTACATACAAATGAATTAAAATATCTCGAATAAATCAATCTAAAGATTGTAATGCTATTGGATACTGTGTTTGACTAATGTTCAACTGTTCCAACAATATCATTTCAAACTTTTTCAAGATATCTCGAAGAACTAGAGATCTGAACGTGATAGGAGACTGGAGCGTTATTTTAAACGCTTAAAAAGGGCGGAAAATCGAATACGTGACCATAGAGTAGATGAATGAAAAAGGGTGGTAGCGGCTTGCCAGCAGTGACATCCCCTTCTTGGGCCGAGCTGACAGCTGTCAAAACTGTTCAAAAATCTTAACGAAGCAAAAATTTTCCCCGTTTTTTCCAAGAAAAAACTCCATCCGCGGTTTGGAGGGCTTCCACACCAAGGCGTTATTAAGGGTCACTTGTTTTCGAACGCGTTGCTGATCTCGGTGATATTTTGGACCCTTTCCAGGCCTCCAGTTCGATTTGCTGATCCCCTTCCTTGACTTCGTCACCTCTGGGCCACTCGTCGCTTAAGGGAATTCTAGACCCATGCAGATCGACCCTAACTGCAGGTTAACATAAAACTCTCGCTGAAACGCTTGTCATTTAGAGATATTGACTGTTGAATCCGTCGTATAAGAAAATCTTGTTGGATTCTTCAAAGTTGATGAAAATCGATCATTCTAAATACACGGGCTAAATGAGATATTGAAAACAACTTAGTAGATGTTTCCCTAACTGGACGGAATTTAAAAAGGCAATGACTAAGAACAAAAATTATACAAACAAAATAAAACAATTATAATTACAAATTATACAAACAAAACATCGACAATATCGTTTACGTTCCAGTGACGTAGTTCAAAAATTGTTCACTCATAGATGTTTCCTTAATTGGAGGTAATTTAAAAATGCAATGACTAAGAACAAAAATTATACAAACAAAATAAAACAATTATAATAACAAATTATACAAACAAAAAATCAATAATATTGTTTACGTTCTAGTGACATAGTTAAAAAATTGTTCACTCACATATTCATCGTAATATAATTTACAGTCCAATGTATTAATCTGATATCAAGATATTCATAGCTACATAATCTTGGTATCACAGTCTTATAACATCAACTATCATATGAGTAATTTATGACCTATTGCCAAAATGAATAGTACATACAAGCAGAAATATCTGCAACCTAGAATTAGAACATAAAAATAAATACAAGAATGTGTTTATAAATCATTAATCATAACTTGAATCGCCCTTGATTTGTTACACATTAACATTTGTAAATTAGCCTGAATCTCTGAATGACTGAAAAAATTACGTGATTATGCAATTGAAAAAAGAATAATGTAAGTTAATAATGTCATAATGATGTGTGAATTAATAATGTTCATATTTGACATTATTGTTATTATGATTATTTTGATTATCATCACCATTATTCAGAATGTATAATGTTTTGTACACAATGTATAAAAAAAAAAAAAAAAAAAAAAAACAGTTCCACTATGAGTTCTACGAATCAAGGTTGGAACTGTAATTTTTTGTTCTTAGTAATTAAATTTTCAATTTCCTGGTCGTAATAGAGTATGAATTATTTCTCCATATGAAGGAAAATATGTCTGCTTAATTGGAGGAGATTGAATAAATGAATTACTAACAACAAAAAATTACAGTTCCACGATAAGCTCTACGAATCAGGGTTGACGTCGTGGAGCTGTAATTTTTAGTTCTTAGTAATTTATTTATTCAACTACCTTCAATTAGGCAGACATATTTTCCTTTATAATATGGAAAAATAATTCATACTCTATTACGTCCAGGGTTCTTTCCTTAAAGAGAGAAGGAAGCATCTTTCTTCACAAAGAAAAATTGAACTGACACTACTGTACTATGAAGTAGTGTTATCTCGATTTTTTCCGTTATGAAGATAGATTATATTCATCATAATAAATTACAAGTTGGTTTTGAAGGAGCTGACAGTTTATCAAACTGATAAATGCATAGAACATAATAATTGATGAATTTCAAATTTTAAAGGAATTGAGAGTTCCTCAATACAAAAAGGTCACTGTAGTCTAGTGGTTAAATCGTCAAACAAGTGACCGGGAGGTCCGTGGTTCGATTCCCGGCGGTAACTGATAATTTTGTGATAGATATATTCAACATAATAAATTACAAGTTGGTTTTGAAGGAGCTGACAGTTTATCAAACTGATAAATGCATAGAACATAATAATTGATGAATTTCAAATTTTAAAGGAATTGAGAGTTCCTCAATACAAAAAGGTCACTGTAGTCTAGTGGTTAAATCGTCAAACAAGTGACCGGGAGGTCCGTGGTTCGATTCCCGGCGGTAACTGATAATTTTGTGTAGTAGTTCTCATCGATTTCCATCAGCTATTCAATGCTGTTGTCAATATCCGCCATTGCGGAAGTCTTCAGTATAAACTAATAGCACTTTGAGGAATTTGAAATTAATACATTATGATTATTTATTTCAGAATCCTCAAAGTACTTCCGATATTTGAAGACATTTTCCGGAATTTCGCAATTCATAAATTATACAGTTCAAATTTTACAGTTTGGTAAATATTGAAAGTTCTTTCAAAATCTACTTGAAAAATCTATACCCTAGTCTTACATAATTATCGTGCTGTCTTCGTTTATTTTTTTTATTTTTTGTTTGTTTTTTGTTTGATGAGTGTGATCAGATTTTATATACAGGGCATATAATTTTATATTTTGGGGTTAAAATATTATTGAGGCTAGGTTGCCTATTACAGTGTGATCTGTAATACAACCGATGCTATCAAATAAGAAGACTTTACAATATCTCTTTCCATCAAGTTTCAGTTTGAAATTTATTGAAGTTGTTGAAAATTATAATGAAGAGTTGAATGTCTTCCTGTAATTTTACTTAATCAATCACATTTCCTGGATTTCTTGTTCCATGACGAACTGCGTTGTTAATATTAACTTTTCATGTGAAATTTAACGAATTGCAGTCAAATATTTGTTAAGAATAAGTATAACTCACTTAATCTGTAGGCCGAGCACTTTCGAATCTATGAGATCCATCTTCAGAGGCCTCTGAAGATGGATCTCATAGATTCGAAAGTGCTCGGCCTACAGATTAAGTGAGTTATACTTATTCTTAACAAATATTTGACTGCAAGTCGTTAAATTTCACATGAAAAGTTAACATTCACATTTTTAAATCATCTTTCACAAAGCAGAAATATTTCTAGAACTTTCCATGTGCTTGAAATGTAATTGTAGATGATAATCCACGTTGTTAAGATTGAGTTAAAGTAAGCTCTTAATAGTTCTAGCTCCCAATTCACATAAGTCAAGATAACTTATTATAAAATATTTCTATAATTTTGAATAGAACAGACGTCAATATTTAATTTAGTCATCAAACTCTACTTGGGATATTTTAAGTTTTTTCATCTCATATACAAAAAAAGGCTTCATTAATTTATTGTGCTGCTTTCCAAACGTATCTGTCGAATGATGGCTTGGAAACAGGAAGTAGAGGTTTACTAGATAGTACGCAGACTCACCTATGCAGTCAGACCCTGTGTAAAGGTGGGAGTGGAGTGTCAAGCATAGAGCTTCACAATTTTTCGGTGGGCATACTTGGTTGGCATAAACAAGAAATTTGGAATTTGGAATTTACAATTTGGTTGGCATACTAATACAGTTCTGTTAGCTCAGTGAGGAAAACAATCACAAACTACCTCACTTCTTGTTGTGTAGTACGCTGTTCGGACTAAAGCATAACGTTGAGGACTGAAGAGTCACCTACACTCAAAATCGGCTATACATACATCAAACTCCACCAAGATATTCTACCTATTATTTTTGTAAAAATAATCCTCAGCTTAGAATCAATTAATTTTTTCTATCTATTATTTTTGTAAACTGAAATCCTCACTTTTTAATTTTTGTGCTAACTTGTCTCTACTTATTATTTTTGTGAAAATAATCCTCAGCTTGAAATCTATCAGTTTTTTTGACCTATTATACTTGTGAACTGGAATCCTCACCATCAAATTTTTGTGCTAACTTGTCTTTAACATGATTATTTAGGATCTCATACATTTTTACTCTCAGTGAAACACATTGAAATCACCTAACAAAAACTTTCTAGACTCAAGGAACACAGAATAGCATTGCCTCACATAGCTAGATGTTGGTTTCCTTAGTCTCCTCACCACTGAACACCCTCTAAGAAACCATCCACCCCCTCCACTTCATCTACACCCACTCCACCCCCCCCTCACAAGTCTCCTTCCTGCTCACTCGGCTTGCTTGCAATCAATACGAACGGAAGACGACGGTGGAATATTAAATAGGTGGGTCCAGCAGTGCGAGGGGATACCCCTTGTAAGAACCTCACTGTCAGGGTTGAAACGGTGATGAGAAGGAAGAGAAGAGAGTAAGAAGAGGAAGAAAGAGGATGGAAAGAAGAAAGAAGAGTGGAAGAAGGTTATGAGGGGGAAGAAAAGAGGGTAAGAAGTGGAAAAAGAGAATAAAAAGGAAGAGAAAGAGGTTATGAAGAGGAGAAAAAGAGGGTAAGAAGTGTAAAAAGAGGATGGAAAGGAGAAGGAAGAGTGGAAGAAGGTTATGAGGAGGAGAAAAAGAGGGTAAGAAGTGGAAAAGAGGATGAAAAGGAGAAGGAAGAGTGGAAGAAGGTTATGAGGAGGAGAAAAAGAGGGAAAGAAGTGGAAAAGAGGATGAAAAGGAGAAGGAAGAGTGGGAGAAGGTTATGAGTGGGAAGAAAAGAGGGTGAGAAGTGAAAGGAAGAGGATGAAAAGGAGGAGGAAGAGTGGAAGAAGGTTGTGAGTGGAAAGAAAAGAGGGTGAGAAGTGGAAGAAAGATCATGGAAAAGAGAAGGAAGAGTGGAAGAAGGTTATGAGTGGAAAGAAAAGAGGGTAAGAAGTGGAAGGAAGAGGATGAAAAGGAGAAGAATGAGTGGAAAAAGGTGATGAGGAGGAAGAGAAGAGGGTGAGAAGAGAAAGAAAGAGAAAGAGGATTATTGCCAGTGCGAGAAAAATGAAGGAAGGAAGAAAGGAAGGAGAAATGAGAGAATTGAAAAGAGAAAGAACAATATCCAACAAACTACCTGAATTGCTGAGAAATATGGCTTACATGAGGGGATTTAAATATTCACTGAAGGGCTACCTTTTAAAAGTTGAAAGGAATTCAGAGATGGAGATGGTGATATAATTGTGAACTCCTCACATGTTCTTATGAGTAGAAAGAGTAGTAAAACAATGTTGTATGTAGATAATTTCCTTTTTTGAATGTTCTAATTTATCGGTATGCTAAATTGTTACACTTGATTTTGATTTTTTCATAATGTTTCTCAACTATATTTTTGGTGCAGTTTTCAAATTTTGTACTATCTTTAAATATATTATTGGTAATTTTTCTCATTTAGTAGGGCTGTACTGTTGAGAATTGCTCCTCCTCTGAACTCGGACTTGCTCCATATCAGAGGAGTAATTTTCAGAGATATATTATTGCTGTTTGTATTTTTGTTTCTGAGAATAAAGCATTGAAAAAAGAAATGAGAATGCAGAATGGTAATAAAGACAGAGGTTGGGAGAAGTTGAATTGGAAACAGAGAGTAGGATGAGGAGAAATAGTGAGAAAAAGAAGAGGAACAAGAAATAGAAGAAGAAGAAAGTGGACAAATGTAAGGAGATAAAGAAAAAGAAAAAGAAAAATAAGAGCACGAAGAAGAACAAAAAGAAGAAAGAGGAAGAATGAAAGAAGAAAAATAAGAAGATAATTATGATGGAGAAGAAGAAGAAAAGGAAACAGGACGATTGAAGGAAGAAAAAGAAGAAGAATGAAAGAAGAAGAAGAAAGAGGACGAATGTAAGAAGAATGAGAAGGAGAAGAAGAGGACTAATGAAAGAAAAAGATGAAAGAGGAAAAATGAAAGAACCTGAAGGACAGTAAGGTCAGAGCCTGCTCCAAGACATTTTCCTTCATAAACATGTGTTATATGATAGCAAATTCTTCAAAATAAATCTATAGAATGAACCGTCAAAAGGAGTGCCCGTTTTTTCCATAGAATTAGGCAGAAGAGTTTTGTTCTCTAAGCGTGAAACCAAGCATGAATGAAGACTCCAATCGGGAGGAAGCAATAATAAAAGTTTTATTTTTTATTTCTGTTGCGCTGATGTCTTAAACTCGGCACTGGCCAGGATCCGTCACGAGTATTACTCGACGATTCGACTACAAACATATTCGCCGACAACTTGAAACGAAATCGTCAAACTGAATAAAATTGATTCGTTGCTTGCTTGTTCTCTAATGTTCTTCGATTAACATGCGGTTGGTACGGACCGCGACCTCTGCTGTTGCGGTTGGTGTATTAGAAGTCTGAATAAGGGAAGAAAAGAGATGAAAGTAAGGAGAATAAGAAATAGAAGATGGGTGGGCTAAGTGTGCCGAATTTCATTCATTGCAAAGGTTCCGTATCTTCTTCTTTCCCGCCCACGGTGAACTAATTTTCTTTATTTTAGTTCAATAAAATAATTTGTTACGAATGAAAAAAGGAGAAGAATGGAAGAAGATGATGAAAATATTGGAAAAGAAGGAGGAGAAGAAACGAAGAAGAAAGAGGACGAATGGAGGAAGAAGAAGAAGAAAAATAATAATAATAAAAATTAATTTCATAATAATTTCTCTGGTTGTGAGTACAGCACTGCCAGAGGAGTTTCTTCACAATAAAAAAATTAACATTGCAGAGAATACTGTATGTGTAGTAGAGATGTGACCAGATTGAGCGAGTCGTTCAAAGTAACTGACTCTTTAAAATGAACTACGAACTGCTGTTCAAATTCAGAAAGTAGTTAGTTCATTTTTAAGCTGCGTTTGTGTTTTCACGGAATACAGTCAACACACCGTCTTGTGAGCGCTCTTTGAATTAGCAGAGCAGTGCAGTGGCCTGCTATAGGCACTGCTAGACAAGAGCACTCACCTCCCAATCCACGAGCATTTTCATTTGTGAAGTGAACTAACTGCAACAACAGCTGGCTCACTCACTCTCACCTCTCTCAGCTCCATGAGCTTTTTGAACTGTTAACTGAACGAACTACAGCTGGCTCAGAAAGCTCATTGACTAAGCTCTGTGCTCTGGAATATTAAACTGATGACTCAGATTCTAAGAATTTTTAATATTTAGGCGCTACGACAAGACTGTTTATTGTTGTATGTGTGTATGAGTGCTCAGTGAGCGAGTGAGCGCTGAGCAAGCTATGGTAGTGACTGAGCACGAGCATTGCTGATGACTCATTTTTGAACTAGTTCAAATGAATGACTCACTTATAAGAGTGAGGGCGATTGAACGACTCATTGAAAAGAGTCATTATTGCCAAGCCTAATGTATAGTCTTAAATCTAATACTGTATAAAGTATTGCAATACTGAATTTTGTGGCTCCCACTATAAAATATGTGTCGGGAAGCTACTAAAGATTCTACTAAGTGCATGTCGCTGGACTGGCCATGTCTGAATTTGTATGAACAAATTATGCCAATATTGAGTACATATTCCGTACAATAAGTACATCCAATAAAACAGTTTGTTTCTCAACCCTGACTGAGTTAATGACATTTTAAGTCGCTGGGACGGTTGCGTGCTGATTGCGTACACCGAGGATTGCGTACATGGGCGTGTCAGCGAGGATTGCGTACATCTTTTACCTGTGAAAGATGACAAGGGTCGGCCATGCATCAAGAACATTTTGACAGGCGAGGATTGCGTACAAATCAATATGGCATTAATTGCTGGTTTTTTTCACTGAATTTTGTTGTCTACAAAAATTTGAGTTTGAGTTGGCCTTTCTATCTCGAGTACCTATCAAATTGTAGCTAGCTAGTAGCATATTTAGGTGAGGCTAGGTTAGGTTAGGTTAGGTTAGGTTAGGTTAGGTTAGGTTAGGTTAATACGCTATAAGTGAGGACTATAAGTGAAAAAACCAGCAATTAATGCCATATCGATTTATACAATAAACGGAAAGGAGCAAACTTATTAAGGACGGACGTTGTGATTGAATCTGTTAGGTGAGAAAAGAACAATTACTGTCATAGCGAAAAGGAGAAAATTCTAATCAAGGACAGACATTAGGAAACAAGAGAAAGCTGTACGCAATCCTCGCCTGTCAAAATGTTCTTGATGCATGGCCGACCCTTGTCATCTTTCACAGGTAAAAGATGTACGCAATCCTCGCTGACACGCCCATGTACGCAATCCTCGGTGTACGCAATCAACACGTAATCGCTGGGACAGCGACATGGGAGTCCGCCATGTCTGAATTTAAAAAAAATACTCAGTTCCTATATCGTACTATAATAGAAAAATTTGAATCGTACCTCAAAGGTTAAAGAGATACAAATGATATAGGTCAATGACCTCTCAGCCCGTAAATATTTGAATATTTTGCATAAATAAGATACGTCATTATTTAGGGCATATTTCGTACTATTTAGTAACTCAAATAGAAAAAATCGTACCTCAAACCCCACCGAAGCTATCAATTTTTATCTATTTCACTGGCCTGGAGAGAAAAATCGTTTACTCAGTTAGGGGTGAGGAACAAATTTTCTCTTTAGAGGTACTAAATGGTACGAAATTGGTACTAAATATTGGCATAGTATCTATAGAAATTCCAAAATACCCAATTTCTTCAAATATAACAGTACTTTTCAATCAAAAAATCGCATTTCTAACGGTACTTTTCGATTTCTGAGGGCAGTGACCGATGCAGAGCATTCGTATCCACGAAATGTAACAGTACAAATCGGGGTCCGACTACACTATAGTTCGAAAATTTCGAGTTTCTTCTTCACTTTTCAATCAAAAACTCGCATTTGTAACGGTGCTCTTCGACTTCAGATGGCAGTAATCGATGCAGAGTATTCGCATCAAGGAATGAAACGGTATTCATTGAGGTCCGACTACACAACCGGTCAGAATGAAGTTCAACAAAAAATAGCACTTTGATTGATTCAATTTCGTTTCCTTGGTAGTATTACTATACACTCAGAATAAATAATCAATTATTGACAAATTAAAAATAAACGTATTGAAATTGTGATTGCAAATATTGGATAAATTGATTATGATTCCAACCAATTATTTATTTTTTATGGCGTACTTATGTATTGCTCCTGTTTGTTGCAATTTATTTATTCACAGTTCTTAATTCTTTATTTTGACTCTTATTTTTGCTTGTTGCTCCCCCCACCATTGGGCTTGTCTTGTTTTGGCCCTCAGCCAATCACAGATTTTTAATGAAGGTCATCCTATTAGAGACACTTTCTTCCTCAGCGGAATTTATTTTTTACATTTCAATCAAAAATTCGCATTTATAACGGTAATTTTCGACTACTCATGTCAGTAATCGATGCTGAGCAGTGACTGATGCAGAACATTCGTATCCACGAAATGTAACGGTATTCATCGAGGTCCGACTACACTGCAATTAGAAAACACAGAGTTTCTTCTCCACTTCTCCATCAAAAACTCGCATTTATAACGGTACTTTTCGATTTCTGAGGGCAATGACTGATGAAGAGCATTAGTATCTACGAAATGTAACGGCATTTCACAAGGTCCGACTACACCACCGGTCAGCATGAAGTTAAATAAAAACATAGCACTTTGATCAATTTAGTTTAATTTTTTTTTAAATATTACTAAACACTCAAAACCAATAATTGATAACTTTTTATTGACAAATTTCAAATAAAAGAATATTGAAATTGTAGTGAAACTATTAGATAAATTAATAACGATTCCAATACTTTTTTGGTTTTTCCAGATGCTGTTTGTTGGTCTGGAACGTGGTTTCTCACACAGCTACCTGACGATGGAGCTTATTGCGAGCAGAAAAGGTCGACTGGTCTCAACGGGGTCACCCGGCCCGCATTTCTGCTGACAACGCGCTTTGCTTAGGATCCTGGGAGCGTCGACAGCACACCTCGGACGATGGGATCGGAGAGGCTGTTCAAGAGAGGGGGCTCGAGAGGGCGGGTGGCGGTGAGGAAGATCAGAGAGGTCGGGTTTCTGATGAGAGGCGAGAAGAGGGTTTCTCAAAAGCGAGTGAACACTACGCGCCAGAATACCCTTGGGTTTTTAGATATGCGACTTGCTCCCAAATATTCCCATTCTCCCGGGTGGAATTCCCAATTCTTTTTTCCTCCTTTTCGAACTTGCAAACTAATGCAAACCATTTAGACCACCCCTCCCCTCCACCCAACATCTATTCCCTCCTGAACCCCTTTCTATTTCCAACTTCGCAACACTCTTTCGATTCTAATTTCGCTGCGGATTATATGCGCGTGAAGTTACTTTTTTCTGTTGGCCCTTTCCGTGTTTTTCTCAGCTCTTGGCAAGTAATATTCCACCTTACAAGATTCGGAAGGACCATGCCGTGTGAAATCGAAAATGGAAGTAATGGATCTTCTTGATTAAAATGGAGCTTGTTTCCACTACGGAAAAATTCCATCCATTTTGAGTTGTTGCCTTCCTGGATACAGGTCACGTCGGGTGTTCTGTTAAAAGATATAACAAAACTCTAATTAGTTTAATTTGTGGTATATATCCATTAACTTGGAGATTCATTGATAATCAAGAAAGAGTCATATTCACGATGTTAATATTGTTATATTTCTATATCGTTATATTTTCTTTAATGTTAATGTTTAATTTTTGTTAATGGCATATTGTTCAATGCTAGTCAATATTCGTTTTTATAATTTCTTACATTGCATCTTGTCAATATTATCTATTTCATTTGTTCTGATTTGTAAATTGAGTTAGAGTTTGACTTTTTCTGCTGTGGGCGGCCTGTATGTACTCTTTTGCAAAGTTTTTAGTAATGCAACTTCTATTTGTATGCTCGATAACAAATAAAAATTATTTGATTGATTGATTGAATAATCAAGAATTGAACTGAAAGTGTATTTTTGGCTGCAACTCGAAATTGATGGAATTTTTCTGTAGTGAAAACAAGCTCCATTTTATTCAAGAGAATCCAAAAACATTTTTCCATTGGGCAGGGAGTTTAAATCTATATAATGAGTCCACATTTCTTCAAATGAACAATTTTATTTTTTTTGCAAGTTTGAGCACTTTAGTGTGTTGTCCGGCTACCCTAGCCTGCCTTCTGGCTTCATAGTACACAAATATACATTGAACAATAATTGAGTAACAAATTGAGCTTGTTTCAGGTAGGCTTGCAACTGCGTTCATAAAACCAGAAATCCAATGAAAATGAACCATTAATTATTATTATTAATCGTTTGGCAACAGAGGTCAGCAGAGCCACTGGCTTGTCTTATTACCGTATTTTCCAGCTCATTCACTCATGTTACACAGAGTGCACCTAAGAAACGAACTAGCTTTACATCTACTTTTTTTAGTTATGTTAGACTATATTGAAAATTCAATATTGTCAAACTATTGTTTAAATATTGTCATTTGGAAAAAACACTTCCTGATTTAAATTTGAAGGAGTTCCACATCGTTGCCCGATTGATATTTGGGACTTAAAAAGTTTTGAAAAACGTTCAATAGAAGAAATTTTGTAGGTAATTTTGGAACTCAAAACTTCCTTGTTTACCGTGCAGCTGATTTTTAATTATTGAGAATTGTGCACACATTGAATAGTAATTAATTACAAATTAGTTAAATATCTTTACTTTATTGTGATAAATAAGTCTCAATTCACTTCATTTTCATCAAAACCTCCTGTCTTGATTACGTGCAATGGTTCAACATAGCCTACAAGACATGACAATGTACCTGTGAGCATCACAATGACGTGTTACATAGATTGGGGCATTGAGGGATGGCCTCTTACAGGGCATCTTCTTGATAGACCTGAGGTCTGGGATATGCAATAAGATCGACCCATGCAGATGGGGTTAATCTGTAGTTAATCAATGTTGGGGGAGGACCCAGCTACATGATCCTTACCCACTAATTAGTCAAAACAGACTGACTTTGACAAACTCCCGCCTTATGCATGCAAATTGTAGACTATATCTCTCTGGATCGTCTTTGTCTCGAGTCTTGCCACATCTTCCCAAAGCTGAACAATAACAGCAACAACTAGAAGGGCTCAGAATCCTCATTGATTGACTGTTTAGGTTGGTATTAGTGTTAAATCATTGTAATTGCTTGAAATTGTCGATGAAGCTTACCACTCAATATGAAGCTGTTGCAAATTACAAGCCTTGACGTGAAGGAAAATTGGAAGTTTGTGGTTTGCTGGGGGAACACAACAAGCGTATGACTTGGGGAGACCGTTACGGGTAGTTCCACCTCGTCTTTTGAGCCATGTTATGGGAAACATGGTGGACCTACTTTTTTAGATGGGTTCCGAACAACTGGGTACATGATAATAACGCTTATAACATCGAGTCATTGAAGTACGGTCACCCATTCAAGTGCGGTCTTAAGCGCTCGTAACTTAACATCACGTTTGTATTTTTTTATCCAATAACTTGTTTGAATAATGAATAAAGAAGAATGAATCAAAACGTTACAAAATGTATGATCTACAAAATCAAGTTTCTTTGACTTTATCACAAATTGAATATTTTAAAACCAGCCTATTTTGAACGTGCCAAAAACCTGATCACGAACAGAAACCCTAATAACCATAGGCCTGGTATTTTTCGGCTAGGAAGTTTCCATCAAAATTTCATAATATTTACGGTTTCCAGTGTTTTGTTTTGAGTGAACTTTTGAATTAATCGTCTTCAAGTGAAAAGGAATCATTTTATTATTTTTTGAGTTAAGTATTTGGGTTAATACACCATTTGAGCATTGAAATTAACCTTAATGTTTTGACAATAATGTTCAAAATTTGTGAAGAGAGTAGTTTTGGACTTGAGTCGGTTGCGCCTTCACATTCATTGTAATTCTTTCACTATATAACTTAAATACACATTCATTGTAATTTTGTCACAATAAATAACTTAAATAACATGAAATGGAGTAAAGAGAGGAAAGCTGAATTCGCTCAAAAAATAAAAAGCTGGTGGGCAAACAAGAAGAACAGTCCAAAAATGATCTATCTTTACTCAGCGTCTTCCACTTTGGGAGTTTTACAACTAATAATAATAGTAATAATAATAATAATAATAATAATAATAATAATAATAATAATAATAATAATAATAATAATAATAATAATAATAATAATAACTTAAATAAATAGGTGTCATATCTTATTTACTGTGACAAATTTACAAAGGATGTGAAGGTGCAACAGACTCAAGTCCAAAACTGCTCCCTCCACAAATTTTGAATGTGTTATATTGTCCAAAAACATTGAATTTAACACAGACTTAAAATTCAAGATTCGCTAAAAACTTTAACTCTGAAAATAACAAAATGAATCTTCTCACTCAATCACTATTAATTTAAAAGTTCACTTGAAACGAAACACTAAAAACAGTTAAAAATAGTTTATAATATTAAATTTTCATAAAACCTTTTGAGCCGAAAAATGTTATCTTGTTGCTATGGTGATGTTTATAGTTGTTTTCCTTTCAGTATATCCCAGTATTGAGTTGATATTTTATTGAACACTTAATTTTTATTTTTATAAAATTACTAAATCTGGGTGTAGGTAGAAGCAAGACCAAAATTGGAGAAGCTAGTCCATTACGAACATTGGGAGTACGAATAATGACAAGGATTCTTTAGTGTTATAAGAAGCTGGCTGAACCGAAGATTTATTACTGGACAGCTCTCGAAAGAATAGAGAAAAAAGAAAATATGATGTCGGTAAGGGAGAAAGATGGTGAAAGAAAGATTCCGAAGATCAGAATAAGATTCTGGATAAATTCCTGTCTGACATATTCTTGATTCACAACCTCTTGATCTCCATTCTAGCACTCTGCCACGCGCATGCTCGGTAGAAAGGACTTAGAAAAAGAATTAGACGAAAAGGGAAGATGAGAGAAAAAAATTAGCTCCATCGACGAAGAATAATAGGATGAACAAAGAACCTTAAAAAACTACCCCATAAATCTGCTGTGAATTAGATGACGCTCGCGAAGAATATTTCTTGTACAGCGAAGGGGTGATGCTCCACATAATTTGTTCTTTTCAATGATGAGTTTACTGGAGAACCTCATAAGAGACCATATTTTTAATTAAAATCATGTTGATATTTATCTTTTTCATAGAGATTTGGGGTTTTAAAAGTCGTTTTTGGTGCTTGTTAATATTATAAGACTATGTCTCTAGGTAGTCTTTTTAATTTTATTACTTTAAATATTTTAAGTATTGGTCATTGTGAATTGATCAAATGTGAGACGTTCAGATCAATTCATAATAAATAGATTGAGGAACAGGTAAAATCGAAAATTCTTCAGGTTGTACAACCCGTCCAGGCCTGTAGGTCTTTGGAAGCCTTAGGGCAAGAAGTAAAATCGGGAACCCACTTTTTTTAAGTGTATTACTTTTTTTAGCAAGTCTATCTGCGATTCCTTTTTCAAGTGTATAGCTTTCTTACCTTTCTTGCAAGCTTGATTTGTTTGGAATACTTCATAATACATATCATAATAGATGATTTTTGGATCTAAAATCTCGAACAACATTCAAAATTATATTCCCTTTCTTTGGTTTATTGGAAAGTTTTAGTGCTTCGTTTAGAAAGTGAGCATCTCAATGAAAATGCTTGTTTTGGGAAAAATCAGAAATTGCTCTTCAAAGTGAAACTTCTAGTTCAACTTGGTCATAATCCAAAATTTGGATTTTCCAGTTACAAATTTGTAAAAAAAAGCAGTAGTGGGCTGTGCCTGTTTTATCTTTACTTGATTGAGTATTGTTATAAATAAATAAATTAATTAATTCAATAAAACATCAGAATAAACACCAAACACAGAATATCCATTGTACATTGGGAGGAATTTGCTCTGCATAATTTGGTTTATTTTATCAGTGAGACTTTGAGAAGCTGAAGTACAAAACTCCAACCGGGAAAGTTATCTTGACTGGGAAGAGTGATCACATGAGAAATACAAATTCAAACATCCGAAAATTCATTGTTGCACATGCTGTAGAATTGTACAGTATGTTTTTGATCATTAATGTTGCGGGTTCCTCAAGCACATGCTGACATTCTGTAGAATTGTACAGTATGTTTTTGATCATTAATGTTGCGGGTTCTATCACTAGAATAATGCTGGCAACACTTAAAAGTAACACTTGAAATTTATTTATATAAATTACTTACAACATGCACTAATCAGTTATATTACACAAGAAAACCAAGTAAGAAACAAACAGTTCAATAACGTTCAACTAATGATGAATTTTCTATATCACAGTAAAAAAAATAAACACAAACTGTAGATGCAGTTTTGGGAGTTAACTCCTGTTGCATCTTTTATTGTATGTGAAATAAATAAATAGGCCGATTAACAGTTTAATAAATAACTGTCCAATGACGTGGAAAGAAATGTCTAATAAACAGTTAAAACTCAATAATAAATAAACTGAACTCTTACACAGTGTCTGTGTAATACGATATAAAGCAGTCTCATGTAAACTGGTACAACAAAATGTCACTATGTCATTCATCACATTAAACGTTGAAATGATAACTGAACAACTGCTCACCAGGACATTTGTTTTTATAAGTTTTTCTAGCATTCCAGGAAACTCTCCATAGGCTTCTCGATGTTTCTTATTACACAGAAAATGTTTTCTGAAACATTCTGGATGACCATTTGAGAGTATGAAGATGGAGAGAAGGAGAATAAACAAAAAAGTGCCTGTTATCAATGTAACTGGGAGTACTGTTGACACAATATGCAGCGCAAAAATATGCTCTTTTCTTCCTTGCATTTCCTGACAATATTGTAGAGTGAACAAAAGTGTATCGCTTAGTGTGAAACCATTCATATCAATTCTTGTATTTGATTTCGTGCTCGAGTCGGTCTTAAAATGCCTGTTATCAATGTAACTGGAAGTACTGTTTACCCAATGTGCAGCGCAAAAATGTATTTTGTTTTATTCCTTGCATTTCCTAACAATATCGTGGAGTGGCCAAAAGTGTATCGCTTAGTGTGAAACCATTCATAACAACCCTTGTATCTTATTTCATGCTCGAGACGGTATTAAAAAAAAATGATATCTCCAAACTTGTGTGCGTCTTGTCTTACCAGAGCCCAGCATGGTGCATTTAATCCCACAGTCAAGCTGAGGCCAAATCAACATTATTTCTTATTTCCTTTTATAAAATGAAGAGCACCCTTAGGGTTAAAATCATGGCGCTCAAGCTACCTGCAGTAGGCTATTACAGACATGTGACAGCCGGTTGAAAAAACATGATAGTAGCTATAAATCCATGGTAGCCATCTTGAAACAGGGAAGATGGACCGAAGAGTCGATTATATCCTCGGGGTATCGATTTTGTAATCGATTCCAACACACGCACTCGCAAACACAAGCAAGCGCCTATTACATGAGCCAGTTGCTTTGATTACTAAAAGGTATTTAGATGGGATTATTGTACGCTGGCAAAAACAATTAGATTGGGAGCTGAAAAATGTTAGCTAACATCACTTAAATTTTAGGGGTATCTCCCCTACAGGTCCCCATAAATATCTGAATTGACTGTTCAGATAGTGTACTGAAGTTGTCTTGCAGCCTTAGCTAACAAATGTAACCTCGCTACACCATTGTCTGGCTCAAAATGATAATAATTAAGTCTCTGTTAAATGTTCCGGTACACTGTAACATTTTCCTAAGACCGTTATGATGTAATTGCTAGGAAACAAAAATATATAATACAATGATATATAATATATTTGTTATTATTATTATTATTATTATTATTATTATAATATAAGCTAAATTTAGCTTCATGGGGTAGCCACTGTAAAATCGAAATGGAATTCTTCCAATAATATCTCACTTTATTAATGATTATGAAATGAATTAATGATATAGGAATTGAATATATCAATTTTATTGTAATTTGAGATTGTGAATTAATAAAATAAAAAATCAATTATTATTATTATTATTATTATTATTATTATTATTATTATTATTATTATTATTATTATTAGACGTAAAACTCCAAAAAAGGAAGATGATTCATTTTTTGGACTTGTTCTTCTTGTTTGCCCACCAGCTTTTCATTTTTTGTGCGAATTCAGCTTTACTCTCTTCACTCCATTTTGTTCCAACTCTTGGAGGTTTTGTCTCTGGTATAACTTCCAATTTATAAAGTTTTATTCTAAAGATTTTTCTATTGTGAGTTTCTTTTTTGGTTATTTTGGCCAGTACTAGGTATTTTTTAACATTTTGTATAATATTATTTGCATTTATATATAACATTTTTAATGATATATTTATCAGTTATAGTATATGCACAATAATAAATATTGTGTTATAACACAATGGCAGTTATACACAATATTAGGTAATGTAAGATGGCGCTTCATAAGAACTGTCACAATATTTAGCGGACTCTAAATTAACTCTTATCTTTTAGGAAAATAGGAGGTTTCAATACTGGAAATTCTTCAACAACATAGGTCTACTGAGCTTTTATTATCTTAGGAAGAGTAAGCTCCATTGAGAAAAGTGATTCTATGAGAAGAATTCATGTATAAGGAGGAAATTTCATTCTGCCTCAAGCACACGCTGTAGGCTATAAATTTAAAAATATTTTTAAACATTTAATTTAAAACATTTTTTTCTTCTTTTTTTGGTTATCAGAGATGAGGTCGAAATGATTTAAAAAATTCCTCAATTGGAATGAGAATCATGTGAATTCGTCAAAATCTTGTACTGAAACGATTGAAAAACGATTCTCTCACATTATTCCTTATTGTTAAACTTACAATGTAGAGATCGAAAATAGACGTTATTTTTAAGTTACAGCATCTTGTGAGCAAAGTTGAAAGTCAACATTTTTATAAAGTTGCAAATAAGAAAGGAACAGGAAAAATGAAGCATTTAGGCTATAATGAAGATTTCATCAGCGAAAGCTTTTCGAAATTTGTTATAATTCAACCTATTTTGTGGTTCCAATCAATATTATGCTGTTCCTTCCTTTTAGTACCCTCCACAAAAATTCTTCCAACACAAAAATATGGTAATAACGTCAGTTAGTGTTGTCGTGGTCATAATAGTCACAATTTAGAAGCAGCAGATGATGTGATGTGTGGGGAGTAAACGAGAGAGAAAACAGAGAGAGAGAGAGAGAGAGAGAGATCGAGAGAGATAGAGTGTGTGAGAGTGAGTGGCGGTCGAAAAAAGAAATAAAACTATATTTAGTGAAGTATTGATGAAATTGTCGGTAGGAAAGGAACGAAGGGAGATGAAAGAGCTCCTGTGTACACGTAAAATTAAAATGGACTCATTACAATTGGAATGTTAATAAGATGGCATAAATCATCTGAGAGTCAGGGGTGTGGCATTAACTGGGATATTTCGCTCCTGGGGATTTGGTTTTCATCTCATTTTGTTTGGTATTTTTTTATTATGTATCACGTCCCATTCGTATTTTCAACATTCCTCTCTCCATCCATCCCGCCAATCTTCTGATAGTTTCTTTTATTTTTGTCTCCTCATTAAACTTGTCCTATCAGAGACAATACTTTGCAGCTGCCTTCATCGGTTTTCGCAAACTAGGAGATGCGAAATTTTTTTCATATGATACGATAAACCACATATTTCCTATAAAATTGAAAGCAACTAAGTGATTCAATCCATACTGACTTTGAAGATCTGAGCGATAACACCTCAAGACTTTTTTAAGATAGGTTTCTAAGGACCGGAAGACAGGATGTAGGAAACATGAAAAACACATTTTGTTCAAACTATAAATTGATGTTAAAATACTTTCAAAAGAATATCAACACTTACTCAATGTGTGACGGCCATTTTGCGCTGTCTATTCATTTAGATTCTTCAAATACAAATACAATTAAAAACTATAACAGAATCAAGACACATCAGGACTTCCTGTGAAGGCATAATGGGTTCTATTTTTTATATACTTTTCAATTATTGAGTTTGTATTTGAAGAATCTAAAAAAATTGGATTTCCTTCAGACAAGGCTGGAAGCCTTCTGTATTAGATTCAGAACACATTGGTAAACAAAAACAAAGTTGTTTTGTGTGATTTTCTGACTCAATTTGAGTTATTTTTTATCCTTCTTGTCCCCTTCTCCTCCTTCTCTTCCTTCTCCTCCTTCTCCTTCTTGTCCTTCTTCTCCACCTTCTCATCATTTTCCCCTTGTCCTCTTTTCCTCCACCTCCTTCTCCTCCTTCTCCTCCTTCTCCTCCTTCTCCTCCTTCTTCTCCTTCTCCTCCTTCTTCTCCTTCTCCTCCTTCTCCTCCTTCTCCTCCTTCTCCTCCTTCTCCTCCTTCTCCTCCTTCTCCTCTTTCTCCTCCTTCACCTCCTTCTCCTCCTTCTCCTCCTTCTCCTCCTTCTCCTCCTTCTCCTCCTTCTCCTCCTTCTCCTCCTTCTCCTCCTTCTCCTCCTTCTCCTCCTTCTCATCCTTCTCATCCTTCTCCTCCTTCTCCTCCTTCTCATCCTTTTCCTCCTTCTCCTCCTTCTCCTCCGTCTTCTCTTTCTCCCCTTCTCCTTCTTTTCCTCCTTTTCCTCCTTCATCTCCTTCTCCTCCTTCACCTCCTTCTCCTCCTTCTCAACCTTCTCCTTCTTCTCCTTCTTCTCCTCCCCTTCTCCACATTTTTTTCCTTCTCCTCCTTCTTCTCCTTCTCCTCCTTCCCCTTCTTCTTGACCTTTCTATCTTTCACAACTTCTTATCGTCTTGATGACCTAAATGTCCATTGAATTAGGCCTACCTTGTCCACCAAAATTTTCCCAAGAGTTGCAGCCTAGCCATCCATTACAACCCCACAGGCTTCCATCACCTTCCTTGTCTTCTCCTTATTCTTCACCAACTTCCTCACTTTAACCTCGTTTATCACCTTCTCTTTTGCTCCTTTACTCATTTTTTCTCATATTACTCCTAACCGACACCATCTACCACCATTTTCGTCCCTTCTGACCACATTTTGTTAACATTGATTAATCTATATATTAGGTAAACATAATTCTGTTGTTTTTAGGTGTGCCTTTTTATTGATATTATTGTTAGAATTCCAATCGAATTACGGTAATTTTCGACGTTAGTTTTCCTGAAACTGTTATTTTAGGGCCTAAATAATATAATTTTAAAACCTAAAAAATATTAAATTTATTAACAAAATGTTAATTTTGTAAAAGTCACATATTTCTCAGAATTCCCATCTGACGTTCTAGGACCAAGCCATAGTACTGTGTGCTGTTTATTTCGTTTTCTCTATGTAATAATGATCATTAATAATATTGCACGATTACATCTATCTATCTTCTAAACAACCGACTCCAGAACCAGAAAATATTTCTATTTCTAATGTATCTGTATTATTATGCTGGAAACTAATAAATTCAATTCAAGACATGACACTCCAAGAGTGAGTAATACTAATCTGTCACTGACTTCCCCACTTCCACAGTTTCAGGGTCACCTTTTTAAAAATGTTTTCTGTCAAAGAGACCGCGAGCTCCGCGATAGGCCCTTACCCACCAGAATGGGTATATACATACTCATATGGTATATCATATTATACATATATACTGTCCTGCTACTCGCCATACATGAAAGTAACTCTTCTACAGCTACCATTGTTCCCGTTTCTCCCTGCTTGCACCACCCATGATCCACTGTCCACATCCTTCTTTTGTTCTCCGCTTTGTTTCCGTTTTATTTTCCCAGTCTCTTTCCGCCTATCTTCTACATTAATCTTCCACGTTTGTTTTATTCTTTCAAACCGTCCGCTTTGCGGCTGCCAACGTCTAAAATCAGCGCTTTTGCTTCAAAAGGTATCTGCGGAAGACAGCAGTAGTCAACCATCAAGCTTGTGGGTAGAAAGAAAGGATCGAACAAGCAAAAATATTAACTAGTAGTTCTGTGAAAAGTAGACCTCAAGCCCAAGAATAACGGTGCTTGCACAGAGGAACATACTCGAACAACCATCGCAAAATTTAACACAACCATCACCTAACCCTTGATTTAATTCGCATAGGCTATTTCATGTCCGTTTTTCACAAAATGTCACTCTGTATCACATCAACAAGGCTGTGTTTTCTATTTGCGAGACAGCTGATAGCTCAAATTAGACTTCAGATACCTCATAAATCTCTATCTATAAAAGGATGATACCCTGACTCACTCATCAACGCAGAGCCAAAACTACTAGGCCTATGAACTTGAAATTTCGTATGAACAATCCTTATAAGTTTTCACCGTGCAATAAGGAAGGATTTTTCAAAATTCGCAATTTTAGGGGTGTTTTTAGGGGGTTAAAGTTTTGCCTATGCAAAGCACAGGTGCATGGCAAGCTAGCTTACTGGGATCTTTTAATCATATGGAAAATAATTTGAAATTTTTCGATCTGCTGTACACGCTGTTTTGATGGACAAGCTGTTTGTGTGTTTTGCAAATCATCATTCACCTAACCTACTGAACTTGCCGGCCAAACAGCTTAAAGGAACAGCTGATAGAACACAACAGTTTTTAATCATATGGCAGGCCCCTTAGCAGCGTTATTTACGCTGTCTGGAACGCAAAAACTTTGCATGTAGGATACCGTTCAGTCGGAGCCTTGCAGTATGTAGGAAACATATGACTGGGTATGATGAAATGTAATTATGCCGGGTTGATGACATCTGTTAACCAATGCAGCTAGAAATTTGAAATGCATTCTCAGTAGGAGGTGGCGAATAATAAAATAAAAAACATAGCTTTTACCCTAATAGTCGTGGAAGGTTTAAATTTGAAATGTTCATTGAGAGGTGGTGAGTAAGGTCTTACTGTGTAAGAAAACAACGAAGGAGGGCTCTCTGATCAGCTGGAAGAGCCCTAGGACTAGCTTCTTCCCTAATAGTCCTAGAAGTTTGTAATTTGAAATTAACGTCAGTGGGAGGTGACAAATAATAAAATCAAGAATTTTTTATGAGAACGCAGCAACGCGCGTCGGGCCAGCTAGTGAGTTTATATAAGAATATTGATATAATTAGTATATCTTTTACTTAGTAATCAATTGTTATTATACTTAATTGGAATGTTAGGTTTGATTCGAATATAGAATTTCTTCTCTCAAGCAAATATGTTATTGTAATGAATGATTACTTTATTCATAAGAAGAGGGCCAGAGGGCTATCTATGAATCAATTGCATGTCTATGATGGAGAAGCTCAATTTAAAAATCATATGTTCCCAGACAGGAAGGCCTAAGAGCCTTACTTTTTTCTTTTTAAATTAATATCGCTTGTTATCATACTTAATTGAAATATTAGAAATGATTTGTTTCTCTCAAGTATGTTATTATTATGGATTTTAACTTAATTAGTATGGAGGCTCAACCATATGAATAAGAGAGCCAGAAAGATTTGTATTATCATTTACTTAGGAATCACTTGGTATTATACGTAATTGAAATAGAAAAATGATTTGTTTTCTCGAACAAATATGTTATACTTATGAATGTTTACTTTATTCATAGGAATAAGGCTCAACCAGATGTATAAAATGGCCCGATGGCTATCTAAGACTAATTTCAATTGCATATGATGGAGAAGCTCATTTTAAAAATCATACGTTCCTACAAAAGAAAACCCCACTTTTTTACTTTCAAATATCCTTTAAATGCAAGTGAATTAAAAAAAATCCTTACCGTACTCATACAACGTTGGGCATTTCTCAAAGAAAGATCCATGCAAAATGTCATTGAATTTGGTCCATGTGTTTAGCCGTGAATGCGTTACAAACAGATAGACAGAAAAATGCAAAACGATCGACTAGAAACAGACCTCTCTTTATTTGGTCAATTATTCTTAAAATTTCCTTCAGAGGGATTAGATTAGAATAAGCTCACAACTTGATCATTAAATTGACTCAAGAAGCAAGTGTCTAGATTGCTCAGGGGCTCTGAGTACAAACAGTTTCGTGATAGCTCGCTCCTTTGGATTCAATCTAAACAATTGCGGACAATTTCGAAGAAGAAAAGGGATTGCCATTTACCAAGTAACTTGATAAAAATGGAAAAATCGGATCCAGGTGACAAAACCCAGAGTATCTTAGCAGCCAGCAGTTGTTTACTCCAAAGTTATTGGACAAAAATGTCAGGTAATCAGTTTGACTTCAGAACTGGCCACAAACCTGGTCTGTCCAAAAGGTAGAACTGAACATTTAACTTTTTTATGTTTTGATTTATCCCCCACCCCCCTACTGGGCTACTAATTGAGCTCGCTTCTCCTTGCATTGCTACGCATTCTTTTCATGATGTACGATTTTCTCCATCCTTTTCTATCATAAAGAATGAACGATTGCTTTTCTCTAGCTTGCTTTTTTCACGCAGCACCCAGCTGAGTGTGACGGCTGGTTAAACCACGCCTCCCATGATCTGCCATTGTTGGTTAACTGCTAAAAGGATAGACAGAGATAAAAAAGAAACAGAGAACTAATGGAACCGATACATGGAATGTGACATAACCAACCATGATATGTCTGTCAGATAAGTCAGACAATGGGAAGATTTTTGATTACAACTGTGGCAGAAATTGATGTTTTTACAGTATTTATAAACTATTTTTCTTACAATAATAATTTTTTTTAAATGGTTTATAAAAAAACTATAATATTATTAACTGATATAAGACCTCTCATAGTCTTCGATTAGGGAAGTGATAGTCCTGAGCCGTAGCAGGACAGTTTAAAACTCTATCCAATCAGATTAGATAAGCACGCTCTCCTGGGCCCTCCCTCTTAGGTTGACCGATTGGATTGGTCAGCGAAAAAGACTGTTCTCTGCTGTAAAATCCCTTCCCAGTGGTTCGGAACCCACCTAAAATTGTAGTCCCTCATGTTTCCAAAAACATGGATCAAGCGGCGAGGTGGAACTCCCCGTAATGGTTTCCCCACCAATTACTTCTTTTGTCTTCGATTTTCGTAGTCTGCTCTACAAACTGAAATTCAGGTTGTTGAGGTTCACAGTCTGAAAATGAGAAACATGAGAAAAGAGACTGTCAATGATATACACATCATTCATTTAGAAGAAGTTTTTGCTTTCAAATAAGAGACAGACAGTAGACATTTCAATGGGTACAATATTGGTTACAGCTGCAGTAGAAATATCCATCAATATTGCATCTCTACAGTCTTCTCCATTCCATTGTTTTATTCTATCACAAATAATCAGAGTTGAAAAGTCGTTTGAAATCCAAAGATTAAGTTTAACAGGTACATTATAACCCAAGGAGATTATTCCCAAACTGAAGAAGATTATGCCGCAGAAATTAATAATGATTGAGTTTCAAATTCAATGAAATTTTGCTAGGATCTACCTTTATGGAATGCCCAACGATGTATGTGTGAGGATTTTAAAAATTTGTTTGCAACGATATTTAGAAGGGGAAGAAAAAGGCTCTTAGGCCTTCATCTATAGCTTCTTTTAAAATTAGCTTCTCCATCATATGCAATTGGAATCAGATTTAAAGAGGGCCCTCGGGTTGATTCATCTGATGAATATTTTATTGATTTTGTTGATTTATCTGATGAGGCTCCATATTATGAGTCTTCATATGAATTAAGTTAAAAATCATAAGAATAACATATTTGAGAGAAACAAATCATTTTTAACAAGTATGATAGCAAGTGATTGCTTTTAGAAGTATTTTGTTAAGCCTCTGATAATTTTAAGGTGTTACTATGAATGTAGGATTGGGTTATATGCTCTTGACGCTGTAAGGAGTAAACAAAACGCAGGCAGTAGTTCTGACTATGCTGCAACTCTTTTTCATTGAGAGAGAGAGAGAGAGAGAGAGAGAGAGAGAGAAAGTGAGTTGCGAGAGCGAAAAAGAGAGAATGAGTGAGAAAGAGAGAAAGTGTGTGAGAGAGAGAGTGAGAGTGAGAGAGAAATAATGAGTGAGGATAAAGGAAATGTTGAGGAGGAGAAAGGAAGCCATCAATTGAATAAGTGAACTATTGCGGTCCTTAGAAGGTCTGTACCAAAATAAATATCAATTCCCATTATTTCATTCACTAAAATTTAGGATATAAATTGATTAAACTATCTGTAAATAAGTTGTGATCCTGATACAAATATTTTTAGTGACAATTAATTATTTGTTTTGCAATCACAGCACTAGTATACTCAGCTCTTATTCTGTGCTACCTGTTTTAAAGGTCAGTCATGCAGGAATAAGTTCAAGGCTGCCATTGTGTGCAATAGTTGATCTCATATGAGCAATAAACTCCCACATACTGTCAACACATCATAGCAATTACATGAGCCGGTTTCTTTTCAACAAATACATTTCTCTACTGTATAGAATCATACCATAAATAGCAGTAGTGCCTAGTCTGGATAAAACTGAATGACGTAGTGAAATTTATCTTTTGAAATAAATTAAATCAGTTCAAAAAACAGAAGATCTTTAGATATGTAATATTTTATATAGATTAATAAAATGTCATGATATTCTTTGTTCTGTTCATTTATATACAAAATATGTTTAAGAATACTTCATGGGAAACTAGTCTAGAGTCCTAATATAATCAATCCAATTATGAACAATCTATGGCAGTATTGAACATTGTAATAAAGAGTGATATAGAGTGAAATAAATAATACCAAAACAAAAAAATTAAACCTGGAAGAGAGAAGTTCCATATACTAAACATTAGCTAAAAACGATTTCCGCCAAATAATTTCCGGCGCTTTTGATTGAACATAACCTCAATCTTCAAGTATTAGCTTTGTAAATAATTGATTGCCTGCTACTGTACATATTTTGATACTGTAAAACACTAAGTTCCATTGATTTGATTTGTATATTCTTTCATGCACATCAAAACTAATGGACAAATCAGACAAAGGGTCAAAATAACCCATACATATGAAGTGTACATAAGTGGCGCCGACTTTGGGGGGGGCAAGGCACTTTCTGCCCCCCCCCCCAATAATTACTCTGGGGCCCCCCTCTCTTCAGATGACACCCCCTACAGACCTTTCTGGTGGACTTTGCCCCCCCCAATATTCCCATGAAGTCGGCGCCGCTGTGTACATAACTGTACTGATAATACAGGAACTGATTAGAACTATGTATTCTTCTACACAGATCAAAACTAATGTTCAAATCAAAGTGTCAAAAAACCAATAAATCTACAGTGTATGTACCTGTACTGATAATACATCGTATTGATTGGAAATGTGTATTCTTTCATGCAGATCAAAACTAATGGACGAATCAGACAAAGAGTCAAAATAACCAATACATATGAAGTGTACATACCTGTACTGATAATATGGGAACTAATTAGAACTGTTGTATTCTTTCACGCAGTTTGCCGCGCTTTTTCACCACGGTTTACCCGCGTAATCGAACATAACCTCACTTTTCACAGTAAACACGCGCCAAACGTGCCGGTCGATGTTGATATCGATTTGTGACGCTAATCGATAGTCGGATGCGTTGAGAAAGTGTCGGTTACGCGTGAAACGGCTGGTTTTTGCTGAAAATGGAGACAGTAGCCGATGTAGAAAGGCGTAGGTGCGACCCAACAGAAGGCCGAGGGAGCACTGGCTGTACTTGCCCGGGATGCAGATAGCAAGCGAACAGGCCCCGGCTAGGAAACAGCCTTTGCATGTTAAAAAGGACTTGTGTATGCAAAAGTATGAATGAGATAGTAGCGACGTCGGGCTCACAGCATTAGCAATTGTAATAAGGCGCGAGAGAGAGCGCACCCAAGTCAGCCGCGAGAGCGACAGAGACAGACAACCGCTTCTGCCGACTGATACAACACAAACTTAACGTGGTCATGGTTTCCCAGCTAGTATAATATGCGGGTCAATGGAACACACATATTATTTAATCGATTTTTTCCCATTCCTCTTTGTTTTGTTCATCCTATTTGCTCTGCACATACGCACCCAGAAGAAGGAAATAAAAGTCGAGTTAGCATATCTTAGATTCCTTCTCCCTTGGCTCAGATTCCTTGTCACTTTGTCTATCTCTATCTTCATCTAAAGGATAGCTTATCCCCAGCCTAGGAGGGCCAGTCACCATCTTCTTATTCTTATTCTTGTGGTTGCTGTTGTTGTTGTGGCCTAAAACAATAGGGTTTTTGTGCAGAATAACGTTGAAGATAACAATAATCATTCTTCAAAATTAATATGCTATAGAGCAGGCAAACGCATAGAGTCTTAAGGTTAGTAGTATTGTTATCTGTAATGTAGTTTCGTGCAGAATCTCTATTTGGAAACACAAAAAATCGATATGAATGATGCATATTTTACCTGAAAAATCTGAACCCTTTGATTCTCCATTCCTGTCAATTATTTTGGGTCTATTCTTAATAATGTTAACAATCGAATGAAATTGAACTCTGGTAAATAAAAATAAAAATAAATATTTAAATAGATTTCGCTATGAGTCTATCAATTTGTGAAAGCATTTTAAAATTAAATTCTATTTATCAAACAAATACCAATATCAATCTTTAAAATCATAGATTCATGTATAAAAAAATTGAAGTTTTATTTGTGACCCCAACAAAAAAATTCAACTTTTTAAAGTTAAACCCCTGAAATTATTTTAAAAATTGAATAGTTTAAAGATCTATATTATTCATATTGATACTCATATTGTAAAAGAGTGGAAACTATTGAAGAAAAGGTATTGTTAAAAAGTGAGGTGTCAAATTTTCAATTGAGTGACAACCGGCCAGCGGTGACTCACCTGGCCTTAATTTGGGGCATTATCATTTCTAAGCTGGTGTCACATTGCACCAACGTTCTGTGCTCTGATACTTTACACTTGAATAATTCTTAGTTTTGGAAGCAGTGTGTTAATTTGATGATCATAATTTTTATTGATTAATTTTTATTATTTTATGATCATAAATTTTTTTTTTTCATTAATTTGTTTTTCCTAGTCAGCTTTCATGAATTAATCTGAAAGGGTTAAGCCAAATAGTCACTGTTCTGTTTAAATTTTGCTTATTTATTTGGTTTTTCATTCAATGTTGATTGTTCTTTGGGAGACACAATGAAATCCAGTTCATCCTCTCCTAGGCTAAGTTGCCCACCCCAGTATTGGTAACCAGGTGTCCGGTTACAATATCATAATATGATAATGATAAACATTGTTTGATGTTGGTTTGGTGTGGACGCCTACTCGAACATGATGATCGGTGTGGTGGGAATAGTGGCGGAATCTGTTGTTGGTCGTCACTGTTCGCTCACAGACCGAACATTTCAATTGAACTCACGAACATGTTCGGTGACCCATATGTTCAATGTTCGTCCATTTTTTAAGTTCGTCAACAATGTTCGGCAGACATGTTCGGTTGGTGGAGACGCGGCTTTAGCCGATTGGAAATTACTTTTGTAGGGATGTAGAAATTACAATTATATACTTGTATATAATAATTGTACAATTATATATATTATCTATAACATTATTTATCATACATATATCATATATTATGTATATATTATATATCATATATTATCTATTACACATCATCTATCAATAGTGTATCTATTACATTAAAAAAACAAAAACATCGGGACTTCTTTTCCAGAGTTGTAAAAGATCTAAGATGTAATCTCCATTCAAATAACTGATTATATCAGAAGCTCTCCACGCTGACAAGAATAATCCCATTGATAAGGCTGAAAAATATAGTAGCGTAATGGAATGTAGGCGAAATAAGGGTTTGAGTTATTACGTACGAGAAGATATTGTTCAGAATATCGGGGAGAACTAGTAGTAGGGTGAGGTATTGCAAAGATATCGGGGCAGACAACGAAAAGAAAAATCAGAATTATCCGATAGAAGGCTCTGTTAGACGGGGATTGCAGATAAGAATGACACAAGTCGCAGCTCTGTAAAATTATTGTGTCTGAAGGGATTATGCACACTCCATCAAACCTGCTCCTCGTATGTACGGAGTCTAATCTTCACTCTCATATTTCTTACGGGGAATTCCCAATATGCAGAGTGTCATATGGGACATATTATCAGTATTTACCCTCATTGTATCGGGGTTTGCTCTAATACAATGTCCGACTCTGACAAGATTTCTTATAACCCTTGTTCGATCCTTACAATCTAGTTACGTTCGGAAGGAATGTTATTAATGATTATTGACAACTTCTTTCCTTCTGAACAGATTAGTTATTCCAGAAAAATATATCCTTATTATACTAACGAAATTAGGAAGTGATAGACGTGAGCCGTAGTAGCTATCTGCTCAATTAAATTAGATATCAACGCTCTCCTGTGCCCTCTTTGTAAGGGTGTCCAATTTGATTGGCCAGCAAAAAATATGGTTTTTAAAATTATGGTAAGGCTCCATATTTTGAGCCTCCATATGAATTAAGTTAAAATTCATAAGAATAACATATTTGAGAGAAACAAATCAATTCTAATGTTCCACTTCCTAGTGGTTCGGAACCCACTTAAAGCTGTAGGTTCAACTCATCAATCACAATCCTCCAACTTATTACCCACACACAGGTCTCAGACCTATATGGGCTTCATTCATGCATGATTCGATTCCACTTGAGTAATTCTGTTAACCTTTCAACTGTTTTTTATTTTCTATTTTTCTCATTCTTTTTTATTTAAAAATCTATTTTCGACTTTCAGTAAACATTATTTTTAGTTTTCTTTGTAGTGGCGAAGGTGATATAGTGGAAGGTATCCATAATGAATAATAGGATGAAATTGTCACAACCACATTTATGAAAAATATTGAGAAACTAGTTTCGGTTGTTATACGATTATCAATCTCAATCAAACTAAAACTAAAGTACAGAGTAGCATAATATATACTAAACATGGAATGATGCTATTGAGAAACTAGTTTCGGTTGTTATACGATTATCAATCTCAATCAAACTAAAACTAAAGTACAGAGTAGCATAATATATACTAAACATGGAATGATGCTATTGATATACTATTGGCCAAGCGAGAAAGAGGCTGACCTTCATTGAAGGTTGTGATTGACTGACAAGTTACGCCTCCTGGTGGGAGGAGTAACAAGCAAAAATACGAGTCAAATCAATAACTGAAAACTGTGAACAACTAGAAAGCAACAAAGAAGAACAATACACAAATAGGTTAAAATTAAATCAATTTAAAATTAAAAAATAAAAGCTCATTGAATTGCAGTCAAGGAAAACCGAGAAAGATACCAAAGTACCGTTTAAAAAAAATGTAGGTTAGAATTACCAAGCTAGTTGTATTCAATTTGTGTGTTGTTCTTCTTTGTTGGTTCCTAGATGTTCACAGTTATTAGTTATTGATTTGACTCCTATTTTTGCTTGTTACTCCTCCCACCAGGGGGCGTGACTTGTCAGCCAATCACAACCTTCAATAAAGGTCAGCCACTTTCTCGCTTAGCCAATGGTATCATTCCATGTTTAATTATATTAAGCTACTCTGTACTTTAGTTTTAGTTTGATTGAGATTGATAATGATATAACAACCGAAACTAGTTTCTCAATATTTTCAATAAATGTGGTTGTGACAATTTTGTTTTATTATTTATTATTTTTGGTCTTGAGTGCACATTGTCACTCAATACTTTCTCAGAGTCTCTACAACAGCAAGAATTGTTGATGCAGTTTCGTTATTACTCATTTGGTGGTTCGAAACCTATCTAAAATTATCGTAGATATGTAGGGTCACCATGTTCCCCAAAACATGTCTCAAACTACGTAGTAGTACTACATGTGAAGGTATCCCAAAAAATAAGAGCCATACACTTCTTATAGTATGTGCAAAATATTTAAGGCTGTGCGCAGAGTTTCATGATTTTTTCGAAGTTTCTTGTACTGAATATTATTAAGGCTTTGAAATGTTATCTATTGCTGTGAGGCAAAAGCTTTTTCTTAGATTATTCTGCGAAATATGAGGGATCAGCGTTGAAATGTCTCGGTTTTGGGAAAATATTGATCTCACCTATCAGTGATTTTAACTTTTGATGAATTTTCTGTAACTAAAAGACACCTTAAGGAATAAAATGACATCCTTCTTACTCCAATCAAGCAATTCCTTTTTTTTCAAAATACATTTTTCAAATCTGTGAAAAAATAATTTTTCAAAAAATAACTATTTGTTAGATTCAAATAAAAAATATGTAATTCTAATTTTCAGTGTATTTTAGTTATGAAAAATTTATTTAAACTTCAAAAGTTCAAAACCACTTATAGGTAATGTCAATTGTCCCCAAAAACCGAGAAATTTAACTCTGAACCCCCATATTTCACAAAATAATTGAAGAAATGCAATTTCTCCACAGAAATTGATAACATTTGAAAGTCTTGTCAACAATAAATACATGGAACTTCGAAACAAATTATGAACAAATACCCTGCGCACAGCCCTAAGTGAAAGTCATTACGCAATACCATCCCAGAAACTCCACTACAGCGAGAATTGCAGATGCAGCTTCATTATCACTTATTCGATGATTCTAAACCTACCTGAAATCTTGGTAGGTATCTCTAGAAACCAACCTGAGTTTTTGGTATGTGGGTCTAACGTCTGTGAAGTTGGCCCGCCTAAAATGGCCCCCCCAAAAGAAATTGTTATAGATCGTTAGTTTAGCGTTAGTTTAGGTTTGTTTTGACAAATTTGACGTTTGTTTAGGTTTCTATATACTAGATCCGGCAGTTACTATTTGGGCGGGCCAGCTTCACACTTGCCCGCATGTTCGGCTGGAATTTGTTAAAAATGGTACAGATCGTTAGTTTAGCGTTAGTTTGGGTATGTTTTGACAAATTTGACGTTTGTTTAGGTTTATGAGTACTATAGATCCGGCAGTTACTTTTTGGGCGGGCCAGCTTCACACTAGCCCGCATGTTCGGCTGGAATTTGTTAAAAATGGTACAGATCGTTAGTTTAGCGTTAGTTTAGGTTTGTTTTGACAAATTTGACGTTTGTTTAGGTTTCTGAGTACTATAGATCCGGCAGTTACTTTTTGGGCGGGCCAGCTTCACACTAGCCCGCATGTTCGGCTGGAATTCGTTGAAAATGGTATAGATCGTTAGTTTAGCGTTAGTTTAGGTTTGTTTTGATAAATTTGACGTTTGTTTAGGTTTCTGAGTACTAGATCCGGCAGTTACTATTTGGGCGGGCCAGCTTCACACTAGCCCGCATGTTCGGCTGGAATTTGTTAAAAATGGTACAGATCGTTAGTTTAGCGTTAGTTTAGGTTTGTTTTGACAAATTTGACATTTGTTTAGGTTTCTATATACTAGATCCGGCAGTTACTATTTGGGCGGGCCAGCTTCACACTAGCCCGCATGTTCGGCTGGAATTCGTTGAATATGGTACAGATCGTTAGTTTAGCGTTAGTTTAGGTTTGTTTTGACAAATTTGACGTTTGTTTAGGTTTCTGAGTACTAGATCCGGCAGTTACTATTTGGGCGGGCCAGCTTCACACTAGCCCCCATGTTCGGCTGGAATTTGTTAAAAATGGTACAGATCGTTAGTTTAGCGTTAGTTTAGGTTTGTTTTGACAAATTTGACGTTTGTTTAGGTTTCTATATACTAGATCCGGCAGTTACTATTTGGGCGGGCCAGCTTCACACTAGCCCGCATGTTTGGCTGGAATTTGTTAAAAATGGCACAGATCGTTAGTTTAGCGTTAGTTTAGGTTTGTTTTGTCAAATTTGACGTTTGTTTAGGTTTCTATATACTAGATCCGGCAGTTACTATTTGGGCGGGCCAGCTTCACACTAGCCCGCATGTTCGGCTGGAATTTGTTAAAAATGGTACAGATCGTTAGTTTAGCGTTAGTTTAGGTTTGTTTTGACAAATTTGACGTTTGTTTAGGTTTCTGAGTACTATAGATCCGGCAGTTACTTTTTGGGCGGGCCAGCTTCACACTAGCCCGCATGTTCGGCTGGAATTCGTTGAAAATGGCATAGATCGTTAGTTTAGGTTTGTTTTGACAAATTTGACGTTTGTCTAGGTTTCTGAGTACTATAGATCCGGCAGTTACTATTTGGGCAGGTCAATTTCACATTTGCTTGCAAGATCTGCTGGAATCTTTTTGAAAATGGTATAGATTGTTACTTTAGGTTTTTTTTACAAATTTCGCGTTCGTTTAGGTTTTTTAGTAGTAGTTTCGGGCATCACCATATCAGAGCAGGCCAGCTTCACACCTTCTACATTTTGAGAATTGATTAGCCCATTATACAATTCTAGAATAGATCGTTAGTTTAGCTTTTGTTTCGGTTTGTATTGGCAAATTCGGCGTTTGTTTAGGTTGTCAAGTCGTAGTTTCGTGCATCACTATATCGGAGCAGGCCAGCTTCACACTTTTTAAGGCCAGGTTTTAAAGTACTATTTGACCAGCGTAAGAATGCCTTTGGCGCACTGGAGCAATATCAGGCTCGACTGACTTCATTGTGGATTCCCACAAACATCAGTCATCAAGCACATGTGTCATCTTTTGTCTTACAATACAAGAAACTCAACGAAAGCTCGCTAATATTTATTTCACACTGGCTAGCATGCAATGTGATCTGTGCATAAAGCGCTCCAGTAAAATTGAACTTACATTTTATTTTATAAATCGAAAACCCATTATCCAATTCAGTGATTCTTTCACAGAAATAAATTCAGGATGTTATTATTCTTTCATACGATTCACGTGCGTGGTTTACTCCTACCATGAAAAAGTTTGTCGATTACGGACTTTTTCATGTTATGCCATTAAAATTCACAGACTTGATGCAAGAAATGACCCATTATTAAAAAAAAAAACAAGTTTTTCGTGGAAATATCTATAACATCTGTTTGAAGAAGCATCAAAGAACATTCATTGCGGAAATCATCGAATTCTGTTGAAAAGTTATTGAACAAATGAGCTGTAAACAAAAAATTACGAGTTTTTTGTGAAAATCATATTATTGACTGTAACTTTATTGAAATGATTTCCACCAAAGTTAATACAATTCAAATACTTATATATACAAAGTAAATTTCATAATTATTCAACAATACACATTCATCAAATATAGAAAAACTATAAAGATTGAGGTTATTAAATTTCATAATAATATGAAATTTCAATGACAATTTGCGCGCATTATTTCAACAAAAATCTTATTTATCTTTAAAATGCGTTAATTTATGAATAGTTGTTACTGGACTAAAGATACTCCTAACCTTCTTATTATCCATAATTCAGTATTTCAGAAATAATTGGAAACATTTTTTATTTTATGACTGATGTTTGTGGGATTGTACGATAAAGCCAGTCGGGCTGCTTACTGCTCAACTTCGCCGGGGGCATTCTTTCGCTGGTCAATCAGTAGTAGTTTCGGGCATCACTATATCGTAGCAGGCCAGTTTCACACTTGCTACACATGGAGAATTAAATAACCCTTACAATCAACTTTAGAATAGATTGAATATTACTCATCTTTAAAAAAAAAATAAAAGAGCTAGAGGTTGAAAAATATTGAGTATAAAAGCAAACTTCTTTTCATTAGATATTTCTTGAGTTCCGTGTTGCATTTATAATGCTACATTTTATCATTGATGAGGGTAGCGTCAACATGAACTTTGAAGAAGTATTTTTATGAGTAGCTGAAAGCTTCTTACACAAAAGCCCTATCATAAACCCATCCTCAGCGTATGTTGAAAAAAGTTTACATATTATAACACATATTGAAGGACTTTCAAGAACAACATAATGAAAATAATAGACGAAGGTAACTCACTAACTCTGGATCCATGCAATCTATTTCAAAACACCTATTATGTTTGTAAAACCCCAAAATTCAAGCAAATAAACTTGCGAACATAATTCTTTCAGGCTCTTTCGAATAATATAATTAGCTGGAACGAAAAAGGTCGGACATCAAACTAAAGCCGGCATTGTCAGAGAAGGACCATTTCAATCATTGACGTAAGGGAGTGAAATTTCAAAGAAGATATTCTTACAGGTTCTAACCTGATGATAATGCTGGCCACACTTAAAATTAACACTTGCACTTACAAATTACTTACAACACGCACTAATAAGTTATCTCGCACAAACGAAATCAATCTGTCATAAATGACAAAAATGATATTACGAAATTTTAATAGTCACGTCTACAAAACATAAAAAGACGTTTGAATCGAGAAGTCACACTATTTCTCCCTCAACTTGTATAAAGGAGAAAGAGCCGTGAATCTAACAATCAGATCGAATAGTCAGCATTTAAAAAAATTTGATTTTCAATTTCCTAATGGCTGGATCAAGAGATAGAACCTAAAATAACACAAAATAATAGAACAAAACCCAAAATAACACAAAATAATGTAATAGGAAGCAGATAAATAGAACAAAGCAGATAATAGAACAAAATCCCAAAAAAAAACCAAAATAACACAGAATAATGTAATAGGAAGCAGATAAATCGATTTTGTTCAACTGATAAAGAGTTTTCAATATTACTGTACAAAAAGCAATCACTTAATAATGTTGAAAGGCCGATCTAATATCAAATAATAACTGTTCAATAAACTGTCCAATAATTCAAGAAGAATCATCTAAAGGAATAATTAAACTTACGTAGCACAAGTCCATAATACAAGAATAGATAAGTGTAGCAACTGGTGTAACTGTGTAACTGGTATAAATTAAAAACGGTAAAATAATTCTCACTAATTCGAGCGATTATCACTACAGAACTAACAGAACTGTCACTTGTTTTGTTTCGACAAATTCCAAACAAGAATAAAACTAACTTTTACCTACGCGCTCGCTTTTAATAGGTTTCATTTGATCTAGAAAGACGGAGATTTTTCTAAAATGTTCGATGGAATTCTAAACAAAGATATAAGACGTTCTAAACTTCGACAAATTCCCATGAGGTTCTCATTAAATATTCTCTATAAATATTCTAAATTTCTAAGTAAATATCATAGAAGTGTCAAAAATAAACTACAACGTGAAGAGAGTACAGAAGAAGAGTGATTCATTGCTTAGACCGGAAGACTTCTTGACACAAGCAGATAACACCGAAAATCATTCTTCTACAACAATACTATAATTAAAAAAAATTAATGAATTATGTTGATTGAAAAAAGAGGGAGATTAAATGAAAATTAATTCTGCGCACAAATAGAACAAAATTGAATTCTGTATTTTATATTGATCAAATAAAAGAAAAATTAATATAATTACTGTATTTCATTTGTTCTACAAAAAAAATTTATAAGTTTATATAAATCAATTATTTAATAATATAAGTTCTACAATCAAAAGTTATCCGGAGCCCTTGAAATATGAATAAGTGAAATATTATTGTCGCGCCCTGTCTTTCACGATTCCCACATTCATAGGGTAAGGTTGGATGTGGTAATTGAGGGTGAATAGGTGCAATAATAATATCACACCATAACCATTCATTGCAGAATCCTTACCTGGTGGAGGCTACAAATATGGTAAAGGCGCCTTCCTTTAACTATATTCAATCATTACAAATAGTGGAGGATCACTACAAAAAATAGTGATGCTATGTTGCTATCATTAAAAATTGTGGATGCTTATCATTACAAATCAATAACGTTCAGCTAATAATGAATTTGCTATTTTACTGTACAAAAACTGATTACTAACTAACTGTTAATTGTCTGATCAAATATTTAAAAAAAACTGTTCACTAAACTGTTCCATGGTTCAAAAAGAAAAGTCTAAATAAATAAATGTTTTATTCCTCGAAAATGACCTAATAAAAACCACATCACATTTAAATTCATTGTGCAATTTTCAAGAGTTTGTCACATGAAAAATGACCAAGAGAAGAATAACTTATAAATCATGAATAATATATAGCTTGAAAAATAATAACATAAAATTAGAAATATAGATTTACAAAGTATTGCCATTGATGAAAAAAGAAATGCAAGTGAAGCCAACCAAGAAAAAAATGATAGGAATATACACACTCAAAGAAGGTGAGAAAGCAAGTCTACCTTACATATGAGCGGGAGTTCAACATAAAAAAATTTTGTAATGATAATGCAAACAATTTGACAGAAAGATATATGAAAAGATCTAAAAAATTATAGTCTAAAAAATAACAGTTGAAAAATCAAGGAGCAGGTCTGTCACCGTTTACTTAATAGCAATGAGTATGTGTACACTTTAACAAAATAAAATATTTAACAAAAAGGTACTATGCTTCAAGTATGTTCCATACAAAAAAGTATGTTCCAAGCACTGTCAAATGTCAGCAAAGATAACATGTCGTTTGCAAGTTATTCTCATTTTTGATGTTGAGTTCCTTTCACAAACTCAACTTATTACCCACAATACTACACAGAGACAATGTCAATTCCAACAAATTATATTATCTTGGCTCACTTCCAAAGACGATTCGATTTTTATGCTTCAACTACAGCCTTTCGGGAATCGTGGCTCATTTCCTAGGACATTTAGCCTATATCGCCTACATACTGCTGAGAGACCTTCTGACTACACCTGGGAAGGTTTTGATGATCTCTGCAATAAGGTCCAATCATGCCAGGAAGATGATGAAATTGCACCTCATCTATTGTTTTACATTAAAAAATAAGTAAGCTGCTTATGTTTACATCATAATTGTATTATGTTATGATTTCATATCAAGTTAATTGCTCCCTTATCCCTTCATATATCTGGAAATTTGATTTGACTGATCAAGGTGAAATGAATGTTACTTTAAATGGAAAATTCATTGGAATAGTACAGTTGAAGAAAAAAAACATAAAATATGCATCAGTTTTTTCTTTGGAGTAGTTATTGTTAGTACTTGAAAGAATTGGAGGTAAACGTCCTAAGAGAGATGAGCGTGAGATGAATTTTATAGGTAGATTGTACAAAAATTATTTTATTTTTTAATTCGTAATTCACTTGAAATAAATCAATTTATTGTGGAAAATGATTCAAATGAAAAATAAAGCTAAAATGTTGTTTCTATGTGTTTTGCGAAAATTGAATGAATAAATTGCTTTTTGCCAGTATTTTCAAAAGTGGGAATAAGACAAAACACTTAGGCTAATAATAATAATAAATAATAAAACAGTTAAAATAATAAAAACAGTTAATAATGATAGTTAATAATAACAAATAAAACAGTTAATAGTTAATAATAAAACAGTTAATAATAACTATTTAATAATGAACATTTAAAAATAATAAAACAGTTAGGAATAAGAATTCTCATATAATAATATTATCATTATAATTGCTAATAGTCCTTGGAATGTGTTAGAAGAATGGTTAAATTGCAAGTTCAATACCGAACCCAGAGATGCCTCCACATGCGCAATCATCAATGGGACTTCAATTGCCATTATTATTACCAGTACAAGTAATGACTAATAATTACAGTTATACACAAAGTAATATTGTCATAAATAGAATGTAGATAGACAATAAATTCTTATTATATTAATTGCCATTATTATCACTAGTACAAATAATGACAAATAATTATAGTGCAAAAAATAATATTCTTATAAATAGACTAGTTAAAGTGAGCTCGTGTTTGATTCGACGTCAAACGTTTGGCCAAAAGGGAGTAGAAATATTATTTATTCACTATTAAAATTGGATACATGTCGTTGAATTTACAATTAAAGTTGAAATTGTTATGTGTTTGTAAGACAAAAAAAAAAAAAATTTTTTTGCAAACTGCAGAACATGAAAACATTGAATAAATACTATTGTGAATTTTACAACAGTTCTACAAAAATTACTATGAATGAACAAGATGATGATAATGATGATGATGTTGGAATAAATGTGAATTTAGATTCAAGTTTTTTAAAATTAAAATATATTCATTAATATTATAGCTAGGGTATTGTAACTGTTCTGCTCCAATATAATGACGCCCGCAACCAGTAATTTTCAGCCGAACATGCTCAATAGACTGAATCTGGCCTGAACGAATTATGACTGCTAGATCTAGTACTTAGAAACCTAAACAAACGTCAAATTTGTCAAAACAAACCTAAACTAACGCTAAACTAACGATCTATACCATTTTCAACGAATTCCAGCCGAACATGCGGGCTAGTGTGAAGCTGGCCCGCCCAAAAAGTAACTGCCGGATCTATAGTACTCAGAAACCTAAACAAACGTCAAATTTGTCAAAACAAACCTAAACTAACGCTAAACTAACGATCTGTACCATTTTTAACAAATTCCAGCGGAACATGCGGGCTAGTGTGAAGCTGGCCCGCCCAAAAAGTAACTGCCGGATCTATAGTAATCAGAAACCTAAACAAACGTCAAATTTGTCAAAACAAACCTAAACTAACGCTAAACTAACGATCTATACCATTTTCAACGAATTCCAGCCGAACATGCGGGCTAGTGTGAAGCTGGCCCGCCCAAAAAGTAACTGCCGGATCTATAGTACTCAGAAACCTAAACAAACGTCAAATTTGTCAAAACAAACCTAAACTAACGCTAAACTAACGATCTGTGCCATTTTTAACAAATTCCAGCGGAACATGCGGGCTAGTGTGAAGCTGGCCCGCCCAAATAGTAACTGCCGGATCTAGTATATAGAAACCTAAACAAACGTCAAATTTGTCAAAACAAACCTAAACTAACGCTAAACTAACGATCTGTACCATTTTTAACAAATTCCAGCCGAACATGCGGGCTAGTGTGAAGCTGGCCCGCCCAAAAAGTAACTGCCGGATCTATAGTACTCAGAAACCTAAACAAACGTCAAATTTGTCAAAACAAACCTAAACTAACGCTAAACTAACGATCTATACCATTTTCAACGAATTCCAGCCGAACATGCGGGCTAGTGTGAAGCTGGCCCGCCCAAAAAGTAACTGCCGGATCTATAGTACTCAGAAACCTAAACAAACGTCAAATTTGTCAAAACAAACCTAAACTAACGCTAAACTAACGATCTGTACCATTTTTAACAAATTCCAGCGGAACATGCGGGCTAGTGTGAAGCTGGCCCGCCCAAAAAGTAACTGCCGGATCTATAGTACTCAGAAACCTAAACAAACGTCAAATTTGTCAAAACAAACCTAAACTAACGCTAAACTAACGATCTATACCATTTTCAACGAATTCCAGCCGAACATGCGGGCTAGTGTGAAGCTGGCCCGCCCAAAAAGTAACTGCCGGATCTATAGTACTCAGAAACCTAAACAAACGTCAAATTTGTCAAAACAAACCTAAACTAACGCTAAACTAACGATCTGTACCATTTTTAACAAATTCCAGCCGAATATGCGGGCTAGTGTGAAGCTGGCCCGCCCAAATAGTAACTGCCGGATCTAGTATATAGAAACCTAAACAAACGTCAAATTTGTCAAAACAAACCTAAACTAACGCTAAACTAACGATCTGTACCATTTTTAACAAATTCCAGCCGAACATGCGGGCTAGTGTGAAGCTGGCCCGCCCAAATAGTAACTGCCGGATCTAGTATATAGAAACCTAAACAAACGTCAAATTTGTCAAAACAAACCTAAACTAACGCTAAACTAACGATTCATAACAATTTCACTTGGGGGGGCCATTTTGGGCGGGCCAACTTCACAGACGTGTGGGACGACTATGTTTTCCAAAACAGAGCTGAAACGATGTGGTAGACCTACATGTAAATGTTTCCCAACAAAAAAAACCATAAGCTTCTTACTGCAGGTGCAAAAATATTCAAAATTCATCATCAAAACACTGCACCACAAGGAGCACTTGATGACGGGAGTGTAGCACTATTAAATACAGCCAACATTAGAACCCTCAATTTTACATTTCAAACTTTCAGGAAACTTAATGGACTGAGCGTTCAATTAAGCCTTCGTCAATCAAAGTGGCCCTCCATACTTGTTAGTGCTTCCAAACTCAACCTCAGTGAAGGGTATTTTAGTGGGGAGAAACACACGGTGCTTCACCACAGCCCACTATTGTCCCCTCCCGCTCTATCTTCATCAATTCTCAATATATCCTTCTTCATCCATCTTCCTTTTGCACCCATCACTGTCCTTCTCTATACACCCCACATTCATCTATCCCTCCTTTGCCATAATCTGCATTATGGTAGCTGAATCATCGCTTTTAATGCGTTCTTCAAACAGAGGTTGGATACTATCTGCATACTACACGCTGTGCACCCTTACATTCAGAGATCGGGGGATTTCTGAGCACATAAACAGGTTTAAATTATTGCAAGCTTAGCCGCACTGTCAATACAGGGGAGAGTGATGCGTGCACGTATCTTCGCGGATGGGTGATGGCTGTGTGGGTGTTTGAACCTTATAAATTCGGTGTTTTGTATCCACGAATAGATTAATAGTGTTTGGTCCTAAGATGATCATGAATTTCAGATGATATTCTTTATTTAATGCTATATTTACGTCAATGTGATGAATAATTTACTACTATATTTTAGTGGTAATGTGATGAATAATAAGATTAACTTTTTAAGTGAATTCAACGACTTGCAATCAAATTTTTATTAAGAAAAAGTAGCATTTTACCTGCTCTGTAGGCCGAACGTCTTGGAATCCTGGAGTTCCATTTTCAGAGACCTGTGAAAATGAATAACCAAGATTCGAAAACGTTCGGCCTACAGAGTAAGTAAAATACTACTCATTCTTAATAAAATTTGACTGCAAGTCGTTGAATTCACTTGTTATGTTATGTTATGTTATGTTATGAAGGGACGGATTCAAAGATCCAAAGATTCAAAGATCCTCACACGTCAACCGAAGCTTATTGTGTGTCCCTAGTACGTTAGTTGGGCAAACCAATACCTGTGCCCTTTACAAGATCCAGGAGTTTTTTCCCTATGCTAACGTCCCATTCATCACCTGGTTGCTTAAAGCCAAACAGAGCCCTTCTCCTTGCCCCGAGTCTCTCGCAATCCAGTATGATATGCTTGGCAGTCTCTTCAGACTGATTGCAAAGCCTACACATCTGACTTTCATTTCTGAGTCCAATTGTGTGGAGATGTTTCCTGAAGTGGCCATGTCCAGTTATCAGAGCAATCAACTGCTTGACCTGACCTCTACCCTGCCTCACCAGCCAGTTGGTGAAGTAGGAGCTTGTGTCTGCTAGCAGCCTTTTGCTAAGGTCAAATCCCTCTCTGAGGAAGAACTGGCAGAAAGCAGCCGAGGCTGCTTTACTGTGATGTAAATTGATCTGAAGGACCCTGGGCATTGTCCTTGACTGTTGATTCAAATCGAGGAACCTGCCCTGATGGGGTGGATCCTGATAGGTTTGAGGGCAAGGCAACTTCTGGAGTTACCTTGAGGTTTGGTTCTGGTTCGTATTTGGAAATTCATGTGGTTCCCACAAGCAGCTAGGGAAGTGGAGTCAACCCGGACAGAGCCCTGCATGCCCGGGCAAGGCTACATACTGCAGGAGGTCGCCTGGTGTCCTGCAGGCACCGTTGGATAGAGGAAAGGGTGGAGGGAGGGGCTGGGATGAAGAGCAGGATAAAGGATAGGTTTCTAGGATAATGAGGTCAACGGACAGTTGCCCTTTTAGTCGCCTCTTACGACAAGCAGGGATACTGTGGGTGCAATTCTACTACCCCCACCCACTGGGGGGTGAATTCACTTAAAATGTTAAAATGTTAATATTAACTTCCTGGATTTCTTGTTCCATGACGAACTGCGTTGTTATGTGAATTTAACGACTTGCAGTCAAATATTCATTGAAAATAAGTAAAATTTTCTTACTCTGTAGGCCGAGCGCTATCGAATCTTTGAAAGTAAGTAAATTTTACTTATTCTCAATGAATATTTGACTGCAAGTCGTTAAATTCACATAACAAGTTAATATTAACAACGCAGTTCGTCATGAAACAAGAAATCCAGAATAATAGAGCTTGAAGTTGTCACAACCACATTTATTGAAAACCGTGAGAAACTGGTTTCGGTTGTTAAACCATTATCAATCTCAAACAAACTAAACCTAAGTACAAAGTAGATTAATATATACTGAACACGGAATGATAAGAAATTGGCTGAGAAATAAAGTGCCTTTGACAGGCACCTTCCTTCATGGAAGGTCTGTGATTGACTGAAGGCCATAACAAGTCACGCCCACTGGTGGGAGGAGCGACAAGGAATAATCTGTCAAAATCAAGAACCAAAAGCCAAACGAGAACAATACAAAAGTAGGCTACAATTAAAAAATTTTTAAATTAAATAGTTGAAGCTAAATTAAATGCAGTCAAGGTCAACCGAGAAGAATACGAAAGTACCGTTATTAAAATGTAGGTCAGATTATGATGAAACAAGTTAGGCTAGTTGTATTGTATTGCTTGAAATAAATTTGATCGTTTAAACTAGTATTGGAATAGTTTTTTACCAATCTTGTTATCTCTAGAGCTTCAAAAATGTTCAATTGTCTGTATTTGCCAATGAAATGCAAAAATTCAACATCTTCTTCGGCCTTGAACTTGTGTCCATGAGTATGAGATGCTCTGCAAAATTTGAGTCTCCTTTTTGGGGCTTTCAATCTCTCATATTTTCATTTATTGTACGTTTGAAACTTCTACCAGTCTTACCCACATAACAGGTATTACAGTTAACGCAATTGAATTTATAAACTCCACTTCCATCCCAGATATCAATTTCATCTTCACTACACCCATAAAAACTCTTTAAATCATGTTTTGTTTGAAAAGCTCACTCAGCAAATAGTATCTTTCTGTGTTGGGTATCATGCTACTCAGTAATTTAGTATTAGTTTGTTTGAGATTGATAATGACGAACAACCAAAACTAGTATCTCACGGTTTCCAATAAATGAGGCTGTGACAACTTCAACTCATCTTCCACAGTATCACCTTCGCCACTACAAAGGCAATTGTATTACTACTTGTGAAATACTTATTCACGGTGAATGCAGCATTTGATTAAGTATAATAATGATTAGGACACTAATATCGTCAATGAGAATAATTAAATTAACAATAACAACAGTTATTTCCAATACGAATCAACTAGAGACATTCTGCTTTAAGGTGAATGCAGTATTTTATTCAGTGTAAGAATGATTAGGTAACTAATATATTCAATTAAAATAGTCAATTATGCAATAGCAACTATGAAAGAACAGAAATTATTTCCAATAAAAAAAATTGTTTTTAACCATTCATAAGAAAATTTGTAAATTTACACGAATAAAGAAATATAATCTAATCTAAAAATCAGCTAGTGAGACCCTTCTATACTGACATACTCCTTCATTATGAATGCAGTATTTGGGACAATAGAAAAAATAATAAATATCAATGAAACTACGTGTTATATTATTCAAAGAGGATAGTAATCAATTTGGCAATAAGAACTGCGTTAGGAACAATAACAACTATTCCCAGTGAGCGTACAACACTGTAAAAGACATAGTGATAAGACAGTGATAAGACATAGACATAGTGATAAGTACAACACTGTAAAAGACAGGTCTTCACCTTTTTTAGATATTATTTATTTTCTTGATAGGATTATTGAGTGAGCGGATGGCTTTGCCGGTTGAAATGTATAGATAGCCCAAGTTGACATGTAACTGGTCTGCTTGAAGGAGTGGAACTGAGAGGATAAAGGACAGAAGATAGAGGAGCTGGTGTCCTCCGCTTGTCCACATCATCAACTGGAGTCCAGCGTGTCCACTCCAGTCTGCTGACCCCTGGAGAGTCGCCCTGACACTCCAGTTCGTCCCAGTTCCAGACAACTGGACGGCCAGGGTGCTCGTTAGCCTGTTTCACTAGCTGGAGCCGACATAGCCGGACTTGTCATCAAAGTCCGATACCATATAAAGTAGCGCAGCCAAACTAAGCACGGATCAAGGTCCAGATAACGACAGACTTTTTTCTTAATTGAGGTGCGAGGCTAGGTCCTCATACTTGATGTTGTATTCCTGGGTTCAATTCCTCTCCAAATCAAGTGGAAAAAGTAGAAAACATCCAAGCGGCTACCGGTTTACCTTATTGGTTGAACTACTTCTGGTCAGTGAACAATTCGATCACAGGTTGGGCGGAATCTTCTAATTTCTTGCTATCCCAATATTATGAGCTTGAGATTTATTTGTGGGGGATTTTTTGTGAATTAAGTTGTAAGTTGAACTGAAAAAAGGTTGGCTGAGTGATATCCTAGAGTACACGATTGGTAGGCTTATTTATTTGTATGTGAAAAATTAGAAATTGGTTTGTATCGAATCTCTAGTTTTTTTTTTTTGTAGATTACGTCTTAGAGACTCCAGTTGAAGGGGTATATCAAGTCAAGACAAGTCATATCAACAATTATACAATTTTATACACTAGTGGCCATAATTACTATATCAATTAGTTGAGGCGAAGCTTAATTTTGATGTGTAAGGAGCTCTTGTACACTATAACAGCTTCATAAACTAAATAATATTTTTGCTATTGTCTTTCAAATATTTATATATTTTCAAGACTTTTGAAAACTGCAGTAGCTTGTTTTGGAGTTTCCTACCAATATAACAAGGTTTCAACTCGTAGGTTTATATAACTCGTAGGTTTTTGTTCGAATAAGCTACTATTGTGACTCACCAAGTGGTAATCACTTCGGCTTCTTGTATTATTATAATCATGTACGTCAAGATTTTGGTGAATATCACTCTTTTTTTACATAAAGTATAAAGTATCTTCATACACATAGGGTGAGATTGGGTGAGACTCTTTCCATATTTTTAGTTAGCACCGAGTTAAAAACTAATAAGCTTTTCATTCTATCCTAAGTGAAGACTTTACCAAAGTTATATAATAATTAGGTTTAGTTACTAAAAAGTAAATGCGGATGGCTTTTATTGATGAGGAGACCCTCGAGGCTTCAGCCATTTTATTGGAAACATGGTGGACCTACAATTTTTAGTGGGTTTCGAACCATCGGGTATGGAATTTCACATCAGAGAACAGTCTTTTTTGCTGGCCAATACATTGGCTATCAGCATCATTCCAATGGATAGCAACAATTTAGATGTTGCAAATCTAAATGGAAATTCAAATTTGGGAGTAGGAGTTTATTTACAGTAGCAAGTACACATATAACCCCACTAGTGAACAACGTAAAATGATTTTAGTTGAATTACATTCGAAATTTATGTACAACTATTATTAACACCGTGACATGATTTTACTCAAATTACATAAAAAAATTATGTACAATTATTAAAAAATTTTGAAAAAATATTGCGTTTTCCGTAAAATATTGAGAGAACACTAAAGATACTTTAGGATCCGCTACAATTCTAGTAGGGGAGTGATAGCCGAGTGCCGTAGCAGATATCTGTTCAATTAGAGTCAAGCTACGAAACTCCTAGGCGCTCTTTGTAAGGGCGACCGATTGGATTGGCCAGCAAAAAAGACTCTGTTCTCTGCTGTAAAATCACTTCCCGGTGATTCGGAACCCACCTAAAACTGTAGGTCCAACTCATCAATCACCATCATCATCATCAATTACCCAGCACCGGTCTTAGGCCTATGTGGGTTTCATCGTCCGAAAAAATCCCACTAGTGAACAACGCGACATGATTCAAGTTAAATTACATTCGAAATTTATGTACAACTATTATTAACACCGTGACATGATTTTACTCAAATTGCATTAAAAAATTATGTTCAATTATTAGAAATTTCCACAAATATTGTCAAATATCTCAGAAATATTGAGAGAACACTAAAGATTCTTCAGGATCCGCTGCAATTCCACATGGAATTCACTCAAGAACTCTAATAATAAATCTATTCTCCCTCGTCTGGCCAGAGGTGCAAAAGCTCATCTCACAGTGATTCACCGTATATGACCACTCATAGGCCGTAAAATGGTACTTGCATTCACGAGGCAGAACCCACATTTATAATACTGGGTAAGCGCTAGCCTTTATTCATTGAAGACAATTGTGGTTGACAAGATTGCTGGAATTCCCCATGGAAGAGCATAAAAATTATAAAAAATCGTACGCTCACTATCTTCTGCAGATGAAGTGGATGAATACTTAACGAATTTATTATTCCAGATTCCGCTAAAAGTGGAAATGAGTTCTATTTCATTGATAAAAGTGGAAATGACTTGCACTTTTCATGACACAGGAAGCACTGAACGAACCATTTGGATGAAATACATAAATGGGAAAGGCCTAGAAAGTACAAGTTGTTAGCCTGACTCAATCGCTCCCATAAAAATGGTTTTTACTTACCGAGTTATCTGGATGTGGGACAGCACATTTCTAGTTATTTCGTAAAGCCGCTGATAAATTTAAGCAATTCTACATTTTTGCAATACCGAAATGATATCTAATATCAAAACTGACACTGTATTTCTATTTAATATATGATTTTCACTCACTTATACTGGAGATACAGGAGAAATGCATTTCACTTCTAAAGGGAAGCTTCATCAGCATTAAAAGTGAAATGAATCCTTCCAGAATCTACAGTATAAGTGAGTGGAAATCATCAATATTGAATAGAAATACAGTCTCAGGTTTGATATAACATTGTTCGAAAAGCATTTCGTCATGGAAAACATCACAGAAATAATATGAATAATATATATTTATATTTTTACTGTACAGAATGTCCTCTTGCATTATTCAAAAGTTTTTTTGGATGCATTTAAGCCATGAATATTATGATAGCAACATACGAACCATTTTACAATAGTATTTCTGTGAACAGTATACCTTACGCCCGAGAATAACGGTGCTTGCAAAGAGGAATATACTCGAAGTACTCAATGATAATCACCATCGAGAAATTGAAAACCATCATCACAACTCACCCTTGATTCAATTTGTGAAGTCTATTTCATGTCTGTCTTTCACAAAAGGTCACTTTGTATCAAATCAATAAGGTGAGGTCTCAATTTTGCAGACAGCTGATTGTTAATCAGATGAGGTTCCACATGTCTAATGAATGATTTTATAGAACAATATTGATAAAATTTGTAAAATTATCTTTCACTTAACAATCACTTGTTATTTTACTTGAGGCTCTTTTAGACCTTCTTCGATAGGAACATAAGATTTCTAATATGAGCTTCTCCATCATATGCAATTGGAATCAGATTCATAGATAGCCCTCGGGCCCTCTTATTCATCGGGTTGACCCTTATTCATATGAATAAAGTTATCATCCATAAGAAAAATTAATTGTTTATAATATTTTAATCAAGCACCACGGTAATGAGTGATTACTAAGTAAATGATTTACAAATTTAATTAATATTGTTTTATGAACTCATCCATCGGACATCTGAAATCTAACTTCAATCAGCTGTCTCGTAAAAAGAAAACACAGCCTTGTTGATGTGATACCTTCTGTAAAAAACAGACATGAGATAGACTACACAAAGTGAATCAAGGGTTACCTCTGATGGAGATAGACTACACAAAGTGAATCAAGGGTTACCTCTGATGGAGATAGACTACACAAAGTGAATCAAGGGTTACCTCTGATGGAGATAGACTACACAAAGTGAATCAAGGGTTACCTCTGATGGACTTTATTCATATGGATAAGGCTCAACCAGATGAATAAGAGGGCCCGAGGGCTATCTATGAATCTGATTCCATCTGCATATGATAGAGAAGCTTATATTAAAAATCCTATGTTCCTTTTTAGAAGAAGGTCTAAGAACTTCAAGTAAGATAACAAGTATTTGTTAAGTGAATTAATGTTAAGTATTTGTTAAGTAAAGTTTTGTCAATATTGTTCCATAGATTCATTCATCAGAGATGTGAAACCTGATCTGATTAACAATCAGCCTTCTGTAAAATAGAGACCCCGCCTTATTGATATGTTACAAAGTGACTTTCTGTAAAAAGTAAATTCGTATGGCTTTTCGTGGTGGGGAGACCCTTACGGGTAGTTCCACCTCGCCGTTTTTTTAACGACTGCTTTTTTTTATATGCAACCGGGACCGACGGCTTAACGTGTCCTCCGAAACACGGGAGTTGCTCGAGAAAAATATCTTGTACTCAACTGGGATCGAACCCAGGACCTTTGGCTTATCAGACCAGCGATAAGCCAACTCGACTACGCGTGACTTTCACACTGACTGTGTTTAATTTTGCGATTTTCATTATCATTGAGTACAAGGAGTATGTTCCTCTGTGCAAGCACCCTTATTCTTGGGCGTGAGGTATACTGTTCACAGAACTACTACTATATAAATTACTGAAAATACTTATAAGTTTTTAGTTATTGTTAACTACCTACCGTTATAGTCAACAAATCAAAGAGGAGTTAATACTTGGACCGCTTTTACACCGAAGAACAAGTTTGTTGGCAACCAGTCGGGGAATCGGGCGCTTGTCCATTCACTCGCCCATCCTTTTACCAGCGTTACCGTATTTCAAGAGCTAATTAGATATATTGGCATCATTTATCTCTTTATAGATGGCCTAACGACCTTGCTCAGCGCTGTGTCGGGTTTCCTCTTAATATACGATCTTGAAACATATTTTTGCTCGGTTTTATCTTATTTTCGGCCAACTCCTTTCTAAACAGGCTGCTCCCTTGATGCAAGTGTATTTTTGTCCTTGTTTTATTACTAATTCTTGATCTGCATCGAGAGTATTGCTGTTCCCGAGACTTTGATAAGTGTGTGCAAGTTTTGGTGGGAATGAGGTGACTCTGGTATATTTTTTAATATATACTATATATTATAAGGAGAAAAGAAGCCATGCAATCCAGGATACAAAAAATGGAAATCACCTTCCAGTTGACCAAGATCACATATAATAGAAAATCACTTTCCTGGATTTCTTGTTCCATGACGAACTGCGTTGTTAATATTAACTTTTCAAGTGAATTCAATGACTTGCAGTCAAATGTGAATTCGTTGAAATCGTTGAAAGTCGTTCAATTCACTTGAAAAGTTAAGAAAATCACTGTCCTTACCTCAAGAGAGTGAAAATCACTGTTTTTGACCTCAAGAGATTAAAAATCACTGTCTTTGACCTCAAGAGATTGAAAATCACTGTCTTTGACCTCAAGAGATTGAAAATCACTGTCTTTGTCCTCAAGAGATTGAAAATCACTGTCTTTGACCTCAAGAGATTGAAAATCACTGTCTTTGACCTCAAGAGATTGAAAATCACTGTTTTTGACCTTGGGCACCATAAAACCGTTATAAGGCAGGAAGCACTTTATGCATAAGAAACATTAGCTTCAATGAATACAGGATTACTAGATGATTTGACAAAGAAAGAAAGGAAAATTCTGAGGGAAATATAAGGACCGAAACTTAAAGACAATGAAGTGCATTTGACATAAAATTAAACTATTTATAGGAAGATTGAATAGATTTCAGGTACTATAAAATAAAGAAGAATGAGTTTCACGGTCACATTCAGATGAATAAAAATAGATTCACTAAAAAAATATTCGATTTTTTTCAAAAACAGAAAGAATAAATTAAACTGGTTCAAAGAAGTTCGTTCAACTTGATTTGATGAATTCAATGTTACAGAGAATATTTTTTAATATATTTTTAAGAAAGACAGCACTCAATATCACAGAATTCAATATTACAAAGAATCAAGAGCACTGTACATTTGAGAAATTTGTAAAATATAAAAAAATAAGATTCCAAGAGCATTATGAAGCTAGACTCACTAAACAAATATTTGACTTTTTCAAAAACAGACAGAAATAATGTAACTGGTTCAAAGAAGTTAAACTTGATTTTAATGAATTTAATATTACAGAGAATACAGCACTCAATATTACAAAGATCAAGAGCACTGTAAATTTGAGAAATCTGTGAATATGAAAATAGAAGATTCCAAGAGCATCATAAAGCTAGAAGAGGTACTGTAGTAGAGGAGAGAAGAAAGACAACATCGGAGAGAATGAAGGAGTACTGGAAAAAGCAGACAGAAGGCTAATGTATATGAAGAAGTAATTGATTCAACGTAGGCTAAAAGAGTAAATAGATTAGAATCATGAAGGCCGTTGTTCAAGAGACTTGGTCTCCTAACTTTACCCTGCTTATATGTGTATGAAGCTACTTGATATATAAATATCTTAGATATTCTTGAATATTCTTAGAATATCTTGATATATATAAAGTTACTTTTTACAGCTTACCATGGGCTCTTACTTTCACATATTAGGTATGCTATCTTAGTATGGGGTAATTCATCAAAACAAAATCTTGATAGGGTGTTTAAGATCCAAAAGAAAGCGGTTAGGTGTATAGAAAGAGTAAATAGATTAGATTCATGTAGGCCGTTGTTCAAGAGACTTGGTCTCCTAACTGTACCCTGCTTATATGTGTATGAAGCTACTTTATATGTAAAAACGAATGATATTAACCAAAATCTTGATGTGCATGATTATAATACAAGAAGCCGAGGAGATTATCACTTGGTGAGTCACAATAGTAGCTTATATATGTTAATATGTGCAATATGTTATATTGGTAGGAAACTCTACAACAAGCTACGGCAGTTTTTAAAGAGTCTTGAAAATATAGAAATATTGAAAAAATATTTAGTTTAGCTTTTTATAGTGTGCAAGAGCTCCTTTCACATAAAAATTAAGCCTCACATATAATAATTGCTATAGTAATTATGGTAACTACTGTATGAGATTGTATAATTGTTGAACTGATTTGTCTTATACTCAATGAATAATAAGACGAAATTGTCACTACCACATTTATAAAAAAATATTTAGAAACTAGTTTCGGTTGTTATACCATTATCAATCTCAATCAAACTAAAACTAAAGTACAGAGAGGCTTAATATATATATTGAACATGGAATGATACTATTGGCTAAGCGAAAAAGAGGCTGACCTTCATCGAAGGTTGTGATTGGCTGACAAGTCACGCCCGCTGGTGGGAGGAGTAACAAGCAAAAATATGAGTCAAATCAATAACTAAAAACTGTTAACATCTAGAAAGCAACAAAAAAAGAAAAATACGTAAGAAGGCTAGAATTGAATCAAATTAAAACTGTGGGTCGTCTGATGATGCTCTAGACAACAGAGCGAAACGGCCGTCACGCCATAATGTAACCGGACAACTTCTCTACCCTTAAATCTCAAACCATATATGTAGCCGGAAATCTTCTACCTCTACACACCTGAACACCCTTTATGTAACAATGAAGTACCTTCCTTCACCCACACATATGACACCATTTTTGTCCGGAAATTTCATCTCTACTAAACTGTATAGGCATTCAATAATTCCAAATCTATGATTGGGAGCTTTAGGTTCGTTTACTCAAATGCAAAGATAATTTTATATATTTCTTGTCTTTCACCTGTTTAGCAACTGAACTAACAAGAGAGCAAGGAACGAACTGATTTTTTGGAAATAAAAGAGTTGGTGCTATTTAACCCATATTTATTATACGATCCTAAAATTATTTTCAACATAAAGAAATCACACAATTTTCATTTAAACTACTTCATTAATTTTCTACAAGATTTTGCTAACTTATGTCTTTTGCTAACATGTAAATTAATGAATTGAGGGCCTCGGTCAATCAATAGGGCTTAATTTGAGCTTTATACTAAAGATTAGGCACTCACCAGTGTTTTTTTATCTGTCCATGTTCTACGAATTTTATTTCAACGCCCGCCATAACATCTCGTACAACAAACTTTCGAATTTCCTTCAAACTGAACCCGCGATTTTGACTTAATATACTTTATCAAAATTTTGACCGAATAAATTCACAACTAAGTTCACCGACTTGATCGCTCGCCCCTCCTAAATGGGCCGCAGCCTCACTTAGAAGGCCCGAGGCTCCTTCACAATTTTTCTGCTCTTCTCGCGGCCACGTCTCGATTCGAACTCTCGCTTTTTCACTCCAATTATGACCCCCTCCAGGCGACAAATTGGCCGAACCACGTGGAGTACTGAACATAATTTTAGTGGAGTCGCCAAAATTTCAAGAGAGGTCATTGCACGTTCCAAGCATTCCAAATAAATTTGTAATTTCATCACAGATGAAAGTTCAGTACCGTGGAAATGCTTGAAACCTGCAATAATTTTAACTACTTCAATGCAAGTTAGCAAAACCTTATATGCAAAAAAATAGGTAATTGTGAGACAGCCATTTCTTTAAAAAATTAACTTTCTCACAATTACGACAACATAGCAATCCAAAGTTCACTTGAGTCCATATTTGAAAATTTGTCAGCTTAATTCTAATCAGTTCAATGCACCTGGAAAAAACACTAAATCACTAATAAATTTCAATAATATAACATTCTCAATATTCCCCATATTACAATAACGTGAGTCAATTTCCATTTAAAAGTTTTTTTTAAGTTTATAATACATATTAGTGGAAACAAGATGGATCTTCAACATCATCAAATTAAAACTAAAAAATCAGAAGCTCACTGAAATGCAGACAAGTTCAACCAAGAAATAAACGAAACAATCGTTTTTTAAATGTAGGCTAGAATCATGATGAAACCAAGTTAGTTGTATTGAATTGGTTAAAATATATTTGGTCATTTAAACTAGTATTGGAATCGTTTTTTACCAACCCAGTTATCTCTAAAGCTTCTAAAATGTTCGATTGTCTGCCTTTGCCAATCAAATGCAGAAATTTAACATTTTCTCCAGCCTTGAACATGTGTCCAATATTGATGAGATGCTCTACAAAATTTGAATCTCCTTTTTTGGTTTTCCAATCCCTTATTTGTTGATTTATTCTACATTTGAAACTTCTACCGGTCTGACCCACATATTGTAATGCTTGTTATGTTTCTAATAAATGTGGTTGTGACAATTTCGTCTTATTATTCATTATGGATACCTTCAACAACATCGCCTTCGCCACTACAAAATAATGACTTATACTCCTTTAACTGGAGTCTTCAAGATGTAATCTACAAAAAAAATTGAGATTCAAAACAAATCAATTTATAATCCTCCACATACAAATAAATAAGCCTACAGTGAATATACTCTTCGATATCACTCAACCAGCTTTTTTTCAGTTCAATTTACAGTCCCTGTAACTACAGTACCTCTGTAGATAAGCAGCTGCAGGATACACTCGTAGTGGTGAGTGTACCGCGTTTACCATCACCGGACCAAGAGCCGAGCCGCGACCAGTCGATGGTACGTAGATAGGGAATATAGTCGTGTCGAAAATAGAAATACAATCTGATAAAGACGGCTGGCTACTGTTTGAATACAAAGAGTCCGCCTCCTCCAACGCTTTGATGCTGCTTCTGCTGTTTCTGCTGCTACTGCTGCTGATTCTACTGCTGATTCTGCTGCTGATGCTACGTCTCCACTACAAATCCATCTGCTCCACACCAAGGTGAGGTTATCTCCATCGCCGACATATTATTCATTCCTGGCTGCTTTCAGGAGTTCAACCAGCACACACCGTTTGCATTGTGGCCCAGCATTACAGTTCACTCTATATCTATATTTAAAGGTTTTGTATATAACTGTATAGTCTCAATTGTAGCCTACGTACGCACAACGAGCAGAATGCCTGTTTATTGGCAGGCCTGGATAAAGTATTGAAGGAGTATATATAAAAATGAATACCTGTTTATTGGCAGGCCTGGATAAAGTATTGTAAGAATATATATATATAAATATACAGATATTCTGCCCGTTGCGTATGTAGATTAAAATTGAGACTATACAGATATGTACAGTATTTAAGTCAATGTACAGCAGTACTGTATAGCAATAGCAATATGTATATGTGCCTATTAACATGTTAAGAGAGGTATTATATCTTATATATATTCTAATATTTTGTATAGTAGTATGCTATTTTTTCGTCCTTATTACCCTGTTACCATGTAAACATGTGTAACAGGCAAAATCACAGTTTTACTATATTACTATAATTTTACTATATAGCAATACTGTATATGTGTCTCTTAACGTGTTAAGAGAGGTATTATATCTATATTATATATATTCTAATATTTTGTATATTAGTATACTATTTATATAGTCCTTATTACCCTGTTACCATGTAAACATGAGTAACAGGCATAATCACAATTTTTCAGGGCAAGAAGTAAAATTGGGAACCCTCTTTGTTTAAGCGTATTTCCTTCCTTGCAAGTTTGATTTTTTTAATTGTTTATGAAATACTTCATAACACATAATAAAATTATTTTTGGCTCTAAAATCTCGAACAAAATTTAAAACCATTATTCACTTTTTTGGACTATTGAACAGTTTTAGTGCTTCGTTATTGAAGTTAGCATCTAAATTTATATTGATGTTTTGGAAAGAATTAGGAATTATTGTACTTAAAAGAAAAATGTTTAGTTGATCATAAGCTATAAAATTTAGATTTTTTATTGAAAACTAGTAAAGAAAGCAGTAGTGGTCTGTTGTATCTCTACTTGATTGTGTTTTGTAATGAATAGATAAATAAATAACGGTTGAATCAATAATAATTGAATGAATGAGAAGTACAAAACATTTCTCACATAATAAGAATCTCTTACAACTAATAGGAAGGTTTGCATCCCAATCCTATGTTGATGCTGTAAGGGATGGTACAAGAATCACAAGTATTTAAGTCAAAACAAAGGTACTTCCTGTCAAATTAAAACAATCTACCCGCAAGAATGTCCAACAAATGACAATCACAACAGTAAAAGAGGTTTCAAGCCTTGCAGCGTTAGCATGACCCTCAACCCGATTTCTCACCAGTTGGTGCAAGAGTCTCAACTTCACCGATGACCAGCAAAACATCCGAAAGCTTCCATCTGTTTGAACAGGTTTCGAGCGATTCAAGATCGAAAGCAACTAATCTGAGGTCAACGCGACCTGGTGACAAGAAATTGTCGATCGCCGAATGCCGCGAAGGTGCATTAGAGATGTCGGCAGCAGCCTAAAGGCAAGAAAATTAATCAGTCTTCAAACAGGTCTCAAGCAGAAAGGTTTTACATGGCACCCGTCCAAATTCGTATTAATATCCACTGGTTATCCACCATGTTAATTAACCTACATCTTATCGCATGTCCTTGGAGAGTAAATAAACGACTGGAAGTGTTCTGATGGGTTGACAGATTTAGAACAAAATAAGTCAGATCAGCTGCCCGGTTCGAAAAATGTCTTATAGATGTAGGTAGACAGTAGACATAAGGCATTAGACAGTAGGCAGGCCTACTCGGTTGAGAACGTATACACATGAGTGTATAAAATATTTGTTCAGACGAAGCACCGTGGCACATCGTTCACCAAGCTGGAGTGCCTCAGGACCCAATACTAGGGCCATTGCTTTTTATGTTATATATCCAACAATTGAGAAAATATTTAGTTGATAAAGGGTTTTATAGTGCACAAGAGTTCCTTTCACATCAAAATTAAACCTCACCTCAACTAATTGATATAGTAATTATGCTAACTAGTGTATAAGATTGTATAATTGTTGATCTAACTTGTCTTATACTTCAAGACTTATAGTCTTCAAGACTTTCGTAATTCACGAAAAAATCAGATTTCGATTTAAATCTTCAAATATCAATTGTATCCAGCAAACTTTCTATTTTAAAATTCTTATTTTCCTTAAACAGAATTTTTTTTATAATTTTGAATTCCTTTAATTGCTATCAGTTTATTTTCTTATTTTCCCTTCCCACCCAATTGTTCTGTATTACTCCGCTGTATCAATCCTCATCTTCTCCCCCCACACCTTCTTCCCATCCTGAACTTGATCTCAACCTTTTTTTCCTTCCTTTATCACATTCTCCCTCTCTGTTATATACCTCTCTTATCCACTACCTTTTCCTCATTCCTCTTCCACCCACTACTATTCTCTCTCTTGCCGGTGAGAACGTCGAATTCGGACGTTTTTACGAGCGCAGCCTTTACGTGACCCACGATATCAAGGTACAAAGCAGAGAGAGAGAAGAAAAATAAGAAGCAGTGGAAGAAAACAATCATGTGACAAATTGTGAGGCGCAAGGAAGTCACGTTGTCCGGCTTCCTGTACGATACAGAACGGTCCGGCTTTTCCAGACTATGCTGTGCCCTGTAGTTGTAGCTGTAGCCTGTAGTTGTTCAGATCTTGAGAATTTCTGGTAACAATGGCGGTCCGAATCATCACAATGTGAGGTTATGTTGAATGTGACTGCGTTTCAGTTCATTCAAGAATCGTCGGAACCATTGTTCTCCACTATTTGTGACACGTACATGAGTCAAGTCTTCACATTCAATGTGGAAGTATTAATCCTGTACGCCATTTTGAGTGTCAAGCATTCACCTTGAGTGTTCATTCTGGTAACAGGAAGGGGTCACAGGGGTGAAGTTTTGAAGAACGTGGGAACTGATGTCATAATAAAACACCTTACTCGTTACATTATCCATTGAAGAGAAATTTTCCAAGAGAAATGCTTCCAGCTCACAAATGTATCACTACTATACATCTTCAATGCACATCCATTGTTCATCTTTCATAGATTTTTAAATAGCTTTGAGAGACTAGAACATATTATCTGCATTGAAAGACTAGAACGAGCGACCTTAAAATTATTGCATAATGTCGAAAAAATACTGAATTTGAAAGTAATGAATGTTGAAATGAGGAGAATTCGGTCTTTTACACTTTTCGATGACAAAATATCACAGAAAAGGAGAAACTTGTGCAGTCACTTCCATAGGATGTTATAACCTTCGATATATAAGAAGTGTTCTTATAATATCTTTGGTTATAACTCAAGGGAATACCTTTGGACGCGCAAAATTACAAAAGACATGTTGGAAAACGAGGAAAAGATTGTTCCCATAAAATGTTCAACCTCATTCTGAAAGTGCAAAAGAGCAAGAAGAAAAAATATCAAAGAAAATCACTGGTTAAGAAGCAATTCGAAAAAGTTGACACAAGAAACTACTTGAGGGTGTTTAGAGGTTTATTACAATAATCTTTCACAGCTATTTCAATAAGTGAATATTTCTCAAAATCTATGCATTGTCAAGGTAAAATTATATACTCTCATTTCATTGACTTAGCACTCTAGAAAACGCTAAGAAAACAATCTCAATCATTGTATCCAATGAGAGTGTTTTTTTGGTTGCAGAACATAAAATTATCTCCAATAAACCATCCATGTTCTGCATGTAAGCAGATTGCTACAGTTTTTCATGTTATTTTCCTATTTACTTGAAAATTTAACTCTCGATACACCGATTTTGTATTATTATTGTTCTCTATAATATATTAAGAAGATATTATACAGGATAGATAATATTAAAATACTTTCCATGTTCTGCATATAGGCGGAGTGCTACAGTTTTCATGTTTTTTTTTCTATGTACGTGAAAATTCAACCCTTGATACAACGAATTTGTATTATCATTGTTCTCTATATATCAAGAAGTAATCTATATTATACAGAATAGATAATAAAACCCGTTCATCTCTGGTTGTTTCTTGCCTTCTTCTAAAATCAAAATACATCACACTAATTTTTTAATACATCTATTTGATAATATTGAATATCTTCAAGCATTATAAAGAAATTCATTTTGCAATCCATTTTTAGTACGGTGCAATTAGACCAAAAAACGGCCTAACCTCAACATCCAAAGTAAAAGTTTCCCTCCAGCTGCAAATTGTTCTATATGGTCCACATATTGTTTGGTAGAAAGTTACACTATTTTCAGCGTCGGGTCTAGGGAGGAGGGGGGTTAAGTGGGTGAATTTGTAGTTTTTATCAGTTTTTCTCAAATATTTAGAATAATAGGATCATTATTGTACAGAATTCTGTCCCCTTTACCTTTCATAGGAACAAAAACTCATTTTGAATTATCTTTACTGATTTATAAGCAAAAAACTAAAAATTTGAATCTTTCAACTCCCCCCCCCCCATCAAACTTTAATTAGGTCCCCCCCCCATTAAACTTTAATTAGGTCTCACCCCCCCCCCACACACCATGCTTGAAGACTTTTGGTATGTTATTACCCAGGGTAAGAGGAAGCGATAGGCGAAAAAATACATTCCTCTATCAATTGATCATTTCGATGACCATATTTTTGTCTAATTTGTAATTTGACTGGGCTACTAGGCCTGTGAAGCCTGTTTTCCCTTTGAAAGAGCACCCCTTGAAAGGGTGTTGGGGTTGTCATTTCTTCAAGGACTTATCACTCACTGGTAACCACTGGCCACCAAAATTGCAATTTGCATTTATAATACACAATCCTGCATAAAAAATTAGTTTCTATAGCCGTAATGTGATATTTTTTCAAAAAAAAATCTAAAAAATACGAAAATTGCCTACTTTTACACCCTCCATAGCTCTGGAACCGTTCACTTTAGCAAGATTAAGCAGAGACCATTTTAGTTTGAAATTTGATGCAAATTATTTTTGTATAGGACACGTTTTTAGCTAAACCGCATAGTTTTCTAAATATTTGAGAAAAACTGATAAAAACTACAAATTCACCCACCTAACCCCCCTCTCCACTAAACCCGACGCTGAAAATGGAGTAACTTTTTACCAAACAATATTTGGACCATATAGAACAATTTGCAGCTTGAGAGAAACTTTTACTTTCGATGTAAAAAGAAATTTTCAATCAATCAATCAAAAGAAAGAAGAAAATTTAAAAAGAAAACAACATATATGGGAGAGAAATATTTCAAAATGCTGCCCAGAAACTTAAAGTTGTTAAAAGAGATAAGAATTTTCAGAGTGAATCTGAAGGAATATCTGGTAAGCTTGTCATTGTACTCTTTTCAGGAATTTGTTCAGGGATAATTTTAAGCTGCTGTTGATTCTTGATTAATTGTATTGTATTTGGTCAAGTATTTTTTAATTTATGTGACACTATTCAATGTATTTGTAAATTTGTTGAATAAAGATGATTCAATCAATCAATCAATCAAATGTTGAGGTTTAGGTCTAATTGCACCGTACTATTTTATCTCAGGTTCCTTTCCTATCTTGCTTTTTAAATTCAATGAATTGTGCTAATGTTTTCAAACCGATGCTGCTATACAGACAACTTCCAGTTTTTTTTTTTTTTTTAGTTGATAAAGCTTTTTATAGAGTACAAGAGTTCCTTTCCCAACAAAATTGAGCCTCACCCCAACTAATTGATATAGTAATTATGGTAACTAGTGTATAAGAGTGTAATTTTGTTGATCTGACTTGTCTTATACTTCCCAACTGGAGTCTCCAAGACGTAATCTATACAAAAAAATCTAATAGCAAGAATACGATTTAACGCTCTTCTTGAATTGTGTTGTTATTCTTGAGTTGTTTGTTTTTTTGTAGCTGTGTTACTCGAATATCGGTAGCTACCGATGTTGTTTCTCAAGGGCCGATGTTCTTCCTCAGTACACGGCACTTCGATTGATCTTATTGGCGTTGCCGTTCAGTTATCCGGTATGCAAATTACAAAACTTTATTCTCAATTAATCACTAATGGCTTTATCTCTTAACGATCTCTGTTCTACAGGCTTGTTGCCATTTCGGGATTCGAATATCTCGGCAGTGGACGGCCGTGTTACCTGACAAGGAAACCTGATAAATGAAAGGATGAATGAAAGGGGGAAGGATGAGGGGAAAGGGAGGAGGATTATACGGTACAGGGATTAGTTGTAGTAGCTCCTGAAAAAGAATCGGGAGCTCTGCGGTTTTAACATGAGTGTCATTACGGAATGCTCCGAATCTAATTTATTCTTTCTTTTCTTCTTTGAACAACTTCAAGATGGTTCATTGATCGGTGCTGATGAATGATTATGATCAGGCAGATGAAGATGTAAGATTTCACGGTGCAAGTCTTTAGGAATGTGGCATGTTTTTCTTATTAGTATAATTATTGGTAACACGTATATCAAGTTGGGTAGAATATTTTATAGTCGAAAATTATTTAATATGACAACTCATTAATAAGTAAAGGATTTTATTGGTGGGGAGATTCTTACGGGTAGCTCCACCTCGCCGCTTGAGCCATGTTTTTGGAAACCTACAATTCTAGGTGGGTTCCGAACCACCAGGAAGTGATTTTACAGCAGAGAACAGAGTCCTTGTTGCTGGCCAATCCAATCGGACACCCTTAAAGGGCCCAGGAGAACGTAGCTTATCTAATCTGATTGAACAGATACCTGCTTTGGCTCACGGCTGTCACTTCCCGGAGATAATGGGCATGAAAGAATGAAGCATTAGTCTATTCTAATTGCAGCTCACCAATAATTGAATTCTCTAACTCATTAATGTTGAGCCTCCGTGTACAGACTGCTAACTAATGCCTAATACCTAATAACTAATACAATACAAATTGCTGGCTTAAACAAGATGCTTAGTTTGTGGGTGAAGATCAGTGATGTATTTATGAAGGTGGGGGTAGAGGATTGATGTTAACGCTCTAGCCACTTTATAGTAAAGGGATAAAAGAAAGAGCACTCATAATATTTATGAAGAAAATAAAGTCCATGACTGATTTCTCTCAAAACGGGGGCCTAACCTTACCTAAAACTATATTATAAATGATTCTAAGCAACAAATTTAATTATTTATTATTTCAACCGACATTTTGTGTCACCGTAAATTTGTCATTGGAAGATCCTCATTGTTTCAATAGAAAAAATTGGATCAAGCCTACCTATGAAACAATTTCAATATTTTTGACCCTCACCTAACCTGATTGGTGTACCGTGAAGTACTGTACTTGGAAATTTTTTGAAAGGGGTTGAAGGGTTGCATTTTTTGAACATTTTCACCCTAAAACCACATTTTCAGCGATTCTAGACAATGGCATCTATAAAACTTTTATCAAAAGTTTTTTCTCAAGGCTTGTTAATATTACAAAATTTCTTTTGTCTCTGAGGGGTCATCTATCATCCTAATCTCCCCTTTTGTTTCGCCACTGGTACACACGATGGAGAGTGTGAGCAAAACTAAGATAAAACTAACGCTAAAGCTAACCAGAACACTCTATGAACCTACCTACTCTACAGCATCAATTCATTTTGCTTTCAGAGCAAGCAGCTGAATAAAGTGTTCAGTTTAGCGTTAGGGTTATCGAAGGTCCTCGTTAACGTAGTTTTTCTGAAGCTATCTTCTATCAATACCAATATTACCATACAAAATAATATACAATCACCTAAGAGAGAGCAGTCGATGTTTTTGAAAAAGTTTACCTTTCATGAGCTATAAAGTGAATGCCTAAGAGTAAAGTCAAGTTCGTTAGCTACAGTGAATATGATATGAAATGCATTGAAGTTGCTGGGACGTACAATTACCAGGAGCTGATGATACTCAAGTGAGTTGTGGTGAGCCTTGAACATACAGTGGTACTCCATGGAGTCAAAACCACTGCTTGTCTGCTATCAACAACACTCACTCGCCCTTGCAACCCTCAAATGATGATGTTCCAGCTGTTATTTGGCATTTGAAGTGTTAGGTTCACTAAATAGTGAAGTGGATAAACTTGGCAAGAAATAATTTGCATGTAATTCTGGTCTACTCTTTAATAGCAGTACTTCCTTGTTCTTAACAAGACCGATTTATTTAGTAGATACTCAAAGAATATTCAAATTCTGTACTGCATTCTAAATTTTCAAAAATTCTCGGTGAAAAGCTACATCCAAACCATTTTTTCTCAAAAAAAACCCCTATTTTAAAGAGCTTGTTCGGGTGCAGTAAAGATAAAATATTGATATCTGATATAAAAGTAGAGTTTATACATTGAACTACGGTGATTGTAATGCCTGTTATGTGGGTCAGACTGGTAGAAATTTTAAACGTAGAATAAATGAACATATTAGAGATTGGAAACCTCAAAAAGGAGATTCAAATTTTGCAGAGCATCTCATTACTGATGGACACAAGTTCAAAGCTGAAGAGCATGTTGAATTTCTGCTATTAATCATACTGAAGACTTCCGCAATGGCGCTTATTGACAAGAGCAATAGAGGAATTCGAATTCTCTGAGAAATACAAGTTTAGAAAATTATGTTCCGTACATTTGTCAATTTGATAGAATGTCAGTTCCTTCAAAACCAATTGCAAAAAATTTTAGTTTCAATCTGGTTCCTCTTCAATGTCAATGTCGAATCTAACGGCGCGAGTCCTCGCAGAATTTTTTATAGAGCAGGTGATCCTAGGTAGAAGTTTAATATAATATAATATATAAACCGCTTTTCATTAATGTGGAAACCTTTGCTATCTGTATAATATGCAATTGTCTTATACAAATATGTGCAATATGTAATTGTCTTATACAAATCAAATAATGAGTTCTAATAATTCGTCTAATTTGATTCGAAGGTGGTAAAATAAATTAAATTCTCTTTCTTAAAAAAATCTATACTTTATCTTTTTGCTTAAATTTTTATTTGTAAATTTTTTGTTTTTAAGTTAAAAAATTGTTTATCTTTTCTTGTATAAATCAAATACAATAATATAAATCTAATAATTCGTCCAATTTCATTTTGTAGTACACCAGGAAATCGTCTTTTATAATTCGAATACTACGATTATAATAATTCGTCTAATTTAATTCGAGAGTACACGAGGACTGCGCTGTTATGTAGGCCTAACGGACAGCTTATCGTCTCGCTGATAGAAATTTCCTCTGGATTTGTGAGAAACAAGCAATGTTGAATTTAACAGGTGCTGTGGCTGATTTATGCGTCAGCATGAACACACTTCAACGTCACGTACGAATGCTATGCATGGTTTGGTCACGCGGACTTATTTTTGAAACTTATACAAACCTGTAGAATGAATTTGACAAACATATCAATCGACAATCGATTTGAGCGCTGTAGAAAACTGTCAATGACAGTGTATGATTGGTGGGGAAGTCTGTGTTTATCATAAATAGGCCTCTGAAATTCCTATCCCATTTCCATTTCCAATTCCTACGTTTTACTTCAATATAATGTTGGGAAGTGATGGTCGTGAGCCGTAGCAGGTATCTGTTAGGATTAGATAAGCAACGATCTCCTGGGCCATCTCTGTAAGGGTGACCGATTGGATTGCCAGCAAAAAAGACTCTATTCTCTGCTGTGAAATCACTTACCTGTGGTTCGGAACCCACCTAAAATTGTAGGTCCACCATTTCTTCAATAATATGGCTCAAGCGGCGAGGTGAAACGCTATGAGAAAATAATTTTAAAAAAATAGATAAATGATATAGCTAGAGGAGAATAAAGTAAAGATATAAATAATAAATACAGATGATTAGAAAGTGATAAAAGATCAAGAAAAAACTCAAATTTATCATCTATTGGGAATTCGAAACTCTGACACACAGTGTCAATAAGTAAACCCTACTACGTTCCTAAAAAGTCATAATTCAGTACCATTGTCATAAACAATGACTCCGAAAGAATAAGAACTTCAAGGCTGTGCTGAAGAAGAAGCTTTCATGAGCAGGGGATTTGCACAGCCCCCCTCCCCCCCTCTGTATGCCCTTGGGATGGAAGAGCCACATTGATGCTGGCTGGTAAAGGGGAGTGTATGCAAATTACACGCTCGGTAACCATGGCAACGGGGCACGCTATCGCTACCAGACTCCGTTGTCACTATCATCATCAACATCATAATCATCGTCATCCGTGGGAGTGTTTTCATCCCCCAGAAATCTCTCCTTCTTGCGAAGCCCAAAGAGGGCATTAGTCTCTCGTTCGCGACAACACCTACCATGCTATAAAACCGTCAACACCAGCCGGTCCACAGTCTCACTGCCAGCGGCATAAGCTACTAATCATAGCTATGCTGATGATTATGAAGACAAATGAGAAATCTCTTAGGTAGTCTTCTTTTTCCATTTGTCAGAAGCATTCCTGAGAAATATTTCTGTGCCTATGTAGAAAAGGTTTTATCGTTAGTTCTGATTTTTCAAAACTGAATGTATTTGGTTCCTGTTTGAGTATTGATGTATAGTTACATAAAATCATGTAATCAAGACATAAAGAACAGGAGTTTTCAAAATTTTCATGGAATCTAATTGTCGATCAATCGTATTAACCAATCTGTCTGATTAGTTACACTAATATAGCCACAATATATTATTACTGACTATACTATACTATTACTGACACTAATATAGCCCATTATGTTACAAAAACTACTTTCTTGCTAATTATGCTCACATGAGTCCGAGACTTACGTGCGTGATGAGTGGATGATGATTATGTCATGAATAAGAAATGTTATCTTCAAGGTTATGTAATGTTATGAAGTTAAGGTGATTATGTCAACAGTTAAAGATGGGATTCGAACCATCAAGTAAGTGACAATAAAGCAGATTACGCCATGTTGTATGTGATCTAAACATCAAAGAATAGGAGTTTTTGAAGTATTTATGGAACTTAATTGACAATTTTCTCAATTGTCTAATAAGGTAACCACTACAGTATTTGGTTTTCAAATCAAGAAGCCATATTTCTCAACCTATCCTTCATTCCTCCCTCTTATTTCTCTGACTATGGTTTTTCCTTCATAAAAACCCTCCTTCTAGCAAAAAATGTCAATAAATCTAATTCAGACACTTATTTGCACTCAGGTACTACACAATGTAAACACATTCTACGATAACATTGAAAGATCTGTCTCTACACTATTCTGCAATATTGTATTTTGAAGATTTGTGAAAGCCTCAATTTTCAATCAAGAGACCAATAACCATCAATTCAAAAAATAGATTTCAAATCAAATTTGTGGCTCCTGTAACTAACAATGGTCCAATTTACTACCCACATTTTAAAACCTGCACTCATCTGCAGGACTTAAACGAAGTTAAAGTTCAATTGACAGGCTCTTGATGAGGGACGTTGAACGAAGAATAGGCTCTAATATGGATTGAACTGCTGCGAGGTCTTTGGTGGTTGCAGCATGGACTCTCTATATACTCTTGCAGTGTGTAGTCTACCGAGGATGACAGTATAGTGCGACTTCCACCCCCTTGACAACAGCAGGCCTACCTCAGGGGGACAGAGAAGATAATACCAGCCGCCTTGTAAGCTTGTTAGAGCCTGATTGATTAGGGTTAGGTTAGGTTAGGAGTAGTGAGGCTACTGGAACGGTGGTGGATTCAAATTTGGCGCGGGAGAGAGAACCAGAGCCAGCCTCTCTAGTAATGCGTTCATCGATGCATTAAATTGCAAGGCTTAAGGCTTCAACGCGTAGATGGTGGATGGTAGAAGGGACAGAGCCTGTAGTTGTCGTCAGCTCGCACGGTATTTGACATTTTAATGATTGTTGTGCTCAACCCCTTAGTTGATTAGGACTGCATTCACACCGCAAATTGCGGCATTGTCGGCAGCGCGGGGATTTTACGCGCCAACGGTCGCCGCCAATCTCCTTCATTCCCGCCCGTCGGCAATCACCAGCGCGCGAAATTCGGACCAATCAACGCCCGCCAAATTAGCGCGCGCTTCCTCCCGTTCCCGCCAACCTAATCGGCTCATTTTCCAAACTTCCCACTGAAGTTTGAGCCTCTGCGAAACACGTGAGCGCGGCAAAGATTTGCATACGGTTTCTGTATCACGGCAAGTTGGCTGATGTCTATGTTGCCAGACATCGCGGCTGACGATATTGAGTTTCCACTGAATGAGCAGCATAGTTGCCTGCCACCTATGAGGTGTTATTGCATAGCTGCTTCAGATTGAGAAGGGTGTTCACACAATAGAGAAGCTTCAATGCAGTTTTGATTGGGGGAATCGATTTGAAAGTTTTCAAAGTATTGAAAGATAATCAACCGATGAACAATAATAGATAATTCATTAATAATAAAATTGAGTAAGACTGATGTCTTAACCACTTTTTTCATGGAAACACAAGGTAGGCCTATGAATAGGAAGGTATGAGAGATATTTTTGTATAATTTTTGTTTGATTATCATAAAAAACATGAGATACTCTTTTCGACTGTCACGTTATTTCCAATCCCAATCAATGCAACTCCAGCAGTTGGATTCAGTTTATATTCACTAAAGCAGTTGATATGATTAATATTGATGATGACTTGATAGTCAAAATTATAATATTCAATGTTTTTATAATAATTGAAATGGTTGTAATAACGTCAGCCTGACTAATAATGAATGTTTCTCTTAACATCATCATCACAAATAAAATCAACAATAACAATCATCTATCACTCATTTTTTCTTTGACTATTTCTTATCATTGATTGATTTCCACTGTAGCTGTTTGTGTTAAGTTTTAAGTAGCAATATAGAAGGGGGTAGTAATATAGAATTACTGTAGTGTAGTGTGAACAATCCATTTTCCATTCCGGAAGGAGGAGTAGGGGATAATTTTATCCAACACTTCCACTAAGTACCTGATCGCTTACAACATAATGACATATCCATTATGATTGCTGATGCTTGTACAAAATGCTTTCTCTTACCTACCGTGTTTATTTGCAATCACCCATGTTACCGTTATCTTCGCGAAGTGAGATCGACTGAGGTCATACTCGCGGGGAAAGAGAAAGAAGAATAATTGAAGAAGGTTAATTGAAACAGTTTTCATATTCAAAGGAGAAGAGGGTGTGGAGACGAGATAAGGGCGAATAACTGGATGCAAATGGAAGAGAGGAAGAAGAAGTGCGGTGGAGGAGACTGGGAGACGAAGAAGGAGAGAAGGAGGAGTAGAAAGATGATAAAGAAGGAGAAGGAGGATTACAAAGCATGATCTGCCCACGACTTGCCACTGTGTTACCATTGCTGAGAGTCTAGAAGGTGGTCCATCCCACTCACATCACGCTGCCCAGCTAAAGCATGAGGATGGGCCTTTCGATACTTGATCTGCTGGGATTGCTTTGCGAAACCAACAGTTCAACACTGCAACAATAGAAAGTTCATTGTAACTTTAAGTAACTTCAGTATCAATGGCTGCGATGTGAGACTGTTCAAGTACTAAGTAGTTTGGAGTGTGAGGATCATGTAGAGCCAATAGACTAGGTATCATACGATGTCTAACGACTGACATCCTGAATCCCGAATTAATCCTCACTCGAATATCCCTGGCCTCATTTTTCAAAATTTTATTTTGCCTGTTACTCATCCGGTGGTTCGGAACCCACCTAATACTGTAGGTCCAACTCATAAATCACCATCATCCAACTCATTACCCACGCACAGGTCTCAGACCTATGTGGGCTTCATCCTCAAAAAAAAAAGTTAATAGATAAACCTTGGAATAACCTTGATAACTTATCACATTTTTCTCTGTAACCTAGCTTTCCAATCCCGTTTCTTCCCATTTAAACTATCATTTTAATTTTAATATGATTCTTGACTTCTTTTTTTTGTCCATGTTATCACCTATTTGTCATTCATTTCCATCTCTACCTTGCTTTTCTTCTACATTTATTTTATTTATTTATAAACACTCAAATACTGTACGTATTATTTTATAGATATTTAAAGAGAATGTTATGAAAAGTCTCTTTTCCAATTATGATACTCTATTATAATACTTTGTGTCGGGGTAACATTCAACAATTGATTATTTTTTATCAACTCAATTTCATTTTTTCATGAAGTGTAATGATTCATTTAATATTTAATTAATTTAATCATTGATACAGTCAAAATACAGCTAATTGTAAAGAAGCAACAGGCTTATAGCCCAAAACTGTCCCTATTTCTTAGTTTTTACATGAGTCTAAATATTTGTACTGTAGTTTTGATATAACTTGGCAGCAGTATGTTGGGTTCAGATATAGCATGTCCCTTCTGCTACACGCTGCCAAGTTATATGAATACTACAGTAAGTTATGTTTACGTTTATAATTTGTATTTTCTTCTATTTGACTTCGAAATCAGTGTCTTTTTTGTTCCCATTTGCATTATTTAGTATGTCATTTGTTCATAATTTCCTCAAATATTCCAAATAAAATGCAATTAGTTCCACTCTATTACTTTTTCAACTCAATCATCCTTCTTATATTAGTCTTAGCCTATTCCTTCCCTGTTTTAGTATTGTTTCTTTTCTTCTTTTATAAAATCACTTCCCGGTGGTTCGGAACCCACCTAAAACTGTGGATCCAACTCATCAATCACAATCATCCACTTAATTACCCACGCACAGGTCTCAGACCTATGTTGGCTTCTCCCTCCGAAAAAATGAGCTATAATATATTACTTTCTTTGTAGTGGTGAAGGTGATATTGTGGAAGGTATCCATAAAAAATAATTGAAGTTGTCACAATCACATTTATTGGAAAGGTCTGTGATTGGCTGAAGGCCATAACAAGACACGTCCACTGGTGGGAGGAGCAACAAGCCAAAATAAGCGTCAAAATCAAGAACCAAAAACTGTGAACACATAGAAAGCAGCAAACAAGAACAAAACGCGAGTAGGCTAGATTAAAAAACATTGAAAACTGAAAAATTGAAGCTAAGTGAAATTCAGTCAAGGTTAAAACTGAGAAAACGAAAATAACGTTATTGAAATGTGGGGCAGAATTATGATAAACCATATTTAACCAATTCAATATAACTAACTTGGTTTCATCATTATTCTGGCCTATATTTTAATAATTATACTTTCGTGTTTTTCTCAGTTGACCTTGTCTGCATTGCATTCAGCTTCAACTTTCTAATTTAAAAATCTTTAAATTCTAGCCTAATTGTGTATTGTTCCTGTTTGTTGCTTTCTATGTGTTCACGGTTTTTAGTTCTGATTTTGACACCTATTTTTGCTTGCTGCTCCTCCCACCAGTGGGCGTGATTGTTATGGCCTCCAGCCAATCACAGACCTTCAATGGAGGTCAATCTATCAGAGACACTTTCTCCCTCAGCCAATAGTATCATCCTGTGTTTACTAATTGACCAATAACTTGTCCTTGAAGTTATAGTATTCTAGCTGAAACAATTTCCAATTTATTTAGGGGTTCCCATACATATGGACCACCCTACTGTATTCAGCTACTCTGTATTTCAGTTTTAGTTTATTTGAGATCGATAATTTTGTAAAAACCGAAACAAGTATCTCACTGTTTTCAATAAATGTGATTGTGACAACTTCAAGTTTTATTATCCATTATGGATATCTTCCACAATCAGCTTCGCCACTGGAGTGGCCATAGCCATTATTATTATTATTATTATTATTAGCTTCGCCACTACGGAGGTAATTTAATGATAAAGGAAGACAGAAAACGTTATTTTTAACCACGCTTATAGTCTGTTCAACGAGCCTACGGAGTGACCCAAACAAACTTTGCATGTGTGTAAGGAATTCCGAGAATTGTATTGGTATCGGTCGGTTGGCCTATTCATACTCATTGCCACCTACAGTTCATTCTTAACAACTGTTGTCGCACTTCCAGCTTGTGAAATAAATAATAATTATTATTAGATTATAAATTCAGTTATCAAGTCAGTATTTTCATTTCAAATGTATAGGTAAAAATTATTCAATCGAAAAATTTATGAACAATTCTAATAATAGTGATACCAGTGATTGCTGAATGTTTGGATGCATTACCTATAAGCATTTAAGGTGAGAAAATAGCCATCTTATTCATATAATTCATTAATCTCATGTATCTATTTCCATTTACAATAAATAATAAGTATTATCCAAGTAGCTGACTGAAAATGATTATTGAAAGTCGTTTTCAAAGGGTAGGCCTGTTGCCTGTTGCCCTATCTGTGAATCGGGCTCCGTTGAGTCTCGGCTTGCACGCACGCACATGTTTGTTTACTCCACTCCATAGGTTCGCTGAACAGACTATAGTTATATTATATGAGAGTAAAACCAGATAAATTATCTAGGAGTTGCGGAAATCGCTAAATACTTATCCGTAAAAATTTGACAAAGATCCAAATTCTGTCAAATTTGAATAGTGTGCTGGTTATTTGAAGCTTTTTGAATGTGACGATAGAAGAGTGACAAATAAATTGATTGGTGAATGCTATCGTATGGGTTACTGGCTATTTGCAATCCGGGAACAAGTGGAATGAGGGTTAACCAACGGCTGTGACATCTGTCCCACTACCAGATGTTTCTAAGTGTCATTTATTTGACCTTGACCCCTGTCCATTCACCCTTGACTTCGTTGGGGTCCCATTACGAGACCGAGCTTGATTTAGCGCTCAACACATCTAAAGGAGATGGATAATTCCTTCTCCTGCCTGCTAACTGCTTCCTAGATTGCAACTGGCAACTTGTTACAATCAGTCCAATTACATTAGTGTTGGGTGTTCGGCTGATTTATTAAATTTACGGTCAGTACGGTGGGAACTGAAGAAAGCAGTCACAAACTACCTCACTCCTCGTTTGTGTAGTACGCTTATTGATAAAAAAAAAACAGAACAGGTCTTCAGTCACCTACAGTCGTAATCGGTCGGCTATGGTTCTATATTATATAGACCCACATACAGTAAAAATTGGATATTTTTTCAAATGTTAATTTGAGACAATGAAAATATCAAATTGCATAAAAGTCGGGATTTTACAAGAAAAACCCAATTAAAATTTTAGTTTTTTTTGCAACTAGATCAATTTGAAGCTTATGTTCATCCAATTAAGAATAAATTCATCCAAAATAAAAATGACATTACTCGACCAAGAGTCTTACATTTATGTGGGCATCATCAAAAATATTAAACATTTTTTAGTCGGAAATATGATTTTACCCATTTTTATTTGATTCAAATTGATGACGACCATGGTCTAAGTAATTGACCATGAAATACTACGTTTCCAACTACACAATAATGATTCATGATTTTATTTTTTGTAGATTACTTCTTGGGAGACTTCAGTTACGGAGTATAAGTCAGATCAACAATTATTGTACAATCTTATACACTTGTTTACAGCATTAACATAATTACTGTTACGGGTTCTAATTGCTAAAATAAGGCAGGCAACACTAAAGTTCACACATGCACTTTATTTACACAAATTAGTCTATTTACACAAATACATTGTAAGTTCAATTAATTAAATAAGACAGATCAGCAAATGACAAGCTAATACTTATTTTCAGTAATTATTTACAAGAATTAATGAATAAATAATTACAGGCTGATCAATAATAAAATAAACAGTACAATAATGTGGAAAGAAATCATAAAAAAAAACAACTAATCACTTACAAAAAACACAATCCAATTCGTTATTTGACAGTCCCAAATAATATCACTTGACACAACGTCTTTAAACTATTAGAAAGCTGCTTAAACAGTAAACACTTGTCTCTGCACTTGAGACTGTCTAGACTGAATAAAGCACTGTTTACTCCACTGGCACTGGATTGTCTCTTCTACGAGATCTGTAATACAATCTGTCACGCAGGTTTGAAAACTGACTCACTGGTTCACGTGGACTCCTTTATATTGCTGTTGTAGTTCTATAATTCCAAGAATTGTAGCTCACCAGACACTTCGAATGCTTAGACTATAGGCCTCGATTGTTCAAGAAGAATGTAGAATTGACGAGTAGATCAATTGAGTGAGAGAGTTGCAGACTTGAAGAATAAGAATGACAAAGACATCTAAGGAGAGAGAATTAGAAGATTGGATGAAGATCGGTCGAAGTCACGTCCAATCATAAAAACAATAGAATGATTTAAATAGAACAATTGCGAATAACTGCTTGTTTGCTTTTGTTACATTACCATATAAATTAGTTGAGGCTTACTTTTGATATGAAAGGAACTCTTGTACACTATAAAAAGCTTTATCAACTAAATATTTTTTCAATTGTTTTTTTAATATTTCTATATTTTTCAAGACTTTCTAAAAAGTGCGGTTGCTTGTTGTAGAGTTTCCTACCAATACAACTGATAGGTTTTTGTATGAATAAGCTGCCATTGTGACTCACCAAAAGATAATCTCTTCGGTATATTGCATAATTAATAATTATTCTCAAAATGATGGCTTTAGGCCCATCACTTCTGTACAACGTATTGGAAACTCATTCTTAAGCCGCGTCTCCACCAACCGAACATGCTCGGCGAACAGTGTCCGCTGGAATTATCTGATGTCGCCGAACATTGCTTTGTGTTGGTTTGGTGTGGACGCCTTCTCGAACATTATGATCTGTGTTGTGGATGTAGTGGCGGGACCCTGTTATTGGTCGTCAATGTTCGCTCACATTCCGAACATTTCAGTTGAACTCACGAACATGTTCGGCAACCCATATGTTTAATGTTTGTCCATTTTTTGTGTTGACAACAATGTTCGGCAGACATGTTCGGTTGGTGGAGACGCGGCTTTACAAAAAATAGAAGTTTATAAACCTTTTCCACCTTCTAACCGCGTTTTTTAGAATGAAAATATATCGATTACTCGCAATTAAAACTGAAACTTCACTTTTGCTAGTAGAAAAAATCAAACTAGTAGTTTATTTTTTGATTGCTATAATACAACCAGTCTTGAAATCACTGCGTCTTTAAAAAGCTATAAGGAAAATATCAGAGAGTGTGTGGGTGCTACAATGTCACAGTAATTATAGCTGCAAATACTTACTCCGCCATTGTCTAGCTTCATAACCAGTTTCACATTTGCGCAATGAAATGATACCGTACTCACTTCTAAAATAATTTTAATTGCCTACACGCTCTCAAACTACGTGTTCTGTATTATTACATTGAGCATACTATCCTATCACCTTTACACTATTCTACGCAAGCCTCTAAAAATATTTTTTGCGTAAGGTAGGCTTATTCTTTATATTTTATAAAGCTTACACATTATATTTGAAAAGAATAATTGTACGAGATTAATTTTTTATTTTTATTGCAGATGATGCCCACATGAATTAGGAGACTTGTGCGTGGATAATGAGGTAAATGGGTGAATGATGAGAAATATCTATGGCTGGATGAAATTCGAACCCAAGGTTGCAGGGAATGAAGCCAGCCAGAGCCCTATAGTATCACAGACAAGCGCTCCAACCAAATGCGCTACCAGAGCCGCCAATCATTCATACAGATCATCGGAAAAGTTATCACATCCAATGGAATTTGTGAAATAAATTTAGTAGATAAATCCAAGATAGATTGATACATCCAAGTTTCAGATAATTTTGAGAAAATATGGTATTTGCTGCGGTCTACAAAATATTCTCTGGAATAAGTATAAACATTGACTTTGCAATTGAAATTGACGCTTCGGAGTTCTATTTCTGATAATCATGAAGGCAGGGAGGACATACAGTTAATGATCAAAACTAAACAATTGAATTTTGTAATATGATATAACTAAATATGAGATAAGATTCATATAACGGATGTACTGGATAAAAAATGTAATCTGAGGCTACCTTGAATTTAACTATGAAACTATGAATAATGTGTCATAAAATATCAAGGAAAGTCGTCTTCATTTGTATTAGGAAATTATAAACACTAACAGATATATATTTAATTCACTTTCTTTGCTGTGGCGAAGGTGATATTGTGGAAGTCATCCATAATAAGACTTTAAGTTGTCATTAACACATTTATTGAAATCCGTTAACTCATTAACACATCCATTAACACATTAACATAATCCATTTGTTGAAATATTGAGATGGTATCGGTTATTACACCGTTATCAATCTCAAACTGAAACTACTAAAGTACAGAGTAATTATATACTAAACACAGAATGATACTATTGGCTGAGGGAGAAAGTGCCTCTAATATGCTGACCTTCATTGAAGGTCTCTGATTAGCTGAATGTCACGCCCACTGGTGGGAGGAGCAACAAGCAAAAAGAAGTGTCAAAATTAAGAACCAAAAATTGTGAACACATAGAAAGCAACAAACAAGAACAATGCACAAATAGGCTTGAATTAAAAAAGGTTAAGTTTACAAATTGAAGCTAAATTAAATGCAGTCAAGGTCATCCAAAAAAATTGAAAGTACCGTTATCAAGATATAGGCCAAAATTATGATAAAAACAAGTTAGTTCTTTGAAATGGTATATATTAGTATGTGAATTAGAATAGTAATATTGTCTGTGTTTAGTATATATTAAGCTACTCTGTACTTAAGTTGTTTCAGTTTGTTTGAGATTGATAATGGTGTAACAACCGAAGATGATATCTCACTATTTTCAATAAATGTGGTTGTGACAACTTCAAGTCTTATTATCCAGTATAATTGGATACTATCAGCTCCTTTCATCGTATTGTTACACGAGTTCATCAACAATGTCTTGTAATATTCATGGGTAAGGAAAGCTCTTGAATATGTGCATCATAATAGACCGGAATCAATCATAATCCCATTGAAAACAGGTATCGAATCACAAGCAGTAACACTAGTAATCTTCCACTGTTCAAAAGCTGTATATATCTGATATATAGTTATATAGTAGTATAGAAGTTTGAATACAAACGATTGTAACACGGTATGAAAATATAATGATCAATAAGGAGAGGTAGCAAATAACAATAACAATGATATGCCAATAATTTAGTACCTCCAGCAACCGCAAGACTTGTAGGCGTAGAAAACTACCTGACTGACCAACACTACAGAAGCTATTACTTTGACGTTATGTATATTTGATACAGGCTACATTGAAACGATTGTATAATAATTCTCAACAATATCTTGAGCTTAATAGCCATCTTAATTCATTCACATCTTTCGACTAGTTCCAATATCATTTAATTCTTCATACACGTTTTTACGTTCATGTTTTCACTTTTTGGTTCAGTCATAATAATAGAAAATTTGAGTTCAACGATTGATTATTTTCATTCGCTATTGAACCGTAGAAGATTGTCTAAAAGTTCTGAATTATATAGGATCTTCAATAAATTTATTTGAACATTGTTTTGAAGGAATCTTGAGTTTTCAATGTGTTAGAGTCAATCAAATTGGTATAGAGTTGGTGAATCAAATTGATGTCAAAGTACCTCTATTATAAAACTTTTAGATCATCCTTCAATGAAATCAGCTGCTTTGATATCAATTTCTAGCCTCTAATATCTACTTTCAGGCATATTGTTAGATAAATAAATTCAAGTTACGATTATACTCAATGTAATATGTTGGAAGATGATAAGACCGGTTTGACCTTTTTGTTATTATTTTTTAAGTAAATTCTTCTTTTTTTAATAATTAAGAATTTACGTATTATTATTTTATACTGAAGCTGTTGTCAATATCCGCTAAGTCTTCAGTATAAGTTAACAGCACTTAAAGGAATTCTAAACTATTAAATTCTGTTCCTACTTATTTGTAAGTTTGTTATATTGCCACTTACTTCAAACTAACAAATTCTTCTCATCTATTTCTTCCTTTCCTCATTTTGCTATGCTCTCTCACACACACTCTATCTCTCTCAACCAATTTCTCAGACTCTCTCACTTGTTATTCCTCACTATTTCTACTCCGAGAACTCTCCAGTAACTGAACTGCCCTTGTGAGACAACATGATTTAATCGCACTTTCAAAGACAACGCATGAATGAATTGAAATCTGGATGTCTGTGTAGACAGCGAGAGGAGATAAAAAAGAAATAGAGAATCGAAAGACAAGAAGAAATAAACTACAATGTACATGCTCAAGGTGTGTTGAGTGAGCATCTAGGAGCTAGGATGCAATAAAGATGTACTGCCACACCCTTTGGCTTTCGTAAAGGAGAGGTCTTCACTCTTCTCAACTCTTTTTTCTCATATCTTCTATTCCTTCTTCTTATTACCCTTTTGCTTCTTCTCCATCATCATCGCTGCTTCTCTGGTTCTCTGTATTGAATTGAATTGAATTGAATTTTATTGCCAAAAACAAAATACATGTGCAAAATGAAATAACAGTATTGATAATAATACACAAATACAATAAAAATAAATAAAATCACGTTTCTTAACATCATTATCAAATACAAAATTTTTTTCTCTTTTTCTTTTCTCTTTTTGGCACTGCCAACATAAGAAACCTTGTGTGTTGGCAGTGAGTTGTAGTACATATTCATATTCACTTCTCATCAATTACAAAACATTTAGAATTGACAATAATTATGTATGTTCTCCAATCATTTTGTAAATTTTGCCACTTCTCCGAGGCTGTTCTTTCAATATCCCTAATTCCTTGCAGTGCAATGCTCAGTGTATTAGTTTATTAAAATTCCTTATATACATTACATTATACATTGCACTATACATTACATTATTTTATTTTTTCTTCCTTTATCGCTTATCTTCTCTTTCTCCTCCTTGCTTTCCCCGTTTTTCACACCCTTTCACTCCTTTCTTATTGCCCTCTACCTGCCTATTACATGGGAAACCATAGTTGGCTAGGTATTTCTCCTCCTTTCTTTTTTTCAGCACACCCCACCATATAGCCATTTGTTTTTGTATTTGTGTTTCTGTTTTGTATATTGTACTATTGTACTGTTGTATTGTAAATTTGTTTTCTGTTGTATTTTGTGTTTTTGAATAAAATTTGAAATTTGAAATTATAAATTACATTACATTATATATATATATATATATATATATATATATATATATATATATATATATATATATATATATATATACGTTTATACATGCGTTAATACGAGTCCCAATTTTCAACTCCTTTTGTGTTTTCACTTTTTGTAAAAAAAAAAGAAAATAAGAGATCAATTCAAATAGAGTCTATGAAGAATTTCTATTATTAAATAGAAAACACAGAGTCGTATGTGTATGCGTAATGGCGTTATTGGTGGGAAGACCTCCACCTCGCCGTTTGTGCCATGTTATGTGGAACATGGTGAATCTACAATTTTAGGTGAATTACGATTTACGAACCACCAGGAGTGATTTTACAGCAGAGAAGCACATAAGTGAAGAGATGCTTGAAAAATTCAAGGTCCTCAAAGGTATTGAGCTTCGGAGAGCTCCAATTCGTATTATTTTACTCGAAGAAGTAAAAAATTCTTCCAATAAAAATAAAAGGGTATAGGACGGCGATAGAAAATATATCACAATTGTTACAGAATTGTAATAAAGGGATCATTATTACAGAGTTTCTGTATGTGATTATTTTGTTGTAATAATTATATGACTATGACTGTAAATATAATATATAATTTATCCTTTGTAATTGCACGGTATTGTTTATGAAATAAGAATCAATGGAATAAATTAAATAAAAATACTGGAAACAGCTATGAGATCGAACAAAAAACAAGAGAAATTGGAAAAAATGCTAGAGAAGGCTTATTATTTTTATATTTATGCATACTTTCATGTGAAATACCGGTACATCAGTAGGAAGATTCTAATAATGCTGAAAACTAGGAATCAGAAAACGCACTATTATCTATGGAATGCAGAGATTTTTGGAAAGATTGTCCACAATTCTGAACGTCATTCAGAACTCCATACAATGGTGTACCAAATGGGATGGCCTCTCTGTTCTATTGAGAGTGAATTACGAAAAAAAACCAAATCTCATTCATGCGTTCTTGTGGAATCATTAATGTTTCGGTTATCAATGTACTCAGCTCTGTAGAGTAAACCGGATTTCCATTCAGAGTCTGTAACCGGTGATTAGCATCTCATTCACTGCCACAAAATAGAATATAATGACAACAAGCTATTGTTCAAGCTACGACCGGCCTCCATTGAGAGAAAGAGAGAGGGCAGAGATAAAAAATACAATCAACAAATTTGGCCGTGCGTTACCATTATATACACCCCCTCCTACAATTGATGATCTTATTGTTCAGTTTTTTCTGTTTCCTCGGACGAGATTTTAAGCCTTTGACACTGGAAGAACACATTGAAACAATGATATCTATTCTTATTGATTCGTCATTGGCTGATGTGTCTCTTACCTTATCCCTCATCTACCTTATTTCAAGCTGTGCGTAGGGTTTTTGTAAAAAAAATTTCTACAAGTTTATTGTTCTAGATATTGCTTTGAAATGTTATTAATTGTTGTGAGAAAATGTTTTTCAACAATTATTTTGTGAAGTATGGGGGTCCAAAGTTGAAATTTTTCGTTTGCTGGAGGCAATTCATCTCACCAACGAGTGATTTTGTGCTTTTGATTAATTTGCTGTAACTAAGACACCCCAAGGATTAAAATGACATATTTTTCTATGATCAAGCTATCGTTTTTTCAAAATACCTTTTTTTCAAATCAGTAAAAAATTTCAGTTTTTCAAAAAACTAATTTTGAAAAATCTAACTGCTTGATCGGAGTAGAAAATATTTCATTTTATTCCTTGAGGTGTCTTTTAGTTATGGAAAATCTATGAAAAGTTTAAAATCACTCTTAGGTGAGATCGATTGCTCTCAAAAACCGGAAAAATTCAACTTCAAACCCCTCAACCCCTTCAAACAACTTCAAATATAATTTGAGAAACTTTTTTCTCAAAGCAAGACTGTGTTCTCTACTGTAAAACCAATACCCTGTGGTTTGGAACCCACCTAAAATTGTGGGTTTACCATGGTTTCAATAAAATGAGGTGGAACTACCCGTAAGGGTTTCCTCACCAATAAAAGCCATACTAATTCACTTTTAGTGGGTGATTACAGAAAAATGTCTCAATCTTGTTTGATTATGAAACAGTAATAAATATGATAGCCATAATAAGTAATATTAAAAATTAAACCTACTCTCAACTCCAAAATCACAACAATTAACAAAATATTATTGAAAGACTGACTGATAGACCAACTAGTTCAAATGCAATCGTGCATGAAAAAATTAATTTCATTTGGCTAGCCTGTTGTCTCCATTATGAAAGATCCAATTTTGATGGCTTTTATAGCATAATTATATAAGCCAATTGCTTTCAGAACATTTACATTCGACAACAGTGCAGCAACTTTGTCCTATGAATTGACTATATTTCTCACGTACTTATATAAATTGCCTTAGGGCAATTGTACGTAGGGTTTTTGTAAAAAAAATTTCTACAAGTTTATTGTTCTAGATATTGCTTTGAAATGTTATTAATTGTTGTGAGAAAATGTTTTTCAACAATTATTTTGTGAAGTATGGGGGTCCAAAGTTGAAATTTTTCGTTTGCTGGAGGCAATTCATCTCACCAACGAGTGATTTTGTGCTTTTGATTAATTTGCTGTAACTAAGACACCCCAAGGATTAAAATGACATATTTTTCTATGATCAAGCTATCGTTTTTTCAAAATACCTTTTTTTCAAATCAGTAAAAAATTTCAGTTTTTCAAAAAACTAATTTTGAAAAATCTAACTGCTTGATCGGAGTAGAAAATATTTCATTTTATTCCTTGAGGTGTCTTTTAGTTATGGAAAATCTATGAAAAGTTTAAAATCACTCTTAGGTGAGATCGATTGCTCTCAAAAACCGGAAAAATTCAACTTCAAACCCCTCAACCCCTTCAAACAACTTCAAATATAATTTGAGAAACTTTTTTCTCAAAGCAAGACTGTGTTCTCTACTGTAAAACCAATACCCTGTGGTTTGGAACCCACCTAAAATTGTGGGTTTACCATGGTTTCAATAAAATGAGGTGGAACTACCCGTAAGGGTTTCCTCACCAATAAAAGCCATACTAATTCACTTTTAGTGGGTGATTACAGAAAAATGTCTCAATCTTGTTTGATTATGAAACAGTAATAAATATGATAGCCATAATAAGTAATATTAAAAATTAAACCTACTCTCAACTCCAAAATCACAACAATTAACAAAATATTATTGAAAGACTGACTGATAGACCAACTAGTTCAAATGCAATCGTGCATGAAAAAATTAATTTCATTTGGCTAGCCTGTTGTCTCCATTATGAAAGATCCAATTTTGATGGCTTTTATAGCATAATTATATAAGCCAATTGCTTTCAGAACATTTACATTCGACAACAGTGCAGCAACTTTGTCCTATGAATTGACTATATTTCTCACGTACTTATATAAATTGCCTTATCACATATTAGGTAAACATGGGACATAAGAAATGCTTTATGCTTTCTTCCTCCCGGACATTACAAAGCGGGCAATGTGTTCCAATAATATGTATTTGTGTTTCACTCTGCAATCTAGTCTCTTGAAGAAATTTACGTATGTTCATAATAGAATAGCCGAAACAATAGTCGGTGTCCTTTGTGTTGACACCCAAATCCAGGTGTTCACAGCTCAGGTGTTCCGAAACAAGTCTGTCCGCGCATGCGCAGTTACTAGCGATTGTCACCGAATTAAAATTCACCTGCTACAGTTCCATTCATTATGACTATCTTCACGACTTTCCGACTTTGTAATAATGATTGATATGAAGCCTATCGTCACCTACGAACATTTTTCGGCTTAATAATTGACGCACGAATGGTTTCATCTAATTTCCCACTTTATAATCTGATGTCACGGCGAGTTATTGTTCTTCGGAGACGACAAAAGGTTTAGAAAATATTTGTATGCTTGGTGTGTAGAACTCATTATAAAATTTTGTCCATATGGTGTTTTCGGACACATGGGTCTAGTTGATGCATTAAAACTGTAACACGTGTACAAGGTAGAAGTGATGTCATTAGAACAATTGGTGATGCTTGTGTGGAATCGTAAATTGATCGAATTTACATTTCAAAGAGAGGATCTTCTTCACACCTGTCAAAGATTTCGCTTTTTTCTTGTTCAGTTTTAAAGTACAAAATACTGTAGCTTATTTTTTTCGGAGGATGAAGCTCCCGTGGGTCTCAGACCTCTGCGTGGGTAACCAATTCGCTAAATCAGGTCCAAAGATGTTCCCTTTGGATGGCAACTCTGCAAACGCACAGGTAGTAAATGCCTATGTTTGCAGATTCCTATTAGGACCAGTTCTTTATACCAAATAATATATTTTTTGTTACATTTGTAGTGTTAAGTTGTTTGTAACCTAATATAAAATAGTTATATAATATAAAATGTAACTTAAATAATACCTGAACATTAATTTGTAATATAGTATAATTATTGTAATCACATTGTAACAAGGAATGTATCATAATGTTTAGGAATAAAGTTGATTTGATTTGATTATTTCCAATTGGATGATGATTATTAGACCTACAGTTTTAAGCGGGAACCACCGGGAAGTGATTTTACATGAAGAACCGCCTTTTTTGCTGGCCAATCCATTCGGTCACCCTCACAAAGAGCGCGCAGGAGTTTCGTAGCTTATCTCTGATAGTCCATTATTGTCTCTCTCATGAATAAGAGATCTCTGGGAAGAATTTGTTACATTTACCGTCCACCGTACACCTGTAGACCATCAGAGTTATTCACATTATCTATGTTATTATTGTTATGGGTTCTATCAATAAAATAATGCTGGCAACACGTGGAAGCAACATTCTAACTCTATTTGCACGAATTACTTACAACACGCACTAATCAGTTATATCATGCACACAAGAAAAACCAATAAGAAACAATCAGTTCAATAACGTTCAACTTACAATGAATTCACCATATCACTGAATCACTGTATAGAAAAACTAATTACTAAATGCCAATAAGCCAATCAATCATTTATTGAGTGTTCAACTGTTGTTTTAGCCAGTTCTTTTACATTATTAAAAAGTTTATTGGATAGTTATTTATTGAATTATTGATCGGCCCATTGGCAGTTAGTGATTAGTTGTTGTACAGTGATAAAGTAAATTCATTATTAGTTGGACGTTATTGAACTGTTTGTTTCTTACTGGGTTTTCTTGTGTGATATAACAGGTTAGTGCGTGTTGTAGGCAATTTGTAAAAGTTTGAGTGTTAATTTTAAGTGTTGCCAGTATTATTTTAGTAATAGAACTTTTAACAATACTTTGGAAGAATGGAAAATATCCTCTATGATGGAGAATAATATAGATTTTTGAAGGAAAATTGTAAAATACATCATAGAAAACGGGAACAAAACTGAAGGAACACAGTAGCGCAGTTGGTTGGAGCGTTGGACTGTGATAAGATAGGGCTCTGGCTGACTTCATTTCCTGCAGCCTTGTGTTCGAATCTCGTTCAGCCAAGGATGTTTCTCATCATTCACCTCATTTCCCACGCACAAGTCTCCAGACTCATGTGGGCATCATCCGCAATAAAAAAAAAATTATAAAGTCGCTACCAGACATGTTACTAGACGTTTACGTTCCTACTAGACGTAGTTAAAAAGATCTAGAAAATTATTTCGCTCCATTGAACAGATCTACTCCGACACCCAACCGAGCCGTCCATGCCTAGAAGCACATTTCGATCCTATCGTTCGATCGTTTATCACTCGACGTTCGATGAATCGACTCGTGTAAACGATTATCGATAGGCGCAGAGGTGAAGCGACGCTGGTAGTGGAGATAGATGACGCCTGTTGTAATGCAGCAGTATCGGACCAGATTGCTTGTTATCTCCTTGATGTTTTGATTAATTAACTCTGTATTCATAATCATGGCGGCCGTGATTTAGGCGAGATCACTATCTAAATGACCCCTCGGTACAAGCCAAGCTACAGGGCTACTGGCGTTTCCATTGCTTCTATCTTGTCCGGTATTCCGCCTTTAATAAAACCGGCGCTATCAGCTCTAACCCGTCAGGCTACATGCTCCAAAAACGTGAAATATACCCGAGGGTGCAGGTCTCGATTGATTTTAAATTATCATTTTTCGGACGAGTTTTTCGGTTCTGTGTGACGTGCTGTATAGCCACAAAACAGACGGTTGACTCCGATTATGCATAACGCTTCAAACTTACGGTAACGCATGTCCGATCTTGTCTGTCCAGCGACAGAACACGTGTTTTTGTGGTAATTCGTGGCGTTGATTTACGCGCGCAAATCGTGTGGTTTTGGCGGCAGTATTTGAGGCAGGAAGGTGGAGATTTGGTAGTTTTTAAAATTTAGTGCAAAAACTCTGCTATACACAGAGGAACAATTTAGTTCTTCAAAGGAGTGAATAAAATGTCAAATTATTGCATATTTCAAAAATAATTAAGTTACTAAAAGACATACTAAAAATATTGCTTACTGTGACTTGAGTTGAATGGATTTTTTTCCATCACAAATTTCATTTAATTATGACAAAAAGTGATTGCTAAGTAAATAATATTGTTACAAAAGTGGATGGTACAGTTATTTACACACTTGTTCTATGTAGATTGTTCTATTGTTTTCATGGTCAGACGTGACTTTGACATCCGATCTTCATTCTCTTGCTCTTCTCATGTCTTTGTCACTCTTATTCTTCAAGTGTGCAACTCTCTCACTCAATCGAATTTCTCGAGATTTCTTCAGACTTCCTGAACAATCGAGGTCTATATTCCAAGCATTCTTGAAGCTTCGAGAAGCCGCCTATTCTTGGAATTATACATCTACAACAGCTATATAAAGAAGTCCACATGAACAAGCTAGTAAGTTTTACAAAAGCTCGCGTATCAGATGGTGTTACAGATCTCGTGCCGTTGAGTAAACAGTGCCCGATTCCAGTGTCAAGTGCAGAGACAAGTGTTCACTGTTTGTGCAGCTTACTAATAGTTTAAAGACGTTGTGTTAAGTGATATTATTTGGGACTGATATTATTTGGGACTGTTAACTGATATTATTTGGCACAGTCCGAATTGGACTGTGCTTTTGTAAGTGAATAGTTGCTCTTTTTATAATTTCTTTCTACATTATTGTACAGTTTATTGGACTATTGTTTATTTTATTATTGATCAGCCTGTAATTACTTATTCATTAAATATTGTAAATAATTACTGAAAATAAGTATTAGCTTGTCATTTGTTGATCTATTTTTCTTTATTTATTGAACTTACAATTAATTTGTGTAAATAAAGTGCAAGTGTGAACTTTAATGTTGCCAGCCTTATTTTAGCTATTAGAACCCGTAACAATATACAAATTCAATTAATATTCTTATATCAATTCATTCATCAGACATCTGAAATCTAATTTGAGCAATCAGCTGTCTCGCAAATACACACCATTGTTGATGTGATACAGAAGGATCTTTTTTTGAAAGCAGACATGAGATAGAATACTCGAATTAAATCAAGGGTTAGGTCTGATGACTGTGCCTAATTTTGCAATTTTGATTAGTATTGAGTCCATGGAGTACCGTATGTTCCTGTGTCCTAGCACCCTTATTCTTCTTGGGAGTAAGGTCTACTGTTCACAGAACTACTATTATTTGAAGAAATATTTAGTTGTTTAGTTTTTTTTTAGTGTAAAAGAGTTCTTTTCACATCAAAATTAAGCCTCACCCCGACTAATTGATTTAGGAATTATGGTAACTAGTGTATAAGAGTATAAATGTTGATCTGACTTGTCTTATACTCCTTAACTGGAGTCTCCAAGACGTAATCTACAAAAAATAACTACTTAAAAAAATCAATCATAGTTTATGGAAGGATATTTATGGCCGAACTATAACTACTAAAGTTTGTTCATAAGTTCACCGTTGGTGGAGGTGTAGAAGAAATAACTTAGTATCCTGTCTGCTAAATTAGAAGTTATCAACGAACTTTTTACAGCTGAACCATATCAAAATCAACTTCAATTATAAACTAAAAAAATGTGGGGAGTCTCACAGAGAAAACAATGCTTCATCCATCTATGTCTGTTTCAATGCTGGGAATGTCATTGCAGCCCACAAATATCATTCTATATAATAGAAATAACGTCACGGTGCTGAGAGGAATCGAATAAACGTGATAAATATCTGACAGCCTGATTCTGATAACATTGTCACACTTTTTTGACAGCAACGCGTTGTATAAAAGCAGGTGCAAGATCCAGCCAACCTCAAGGTGCTGCTTTTATAACAGTGGGTGTCATATTCCGAAGTTTTCGTTTTTTTCTATTTCTTTCTTTTGAATTCCTTTCTCACACAGCGAAAAAGCTCCACGCATAGTTTCGCCTAGACGGCTGGGAGGGAATCGCACACGATAAAGGCAGAGATCTATATGTGTTAGTTGAAAAAACTATATTTTTTCATATTTGTGTGGTAGATGTTACGTTTAAAAAAATGTCATATCATTCTTCCAGATTCGTATGGTTCTGATTCCACATAAAGATACTATTACTACTACTCTTGTGACTGCTGGTAAAGATCTTAGCTTTCGTGTGACTTTCAAGGATTCGGGGTTGAAGCTGAGATGACTGGGAGCTAGAGATTTTTTTAGGAAGAGCTGAGAGGTGAAAATAAGCTAAGATATTAAATTATTTTTCAAGTTCTGCAATGTCAATAAATTCGAGTAAGTGTACACAATCACAATCTATCTGAGGAAAACATGCTCTGGAAATCTACTTAAATTATTAATGATTCATGAATTTGATGCTAGGAGAGGGTTTTGCAATTCCAGTTCTTCCAATTTATATATCTATATTTTTATTCCTAAAAACAAATGATATTCGAATAGTGAGCTATTGGATCCGAGAAAGATCATCTAGTGGAGAGAGGCCTATCTTACGTATTCCACTGATGAAATTTATTAATTTTATAAGTGTAGTAAGTCACTTAGAAACGCTTTTGAGTTATTTGGGTTTTTGAAAAACAACCAGTTGTAAAATCTAGGTTATAGGTATAGCCTACATCTAGAAACGGTTTCACTATATTTTAACTGTTTTAAAAGGTCCTATTTTGAACTGTTCATTTAAATCTCTTTAGGCAGTATTATAATAGTTTTGAGTGGATATTACACCACTTACATAATGATTGTTACAGAGTTTTATGAAAGAAATTGTTAAGTTGTAGAGGGTATTTATTTTACATATTTTTTGCAAACCAGGCACGTAGCCAGACGGGGATGTTTGAGGGGCACCAGCCCCTCCTTTCAAATTTGAGGAATATTTGGTTATTTCGTTCCCCCTGACCACCTCACCACTAACCCGGTTTCAACCCCTTCCCAAAGAAATTTCTGGTGCAAACAATTCATACTTTTGTGTTGAGTATAGTATCTTATGTTCAAGCAACAAATTACAAAAAAAATTGAACCAAAAAGAGTTTATTTAAAACATCTTTTTTCTTTTTCGTTGCTATTGAGGTTAGGTTATAATATTTGACTATTTTTCTATATCTCATTATTGTATTGTTCACAGAAGCACTAAAACTAAACAACAAAAACACAAAAGTATCATTTAAAACACTTTTATGGACCCCAACACACGAAATAACAACAGTAAACAATACTTTGGCACACTACTATGTGACTTACAAAGTAACTTTGTACACCAAAGTAACTTTGTAACTTACAATTAGTGACTTTGTACACCATTTTCATTCTCAGTCCACACAGCAGTTCTGGTTAGTTGATATAATTGGTGCTGCTCCTAGTGGCTAGTTTTTGAACAATTAACTCACACACTATTATACTGCACAGAGGAGCTAAAAAAAGCGCATTTTTGTAACAATGTCGCATTTGTAAATTTTTGAATTACACCACTTTCATTCTAACCAGCTCATATAATAACAAGAATGAATGATCTCAATAATTAATTCAACTCATCCACGTCTCAAGTGAGTGTTAAGTACATAGTTTATATTTCATGCTGAAATCAGTACCTGGCTGTCGGTAATTATATTACGGCTATGAGCAATCAATTAACATTTTCGCATACAATGAATGCCAATTGCAGCAAGAATGGTAATAAGTCAATTAAATATAGGAATTAGAACCTGCTTTTTTGAATAAAACATGAGATGCTCCAACATGCCAACAGTATTTGAATCGTAAATGGGTGAGTATTTATTACAGAATCTTAGCGTTTTATTACAGCTTGATCATTAACACCTTTCAGTGAAACAAACGAGGCTTTAAAAAATATAACATGAGTTATTCTGTTTGAATTCCTGCAAGATTCAACATTTTAACAGATAAATGATATGAGGAAATCGAAAAACATTCGAGGAAGAAAATACGTATCGTTGAGTTCGATCTGCATAATTACTAACAATTTGGGAACCATCATTTTTTAATAGGAGAGCACTTTTTGGACGAATCAAATGAAGTCGAATCAGCAACGGTTTATCCTATTATACTCGTACTAAGGCTGTGCGCAGGTTTTTTGGTCATAATTATTTCCACAGTTTCTTACATTGGATATTATTAGGGTTCTAAATGTTATCTATTGCTGTGAGGAAAATATTTTTCTTCAATTATTTTGTGAAATATGGGGGTTTAAAGCTGAAATTTTTTGGCTTTAGTGGGCAATTGATCTCACCAGCCTATGAGTGATTTTAAACTTTTGATAAATTTTCTGTAACTGAAAGACACGTTCTTAAATAAAATGACAGTCATTATTTTCTACTCCAATCAAGCAGTTAATTTATCCTATTATATTGAGGCTGTAAGCAGGGTTTTTAGTCATAATTTTTTACGAAATTTCTTGCATTCGATATTATTAGGACTTTAAATGTTATCTATTGCTGTGAAAAAAATATTTTTCTTCAATTATTTTGTGAAATATGGGGGTTCAAAGCTGAAATGTTTTGGCTTTAGTGGGCAATTGATCTCACCAGCCTATGAGTGATGTAAAACATTCGATAAATTGTCTGTAACTGAAAGACACTTTGAGAAATAAAAATGACATTATTCTCTACTCCAATCAAGCAGTTAGTTTTTCCTATATTAAGGCTGTGGGCAGGGTTTTTTGTTATAATAAATTGTTTCCGAAGTTTCTTACATTGGATATTATTAGGGCTCTAATATGTTCTATTGCTGTGAGGGAAATTGTTTCTTCAATTATTTTGTGAAATATGGGGGTTCAAAGTTGAAATTTTTGGCTTTGGTGGGTAATTGATCTCACGTAAGAGTGATTTTAAACTTTGATAAATTTTCTGTAACTGGAAGACACAGAAATAAAATGACATTATTCTCTAGTCCAATCAAGGAATTAGTTTATCCTATTATATTGAGGCTGTGAGCAGGGGTTTTGGTCATACTTTTTTCAAGTTTCTTGCATTGGGTATTATTAGAGCTTTAAATGTTATCTATTAATGTGGAGAAAAATGTTTTCATAAATAATTTTGTGAAATATGGCAGTTCAAAGTTTAAATTTTTCGGCTTTGATGGGCAATCAACCTCACCTATGAGTGATTCAAAACTTTTGATCAATTTTCTGTAACTGAAAGATACATTGAGAAATAAAATGGCATTATTTTATTTTCCAATGAAGCTTGAAACACCTTTCAGTTGCATACTTATTTCCAAAGTTTCTTGCATTGGATATTATAAAAATACATTTTTAACCTGTAAAAATTTGAAGTGATTATTTTGAAAAACTATTTGTTTTTTAACCTGTAAAAATTTTTAATTAATTATTATGGAAAAAATATATGTTTTATGATCTAGAATCGAAATTAAACGATTCGTCATAATTAATAAAATCCATAACTCTTTTCGAGTGTATAATGAGAGCCCCCCCCCCCCCACATCAAGCAGCACCCATCCTAATGTCCAAACTAAATTTATGGATGTACAAATAGCAAACCTTTGAATCGAAAGCAAAAAGGCTCATTACAAATCAAACCATCCAATAATTGCTTTTTGTATTTTGGACGGGTGGATCCTCCTCTGTAACTGATTACACCTGATAAATTCAGATAAATTTCGATGATAAACATCAGCGACATCAAGCGTGCAAAATTCAAATTCGACTATCTCTTTTTGCTTGCGAGAAGTGAAACAATTTGTCTGAGGGAGATAGAAAAACATCATCCAGCGCCTATTGCATGAATATTGTGCTTTTACTTTTGATTCGTATAGTTTATTTTGCTTGCCCAAATACACTGGCGAGTATGATTAATTATCAAACGCCTAACATGAAATCAATTATAAAACACGCGCTCAGTGTTATTTATCAATACGCAAACAATAATTAGTTTGTTTGCTCGATTTGCGAACATTGTACCATTCCTTTCGCTCTGATTTGCTCGCTCTTTGCTAAAATTTAATTAATTATTCCATGTCATTATGAATTTTCATTCCTGTCTTTTTGGGTTCCCAGACTACTTTCGACAATAGATGGAACGATATGCCAGCAGCTGTTTTTTTAGAACTTGTGTTGAATCACCTCGAATCAAAACATTTCTCGAACCGTATTCATGAATCGACATTAAGACTTCCTTATCTTGAGGGGAATTAAAATCTTAACATTAATATAAATTTCATATGAAAAGTTAATATTAACAACGCAGTTCGTCATGGAACAAGAAATCCAGGAAATTAATATAAACTTAAAAAACACTTTTAAATGGAAATTAACTCACGTTATGGCGTGACGGCCGTTTCGCTCTGTTGTCTAGAGCATCGTCAGACGACCCACAGTAGGCCTACACTGATTTTTCACGCCATAGCGTGAGTTAATTTCCATTTAAAAGTGTTTTTTAAGTTTATATTACATATTAGTGGAAACAAGATGGATCTTCAACATCATAACATCTTAACATTAACTTTGCATGGTAAATACGACTCGCAGTCAAATCAACTCGACTTGCAGTCAAGTTAATATTAACAACGCAGATCGTTATGGGACAAGAAATACAGTAATCTTAACATCTTCATCTCCTGGAAACCTTTGGGAGTCTTCCTTGAGTTGAAGGAACCTGGAGACAGGCTTTTTAATACGAACCTCGGAATTAAAAAATGGACATGTTACACATCCTGCAAGTTTCCGTAAACTTTATTCGATAATTCTAATTTAAAATCATAATTAAAATAATGAATGACTACTGATGTCGTCACAACCATTTGATGTGTAACAATCGGAACTAGTATCTCACTGTTTTCAATAAATGTAGCTGTGACAACTTATTATACATTATGGATATAATGTATCATTATACATTATGGATATCATCCACAATTTCACCTTCACCACTACAAAGAAAACCGAGATGATTTTAAAATCTATTCAAAATTAATTTTAAAACTTAATTTTTTGTTTCCCAGTCACTTTGAACGTGCGTGGCTTATGACGACTGGCAGGTCATTATGGCCGCATCAAACAGCGGAGAAGCTACCATAGGAATATAATATACAGATATATGTTATGTGTAAGCTACCAAATATATACAGATATATATTTGTATGGTGGCCACGGGCCACGGTAAACTCATCGTAGCGTGATGGCCTACATGTCAAGAGGCCGGACATGATGGCGGTCAGAATCACCAACCGTGACCCACCGGTCTCTGAGACCGCGTCCACACCATAATATATATATATAGGTTTAATAGATATATATCGGCCTATACTGTTTGGTAGCTAGCTTCCTCTGAATGGCACGCCATCCGTTCCACCTCTTAACAGACATAATTAAAAAATATAATACTTAAACGATGGCTGAATAGAAAAACTGCTAAAATTAAAAGATAAAAACCGCAACCGAATTGAAGAGATAACCAGGAGCTTGTTTGGGTACGTAGCATGATTTAGGTACCTTTCCTGTTTGGTGCCTTTTTTATACCGCATGTACCACATTCTCATTCCTTCTTAAACAATAAGCATTATTCTCAGCATGAGTTATCCAATCATTTAAAAAAAAGATTTTTCATCCTTATCTCACCTTTGCTTCTTTTTGACTCATTCTCCTCTTATCACCTCTCACATCCTTCATGAAATATTCCTATTCTTCATTATACATCGCATTATATTAGTTTTTATTGTGTCTGTGATGTTTAGCATGACAAAACAAGGAAATAAAATTGGTAAAAGTAGGCTTACTACCAGTGTTTTAGTACTATGGTATGCACAAAAAAATTAAACCGTCAATCAATATCATCAGTTAATAGGGAATTATCAGTGAATATATAAAATAATAATAAATTATCGGTAATAGAGAAAAATAAATAGAATCAAATGGATTGATGAGGAAAGGCAACTTCAACTTCATACAATTTGACAAAGAATTACTTGAGAAACTTTATAATGTTCCAGATTTTTCATCTTTCGCAAATTTGATGGAAGAAACTATTTTCACAAATTGAGATACGCGTATTTTAGAAACGATTTACTATTCCAAAAGATTGAAACAGAAGGCTCATCTTAATAAGTTTGAAATTGAGAAAAATCATGAAAACTAATCATTTCCTATAGCTCCTTCATAAATTTAGCATTTTGTAAAAAGAAATCTATTTCTGGAAATTCTACAAAATAGAAGATTATTGCACGCATTTTCTAAAAAGGCTATAAAACATGAATAGAAACGTGATTTTTAAACCATTGTAGAGAGATTTCAAAGAACATCATTCCGTCCAAATCCAAAAGTGACTGTTCCAACTTTCTTGACCACTGAAAAGAGAAGATTCCGATGTACATAATTCCCTCAAAAACCAAAAATCGATAGGTTCAACGTTTAAATCAATATTACCTTTTTAGTCAACTTGATTAGCTTTTCTCTCTTGCTAGTGGTTTTTTGCTGCTTGCCATGTTTCTGTTTCCTTCCTTGTTTCCCGTTTTTGTTGTTGATTGTGCTCAAGAATCTGTCGTAATTTATCAATTGCTGTTTAAAATTGTTTCTTTATTGCTTATTATTGTATATTGTAGTTTATTACTGTTTATTATTGTCTATCATTGTTTATTATTGTTTACTATTGTCTATTTTTGTTTATAATTGTTTATTTTGAGCATATCACACCTATTTATTAATAATTTATATTTTCTATTGCTACCCTTAAATCCCTATGTGCTTTTCTTTTGTATAAAGTTGTAGTATTTTTAAATGTTATTTAATGAATAGATATCTGGACAATTTTTTACTTAATCATTTATGGTACCAATAAAGTTATACTCCTTGTGGCCTGTTCTCGTCCCGGCTGCCAATGCAATCTATCACTGGAGCTCGCGTTGTTTGCGAGCTGCAAACCAGCTGGCATCTGAGATTGGTCACTGGTCAGCGTGCCAATCGTCCGAGTCGTGTCGAGCTTTATCTGATTCGAATATATTCGCCCATCACGACTGGCAGTCTAGTAGCCCACCTAATAACACCCTTCCTGCGAAGCTACCACACGCCGTCGATCCCCTGTACCGATTACAGCATTACACACTAAATAAATCATCTTCCACTTGTATTGGCAACCTTGCTAAGATCATCTTACTCCGTCAACTACTGTAGAATGTTGTGTGATATCACTTTCGTTGGAATTTTTCAATTGAGGATAGATTTTCATCTGTTGTGTCAACCACTTCATTTCAAACAATTCTGAAATTGTCTGTTTATTTGACAGAATCTTTAATGAGAAATAAAATCTGTATGGTTTTCATTGGTGGGGACACTCTTACGGATAGTTCCACCTCGCAAAGTCGCTTGAACATAATCAGACCTTCAAAATAAGACATTGTCAGTAATTTTCTGATTATAAATAGGTGAGTTATATGGTTTCGAAATTAGCATTGCTCTTAAGGAGATACAAATCCAACATGGCCGCGCTACAGCCGACCCTTAAGTCATGTTATTGCAAACATGGTGGACCTACAATTTTAGGTGCGTTCCAAACCACCAGGAAGTGATTTCACAGCAAATAACAGAGTCCGTTTGCTGCATGGCCAATCCAATCGTCCACCCTTACAGAGATTGCCCAGGAGAGCCTTGCTTATCTAATCTGATTGAATCTGTTGATAATTAACGACTAATACCTGCTACTGCTCACGACTATCACTTCCCTTACTTAAATGTTTTCGTTATTCTTAATGTTATTCTTTTCTCAAAAATCTTAATCAAATAGTCTACTTTAATGGGGAAATCAACTTGAAATTTCAATCAATGGTGAGTTACAATTTAGATAGACTAATGTTTCATTCATGCATGCCCATTATATCTCCGGGAAGTGATAACCGTGAGCAGTGGAAAGTATCTCAATCAGATTAGATGAGCTACGCTCTCGTGTGCCCTCTTTGTAAGGGTGACCAATTGGATTGGTCAGCAATAAATTCTCTGTTCTCTGATTTAAAATCACTTCCCGATGGTTTGGAACCATCTAAAACTATAGGTCCAACTCATCAATCACGATCATCCAACCCACGCACACGTCTCATACCTATGAGAGTATCATCCTTCGAAAAGAAAATTATAAAAATAAAAGTTTGATACATTACTAATACAATACAATGAGATCAAATTAATGTAGTTATGAAACCTCATAAGCGACGGTGTTGAGGCACAAGCACGCTAAAAAAAGTAAATGAGTTCATAATTACTTTTGTTTTTTCTCTTTATTCCTTATACTTTTTCTTTATTTTCTAATTATTTTCTTTGATAGGATTGTAGTATATACTTTCTGTAGTGTTTATTTTTTACTTTTATCTATACATTCTTTTGTAATTTATTTTTCGTTATCAAATCTCTGTTTTTTTATATTAAAATATAAATGAATCTGTTTCTTTATTGTAATGTTTGTAGAGATTGGCCTGACCCCTGCTGAAAAAGCTGCGGGTTTCGCATCACCCTACAATGTTTGAAAATTTTTGAATAAATTTGATTGATTGATGACTATCAAATAAAATATATTTGTTTTAAATGAAATAAAATATAATTATAACTCCCCAGGGCTGAATAGAACTGCAGATTGCTGGATAGAAATGTCAATTCCGATTATTATTTCCAGGCTTGGAGACGACAAGGAACATGGAAGTGCAATGCAGGATGTGTGGGATGTAGGCGACGTCTAAGAACGGGAAAAAAACAGGAACGTAAGACAGGAGGACATGAACCAAGAGCAAAAAGAAAGGGAGAAGAATGATAAAAGAACAAGGAAGACGATGAAAAGAGAGAAGTGAAAGAGAAGCCAGGAATGTCGTTCGGGATACGTAAGTATTCCACTTGCTTTTGCCTTAGTTGGTGGTGATAAATTTTTTCCAATCGAAGACTTGCCAGTTCGTTATAGAAGAATACAGAAGATGGGTGGTCATCAAGAGTGCAGTAGGAGTTCTGCCTTAGGGGAGTTGAGGCCGGTCTTCATGAGGAGTATTCCTCAAGAGTTTAAAAATACTCCGATTGTCTTCAGGGCACAGACTTTTCAAGAGTCTGCGGGCTCAACGACAATTGTAAAAATGAAACGCTTCCTCTAACAACTGTTATTATGCACCTGAACCAGACTATTAACGAGTTAGCTTGCACTGCCACCTATGGAAGCAAACGTCGTTAAGGAAACTACCGGTTGATGTGGTTTGCCTCACATTTTTGCAAGTGAGTCGGCCCTCGAGGAGTTGCTGGAAAGTGGTGGGGATGAGGCAAAAATAAGATGAATTTCAGAAAATTTATTTTCCTGCTGATAAACCTCAAATGAGTAGGGCGGTCGCGTGGGTGCCGTAGCTCGGTGGGAGGTGGTCGCCACGATAACGACAAAAAACGACTAAATATGAAAAAATGAATATATAAATAAATAAGCAAAATTAATGTTACTTCTGATCTAGCAGATTGAAATTTCCCAATTTATTCGAGATTCCTACCTATTTAATTTGAGAAAATAAAATTAGAAGGGTGGGCCTTAGTTAGATCCCTAGTTTAAAAATTAGCTCTAAACTCAACAGTTAAATAAATAGTAGCTATGAACTGTTAATAAATTTCTCTATGTTTTTATAAATATTGGTTTAATAGTGCTTGCGTAGTTGATTAAAAAAGAAGGTCAAATTAAGAAGCTTCTTTTTTTTAATTGGTTAGGAAAATAGCATTCATAAGTATATAAATTATAAATAAATTGAGTTTATTCCTTCTTAAGCAATTACAATAATTTTCAAAATGAACTTCGGGAATTATTTTGGTCACATTCGGGGCACAAAAATTAAGAAATATATAATTAACAAATAAGAGTACACTTCATGTGAGTCCAAACTTGGTTCACATAATCAACTCGCACTCCATGGCGTCTACGATTATTTGTCAAATCATGAGTAGTTACAAAGCAATGTACCTTCAAAATTATAACTAGGCTAATTTCTTAAAAAAAAGGCTTGATTGATTTTAAACTAGATTAAAATTCCCCTCGAACACATCCCCAAGAGTAATCAGCCATTCACATCAATGAGTGGTTCAAAAAATTCAAATTCTGCATTGAAAACAATCAAGTTCTAGAGGTAAAGAAAATAATTAAGGTAGTCTCAAACTCATGAGGGCATCATCAGAAAAATTTGAATGTGACAGTAATAATAATTGATCTGATTCCCAAATTTCGAGAACGATCAAGATCTTTCTGTGTTTGAATACCTTATTATTTAGAAAATGCATTGATATTTAAAGTAAAAACCAAATGACGTTCAATTTTATTTTTGTAGATTACGTCTTAATGATTCCAGTTAAGGAGTATGAGACAAGTCAGATCACCAATTATTATATTCTTATACTCTAGTTACCATAACTACTATATCAATTTTTTTTGTGGAAATAAATTTGAATTTGAATTAGTTGAGGCGAGGCTTAATTTTGATGTGAAAGGAACTCTTGTACACTATAAAATGATTTATCAACTAAATATTTTTTCAATTATTTTTTGAATATTTCTTTATTTTCAAGACTCTTTAAAAACAGCGGTAGCTTATTGTAGAGTTTCCTACCTATGTAACTAGGTTTAAAAAATGTTGGATGCGATAGGAAGTCATATTTTCATGTTTCTTCACAACTCAGCTTCTGATTTACACTCTTATCAACTTACAGGTGATGGTGAGGAAAAGCTGGTCGATGCGAGCGTGTGCTTGTCGTTTTGAGTGCGTGTGCGCTTCGCGTGGGTCAGTCGTAGATCCGACAAGAGAGGGCCGCTTAAAACCACGACTGCGGTTTGCGGTTTTTTGGACCGTGCCTTAATTAACATCTCTCGCACTTCTCTAGCTTTGTAACGCTGCTAGCCGCAATTTTGTGATGGTCTCTCATCGTATTTATTATCAAAAGAGAGACAGAGAATGAGAGAAAGGGAGCGTGTGAGAGAAAGAGAAAGAAAAGCGCACTTCCGTTCCTCGGGCACGCTCCTCTCAACAACTGTGATTGTAAAAAAAAGAAAAAAAAGAAATCAAGAAAGAAAAAACTTTGATCCATTTTCTCCTCTAACTCTCAGCGATAGTCATATTTTTTCAGAAACTTTCAACATTTGACTCTTCAAGACAGCTTTTTCCTGTAGTCGGCAAATGACTGGATAATCAATCTTAGTTGTGTAGGCTATATTTTTTTATTAAGTTTTAAAATCTCTTATCATTGTCACTACTCTTCAACGTAAGATAGGGAATTTGTTCTTCAGCTGTGCAGTAGCAAAAAAATGAAAGTTCAACGACTTTGAATTTTATTCAGTTTGATTTATATACAGAATGTCATTTTATACAGGGAATTTCGTTTACATTTTATGCAAGTATTCCAATGTAATGTCTATTTCAATTACATTACATCGCACTTGAAAATCGTTTTGTGTTTGAAAATATTGGAAGATATGCAGCGCTTGCCCAGTGAAGCACCCAATACTCGCTGACTACCACCACCGAAAAATCAAACACTTATACTGTGTGACAGATTGAAGCAACACGGGACCACCGTTCTACAGCATTCATGTACGATTTTGCAATGATGAATATCAACAAGTTGAGTATGGACCGAGGCAATAAAAGTATAACCCGACTTCACATCAGGACATTGGTATGCCTTGTGTATGTTCGCTACCATCGCATTCCCCAAAGTTCAAGATGCTTAATTGCCCAAGCACCCTAGGATTTATAAGGAAGGAATTTATTCGGTAATTTTTAAATTACCCCACTCATTAACTGTAACATGTAACTGTAACTATTATATATAATATTATCTTAAATAAATAATACAAACCTTCAAATTTTCAAAAAAATCTAATATCAAAACTGACACCGTATTTCTATTCAACATATGATTTTCACTCACTTATACTGGAGGGATGCATTTCACTTCTAAAGAAGAGCTTGACCAAAAGTGAAGTGAAGAGCATCCCTCCAGTATCTCCAGTATAAGTGATTGGAAATCATGTATTAAATAGAAATACAGTGTCAGTTTTATCATTAGATTGTTCATCAAGTATTTCGTCATGGAAAATGTAACTTATTCTAAGTAGCTTTACTGTTGAACTCTTCAAAAACCGAGAGTATTTTAGTTTGCACTGACTTTCTAATAGATTAATAAACTTTTCATAGCATCCTTCAAGTACAGATAGGATCATTAAATTTTTTCCAACAAACCAGATGCTGTTCGAGTTCTCTTCAAAAGGAAATTAGAGTGTTTCCTATCGTCTGTGAGCCCATGAGAATACATTTTTTTAAAACATGGGGTCTGTTGCATGACCAATTATTTCAGATTACAATCACAATCTATGAAAAAAGTTTTTGAAATATTTAGAAGTAAGTAGCTCCAAATACAAGAACTAATAAAACTATTAGTTTGTAAATTGAAAAAGGCTTCAAAGTATTTAGAAGTGAGTAGTTTCAAATACAAGTACTAATAGTAATATTAGTTTTGAAATTCTTATGCACTAGGCCCCATGTCTTGTCATAATCATTAATTTATTGTTTTATATGGCGCGACATTTGAAATTCGATCACACAATTTTTTATTTACACATTGGGTTGTATGACTTCTTCGAGTGGAATCCATAGCCAGAAAGGAAATGGACAGGAAATTGCGGGCTCTTATGCATACGACTCATCAGTGATTTGTAAGCTCAATTCAGGATTAATTGACTCTTAATTTCGCTGTAGTAGGTTGACTTAATGAAGAACAAATCGATTGATATGTTAATCTCGAACGATTAGACTTTATAAGTCGTTTTGCAGCGCATAATATGCTGTTGGGATCAATGTGGCCGTGGACTCTATTATAGCGCGAAATTTGAAATTCGATCGGACAATTTTTCATTTACATATTGGGTTGTGTCACTTCTATGAGTGGACGGTCGTCTTTGGAAATTTAGCATTCCACTTCCGGGATTGCTAAGGTCTTATTTTTTTCAAGAGACACATCCGGTCGAATCAAATTTGTCGCCTAGCACAAAGAAAGAAAGAGTGACGTATTAATTTCATTTTTTTATTGTTTTGTTTTTGTTTTGCGTCCTTGACACAGGTCAACAAAGACAATGATGAGAAATTAACGGGGTCAAACTAGTTCGAAACAACTAATGCTCGAATTGTGAAGGTTCTCATGGATTCAATACTCGTTATAAGTCATATCCTGCAGACCAGTAATGTATTTTGTTAGAGTGAACTACTGTAAAAACGGATGTAGGTTACGCAGGGAAGTACCAATTTTTAAAAATTTCTAGAACTATCAATTCTAACACTTTGAATGTTAGAGCCTTAATAAAAACAGAGCCACTTCAGTCGGCGTCGCGCGACAGATGCTCAAACAAGCCACTTGAAGTGATACTATCTTAGCCACAGGTTACGCCACGTCCTCTTTAGCCGCGGTCACAGGCTACTCGAGTCGCCTACCCTCGCTTCTAGTAGCAAGCCCGTGTGACTGTCGCCTTGTCAGCCGACCATTGTTCATTGCTATGACGCTTATTATACTGGGCTACTCCAGTCGCTGACGAGCGCCACAGATTCGTGGCTTTTTATAGTCGGCCATGACAGCTCTGTACTATAATTGGTAATTTGTAATTATTTATAATTGGTACTATAATTGGTGATAAGTTTATAGCTTGTCATCGTTATGTTTGCTTGTAGGCATCGATATTTTTTTTTTCTTTTTGTAGATTACGTTTTGGAGACTCCAGTTAAGGAGTTTAAGACAAGTCAGATCAACAATAATTATACATTAGATACCATAATTACTATATCAATTAGTTGAAGTGAGGCTTAATTTTGATGTGAAAGAAACTCTTGTACACTATAAAAACCTTTATCAACTAAATATTTTTTCAAATATCTCTATATTTTGAAGACTCTTTAAAAAGTGCGGTAGCTTTGTTGTAGAGTTTCCTACCAATATAACTAGGTTTTTGTTTGAATAAGTTACTATTGTGACTCACCAAGTGATAATCTCCTCGGCTTCTTGTATTACAATGCTACAGTTGGTGATAAGTTTCAGATTATAAATAACAGTAGTTATAGATTACCATCAAGTTATTTCGAGAGACATGTTGCAAATTTTATTAAATTGACGACATTTTGAACTTGGAGTAATGCTGTGGCTTGAACACATAGATTACCGTCAAGTTATTCCGAGAGATATGTTGTAGTTTTTATTAAATTGACGACATTTTGAATTTATAGCAATGCTGTGGCTTGCATGGGCGATTGCAGTCGCTTACACAGGCGACTGCTGTGGCAAGTCTCGGCAACAGCCTGGTGGCACGTGACGGCGTCTGCAACTTTTTTGGCTCTGTCTAATAAGGCCTTATTATAATCTCACCTTAACATTGGATTCATGAGTCAAAGTGAAACCTTTGTTGATTTTAAGTTGAGTTATGATTTACCTATAAAATTGGGACTAAGTAAAACTGTCTTACCTGTTGGTGATTATATAAATCTCTTACAGAAAGCCATGGAGCTGTGGAATTTTTCAACGTCTAAAGCCGCGTCTCCACCAACCGAACATGTCTGCCGAACATTGTTGGTGAATACAAAAAACGAGCAAACATTAAACATATGGGTCACCGAACATGTTCGTGAGTTCAATTGAAATGTTCGGTCTGTAAGCGAACAGTGACGACCAACAACAGGTTCCCGCCACTAACCCCACCACACCGATCATAATGTTCGAGAAGGCGTCCACACCAAACCAACTCCAAAAAATGTTCGGCGACATCAGCTGATTCCAGCGAACACTGTTCGCCGAGCATGTTCGGTTGGTGGAGACGCGGCTTAAAAGAAATATAATTTATCTGGAAGAAATACAATCAATTCACTTTAATTCAATGCAAATAATCACTTCTGCTTCAGCTGATTAAGAACCTTGCCCTAGGTATTCCCTTCGAAGGGAAGTGCTGTATGAAAATTATTTAAGAATTTCACTTTGTGAGAAGCAATTAGGTTCATCTATCCCAAGTTGCATGTCACATCAAATCCTTTCCAAATTACGGCACCCAGTCCACGATCTTGACACTGGGTTCGTCACGGTGTTGTCACGTGATGAATTTTCGCGCGTAATGAGCATCACCGCCAAAAACATCTGTTGCAGAACCGTGTGCGTGCGCGTGCGTGACTGGATGGATTTTTATCCAAAGGAAAAATGAAGAAAAAAAAATAATTAACCACTCACAAGACCAGAACAATGAGACATTTTACGTTCTATTGTTCTAGATCGATGGTGGGCGAAGAAGGTTTATTCTTCCCATTAATAGCGTGCGGTAGTAGTCTGTAGGGCAGGTGCACTAGATTGGGACAGGTGTCTGCTGAGAATGGTAGGCTGCCAGAAGTAGTATCATTTTGGAGGTTAGTTTTCGATAGACGCGTACATTTTTTCTCTTCTTAATGCACTTAAATATGTCATTGCAACTGTCAGTTGAACTCGATGACAACACAATGCTCGTTCTCAGTACCAGGTAATCACTAGTTCTGTGAACAGTAGACCTCACGCCCAAGAATTAGGGTGCTTGTACAGAGGAGCATACTCTATGATAATCACCATGGCAAAATTAAACACATCAAACCTAACCCTTGACTAAATTCGAGAACATATTCAATGATAGTCACCATCGCTAAATTGAACGCAGAAATCAGACCTAACCCTTGACTCAATTCGCATAGTCTATTTTTCATGCCTGTTTTGACAAAAGTTCACTCTGCGTTACATCAAGAAGGATGTGTTTTCTATTTGCGAGACAGTTGGTTGCTCAAATTAGATCTCAGGTGTCTGAGTTTATAAATCAATATTAATTAAATTTGTATATCATCTACATAATAATCAACCACTTTCTATCATACTTCATTGAAATATTGGGAAGGATTTGTTTCTCTCAAAAAGTATGTTATTCTTATGAATGATAACTTTATTCATACGAAGGCTCAACCAGATGAATAAGAGGCTCGAGGGCTATCTATGAATCTGATTACAATTGCACATGATGGGAAAGTTCATTTCAAAAATTATATGTTTCTTTTAGAACCTAAGAGCTTTACTTTTTCTATATAGGCCTGAAAGCCTTGATTTTTTCCTTTTGAATGTCCTTCAAATGCAAGCAAATTTCGTAAGTCCTTACACATACATGGATGGGCATTCCCTAAAGGAAGATCTATGCAAAATTTCTTAGAATTTGGTCAATGCGTTTAGCCGTATAAATGCGTTACAGCAAGACAAATGCAGAACGGTCGACGTTTTGAAACAAAAACTTCTCTTTGTTCGGTCAATAATAAGGTAGAATTATTTTGAATAAGTGCGATTGCATTCTTATTCTGGTATACGACTAGCTAAAATTTTCGGTACCGTAACCATACACAACATAATACATATATCGTAATTACATAATATAGAAAATGTCGTTTTTTATTGAAATCTTTGAATCACCCCCAATTTTTTCACACTTTTTTGTTTGTATCGTACCAACGACACACTACAATAGAAAAAATAGGTTATGAAAAAAGCTGTTTCAGCAATCTGCCAATTCAGCAATTTGGTTTATACCGTACCGATCACATTTTAGAACAGAATAGATAAGACTAGAAAAAAGTTTCTGAACAATACTGTCTTGATTTTAAAGAAAAAAGGCGTAGGCCTTTAATAATTCAATAATTTTGTTCAATTATTGTGATTAGATCAATGATAACAGTTGTTGTCATGAAGGTGAAATGAGAACAAAAATCATCGAATTCTGTTAATATAAACGTATATAAGAGCTCGATATTCTTGTTTTCCAAAAAAAGAAAATTCTGAGGATGAAGCTCACATAGGTCTGAGACCTGTGCGTGGGTAATGAGTTGGACGATGGATTCCAAAATTATCAAGAAGGTTCATAATCTGCATGTATGACTGAAATTATTTAGTGTAAAATTAATAGCTAACTCCAGCGCTGTATTTTCCTTATTGAAACAATAGATTTAAATCATAGCTTGGAACGTTTTCGTATGTACTATTCAAGGGTGGTAATAATTTTCGTATTAATTTTATATTACTTATCAATCATGTTTTTCACGAATTATACCTCAATAATTGATCGAACTTATAACTTCAATCTGTATTCAATTCAGCCTTATCGAAGAAATCATTCATCCTTATGTTTACTACGCCGGTTTAAATCAAGAAAACCTCAAAGTAACTCCGGGAGCCAATGATTGAACGACCCTAATTATAGTGTTTATAAAATATCAGCTACGTTTATCTTGCAATAACCACTCAAACAACATGATGAGCTTGGAATAACTTACAACAACTCAGGATCACAACATCTAAAAATTGAGTTGAATATGTTATGCTGAACAAGCTTCTGTTGGTCAGTTTAGAGGTGGTTTTGTTCCTTACCAAGTCCCTGCATGTTGAACAAGCATCTTTAAGTGGGGTTAATTTCTGCTAAGTTTACCACTGATAACTCATAAATGTTTGACAATTACCCAAAACTATTTATTTATCTATTCATTTAACATACAATCAATGTGAATACAACAGGCTATTGTCCAAAACAGCTTTTCACAAAATTTCAAACAAGAATCGAAATCACAGGTTAGGTATTTTTGAAGCACAATAATTCACGAGAAAACCACGAAATTACCGTTTTTCAAATTTAGGTCAGAATTATGATGAAACCAAGTTTGTTGTATTGAATTTGTTGAAATAACTTTGATCATTTAAACTAGTATTAGCCTACTTGTGTATTTTCTTGCCTGTTACTTTTTCGTTCTTGTTTTCGACACTGATCATTCCTTGATGCTCCTCCCACCAGTGGGCATGATCTGTTTTGGCCTTCAGCCAATCACAGACCGTCAATGAAGGACAACCTTTGAGAGACACTTTCACCCTCAGCCAATAGTATCATCCATCATTTAGTATAAATTAAGCTACACTGTAATCTAGTTTCAGTTTGTTTGAGATTGGTAATGGTGTAACAATCGAAACTAGTTTCCTCACAGTTTTTAAATAAATGTGGTTGTGTTCAGCTGCAAGTCTTATTATTCATAGATAGAGGATACATATTTATTATTCATAGATAGAAGATACATATAGTCATGCTCATCATTAAAGATAAAACGAATTAAAACGAGAATGACCATCGAATTCTTTCTAGTTTTTTTTATTGATTCAGTATCGTACGTATATACGTATATCTATAGAAATACATTAATAATAATAATAATAATAATAATAATAATAATAATAATTTTAATAATAATAATCTTTATTTCCGCAAATACAAACAAGCAAACAAAATACACAGGAAAATAATTATACATGATGGAAAATAATAATAATTATAAAACAATCAATAAAGTTATTAGGTGAGAAACCAAGAAGTTACAAAGAAAAAAATACTTAGATCAACTTAACTATCATGTACAAGAAATAAAATGTTACAAAAAAAAATATCTGCAGAAATAATACTGTATGCAAATTCAATTCAATTGTTTATTGCCACAACTTCACAACAAAATAATTTAATGGTTACAAATTAACATATTAACATAAAGGAAATAAAAGAAACCTAACTAACCAGAAAAAAAACTAAAATTCATGTTCAGGCACCACCAGCAAAAGAAAAGACTTTGACCGCTGGTGGGAGTCGCAAAAAGTCCGATTCAAATGACATTCAAGATAACAATTTCAACTTACAGAATTAAATAACAAATTTGAACCAATCCCATTCTATTACACTGTATAGAATAGTACAAATAACAAAAGAGAAAAAAATATTTTGAGAGAAAAACAAAAATACGTTCGAAAGGAAATACACAAATAGAATAGACATACTAATATATATAATAATAATACATACTAATAATTTCATTGTGAAATTATGTCCGCATACAGGAGCATCATAGGATCCAACAAAGATGCCATGAATTGATGTAATAAAAAAAATGAATAATAGAGTTTAATAGAATAATTAAATTAATAGAATATTATTATTATTCCACATTTCGTAGGTGGAACGACAAAGGTTTTTCTTTTCAATGAAAACCGGCTTGACTTTGGAATAAGCATCCTTAAGGTCAAGCTTCACCTCATTGGAATCAATTATTGTAGGACACGTAGTTTGCCCACGAGGTCACAGGAGCCGATTCAGAGTCACATGGAAATCCCTTCACAGGACAAAGAAGAGAATAGGCTGTGATCATTATGGGGGATGAAGGCAATTTTCCACCAGCGGATCCGTGTCTTAGGGCTGTTGTTTGGGGTGGGATATGCACAAGGGTAGTTGGAATTCAGGGCATTAGATGGACACGGAAGACTGAGCTGAGGGTAAGAAGCTTAGAGCATTTAGGCCAGTCAAAGGTTTTGGATCTTGGCCATTGCCAAGTACTGTCCCTGAACTGGGATGGGTGATGTTGTTCCAAAGGAGAGAAGATAAATCCAGGGTTCATGCCAATCGTACAGGCCAATAAGAAGGTGTTCTAAGATTTCCACATGTCCAGTCTTGATCAAATCTTGTTACTATTGAAGGCTGCAAGAATTTGCCTGTAATTATTATTTCAGTCGAAAGTCTAGAGTAATTTCTTCTCCTTCTTCTTTCTCCCCTCCTCTTCTCCTATCTTTCTCTTGCTCCCTCCTCTTCTCCTCCTCCTTTGGCCAAGATTTCGCATCTTTGTGTAATTAATTCATCTCTCAGATCCAAGCTCTCTTTTCATTTTTTTTACCAATTGCATTTATAATTTCTGCTGTAAAATACCTGAAATTATGTATTTGTTGTATTTATAATCTTTTCTATTCAAACTATTCAACCATTCACTTTTCAAAAATCACTGTACATCACTTGAACTAGGGGATCTGAGAGTTGCTAATACTATTTATTGATAAAATGGTTATCACTCATGTACACTGAAAATTTACACAAGTAAAGTCATTTGAATCTGAATCTGAATCTGAATCATGTCATCAACAAGGCTGTCCTTTCCATTTGGGAAACAGCTGATTGCTCAAATAGATTTCAGTTGTCTGACGAATGAATTTATAAATCAACTAGCTATTGTGCCCGTCCTTCGTACGGATTATGTTTAGAAATAAGACTAAATATGTTTCGGCTTTTTTGATAGCAACGATCATGAAGTTGTTAGCAGCTTAGGCCCCCCCCGTTCAAACGATACAGTTTTTTTGCGGTACGGTTTTTTTACTGTACGGCGTCAACTGTACTGTGATGTTCACACGGTCCGGCTTTGCTGCTTATTGCTGTGCTCTCCTCCTTCTTCCATTGAGCTTCCAGTTCAGATTTATTTATTCCAGTCTAGGATTTTTTTTATTTGTGTAAGATTTTTTCAAATAAGTTTCTTACTGAAGGTTTTTCTTAAATTTTGATCAAAGTACGCAAATTCTGGTTTCAATATTCCACACATTTTTCTCTCTTTATTTTTATATTAATCTTAAGTCTTGTCCCACAAGGCGGGTCTCTCATATATTAGAGAAATTAAATTTTCACAATTAATATCTTCCACTTCTGGACACTGGAATTCACTAATAAGAAGATCAATGCTAAATAATAAGCGTATGGCTTTTAATGGTGGGGAGACCCTTACGGGTAGTTCCACCTCGCCGCTGAAGAATATCAATGAAGGAGATCGATCAATGCTGACGATCTGAAGACTGCTTCCAGCATAATAAGCGTATCGTTTGAACATATCCATTACCGGTACAATACATGTGCACCGGATACGGATAGTTATTTTGCGGTACAGCTGATTTTAGCGATACAGTTTTCGAAGACAAAACCGAATGTAGAAATCGGCTAGAACAGCTTTTTTACTGGATCCAGTCGAAACAGTATTGTGTGAACATACAATATGAAATGTACATGCAAACGAAAGCACTGCAAAATAACTGATACAGCAAATTTACTGTACCGCACAAAAACTGTATCGTGTGAACGGGCCGGGACCTTAGTAAACAACTTAGAACGTAAACAATTCAGTGATAGGTATCGGAGAGAATATTTTTTGAGAACAGCTGATTGATATATCATGATAAATTACGTGATTTTTTCTTATGTGGTAATAATAGTGCTACCTGGCGAATTACCAAGAGCCTGGCACAAACCGCACCTTCCTAAAATGTTAATTTTTGTTTTGATAAATTGAAATTATAAATTTTTTTTTCAGCAAAGAAATAATTGATGAAACATAACATGAGCTTTGATTCACCAGTCATATGTTTCCTAAAAGACTGCAATGCTCCGACTACGCAAGTCTGCAGACAGCGTAAATAACGCCACGAAGTGCCCACCATTTATATTTGAGAACAGCTGATTGATATATCATGATAAATTACGTGATTTGTTCTTATTCTTATGTGGTAATAAAACATGGAAGAAATGTATCCAAAATCGCACAATACTTGGTTTTTAAACTTGTATTATTCTGTTGAAAAAAAGTTAATTTAGTTTTTTATAGCTAAAGACATTGTCAATAATGTTTTCAATACTGTTCAATAACTAAAATCCCGATCGATGCTCTCGTTTTTGAGGAGAAGGCCGCGTAAAATGTATCCAAAATCGCACAGTACTTGGTTTTTAAACGTTTATTACTCTGTTAAAAAAAAAGTTAATTTAGTTTTTTATAGCTAAAGACATTGTCAATAATGTTTTCAATACTGTTCAATAACTAAAATCCCGATCGATGCTCTCGTTTTTGAGGAGAAGGCTGCGAAAAATACCTTTGCGGCCGTGACAGACAGACAGACAGACAGACAGAAAGTGAGATAAGACTATTTTCGGCTTATTTAAAGTATAAAACGTAAAAATAACCAAAAAATATACAATTCTGATAAATGTACAGACAAAACTCTAATTTTATTTATATAGATATAATAATAATCCTTTATTTCACGTTAAGTATAAAAAATTAATACAGAAGTACAAGTATCAAAATACTATGGACATGGTCACAATAAATCAAAACTGTGAAATTAGGTACTCCCGAGGGTATCCTGTGTGAGAGTTACCATCTTATGTAAAATTTACTGTATCACAATAAAAAGTTCTAAAATTTATATTAAAATATAACTTAAAATCAATTAGAAAAATAAAAATAAGGTTAACAGAAAATTAACTAAATACAAAATTATAAAAACAATTCATTATCTGCGCTCTCTCTAATATATCACTACCAAATGTTTTTTAGACTACACCACTCTATGCCATCTAATTGAATTGCCTTCTCTTTCTCCTCTACTCTCAAGAAAAACATATTTATTTGTTTGAGAGAAACAAATAATTTCTAATATTTCAATTGAGTGTAATAACAAATTATATACAAATTCAATTAATATGGGTATTTAATTAAATACTCAATTGAAATATTAGAAATTATTTGTTTCTCTCAAACAAATAAATATGTTTTTCTTGAGAGGAGAGGAGAAAGAGGAGAAGAAAGAGAATGGCGGAGATAAAGAGAGAAGATAAAAGAAGTAGAAGAAGGACAAAAAATATTTCTTCTTCTACTTCCACCTTTTCCTATTTTCTTTTTTCATTCGTATTTTCTTCTCTTTTTCTTTTCTCCTATTCTTGTTCTCCTCGCCCTCTTTCTTCTTCTTTCCCTTCTACTACTTCTTCTCAGAGAGAGAAAGAGAGAAAGTTGGAAAGTAGTAGTAGTAGTAGAAGAACACTCACACCCTCTCACATTCCCTCAAACTCTCTCACTTCCTCTCTTGCTCTTTCTCAGAAGTAGGAGGAGGAGGAGAAGGAAGAAGGAGAAGGAGGAGGAGGAGGAGGAGGAAGAGGAAGAAGAGGAAGAGGAAGAGGAAGAGGAAGAAGAAAAAGAAGGAGAAGAAAAGAAGTAAAAGAACAAGAACAAGAAAAAGAACGAATGAAATGAGAAAAAGATGAAGAAGAAGGAAAACGAATGAAATAAGAAAAATAATAGATTGACGAAGAAGAAAGGGGACGAATGAAAGAAGAAAAAGAACAAGGAAAAGGAAAAGTAGAAGAAAAAGGAGAAGAAGAAGAAGAAAAATAACAAAAAGAAAAAGAAGGAGAAGAAAAAATAGCAAGATGAAAAAGAAGAAAGAGGAAAAGAAGAAAAAGAAGGAGATGAAAAAAGGCGACGAATGAAAGAAGAAGAATTAGAATGAGGACTAATGAAAGAAGAAGAGAGAAATAGAGGATGAATGATAGGAGAAGAATAAAGAGTAGTGGGAGAACAAAGAAGAAGAAGAAAAAAGAATAAGAACAAGTACAAAAATAAGAAGAAAAGAGAAGAAGAATAAAAAGAAAAAGAATAAGGAGAAGAAAATAAAGGAGATGAAGAAGATGACAGAGACAGAAAATAAAAGTGAATGCAGGCAGACAAGTGCCCAGTGCCCACATGGTGACTTTTTGCTCGCTGAGCTGAGAGTGACCTACTGCCACGGATTTCATTGTCAGATTCCATTTATTTAGAAACAGCTAAATGGACCGTGCATTTCTGGTGGTGACAAAGCAAAAACAGGATCTTTTTCGAGGACTTATCTCGCCAATAATAATTACCATCGCGAAATTAAAGACAGACTTCAGACATAACCCTTGATTCAATTCGCGTAGACCTATTTCATGTCTGTTTTTCACAAAAGGACACTCTTTATCACATCAACAAGGCTGTGTTTTCTATTTGCGAAGCAGCTGATTGCTCAATTTGGATTTCAGATGTCTGATGAATTAGTTTATACAACAATATTAATTACATTTTTGTTTATAATTTACTTAGTAATCACTTGCTATTATACTTAATTGAAATAATAGAAATGATTAGTTTCTCTGAAACAAATATTATGTTATTCTCATGAATGATAACTTCATCCAGATGAATATAAAAAAACCCGAAGCTATAAATATCCTCACAACCAGTTGAATATCCAGAACAACCCGAGGGCCATCTATGGATCTAAATCAAATTATTAAAAAATTATCGAGGAGCTTATTTTAAAAATCATATGTTACTATAGAAGGAAGCTTAAGAGCATTACTTTGCTTCCTTTTAGATATCATTAATTTGCAAGAAAATTTCGAGAATCCTCACACTTACATCGCTTGGCATTCCTTAAAGGAAGATCTATGCAAAATTTTATTGAATTTTCTTCATTTGTTTAGCCATAAATGCGTTACAAACAGACTGGCAGACGCAAATGCAAAACGGTCAATTTGAAAAAGAGACATATCTTTGTTCGGTCGAATAACTATTGAATATCCGAGTCCCTACTCGAATAATTCCTTGACTATAAACACTCTTTTTGTTTGACCCAATAGTGAGTAAAGTTATTATTTATTCTTAATTAAAATTGACAAGTCGTTGAATTCACCATAAAAAGTTGATATGAACAACTCAGATCGAAATGGAACAAGAAAGTTAGGGATTCAAAAACACTCATTTTCAATAAAATACCTTTTTTCTAAGATGAAGCCCACATAGGTCTGAGAACTGTGCGTGAGTAATGAGTTGGATGATGGTGATTGATGAGTTGGACCTACAGTTTTAGGTGGGTTCCGAACCACCGGGAAGTGATTTCACAGCAGAGAACAGTGTCGTTTTTGCTGGCCAATCTAATAGGTCATTGTTACAAACAGGACCTACGAGAACGCAGCTTATCTCTATCTGATTGAACAGATACCTGCTACGGCTCGCGTATGGCATCATACTGAGTTGCATAAAAATTGTTTGTATTAAATACGAGTGCATGTCCTCACAATAGGACATCAAAGCAAAATAGGTTCGACTGTATGTCTTGACAGTTGTAAACAAATTATAAAGTAAAAATCTTACAATTCAAATTATAAAGTAAAAATCTTACAATTCATCGACCTGAATCTGTGTTTTTGAAGTGTAACACGAAGCATATAGCATGGTGAGAGGGCTTTCACTTTCTTCTCAATTCAGAAGTTTTCCCTGACGCATTTGTGCATCATGACGTGTACAAAGGAAGACAGTACGGAATAATTGGGGAATGAGATGCTAAGAAGAATGGCAGAAAAAATTCTACTTGTCTAGAATAAGAAATGCCGTCGTAAAAATTACAAGCAAGTGAAACGATCCAAATCACAAGACGTCCCAGGACGATCTTTGAAAAAGTTGAGGTATTGGGGTGGGTGCAGGTGGGTGGGAGAGGGAATAAAGAGGGTGAGGGTGGATGAAGACGTTCTTTCAAGGAGAGAAAAAGCAATTCAATTAATTTTTCCGTTGGGAGTTTTGCCGGGTAATTCGTGCGCGAATGAAAGTGAGGGGCCGGAGAACGAGGCTCTCTCCCGAAATGCAGATGGTCCGTAACGTGTTGTGGGATGCTGGAGCATGCAATGCCACTAAACGCTTTTCTGATATTCAGCCCCTCACAATATTCCAAGTTGAGGCAGTGCTGAACGCACTTCAAAATTGATGGAACGCACCGGAAACTTCGTTGGAACAACTGCAGATAGATGCAGTCCGCAGGGATGTAGATAATATCTATTTTGGAAGTAACCAGTTCGCTTGGTAGCCTACATTAATCGACAAACTAAGGGCCGTATCCTTATTCTCGGTTCAATCTTAGTTCAACTTAAATGCTTGTTGAAGTTAAACTAAGTTTATCTGGGATAAAAGTGGGGTTTATAAATTGAATTGCGGTGATTGTAATTCTTGTTATGTAGGTAAGACCGGTAGAAATTTCAAATGTAGAATAAATAAACATATCAGGGATTGGAAAACAAAAAAAGGAGATTCAAATTTTGCAAAGCATCTCATTAATAATGAGCACAAGTTCAAGGCTGAAGAAAATGTTGAATTTCTGCATTTGATTGGCAAAGGCAGACAATGAACATTTTAGAAGCTTTGGAGACAACTAGGTTTGGAAAAACCAATTCCAATACTAGTTTAAATGAACAAATTTATTTTAACCAATTCAATACTACTAACTTGGTCTCATTATAATTCCAGCCTACATTTAAAAAACAGTTTTTTCGTGTATTTCTCGGTTGACCTTGACTGCATTTCAGTGAGCTTCTGATTTTTTAGTTTCAATTTGATTCAGTTCTATCTTTATGACATATTTTTCATCTTTGTTGCTTTCTAAATATTCACAGTTTTAGTTATTGATTTGACACATATTTTTCTTGTTACTTCTCCCACCAGGGGGCGTGACTTGTCAGCCAATCACAACCTTCGATGAAGGTCAGCCTTTTTCTCGCTTAGCCAATAGTATCATTCCATGTTCAGTATATTATAGCAAAAATGGAGAGAAAGAAGGAACAGTGGTTCTCGGTGTTATCTGCTATTTAGGCCTAAATGTTTACTTCTAAGCAATTAATTACTCTCCTTTTGACACTTATTGTGTTTACTTGGAGCTTTATTGAATGTTCTAGTTGTTTGATTGGAAATTAATGGAGTCTTATCGAATATTGTGGAAAGTGCGAGTGTACTTATCTAAATATTTAGAAGTTGATAGAAAAATCGAGAGATATCTCAATTATGGAAAATTATATAAATAGAGAGAGTCTTTTGTAAAATGAGCTCAGTTGTTCAGTTGTTGTTCTACGTTGATAAGTGGCATTAATGACAGTTCCCGTTAATACAAACAGTGCAATCCCGTTGTTGCTATTACAAATCATGTAATGAACTTTCGTTGTCTGTAGTGATAATTCTTTTGACAGTTCTATAGTGATAATTCTTTTTCCTATTACTGTATTACGGACTTGTGCTACGTAAGTTATTTGTTCTTTCTCGACGATTTTTTAAAAATATTATTGGACAGTTTATTGTACAGTTATTATTCAATATTAGATCGGCCTTAGGAAATTTAGTGATTGATTTTTGTAACTCTTTATCAGTTGAACAATATAGATTTATCTGTTTATGATTGTTTATTTTGTATAAGAAATAACTGAACGGTGTGAGTTGTAGATTATTTGTGTTAATAAAGTGAAAGTGATAAATTTAAGTATTGCCAGCGTTATTTTAGACATAGAACCCGTAACAATATACTTCTCTGTACTTTAGTTTAAGTTTGATTGAGATTGATAATGGTATAAATACCGAAACTAGTTTCTCAATATTTTTAATAAATGTAGTTGTGACAATTTCGTCTAATTATTCATTAAGTTTAAACTCAGCTCTTTATAATCAATTAAATTTACTTATTTAATCTGACAAAATTACAATGTATGTGAAGGAGCAACAGACTCAAGTTTAAAACTGCTCTCTTCACAAATGTTATATTGTCCAAACATTGAGGTTAACAAAAACTAATACTTTAGATTTGCTGAAAAACTACACTCGTAAAATAACGAAATGATTATTTTTGACTTAACGACTGTTAATTCAAAGGTTCACTCGAAACGAAACACTAAAAACAGTTAAGAATAGTTTATAATACATCTAATTTTGATGAAAACGTTTGAGCCGTGAAATACTATCTCGAAACAACAATCATTACTTTGAATTTTCACAAGTCGTTTAGTTTAAATGCAGTTCAAATTAAAATCAGTTCATCTATTTATGTTGGCAATAGTGCTAATGGTATCTGCTTATATGATCATCAGATGTGAAAGTATATAATGTTATATTATTGCCTCATAACGTGTATGTTTTGATTCGGAAATAGGTTTCAATAGGCAAGTATTCTGTTTTCTGTATTGATAATGGTTTCCGTTGTCACAAAGCGTTCGAAAAATCTAGCCACCAGTTGGATCAATGAATTGAACTACTACTTAATATGTATAATAAGACTCAAAGTTGTAACAACCATATTATTTATTGAAAATCGTGAGATAGTAATTTCGGTTGGAATTTTTTACCTGGAATGCGGTCAAATTCATTACCGCACTGAAAAAGGATGCGGTAATGGTAATCAGCTGTTCTTTTTGTAAACAGACGTTTACTGGCTCGATTCAATGCTCGGTAAAGTGGTAAATATGTACAAGTATGACGAAAATTACATTACATTGATTCGAACAAAGTCATCTGAAAATGAATTCTCCACGCAGATCAATTTTATTTTTTCAATTCATCAGCCTATTCTCCATTGTCTTACCAATATTTTCATATCCTCTTATCTTCATGGAAGTGGTTGTAAGGATACAGGCAGAAATGAGCTGGTCGTCACAAAGATGATTGATGCTTCCTGTGCCGTTTCAAAGTTGAAGTTTACGTTGACTAGACGCGTGGCTGCGCAGCGGCGCGGTGAGCGGTAGCCGCGCGGTTTCTCAATTAAGTCAAGACCCGGTTTGAAATTTCGGCAACAGCGATTCCTCGCTCAGCACTTCCTCCAGTTTGCGCCAATTGATTCTCCTCTTTGCCAGCTCTTTCTTTCTCTCCTTCCTCTTTTTATTCTGCCCACGTGACCCCGGTCACCACTGACGAGTGATCGCCCACGCTCTGTCGCTTAACCAAGTCCGTATTACGCCATCGTACTACTGTTGTAATTTATGATAGCCGCTTGCGGCTCAAATATAAAATGCCGCCAGGTTTTTGTAGAGTGATCTAGTTACTGATTGGCACCTGATTTTAGAAGAAGTCTAATCCTCCATTTCAAAGCTCTCTCTTTTTTAATTAAATGTCTCTTTTCATATGTCTTCAATCGTAGATTGAAACTCACCTTCCATTGCTAGTGCAAGATACAATGTCCGAGATATCAAAAAATAATTTATATTAAAAAGGAGATGAAATAACAAAAAATAATTCACTGTAAACAACTAGTAACTTAACCCTCTTTACCCACTCCAAAAGCCATCTCTCTTCTAACCTAACCTAACCTAACCTAACTCTCACTAGTTCCTACCTCCACTTAATTATTATTTCCTGATGTCTTTCGGGTATTTTTTTTCGGAGGATGAAGCCCACATAGGTCTGAGACCTGTGCGTGGGTAATGAATTGGATGATGGTGATTGATGAGTTGGACCTACAGTTTTAGGTGGGTTCCGAACCACCGGGAAGTGATTTTACAGCAGAGAAAAGAGTCTTTTTGCTGGCCAATTCAATAGGTCACCGTTATAAAGATGACTAGGAGCTTCGTAGCTTATCTCTGATTGAACATATACCTGCTACTTATTTTTTCCTGCTATTTCTTCTCATATTCAGTATTATATTATACAATAAATTGAAACAAAACAAAAGTTGTCAAATTTCACTATACTACACTGTAGTGTAGTGAAATTTGACACCTTTTTGTTTCAATTATGGAGAGACTTCACAATACCAACACTAGTTCTACTAATTTTATAATATACAATTTTGTTCTAGTAATTTCTTAAACTGAAAAATATATTTCTAATATGATGGATATTTCATCAAGTTGATTTCAGTTTAACGTCTATAGTCTTAATTTCTTCTGCAAAATCAAAATGATTGATTGGAACTCATCCATAGATATGGACTCAGCCAAAAAAATCTTGTCAATTCATATATAACTTATTATAAACATATAACATTGATTAAAATTCTACGATCATTCATGTAGTGGATTCGGCTCCAAAATCAAAATTATTTGAAAAATAGTAATATGATTACTAGTAAGCGGAGCTGGAAGAGCAGTTGGTTGGATCGCTTTTTTGTGATAAGATAAGAGTCTGGATGGCTTCGTGTCCTGCAGTATTGTGTTCGCTCCATGGATGTTTCTCATTATTCATCCATTCACCTTCTTACCCACGCACAAGTCTCCAGACTCATGTGGGTATAATCCGCAATAAATAAAAAAAATAATATATATATATATATATATAAAGTAATAATCATAGCACTAGAGAAGGAACTCTCCACCCTCATTGCAACATAGAAAACTCTACCTGCCAGGTGTCATAGTTTATATTATTTATGGAGGTGGGAAGGGTTGATACATCTTAATTATTATCGATATGCTTGTGTAGCGGAAAGGGTTGATCCAGCGTATATGACTTGAGGCAATAAGTGAGTTCCATTTTCTACCTGTTGCTGGTAGAAAATGGAGTCTTATTATGGGGTTTCCTTACTCCACCTACATTAGGAAAAGTTATTGCTTTCAGTGACAGAGGTTATTCTATTTGGAAGCTGGTGTTTCTTTGCTTTGAAGTAAGTTGCTCCATGAAATCTTTACAACAGATGTTGGTACTAGAAGGAGGAGTTTTGGTGGATTGGAACCCACCTAAAACTGTAGGTCCAGCTTGTCAATCATAATCATTCAACTCTGCCCATTAACGCAACAGTCAATGCAAGCTTGATCCAACGAAAATAGAAGTTATAAGACTCAATTTTAGTTAACAACAATAAGTTCTTCCCCAAATCTCGTCATAAACACTGTTCTGATAAGCTTGAGTTTGGAGGTGATGTTGCTGGCATAAAAGAGTTCAGTTTTATGATACGGAGAGAAAGCTCATAACCTTACTTTTTTGATATATCGGTATGTATTTTCTTTCTAAAGAAAACTCAGTTTTATTTTGAAAAAAAATTGTACAATTATTATCATTTAAGAAGCTTTGGAGATAACAGTTACGTGAATGGTTACAGTTTAGAAGCTTTGGAGAACAATTTCTAGTTACTAGAATGGTAAAAGACGATTTCAATACTAGTTTAAAAGATCTAATTTATTTCAACCAATTCAATACAACTAAATTGGTTCATCATAATTCTGGCCTAATAGTACTTTCTTTTTTTTCTCGGTTGACCTTGACTGCATTTAATTTACCTTCAATTTTTTAATTCCAGCCTACTTTGAATTTCTCTTGTTTTCTATATGCTCACGGTTTTTGATTCTTGATTTTGACTCTTATTTCTGCTTGTCGCTCCTTCCACCAGTGAGCCTGACTTGTTATAGCCTACAGCCTATCAGAGGCACTTTCTCCCTCAGCCATTAGTTTCATTTTCGTGTTTCATTAAGCTACTCTGTACTTTAGTTTTAGTTTGATTGAGCTTGATAATGGTGTAACAACCGAGACTAGTACCTCACGGTTTTCAATTAATGTGGTTGTGAAAGCTTCAATTCATTACCATTACCATTACCATTTTTGGTTAACTAGTTCAGTAGAACTAAAGTAATTCACTAGTTTTTTGGTATGACTAGCCTATGAGTTAAAGTACTAAGTTCATAAATTGAAAAGGAATAGAAAATATTGATTAAATTAATATAAATATCATTAATATAAAATATTGCCTATTCAGCACCTGAATGGAGAGTCCTTCCCTACTTCGCTCAATTTTATTCTATTACAAGACAGATACGGCAAAAATAACAAATAATTCATACCTATATTCAAAATCAAATAAGAATATTTTTTCATTTCTTATCATTTGACTATCTTGTAACCCATGATTCTTTTACTTAGACTACAGCGACTGTATAAAAATTCTCATACACCCTCTAATAATATAGTGATGATAATTAGCCTATATCCATTTACATTTTTCAATTACCAGTAGAATAAACAGTACCTTGTGAGATAGTTACAATCCTTAAAGTCCTCCAACATGGAGAAAGTTGAGACGTCAGTTCTGTTAGTGAATCTAGTGACATTCCATTCGATTCATCGGAGACTACACAACAAAATAATGTGTCGACACTGTCCACATGTGGAGTCAAGATACAACTTGACGCGTTACAAGACTCTGCTGTCTGATAGTAACACAGAATCAGCTGTAGTCAACCAGAGATTCTTCTCTGACAAGGAAAGGAAGATAGCCAGCAGTCTTGAGAGACGGCAGATACCTATCTCTAGCCTGAGACGTACATAGGGAACGACTAGGCCATCCAAGCTCTACCAGTTGATATAAATTAAGCCTAGACCTGGCTCTGCCCATCCAAGCTTATGCAAGGTAATTAACTCTGTGATCTCATGGTGCATGGCCGATTTATTGAGCTGTAAAATCCTCAAGCACTGATAAGCTCTTGCAACAGACAATTCCGTATTTAGCTAGGAGAAATAGCACAGTATCATTATAGGCAAGAGGATGCGGGCTCTTTGAAATATTAAACTTAGTGATATTAAAACTTTAAAGGGAGAATGGTGTAGAAAGATGTTGACTGCAGTATGCCTCATAATCTCATGGTTATTTGTTTTTGTGAGACAATATCGAAGCGCAGACAAGTTTAGTGATAAAGCTCATCAAAATTAAGTTCCTTTCTCATCAAAATTAAGCCTCACCTCAACTAATTGATATAGTGATTAAGATAACTAGTGTATAAGATTGTATAATTGTTCATCTGACTTGTCAGAAAAAATAAAAATAATTGAAAAATAATTAGCTGATACAGCATTTTATAGTGTACAGGAGTTCCTTTCACATCAAAATCAAGCCTCACCTCAACTTATTGATATAGTAATTATGGTAACTAGTGTATAGGATTGAACTGTAATTTATTATTAATCTGACTTGTCTTTTACTCCTTAACTGAAAAGTTCATGTCCTGTAGAAACTCAGGTGATGAAGAAATTGTTGACTTGAAAAAATCAATAATCTTTCATTTCAATTATTCAGGTATATGAATCAAAAGTATGACACGTTAAGCCTGTCAGTCCCGGCTGCCTAAAATCAGTCGTTAAGTCACGTCAGAGACCCTGAACTTATTCAGGTGCAACCTGATAACTCTGACTCCAGACCTTAACCAGCCAGGTCACACTATATTATTTATTTGTTATCAAAAGTATTATTTCTATTAGAAATTGTTATCTACTAACATTTTTCTCTTACCTGTTTGTGTCTGATATTGTATAAATAGTACAATATCTAGCTGTTGTTGTACATTGCATTGTAAATGTTAATTTCTATTCATATGTATTCTACTGCAGTTCACGAAAAATGGATATCCACAACAATAATGTTCATTTCTATTTAATTTAGGTTGAATGGAGGAGAAATTCTACAGTCTCAACTCTGCTTAATAGAGGTATTTCTCATTCTATTGAATTAAAAACTTTATAGAAAATGTAAGTTATTTGTAAAATGAATACTTATTATAATCTTATAGATTATTTTTGAAGTTAACTGATATTCAAGTCATCATTTTTCATCATTGCCAACTTGAAACGCTTTTAAACTTATGACATTTGAATTAAAAATATTTGATCCAGAAATAATCCATTAAATAGAAAAAGTCCATGACTTTTTTCATCTTTAATCTGAGTACTATAAACTAATTAAGTTATCATTTTTCATTATTAACAACTTGAAATGTTTTTATTGTTGAGATCTTTGAAAGTAAAGTGAATTAAAAATAAATTATCCAGAAACAATCCATCAAATACTTAAAATCCATGACTTTTCAATCTTCAATTTGAACACTAATAGCTGAGCGATCTGTAATTAATAAAAAGTTCTGTAGTGTAGAAATAAATGAATACATAACCTAATCGCTACATAGCTGAACTATAAAGATGCATCAGTTTCTTCCACTTCTCCCATCATCTGGCTGAATAATAAACCAGGTACTAAACTGGCTTCCAGATATTAATAAAAATATTTTCCATGAAGAGAGCCTCATTTTTTCTTAAATGTTATCGTAAAATATGAAATTGAATTGAGAGTGTTTTACTACCATCAACCAGTATCATACTTTGTGGAATGTGAATTTCTCAGTTGAAATCCAAAGAATTCACATCTACTAAAATGTGATGAATGAAGCATTTATCAAATAATGATTCCATTACTTTGAGCTGTCAACTAGTTTTTGCTGTATGAGAAACGTTTTTATGGGGTTTTTATTTGAAATATGAGAGAAAATTGTGTTGAATATTAACAAAGCAGACATAACGGCATTTTGTACTATTCTTGAATCGAATTTCAAGTATAAGATCGTGATTACTAAATTTATAATATTTTTCCATTCCCAACAAACCTGTTTCAAGTGATCTCCATCAGTCGTTGAACTCTTGATTACTTTAAAGTTGTCATAATATTCAGGAAGTAAAATCTGTACTATTGAAGAAATCCATATGTTTTTGAAGAGGTCCTCTTGTTCCGATACTGCACTGTGAGGAACCCTTCCAAAGTGAAGAATATAATTTTTTTTTTAACAAACAAGAAACTGACTTCAATGAAATTTATACTCAAAAATTAAATACTCACATACTGAAAGGTTTAAAATAGAGTATTTACTTTGAACTGAGAAAATTTATAATTTAATACATGTAACCTTTTAAAGCCAAATTTTCCATAAACTTCTAAAATATAACATAGAATTTCTTATTAACTTCAAAAAATATTTGGCGCCGACTTCAAAAGATTGTAATCTAGTGTTAATCTGAAATGTTATCTTTTTTAGGTAGATTACGTCTTGGAGACCCCAGTTAAGAAGTAAAAGACAAGTCAGATTAATAATAAATTACAGTACAATCCTACACACTAGTTACCATAATTACTATATCAATTAGTTGAGGTGAGGCTTAATTTTGATGTGAAAGGAACTCCTGTACACTATAAAAGCTGTACAGCTGATAAAATGCTTTATCAGCTAATTATTTTTTCAATTGTTTTTAAATATTTCTACATTTTCAGGACTCTTTAAAAGCTGCGGTAGCTTGTTGTAGAGTTTCCTACCAATATAACTAGGTTTTTATTTTAATAAGCTAGGTACTATTGTGACTCACCAAGTGATAATCTCCTCGGCTTCTTGTATTATAATCGTATACGTCAATATTTTGGATCTGTAATTGGGCGCCCGACCGGCAATTGGGAGGTCTGCGGTTCGTTTCCCGGCGGTGACTGATATTTTTGTACAGAAGTGTTCATCGATTTTCATTAGCTATTTAATGCTGAAATTTATTTACAAAACACTATAAAATAATAACATTACATCTATCATTGAAAATTATTGTACCGTAGTATACACTACCTCAGTCTCTAAGAGCAAAATGAAACGAAATGGATGAAATAGAAATAATTATGTTTTCGATATCTGTGTGAACTAATACCACTCTAATACCAAAAAGTAACTATAGTGGAATTAAAAGCAGAAACGTATTGGGAAGTCGGCTTGAAGGTGTTGTCTTCGGGGACGGTCGGAATGTCTCGGCAAAGTTGCCACGTCGTGTGTAATGCTGAACAAAATGGCAGTGAAGTAGCATAGACGAACCTTACTTACTCCCTAATCTATGGCATTAGCACGCCGCAAACTGATTTTGCTCAGGCAATGAATGCAAAAAATAGACATTGTTGTAACAAATTAGGGTAAAGCTGAATTTCTTGTAGAATGTTAGTAGGCCCTGCACTTAATAAATGAATAAATAATTTAGCATTGAAAAATATGTACTGTAACCGGACACCTTCTGGTTACCAATACTGGGGTGAGCAACTTTTTCTAGGTGAGGGTGAACAAGATAAATGATGGACAACTGAATTTTAACACATATATTGTGTCTCCCAAAGAATAATCAACATTAAATGTAAAACAAAATAAATAAATTTAAACAGAACAGTGACTATTTGGCTTAACCCTTCAGATTGATTCATGAACACTTCAGCTGACTAGGAATAACAAATTAATCAATAATTGCTTAAAAGGAAATTATCAAAATTAAACTGAAGAAAAACACTTTCAGGCTTAACCCTTAATATCAAATCATCCGCAAATTTGGCCGAATTCAAACGAATTTAAAAAAAAGGGGGAATACAATTATTAATCTTAATCAATAAAGATTAAGTGAGCTAAATTACTCCTAACCACTAGCTATCGGGCTATTACAGTGGCCACTGGGACTGGCGAGGTTTGGGAGTAGGAGATATTGCAACACTGTATCAGTTGGTGTGGTAACTGCCCAATTGTTATTGGCTAAGCGCAGAGGTGCCCCCTCCTCCGTCACTTCGACCAACGTTTTGGCAATACGCTTCTATTTTTAATTCTACTTTAGATTGTTGTCAATATCCACCATTGCGGAAGTCAGTTACTTCAGAATCAACAATTTATGAGCTGTAACATTTGAAACAAGCTCCATAAAAACTTGTGAGGCTCTTCTAGAAGTATTTTTTCTAAACAAACTGTGTGAACTAATACCACTCACAAAAAGTAACTAGACTGTTGTCAATATCCACCATTGCGAAAATTAGTTACTTCATAACCAACAATTTATGAGCTGTAACATTTAAAACAAGCCTCATAAAAACATATGAGGCTCTTCTTGAAGTATTTTTTCTAAACAAACTCATGTTTTGCAATAATGCTTACTTCCTTGAAGGTGGAGAACGTTCCCGAAAAATCCCAGCGATACTTAGCTGGATGCATTTGTGGAACGTCCTGCGACCTCACACTAAGTTCTTGGCGCAGTCATCTAACCACACTATACGGCCAGACGATAAGAGGGTTTGTGTGTAGTGTCACCGGGTTATCGTCTTGCCAGAGCTGCGCTGCTCCTAAAATGTCACTTCGTCACTTCACCAGTCGTTCCTTAATTTGCATTCGCGTTCAACAGTTTTACACATTAACTTTCAGCCAACATGCTATTCATGTCAAGACTTTGGAAATGTAGGGTTGTACTCAATTACTGGTCGCTATTTAGTAATTAAACACCTGTGTACTGCTGTCTGTGCTGGTTGAGGCACGTCCCGGAAACGGGACAGTTTGACAGAGAACAGAACAGTAAACTTTTACACATCTAGACACTATTTCCGTTGAGTTCCAGTCTGCAGGAAAACTTGGAAAATGTCTGTTTGCGATGAATGAAATAACTACTGTGTCCCACAACTAAATCTTTCATTTCTCTACACCTGTGTTATTTTGTAAAAACTCAACAGAAAGTTTATAATCAAATTTAAAATACCAGAATTCGTATAGATTTTGACTTCATTTTTTTGCAGGATGAAGCCCACATAGGTCTAAGACCTGTGCGTAGGTAATGAGTTGGAAGTTGGTGATTGATAAGCTCGACCTACAGTTTTAGGTGGATTCCGAACCATCGGAAAGTGATTTTACAGTGTATTTTTTGCTGGGCAATCTAATCGGTCATCCTTACAAAGATTGCCCAGGAGAACTCTTTCTGATGACCATTCATATGCAAATTTGTAAATTTACATGAATAAAGAAATATAATCTAATCTAAATCTGATTCAACAGATACCTGCTACGGGTCAGGGATATTACTTATATGATATCTGAGTTGAAAAAGTGAAAGTATGTACAGTAAAACCTCGATAATTCGGCCTAAACGGGCGGCCGATAGGCCGGATTTACGTAAAAACCGGACCATCGAGAGACCATTCAAAATGTACAGTAATGAGTTTTGTGACCATGTCATTGTTCTGTTGTGTGCGTGCGTGCGTACTGTAATTATTGTGATTCTGTGTTTAGTACAACACTATTCTATTTTGTACTGTATTCATTGACTGTAAATATAGAATTTAAATGTGTGTAAAATTGTATCTATTATTTTTTATCAGTTATTATCTAAAAAATACAACTTTTAGAATCGGGCCGGATTACTGGAGGGTCCGGATTTTCGAGGGCCGAATTATCGAGGTTTTACTGTATTTGGAACGACCTCTCTAAAAGTTTAACTAAAGAGAACTTGAAGAAATATATGTTATTATGTGTACTCAGTAAAATGTAAGTTATCCAACTATTATATTTGTATTTTCAAAAAATTTATAAAATGCCTATTTTTCTCATTTTTAACTGCTAATTCTCGTATTTTTTACTGCCTTTTTGCCTGCCTATTTTCGTGTTTTTTACTGCCTAACATGTGGGCTATAATTCCAAGTATAATCAATACCATGGAAAGAGAGTTTATTGATTTCGAATTCCATAAAGTGCTATTTATACTGGAGACTCCCGAAATGGCGGATATTGACAACAGTATTGAATAGCAGATGGAAATCGATGATTAAAATTTTTTGAAGAATTCGAAATGAATCAATTTTCTTTTTGTATATTTGTCAGTTTGTTTAATTGTCAGTTACTTCAAACTAATTATATTATCACTTTGTGCTCCCATTCTCAAACTATCTATGATTATACTAACGTGTTTTTTCACTTTTGGGGCCGTAGTATTTTTATCTGAAGAGATTTTCATTCCCAAACACCTACAATTTTATATTTTATAAAAGTTCGAACAAAACTTCAACTTCTCGATTCGAGTTCTGTCTCAAGAGACAAAAAACTGTAGCAAGCAGTGATGATTGGCAAGAAATAAGGTGCAAGGGCATAACGCATGACCTAGTAGTCCGACAGACAAAACAGTTTTTCTCAGTGTGGGAAAACATTTTCCATTATGCGACCGTAAATTTCCATACAATGGGGAATTGTGCCGGAGTCTCATGGCCGTAATCCACTGGTCAGAAGGATTTTCGAATGTTGGTGTTTGCTTGTGTGTGTGCGTGCTCTATGACCTTCCACCTGAGCTCTTTCTCTCGCTCCCATTATTTATTCTTATCTAGCCAGGATGATACAGATAGCCAGTCGCACCTGCAACGTGCAAGGATTTGAGAAAACTGGATAGCTTTAAATAGTAAAGGAAACTGGTGAATTCCATGAGGCTGCCAGCTTTGTTTCTTCAGTACTTCAGTACTCAGTGTTAGTAGTTATGATTTGACTTTCTTTTTTTTGTAGATTACGTCTTGGAGATTCCAGTTAAGGAGTATAAGACAAGTCAGATTAACAATTATACAATCTTATACACTAGTTACCATAATTACTATATCAATTAGTTGGGGTGAGGCCTAATTTTGATGTGAAAGGAACTCTTGTACACTATAAAAAGCTTTATCAACTAAATGTTTTTTCAATTGTTTTAAAAATATTTCTGTATTTTCAAGACTCTTTAAAAACTGTGGTAGCTTGTTGTAGAGTTTCCTACCAAAATAACTAGGTTTTTGCTTGAATAAGCTACTATTGTGACTCACCAAGTGATTATCTGCTCGGCTTCTTGTATTATAATCGTGTACGACAAGATTGTGGTTAATATCAGTGCTGTGGCGAAGTTGATATTTTGGAAGATATCCATAATGAATAATAAGACTTGAAGTTGTCACAACCACATTTATTAAAAACCGTGAGAAATAAGTTTCGGTTGTTACATAATCAATCTCAAACAAACTAAAACTGAAGTACAGTGTAGCTTAACATATGCTAAACACAAATGATGCTATTGGCTGACGGCGAAAGTGCCTCTCATCGCACATATCGCAGGAAATCTATCCTTGTTAGCATAAACTGTTAGATATTATTGTAGATTCCTCATATCTCTTCAGTGGAAATTGATATTGATATTGATGAAAAACATGAACTGTCCTGGACGTTTGAAAATGTTCAAGACATATTCCTTCAAAATACATTAATTTATAACATTTTCTTCCGTATTATTCAGGATACAGGATCGATTACTTACGATAGAAATCATTGGGAGTTTCTCTTGTTTGTTTAGTGTAAAATAGTCTACATAATTGTGAGATGTAGCAGGTAACTTTCCAATCAGATTAGATAAGCAAAGCTCTCCTGAGCCGTCTCTGTAAGGGTGACCAATAGGATTGGCCATGCAAAAAAAATTGTTCTCTGCAGTAAAATGTCTTCCCGGTGGTTCGGATTCCACCTAAAATTTTAAGTCCACCATCTTTCCAATAACATGGCTCAAGTGGCGAAGTGGAACTACCCGTAAGGGTATCCCCACCAATAAAAGATATTACTTTTTAAAAGGGCTCTTTTCAAACAATAAACATAGTTTCACGTTTTCAACTCAGATATCATGTAAATGAAGTCAAAATCTATACGAATTCTGTTCCAGCAAAAAATACTGTCCTCTGCTGTAAAATCACTTTCTGGTTGTTCGGAACCCATCTAAAATTGTAGGTCCAACTCATCATTCACCATTGTGATTTTTCAGGACCATATGTTCAGCAAACATATTTGAAACATTTTTCACATCATTCCGGGCCGAATATGTCATACATTTAGCATTTCCAACAATTAGAAACGGAAAGACCCGTGGCCAAACACAGCGACCATCCCAAATGGACACACAGCTCTGGGTACATCTTGACTGGGGCCGCATATTTATGCGTATCTTTACTTCCTGTCCCTACGTGGCCTTAGCGCAGTGTTGATATCAGGCAGGCTCGTAAACTGCTGCGATGGACAGTACCCCGAGGCGCTTTGGCCAGTGTGGGAGTTTGATTACAGGGTAGATGGGGCCCGTGAAAACATTTAATAATACAATTATAGCCTGGTGGTACGCGCCGCTGCTAGCATGGATGGCCTAGGCTGTAGAGATGGGAGCGGCATCATTCTGTAGCCTACAAGCTCAGCGGACACCTTTCTTCTTTACCACATGATTCTGAAGAGAGAGAGGAAGAGAATGAGTGAGAAATAAGTGAGAAAGAAAGAGAACAATGCAGAGAGAGTGATAATAAGAGAGAAAAAAGTGAGAGAGAAAGAAAGGGTTGACTGGGAGAGCCTCGTCTGCTGTGGTGGCCTGCCAGAGAGCTTCAGGCTAATCTTCAATTCCGCGGTCCGACATAAAATATCATTCCTTAAATGGTGACCTTGTCTTTGGACAGCCTCTTCAAGTCTGAAAAAGACAAGCGAAAAAAGCCAAATAAAAATTAGGATTGATAAGAGTAATGCAGGTATGAAAACGTATGTACTACACGAATTTGAGTATGGTGTTTACATGTATTTTATCTTTTTTATACAAGATAAAATAACAGGCAAAGAGAATTATAATTAAAAGGGGAAATGCAAGTATGGAAATAAATTTAGGCTACTACAAGAGTTTTTGTATGATATTTGGGTGTACCTCATCTTTTAAAGTCAAGAAAGAATAATAACCAAATTATAATGAGCAGGTCCAGAGATAATAAGAGTAAATAAGAGATAATAAGAGTAAATAAGAGATAATGAGTGATAATAAGAAATAGTGAGACTGATAATAAGAGAGACAAAGAGTTAAAGAGTGTAAGTTAGGTTCTAATTTGAGCAATCAGCTCAAATAGGAAGCACAGCCGTATTGGTGTGATACAGAGTTACCTTTTGTGAAAAATAGACATGAAATAGACTACCAAAATTAAATCAAGGATTAGTTCTGACGACTGTGTATAATTCTGTTATGATTATCATTGATTACATGTAGTATGTTTGATTACATGTACTCTTTGGACTAAAACATAGCGTTGAGGTCTCAAGAGTCACCTACAGTCGAATCGGCTATGGTACTATATACATACATACATGTTCCTCTGTGCAAGCACCCTTATTCTTGGCGTGATGTCTATTGTTCACAGAACTACAAGTGAATAATACTACATAAAATAACATGAAACCAATTTATGTATTTTTGTATATAAATAATAAATGATAAATGTAATAAATAATGAATGAATTTATTTCCTTATTCAACGACATAAGAAAAATAATAACATACATTCCTTGGAAATTGACTGATCAGTTTTCCACTAGTGTGATCAGTTCAAGAAATACAATTGAAATATGACCATACACACTTTCAATGATAGAAATGAATAAATTAAGCTGCCAATCACGGAAAAACATTAAATATAAGAGTCCAAACATCAGAAAACTATAATCCATTGTCATTTATTCTGGACTTAGTAAGTGAGCTTGAAAGAAGCTGACCTCCCATGGATGATGTTGAAATTATTGCAAGTTATAGATTCCTGGCCAGGAGTGTATGGAATAGTAAGACAACACAATAACAACCAGGTTGGAGACAATGAGGGAATCTCTGACCTTCCTGATGAGAAAAAGAGAGAAAAATATTGGATGAATGTGGATAGAGTGAGAGAAAGTATGCTGAAAAGGAAACGAAAAACAAAAATACACCGCTACTGAGTATTGAGTCGTGACTAGGTGACAGCCGCGATTCTATTTTATTGCACAGATGCGTATCTCTACGTAACTTCTTGCTTTGCCTTTGCCACTATGCAGGATAATCCAAGGTAGATCGTTCCTAGGTGCATTGTAATGCAGTTTTGAGGTGTGCATGTGTGTTTGTGTGTGTGTATGCATGCGTTGTGGACAATCGAATTGGTAGCGTACATGAATACTAGCAGAGTTAGCAGCTACTGAACTGAGCATTGCTTGAAGATACTGATATCTGCACAAGTCTGGCACGGTATTCCACCCAGCACAGGCACAAAGCAGCACTACTACATAAACAATATGACACCAAAGTGTTCGTGTATATATTTAGATGACCATACCAGCACTACTACATGAACAATATTACACCAATATATATATATATATATATATATGTGTATTTTTGTATAAATAGATGATCATTCCATACCAGCACTACTACATGGTCATTATGACACCAATATATATATATGTATTTTTGTATATATAGATGACCATACCAGCACTACCACATTAACAGTATTACACCAATATATATGTATTTTTGTATATATAGATGACCATACCAGCACCACTACATGAACAATATGACCCCAATATATATGTATTTTTTCATATATAGATGGACATGCACACTTTCAACGTTAACGCTCCTGTAACACCGCACAAACGTTCACCAATTTGAACACCAAATTACACACCAAGATACCTGCAGTTCGTGTAGTTGCACTATCTTTTTGGGTCTTTCTTCTTTCCCACACTTGTTTTTCTTCCCTTTTGCTCTTTCCTCTAGATTGGATAGAGTGCTCGTAACTGGTGGAGAAACATATTTATCCAAAATACTTTTATTTGAAAATATGTTACTATTTCTTTCTGATGTTGAAGATCCATCTTGTTTCCACTAATATGTAATATAAACTTGAAAAAAACACTTTTAAATGGAAACTAACTCACGTTATGGCGTGACGGCCGTTTCGCTCTGTTGTCTAGAGCATCGTCAGACGACCCACAGTACACTCATACAGAGTGTACTGTGGGTCGTCTGACGATGCTCTAGACAACAGAGCGAAACGGCCGTCACGCCATAACGTGAGTTAGTTTCCATTTAAAAGTGTTTTTTTCAAGTTTATATTTCTTTCTACTTTGATAATCAATCACCCTGTGTGATAGTGTGATAGCTAGGTGAGCCAAATTTGATGTAGAAACTCCACAGGTCAAGCCCTATCAATATCAATGAAATCTGGGAGATTTCTATTTTTTGCCTCTGAAAACGCAAGATTTTACAAAAATTTCAATAATTAAAAATCGCTCATACTGTAGTTAAATATAGTGCTTGAAGAAACCTTCAAGAACATGTAATCAAATTGTAGAAATTTGCTCCCATTCATGAGTTATGAACATTTGAAAATATGTGATTATTTCTTTTTAATTTAATTACTCGCCCTGAGTGATAGCTAGGTGCGCAAAATTTGGGATTTAGGACCCGCCCACTGATGGGAGGAGCAAGAGGCAAAAATAACAGTCAAAATCAAGAGCCAAAAAACCGCGAATACATAGAAAGTAACAAACAAGAACAATACATAAGTAAGCTAGATTTAAATTAATTAAAAATTAACAAATTGAAGTTCACTGAAATTAAGTCAAGGTCATCCAAGAAAAACAGGAAAGTATCGCTATTAAATATACTACTAATAGACTCGTACAACTAACTTGGTTTGATCATAATTCTGGCCCACATTTCAATAGTGGTACTCTCCTGTTTTTTTTTTTTGTTGACCTTGACTGCATTGCAGGGAGCTTCAATTTGTTAATTTTAAATTTATTTTATTCTAGCCTACTTGTGTATTGTTCTTGTTTGTTGCTTCCTATGTGTTTACGGTTTTTTGGTTCTTGATTTTAATTTTTTTGCTTGTTGCTCCTCCCACCAGTAGGCGTATCTTGTTTTGTCCTTCAATCAATCACAGACCTTCAATGAAGGTTAGCCTATTGAAGGAACTTTCTTCCTCAGCAAATAGTATCATTCCCTGTTTAGTTTATATTAAACTGCTCTGTACTTCAGTTTCAGTTTGTTTGAGATTGATAATAGTGTAACAATAAAAATTAGTATCTCCCTATTTTCAATAAATGTGTTTGTGACAACTTCAATTATTATTCATTATGAACATCTTCCACAATATCACCTTCGCCATTACAAAGAAAATGTATTATACGAAATGTTTAAATCTTCAATGTTCAAATCACAGGGATGTGATAGCCGTGAGCTGTGGATGGTATCTGTTCAATCAGATAGAGATAAGCTGCTTTCTCATGGGCTCTCTTTGTAAGGGTGACCGATTAGATTGGCGAGCAAAAAAGACACTGTTCTCTGCTGTAAAATCACTTCCTGGTGGTTCAGAACCCACCTAAAACTGTAGGTTCAACTCATCAATCGCCATCATCCAACTCATTACCCACGCACACGTCTTAAACCCATGTGGGCTTCATCCTCAAAAAAATAAATATATCTTGATTAACTTATTTGGAATTGAAGACTATTTTTGAAATAATATTGATAATCAAATAAATTGTGGTTAAAAGGTTAGGTTTTTATGATCACAGGTTACACTAGTCGTATCTACTATGTCACACGTACGACACAAGTCATGGAAAATGGAGCTGCGGGTGTCATGACACGATGTCACCCGTCAAGTGTCGAACAGAACCGAGGCAAAATTCAAACCTGACAGACAAGCATATAACTTACAAAACAACAAGCACCTATTCGAAAAAAGTTGGTAATGACACCTGCTACGCGAGGTTATTGACCTGTAGAGGCTAAAGCCGAAAACTGTCATCAGTAATTGGGTGTTATTGAGTTGTCTCAATGGTGGCTATGCCCTCATAAATCAAGATGAGCATGTGCAGCAAGCAGGTAGATAGCACAAATTATTGTACCAGAGTATTATTAATTTTCTCTTCCAACCATTATTGTAGCCTACAGTCACAATCTTCAATAAGAATTTCATCGATTCAGAAATTTTATTCGTCTGGTATCTTGAAATCTACTTTGTTCTGTCTTCACTTTCTTTCCTATATTCTCTACTATTTTACTAATCCATACTCTGCCTATTCAATTTTCATTTTTTTCTCATTCATTTTGTATTTTATGGAAGGCATTTTCCATCTACAATTGCAGGTTTAACATGTCAGACATGACTTTTAATAAGAAGGACTCTAGGGAAGTTATAGCCGTGAGCAGTAGCAGGTATCTGTTCAATAAAATTAGATAATCAACGATCTCCTGGGCCCTCTCTGTAAGGGTGACCGATTGGATTGGCCAGCATAAAAGAGTCTGTTCTCTGCTATAGAATCACTTCCTGGTGGTTCGCAACCCAATTAAAATTGTAGGTCCATCATGTTTCCAATAACATGGCTCAAGTGGCGAGGTGGAAAACTCATAGAAGGCAATTAGAGCCATACTAATTTACTTTAATTATATTGAAAAATTGTTTGTTGCAGCATTGATTTTGTTCCATCTGCTATAATACCTACAAGTTCTTGAGAAAACTTTTGATCGATGTTTATTTTGTGATCGATTGAATTATCAGAACTAGAATAATATTAATATTTTGACAACAGACTGCAGACGCGCAAAAACAGTGTGAAACAACCGTTTTGCTTAAATGTCATATATTAATTATATCAATATCAAAACTGTATCAAAGCAATATCGAAATACATATAGAAATCAATTATTATACCCATATTAGAACAGAATTCATTTTTCAATCAGTAATCCAAATGTTTAAAAGAACTTGATATAAAAGCTAATTATAACAATAATTTTACACTTTTCCACTTGAAGATACCAGCTCAAATTTTAGGTAATAATATTCCAATTACAATAATCCAACATGACATATAATTATCAGTCTAATAACAAAACGGACGCTATATTTCTATTTCTATAGAGATGCAGTGTCAGTTTTGATATTGGATTGATCATCAAGTCTTACTTTAACTTACCTTTAAACAATATAGTTCTAAACTCCAGAGATATTGACAATGAATTGACTTGACACAAAATCTTTCTTAATAGTAAGATTCATTAAAAACGTTCCTCAAGGAAAACATCACAAATATAACAGGATTGAAACAGAGACCATATCACTGTCGTATTTTTTTTAGGATGAAGCCCACATAGAGACCTGTGCGTGGGTAATGAGTTGGATGATGGTGATTGATGAGTTAGACCTACAGTTTTGGATGGGTTCTGTACCACCAGGAAGTCATTTTACAGCAGAGAACAGTGTCTTTTTGCTAGTCAATCTAATCGGTCACCCTTACAAAGAGTGCCCAGGAGAACGCAGCTTATACCTATCTGATTGAACAGATACCTGCTACGGCTCACGGCTATCACTTCCTCAATGATTCCATCAGTATAGAAGTCTAATGATAACATTACTTCGTAGTCAATTACTCAATATAATAGTACTTCCAGTTTTATCCAACAATAAATTTATTCAGTTATTCATTCCTAAAAACTAGATGACTATGGAATGTAATTTCATATTGGAATGAATAGTTTTGATGTGTATTTCTACGGTAATCCGATTAAGCTATGATCCGCACTGATCCATCATTCAAGAAACAATCTTTTCAATTCAATTCAATTCAAAAACTCCAATTTTATTATCTCGTGACCTTTTCTTTTTCAAGGGAATGACAGAGAGAATATAAACATAATATACATCCATCACGACCCTGACCAAACTGCATCCCAGGCTGGGTGACCACCGCAGTGCGAGCACAGCACACACAACCTTATAAAATTATAAAGACGATTGCGGCAAAGTTATACAGAGGGTGTGACGCAACTTATGTGCCACAGACCTGATTTATTGTCGCCAGTGTACGCCCCTCTCTTGCTATTCTTTTATCCCCTCTCTTCCTCCCTCAACATCAGCCCCACTTCCACTCAGTAGAAATAACCGCCCAGTCACCAATACTTCACGAAACCTCCACCAGCTCAATAACAATACTCTCCTGATATATATTATTTTTATTTCCTTACAACCTTCTATTATTACCATCAATGTAACACGCGTTCTGTGTCTCTATCATTGTTCTCCCTCTTTTAATTTATTCTTCCTCCAACTCTCACAGTCATCCTGTTTCACTCACTGTATCAATCTTTCTTACTCTCTCCCCTCGCACTATCCTTCTCTCTATTTCCCTACCTCACTCACTCAGTCTCTCTCCCACATTCACTCTCTCTCTCTTTTTCTCTATTTCCTTCCTACAATTACACTCTAATTCTTTATCATTCACTATCTCTTTCTCTATTTCCCTCCCATAATCACACTCTCTCATACACTCTTTCTCTCTGTCACCCACTGTCTCTCTCTTTCTCTCTCTCTCTCTCTCTTTCTTTCTCTCTTTCTCTCTCGCTCTTTCTCTCTCTCTATTTACCTCCCAAACACACTTTCTCTCAGTCACCAACTATCTCTCTCTCTCCCACTCACTATCTCTCTTTCTCATTCATTATCTCTGTTTTTCTCTTCTACAACCACACACACACACACTCTCTCTCTCACCCTCTCTCACTCTCGTTCTCTCTCTCTTGGTCTCCCTCTCTCTCTTTCTCTCTCTCTTTCTATTTCCCTCCCACAATCACACTCTCTCTCCCATTCACTATTTCTCCCTCTCTCTCTGTCTCTCTCTATTTTCTTCCTACATTCACACACACTCTCTCTTTCACTCTCTTTTTCTCTCTTGTTCTCTCTCACTCTTTCACACTCTCCTTCTCCCTATTTTCCTCCAACAACGACACTCTCACACTCTCCCTCATTCACTCTTTCTCTCTCTCTATTTCTCTCCCACAATCCTACCCTTTCTCTCATCCACTTTTTCTCTTTCCCTCTCACTCTATTTCCCTCCCACAATCACTCTTTCTCTCATCCACTTTTTCTCACCGCCTCTCTCTCTATTTTCCTCTCAAAATAACACTCTCTCTCTCGTTAGTAATGTTCCCACTGCGCCCTATTACTGCATGGAGAAGCCACGATAATGAACACATCAGACTCTGTGGTCTCCCCGGAGGTCAACAGTCACCACCTTTCACTGGATGGCATTGCACTCTCTGAAGGGAATCCGATTCTTTTATTTTGTTCCACTTCTACTTGTGAGTGCAACATTTTTGTTGAGGTTTATGACAGTCCTAATATTACTATATTTTAATTAATTATATAGGCTTTGACAGACAAATATTCATATTAGGCTCAAGTTGAAGGACTAGAGCTAAAATCTGCAAGAATAGTTAATGGCTGTCCTTGGTTGTGGAAGGGGGGGGGGGCATTTGCTACTGCTACTGACTGCAGACGCGCAAAAGCAGTGTGAAACGACCGTTACGCTAAAATGTCATATAATGATTCATATCAATATCAAAACTGTATAGAAACAATATCAAAATACACATAGAAATTAATAATTTATTATACCTATATTAAAACAGATTTCTTTTTTCAATCAATGAACCAAGTGTTTAAAAGAACATAATATAAAAAATAATTATAACAATAATTTCACACTCTTTTCGACTTGAAGTTACCAGCTCAAAGTTTAGGTATTAATATTCCAATCACAATAATCCAACATGAAATATAATTATCAGTCTAATAACAAAACTATAGCGACTCCCAGAATACCTCTAACATGACCTAACCTAACCTAACATGACTCCAACATGTCTAATAACCTGACTCCCAGAATGGTGACTTGTGTTCCTGAATGATGCTTTGCTGGATGATGAAAGTATTCCAGGAAGTTCTGAAAATTGATAGAATAATCTGGAACATTCCAGGAAACTCTCGAAATCTCCATAGGTTTCTCGATGTTTCCATTTACACGAATAATGTTATCTAGATGACCATTTGAGAGTGAGGAAGATGGAGAGAAGTGGAGAAGAATAAAAAAAGGTGCCTGTTATCAATGTAACCGGAAGTATTGTTGACACATTGGACAGAACAAAAATATGTTCTTTTCTTTTGCGTTTCCTAATAATACGAAAGAAGAATCACAAGAGAGATTATTTCAACTATAAGAAATGATAAGTTTTTGATCATCTAAAAAAAACCTACTCTACCATACGAAGTATCATTAAAAAGGAATAATGCAGGCTAAGATGAGTCAGCTTGACATAAGCAAGAGGATAAGTTTGAATTATCGGTTCAATTATAATGAGGAAACTGCAGAAGACAATCATTGACAACTCAGAGTGTTCTGTGTGGGAGTTTTGGGACGATGAATTACTGTCAACATTCCACTTGGTATATTCTAGTCTCCCTTTCGAATAGGGAAGGAGGAACGTACTTCATCTGTCCCCTCTTCTTTTTCCTTTTCTTCTTTTCTCCTCCTTCTTCATTATAGTTTTTCCTCTTCTCCATCTGCTTCTTCACCGTCACTTCCATCACTTCTTCTTTTTCTCCTCCTTTTTCTACTTCTAATTTTCCATTTTCTTCATTTTCTTATTTTTGTTTTGCATGAACACCATCTCCTCCTCATCAATCTTCTACTCCTCCTCATTTTCTCTTCATCATCCTCCTTCTCTTCCTCCTCCTCCTCCTCCTAGTCCTCCCCCTTCTCAACCACATTACTTCATTCTCCCCTTGCTTCTTCTTCTTCCCCTCATTATTCTCCACCTTCTCCTCCACAACGTTCTTCTTCTTCTTCTTCTCCTCCTCCTCCTCCTCCTCCTCCTACACCTCTTCCTGCTCTTCCTTCCCAACCTCCTCATCACATCCTCTTTCTCCTCCTCCTCCTCCTCCTCCTCCTCCTTCTTAACCTTCTCCCCCCCCCCACCACCGTCATTTCATCATCCCCCTCCTGCTACTTCTCCTCCTTCTCCAACACCTACTTCTTCTACTGAACTTCATCCTCCTCCTTCTCCACAACCTCTTCCCCTTCCTCGTCCTCCTCCATCATCTACCCCTCCTCATTCACCTCGACAATTACTTCTTCATCCTCCTCCCACTTCTTTTCCTCCTCGTCCTCCACCTCCTCCTCCTTCATACCAGCTGTTCATTCTGCTCCTTCTCCTCTACCACAACATCCTCCTTCTTTTCTTTTCCCCCTCATCGTTCTTCTCCTTCTCATAATATTCTTATTCCTCCTCCTTCTTCAACTTCTCATCCTCCTCCTCTTCCCCTCCACTTCCTCCATCTTCTTCTCCTTCTCCTCCTTCTCCTCCTCCTCTTCCTCCTCATCCTTCTCCCCCACCCTTTTCTCTTCTCATCCTCTACCACCTTTTCATTCTCTTCCCGCTTCTTCTCCTCCTCCTTCTCTCCCACCACCTTCCTTTTCTCCTGCTCCTCATCTCCCTTCTTCTCATCCTCTTTCTCCTTCTCCTTCTCCCTTCCTCATCCTCTTCCACCATCTCCTCCCTTTCCTCCTCGTCCTTCCACTCCTTGTCCTTCTTCCTCTCCACTCATCCTCCTGCTTCCCCTCCTCCTCCTACCCCTCCTCCTCTTTCTCTTACGTTGTTTTCTCCTTCTCCTTCTTGTCCTTCTCTCTATCGCTGGTACGGTCTAAAAGAATAACAGCAAGGGTGCAAGAGTAGAAAGTGCAAGAAAGAGGGAATGAGAATGTAGAGAAAAACGCCTGGTCAAAGTGAGGAGGCGACTTGGCGAGATATACAGCCACTATGTGAAGGAATTTTGAATATTCGTTCGCCCTTCATTCCTGTAAGCATCGACAAATAACGGTCATAGATCTATTTGAAGAGGGAGGAAGATTGGAAAAAAGCAATACCAGCTAAACGCCCACCACCAGCTTCCAACGTTTTTCTAATACAAAACGAAAAACTTATTGAGTGACACTTTAAGGTATTTTAATTGTTCAGCTATTCAAAATTCTCCCTCTGGAAATATTCCTCCATCTTATTTTCATCTTCTTGTCTTAAGTACAGCTTTTCTTGGAATCAATAGTTGACTCATTATTATCATTAACTAGTAGTTTTTTGAACAGTAGACCTCTCGCCCCAAAATAAGGTTGTCAACACAGACAAACACACTCAATGATATTCACCATTGTAAAGTTAAAAACAATAGCTGATTTAAACCTTGATTAAATTCGAGTAATCTATTTCATGTCTGTTTTTCACAAAAGTTCATTCTGTATCACATCATCAAAGCTGTGTTTTCTATTTGTGAGACAGCTGATTTCTCAAATCAGATCCCAGATGTCTGATGAAGGAGTTTATAAAACAATATTAATTTAATTTTTATATCATTTACTTTTCTTGTACTCACTTATTAATGTACTTGATGGAAATATTAGAAATGATTTGTTCCTCTCAAACATATACTTTATTCTTATGTGTAAACTTTATTCATATAAAGGCTCAACCAAAGGAATAAGGGAGCCCAGAGCTATCTATGAAACTTATTCAAATTGCATATGATAGAAAAGCTTATTTTAAAAATCATATGTTCCTATAGAAAAAGGCATTAGAGCTTAATTTTTTCCTTTCAAAAATCTTTTAAATGGAAGCAAATTTCAAAAATCCTCACACACACACACACACACATCGCTGGGCATTCCTTGAAGAAAAATCTGTAAAATTTCATTGGATTTATTTGGCGATGCCTATTATATTGTATTTATCACTTTATATACTTGTAACTGTATAATTACTTTCCGTATGAATAAAGCAATCATCAATCAATTTCACTCTCTCTCTCTCAAAGTGAAGGTATAAAATGGAGGTAATCTATTCTATTCTCTCTTACTCTCTCCAATTGTTTCTCACTCTCTCTTGGTTCCTTTCTGTCTCTTTTTTCTTCACCTCCGCATCAGTCCAGCTTTCTCTGGGCCCTACTAACAACATGTATGTTTTTTCTCCTATCTCATTTACTCAAAAAGGAAGGAAACAAGAATAATCAAGTGCAAAGAAATTAATGTGATATACAGTATAAACATATTATAAATTATTTTTCTGAGAATAGTTCTTCACAATATTTAATCTAGTGCAAAAATCAATGCATCACTCGCTGCTCCACCTACGACAATAAGTTCATAAACAACTGCTTTCTTCAACAACTGTACAAAAGGTTTCACAAATGACACCAGTCCCATTTCCATAAACCGCTTGTCATGAATCAATTTTACAACTTTGAGTTCATTGGTGTTCAACACTCCATGGCTTGCTGGAGTTAAGCCACTGTTTTTACGCCGCGATCTATAATAACAAATCTGCACATTCAGGGTTTGAGTGAACACTTCACAATGCATCAAGAACTATATACAGCATTGTGAGATGTAGAATCAGCTCACGGTTGTAAATCATTGATATGTTAGCTGGGCAAGTCTGTTGAAATCGAAAAGACATCAATCAGATAGCTCTGGTAAGTAATAAGTTTCTCCTTTCACCAGCAAATCAGCACGACATGTGGGCAGACATTGACGCTCACTCTCCCTCATCCTCTTTCTCATTCTTTCCCTTTTTTCTTGATCACTCACTCTTCTTTCTCTCTCACTCCCCTCACCCTCTCTCTTATTCTTCTCTCAAAGTCAAGGTATAAAATAAAGACAGTTTATTCTATTCTCTTTCATCCTCTCTCACTCATTCTCTTTCTCACTCAGTACCTCTCTCTCATAGTATCTTTCTCTCTCTGTTTTCTCTCATCTTGAGCAAATCTGCTAACGTGGGCGTAGAGAGTGACTTGGCCGATATTTCCCTTTGGGTTCGCTGTCCTGTTTTCAAAAGTTGATTGGTCGCATTTGTGGAGGACCTGTTCTCATCCAACGTCGAATTAACACCAAATGATAAAACCAAGTGATAAAATGATAAAACACCAGAAACTCTGAACATTTGAAGGGATTTTTCAATTGAGATAATCAAGGTCAAAGGGAGTAGAAAGCACAAAGATTTTCAATTTTGAGGAAAGGTCAAAGCACCGAACAAATGAGGGAATTCAGTGAGGAGTTATTACATTTCTTTTCTCAGATTATAATCTGATTTTTATTCACAAAATTACATATTGTAAAATCAGATTCTCTAATTAAGAGATTACCAGCGTCCTAGTATTCTTAATTATTCAAGACAATGTTTTTTTGTACAGAAGCAATGTTTAGTTAATGTTTATTTATATTTATCAGATTCTTATGAATAGATTTGGGGATCCATAACAATCTGCGAATAGAATAATTGAGTTTTCTCTACTTTTCGACTGACATGAAAAACAATTTTAAGTTAATAAGTAATAAAATTCCTTTTACATGAGGTCGAACATGTTTTCGGTCTGGAACCCATCATCAGTCCCTGGAAGATCATGCCGGTCTCTTGTCAGCTCTGTCATTCAAACGGTGGTTGGCGGGAATTTTAAATGAATTAGTAACAAGCATGAGAACGTAGTTGAAAAAGTGTGATTTAAAAATTGTTTGTTCATCAAAGATGTTGTACTTCTGTTCAATTATGTGTCTATATATATAACTTAAGAGTGTTTTGTTTTGGAACTTTTCTGAGTCTTTAGTTCTTTAGAATTTGCTTTGTTCACAGAACTACTAGTACACTGTGTAATGAATAATTGCTCTTTTTTATAATCCTACTTCTTTTGGTTCAAGGTCAAAACATACTCCTAGCCCTGAGAATGACTGATTAGAAGGGTGCTACTGTATTTATAATTACTGGTATTTCCAGTTTTTCAACAGTTTTTGGAAGGCCAAAAATTAACCAATAATTAGCACAGCATTGGAGAGGCACTATAAGTGGGAGAAAAATATTGATTTCTGTTATATTAATAAATAACCAGTTTCTGAATTTTGGCAGTAAATTTAAAATTGAAGACACCTTCCAATATACAGTCGTTAATATACTTCTTTCCCAACGTACTGTACTTCTTTCCCAATATACTTCTTTCTGGTGGTTCGGAATCCACCTAAAACTGTGTGTCCAACTCCTCAATCACCATCATTACCCAATTTTCATTACCCATGCAAAGACCTATGTGGACTTCATCCAAGAAGAAAAATATATAAGATAAAGAATATAATAATTTCCAGTTTTTAATCAGTGAAACACCAAAAATTAACCAATAATTGGAAAGGCACTATAAATGGGGGAAAATGATTGATTTTGGAATATCAATGAAGAACCAATTTCTGAATATTGGCAGTTAATTTGATATTGAATTTCTCCAACATACTGTGACGTCTCTGACATTTAATCAAGTGATTCAACAAGATTAAGGCAAACTATTTGCAATACCCCGGTACTGAACAAATGTCAGCAGATTCCAAAACAGTAGAGTATTGATCTCGACTTTTTCCCCGCTCTCTGTTTGAAAGACGTTCCTTCTTTACCACTCATCCATTAACGCATTCGCTCCATCTCTCTTCATCCATTCTGTTTCCTATTTTCTTTCTCCATTCTTTCTTAACGTTCTGTTGTTGTTCTCTGGTTCTTTTTTCCGAGTATCTTTGTCCCTCTTTCCTGGCTTCTGGGAGCCCTTGCCCCTGACGTGATGCTGTGTCCTGCATACAAATAAGTGCGATTTTGGCTCCCCAGCCAACACGCGTCTTGACCTTAGGAAACCAACCCTCTTTGTCACTCCACCTCCCCTCTTCCTCATCGTCATCATCATCAACCCCCCTCTTGCAACCCAAACTAGTGAAACAGATCGTGGTGCCTTTGGAAACGAGTGAAAGCTTCTGGAGATTTGATGACCAATCTTTCCTCCCGAACGTCTCAGCGCAGGGTGCAATTCTTCACGATCAACGTGTCTGGCAACAATTTTTACACCAGTATTACATTAGCCCGACGTCCTTCCATGATACTCTGACCTCTGGGAACTACTAAAATTAATCTTCTACCCTACTACTGGCCTAGTCACCCTCCTAATCATTGTTTGTTGGCTAATTTATTTCCAGAAATTGAGGGTCATAGACGTCTTCTCAGGATCTCCAACTATTTTTGTTTTTCTACTCAACCATACTTGCAATGAACTTACAATTAACATTCATCTCTTTCCTCATTCACTTTGCCTTAAATTTCTGCGACTTCATATTATATTTGATTTTCCCAATGTTGTGTTTATATTACATTTTCTAATTTTGTGATTTGCAGGACATTGTCGATTCTTTTTTTAATTTAAAAGATTTTTCTTAATATTTGTTTTTTATATGAATATTTCATATTATAACATCAATATTATTGTTTCTGACTTGATTTCGTGATTGGCATCGCCCTCAAGTTATTGATGAATAGACTTTGAAGTAGTTGACAACAAATACGTTTCCTACCTTGCCCTCCATCATTAGATAATCTATAATCATGATTATATTCTTAAAAAAATATATCATATTTATAAATATATAATATATATTTATAATATATAAATATATTATATTTATAATTATATTCATAAAAAACTACATAAGAGAAGTAAAAATATTTTCTGTTAGAAATTATTCGTCTCAAATTTGAACATTTTTTGTTAATTTTTGCTTTTTATGATTGGTTGTAGATATTAAGAGCTGCTGCTGGAAATGCATAGTGAAGCATTGTTAAGTGATGTGCAAGGTGACAAAAATGTTGCACTATTCAAATATTAATTTTTGCAGTTTTTATCATCAATGCAATAAAAATTAAGCAATAAAAATTGAGTCAAAAGTGTTCTTGAACTTTTTCAAAAATATCCTTTCCTATTGAGTGAGGAGTGTTGGGCGAGTAAGGTCTATTGTTCACGAAACAAATTTTTCTTTTTTTTTTAAATATCCTCCCATGTTTAAGTGTTGGGCGAGTTAAGTTTATTGTTCACAAAACTACATGTTTGGATTTGAAATGTTCCAGGCTCGATGAGAAAAAGTTTGCTACCAAGAAAGTGATAAGAATTGAACTATGAAGAAGTTCCTACAAAGCTAAATGAAGTGAAAAGAAAACATGTTACAAGGCTGGTAACAATTCTTCCAACCCCAATCATCTCTTTCTCTTATTAACTGGATTATTAACTTGCCATAACAGCTGCTTGCCATGGAATCATTTCGATTAAAAGTTTGCGGAAAATGTAGCAGGGGAAAAATCCAATAGCAGCATAACCTTCGATGAAGACAATTAAGAGTGAAAACGAACTAATTGGTACAATTCTACTTAAGAGCATTAATATCTCACTCCTGTTAAGGAGCTGTACTGAACCGCACTTGTTCGAGGAATTCGAGGGGCTTCAAAGGGGTGAAATGCACCATTAGACAGGGTAAGCTCTTAATATTCTTCTTTAGACTCTATTCCAGAGTTCCTTCTGGAATATCCCTAGAGGGTTGTAGCAGCGAAAGGTTTTCATTCGGCTTTATAAATTCCACCCCATCCTAAGTTTAAGAATTGTTGACAGGCTCTTTTTTGTATTGCTGCAAAGATCTTCAACGCTTTTTTTCTGTGATTATGCTCACATTTAATTCCTAATGCAACTTTTGTGTGCAAACTTTTTAACAAGTGGGAAAACAATAATGAAGGCTTTCATCTGGAGAGAACATTATTTAACCAACGAAACATTGAAAACGCAGATTGTCTATAGACTAGATCACAATGAATTATTTTTGTATCTGTTCAATCAGATGGAGATAAGCTGCATTCTCGTAGGTCCTGTTCGTAACGGTGGCCGATTAGATTGGCCAGCAAAAAAGACACTTCTCTGCTGTAAAATCACTTCCCGTTGGTTCGGAACCCACCTAAATCTGTAGGTCCAACTCATCAATCACTATCATCCAACTCATTACACACGCACAGGTCTCAGACCTATGTGGGCTTCATCCTCAATGAAGGAGTAAGGAGTAAAGATATGGAGAATATAGAATATGGAGTAAAAGGAGTATGTAGAGAACATGTAGTACATAACGCATCGTTCTTGAATTATGGCAATGAATGACTCGTAAGGGAAACAGCTGAAACTTAAACTTCTTGCAAGGTTGCCAGCTTACTTTCACAGTTTGTTACTACCTCAGAATGAACCAGATTCTACTATGAGTTATTTGACTGTCATAAATTATTACATTCCGATAAACCATCGATAATTATTTTGAATAACGTTGGATAAAATCGATAAATCATCGCCACCGAAACGTTAATCTCTGCTTTCCAGCAGTTTCAATGAGATAAATACACGTCTGGTTCTAAATCTTCAAGTTGATCTCAACAGGGAGCAGAACTGCTTAAGGCCTGAAACATCACGAATGCTTGACTCACTCGATTCCAGTAGTTCCAATTTACAACATCTTGTTTGGAAAATTGAATATAGGTCACCTACTAGAAGAGTGTAGGGCTATTTTCAGCGACAGCAGGTATTAACATAGAAGTTTTTTCTACAGTTTTCTAACAAAGCGGCTATTTATGCACAAATTATAGTAACTTCATTTGTAGTGACGGAGGTGATATCGTGGAAGATATCCATAATGAATATTTAGACTTGAAATTGTCACAACCACATTTATTGAATACCGTGAGATTCTAGTTTCGACTGTTACACCATTATCAATCTCAAATAAACTAAAACTAAAGTACAGAGTAGCTTAACATATACTAAACACTGAAGGTTACTCTTGGCCGAGGGAGATAGTGCCTCTGATAGGCTGATTTTCATTGAAGGTCAGGTTAGCTTCATTGAAGTAGAGGTTGGTCACGCCCACTGCTGGGAGGAGCAACCAGGAGTAATCAGTGTCAAAATCAGGAACCAAAAAGTAGCAAACAGGAACAATACACAATAGTGGGCTAGAATTAAACAATTAAAATAAAATGAAATATGAAGCTAAATGAAATATAGCAAGGTCAAGAAAAACAAGAAAGTACCGTTATTAAAGAGTAGGCCAGAATTATGATGAAACCAAGTTAGTTGTATTGAATTTCACATGCGTAAGGCCCATGTGAGGAATTTTTGTTCTCTTACTATATTTTGTATTGAATAGTTTGTATACGGTTTTTTGTTTTTTGTTTATTTTGTATTTTATACGAATATACTGATATACATATTGTATTTGTTAAAGAAGAAATAAAACCATTTTTGATTTGATTTTGTTTTGAATTGGTTGAAATAAATTTGATTATTTAAACTGGTATTGGAATAGTTTTTCACCAACCTAGTTATCTCCAAAGCTTCTAAAATGTTTTAATGTCTGCTTTTGCCAATCAATGATTGATTTATTGATTGACAAAGGCAGACAACTGAACATTTTGGAAGCCTTGGAGATAAGAAGGTTGGTAAAAAACGATTCTAATACTAGTTTGAACAATCAAATTTATTTCAAGCTATTGAATAGAACTAAATTGGTTTCATCATAATTCTGGCCTTCATTTTAATAACGGTTCTTACGTATTTTTCGCGGTTGTCCTTGGCTGCATTTCAGTGAGCTCCAATTTTTCAAATTTTACTTTTATTACTTCTAGGCTACTTTTTTATTGTTCTTCTTTGTTGCTTTCAGAGTGTTCAAAGTTCTTGATTTTGACACTTATTTTAGCTTGTTGCTCCTCCCACCAGTGGACGTGACTTGTTATGGTTTTCAGCCAATCACAGACCTTCAATGAAGGTCAGCCTATCAAAGTCACTTTCTCCCTCAGCTAATTGTATCATTCTGTGTTTAGTATATATTAAGCTACTGTATACTTTAGTTCTAGTTTGTTTAAGGTCAATGATGAACTAACAACCGAAACTAGTAACTTACGGTTTTCAATAAATGTAGTTGTGACAACTTCAAGTCTTATTATTCACTACGTCTACTATAGTGGAAGATATCTTACTCCATATCACCTTTGTCACAACAAATGAAACATTTTAAAGACACTAAATGTTCGATGGACCTCACAATTAGATAATGGTTATATATTTTAATTTCTTTTAAACTTTAGCCTACTTGTGCATTGTTAAAATAAATGCTATTATTAGAGGATTCACTGTAGCTCAGTTATTAAAGACATTATCCCCAAAAGAGAATAGCCCGTGTTCGATCCCTGACAGAGGCAAGTGTTTATCAAATAATAGCATCCATCAAATTTTCGTATTTCTATTTGTTACTGTTGTCAATATTAGTGTACCAAAAGTCTTCAGTGCATTTTATAGAGTTAAATTGAGAATTCGAAATCCATTGCCATCTCTCACAATCAATTTTCATACGCTATAACGTACAATATTTCAAACTCAAAAAGCACTATTAAAAAAAGCACTCAACATTAATTGAGAACTCACCCCTTGAGTCAGTGAATAAGGTGCATTAAATCAACACCTTCAGTACACAGAAGTCTTCTGCAGAAGTTTTACGGTCATAATTTCTCCGTATAGGAATGGCGCTACGGACCGAAATGGAGACGGGTGTGAATTATGATAAGCGTTATTAAAAAATGTAACAGTTCTTTTTAATCTTGGTGAAAGTGGAATCGTTTTCCCCTCTCCTGAAACACTTAACGAAAGTTTTGGAGTCACGCACTTTTTGTTAAGTTTATTAAGTGGGGTCAATTCATTGAGCTTTTTTCATAGCATGGAACGGGGGAAGTTTTTGGTCGAAGTGTTCTGTTGAATCAATGGAGTAGTAGATGCATTGAAAGACTAATCTTCTATATTGCACGTTTGTTCTATGTAAAGTATGGCAAATTTAGTCGAGCCTATAATTAGTTAATTAATTGAAAAGAGTTAAATCAATGTAAATAATTGGAAGAATTGCTTACTTCCCAGCTTCCCACTAAACTAGAAGGATTAACTATTGGAATATATCATATCATATGTGTAGAATTCATTATGTATATCCACATTGATCAATTGGAAATATAACTGAATTAATATAACTATCATTCGATTCAACAGTTGAATTAAATTATATTTATATTAATTCAGTTAGAAATTTCAGGAATTTATTGTTTAAGACATACAACATTTTTCTATATTTATTTGAATTGCAAAATTTATTCGAAGATGGTACTATCACATTTACTTCAAATAATGTAGGCTATAACAAGAGAAAGCTATTTCCACTGTGATAGGAGTTGATGATTTTTCAACACTGTGGAGCCAGTCCAGTCTCATACAAATTTGCAGGTAAATTTTTGAAATGGAATTTGTCAAAAGTTGTCAAATGTTTAATTTCCAGCTTTGTTACCAAAAACAAGCAAATACCGGTACTTGAAAGATTACGTCAAAGAAGATAGCTCCACACCTACCTTCGTTATTCATCCTCTTCCTCATCAATCCTTCTTCTTTCTTCTATTTCTTATTTTCTTTCAACTCCTTTCTACACCAACATCTATCCATACCAAAGGATTACATTATGTGGCAAGCCCAGAATCTTGATTGTTAACTTGTACAGTTGGAGGAATGACTAAGTGAAATGCTTTCATGAATAGGCATTTTTGGTCAGATGACATAGTCATCCAAATCCAAAGGGAAGACACTTTATACGAACATCAATCACATTCATCGAGCAAAAGCGGATTACTGGCATGAACAAAAGTCCATTTACAGAATACAAGAACAGAGAGTAGGTGAGATCATTCTTGGCAAATGATCTGAGTCGAAATCTAACTATAGATAGCATCATAAATAATATGACGACGTGAATTTTTCACATAACTTACAGGTTTTTTCATATTAAGAGAACTCTAAATAGTGCTGGAGAAGTAACTTCTGGACAGATTGTGGCGGTGGGGGGGGGGGGAACTGGTGAAGAATTCACTTTTTTAAGCAGACGAAGAGAGGTCTCTGTTTCAAGTCGAAAGTTTTGCATTTGTCTGTTTGTTTGTAACGCATTTACAGCCAAACACGTGGACCAAATTTGATGAAATTTTGCAAAGATATTCCTTTGAGAAATACCCAGCGATGTTTGTGTAAGGATTCTCAAAATTTTCTTTTATTTAAAGGATATTTAAAAGGAAAAAGCAAGGCCCCAGGCCCAGCTTCTATAGGAACATATGACTTTTAAAATGAGCTTCTCCATCGCATACAATTGGAATCGGATTCATAGATACCCCTCGGGCCCTCGTTTAGCTTTATTCATATGAGTAAAGTTAAAATTCATAAGAGTAACATACTTTTTGAGAGAAACAAAACATTTTAATATAACACCGTATTTATTCTATTATTCTATTCTATATTTCAATGAAGTATAATAACAAGTGATTACTGATTACTAAGTAAATGATGAAAACATTCAATTAATATTGTTTTATAAACTTATTCATCAGACATCTTAAATTTAATTTCCGCAATCAGCTGTATCGCAAATAGAAAGCACATTGATGTGAAGCGATGTAAACTTTTGTGAAAAACAGACATGAAATGGACTATACGAATTGAATCAAGCGTTAGGTCTGATGAACGTGTTCAATTTTGCAATGGTAGATAGCATTGAGTACATCGATTATGTTCCTCTGTGCAAGCATCCTTATTCTTTGGCGTGAGGTCTACTGTTCACAGTACTACTAGTTCAACATAGAGCTCGCAAATATCCACTGTAATTTATTAGTGGTTACAATTAACGGTCAAAAATTGCATAGAACTTTTCACTCCTTCAAACGTATTCAAGCATAAGTCAACTTTGATATCAATCTATTGAACCATTGCATTAAAATATATTTCCCCTCCGCTAATCACACAACACCGACCACATACCACGATTATTCATTCATAGATGGGTGTGTGAAAGGTGTGATATGATGATAGCCTTCACATTCACCACCTCTCATGACCCTCGACCAAGCCTGTAGAAGTCTTCAGTACGCTTTGTAGCACTATTACTACTTTTGTATTCAGATTTTTACACTAAAGGTGTTTATTGTATTCGTTTTAAAGAACGCATGAAAAATGGTAGGCGTAATGTAACTGTGTCAAATTCGTCTTGCACGTTGGAAAGTATGTATTGCAACAATGTTCGTTTGCTGAATTGAAGAGCGAAGGTATTTTTGAAAAGAAACATACGTTAGCTGAGAATTGAATATATATATATATATATATATATATATATTACTAGTAGTTTTGTGAACAGTAGACCTCACGCCCAAAAATGAGGGTACTTGCACAGAGGAACATAATCGATGACAATCACCATCACAAAATTAAACACAGTCATCAGACCTAACCCTATTCAATTCGCATAGTCTATTTCATATTTTGTTTTTCACTAAAGGTCACTCTGTATCACATGAACAAGGCTGTTTTCTATTTGTGGGACAGCTGATTGCTCAAATTTAATTTTAGATGTCTGATGAATGATTTTATAAAATAGTAATAATTATATTTGTATATTATTTACTTAGTAACCACTTGTTATTATACTTAATCGGAATATTATCAGAAATGATTCGTTTTTCACAAACAAATATGTTATTCTTATGAATAATAAATTTATTCAAGGTTCAACCAGATGAATAAGGGGGCCCGAGAGCTATCATCTATGAATGTGATTCCAATTGCATATGATGGAGAAGCTCATTTTAAAAATCATATGTTTCTATAGAAGAAAGCCTATTTGTGTCTTTCTGTTTTTCCTTTTGAATAACCTTTCAGTGTAAGCGATTTTCGAAAATTCTTACACATACATGCATTCTTCAATGCATTTGGTTCCCGCGTTTGGCAATAAATGCGTTACAAACAGGCAGATAAATCCAAAACAGTCGAAAAACAAACCTCTCCTCGTTCGGTCAATAAAGAGGTTGAGTGTGTAATACAGAATATATCGTTATTTTTGTGACGTGAGATAATACCGAAGTGAAACTTAATACAATTATATAATCTAATCATCAACCTCAACCAAAATACGGTATTCAAGAAAATTGAAAATAAGAGTTTATTCGAAAAAGACTAGGAATTTTCTTCCTCTCTGTCATGTCAATGCTATTCGATCAACTATTCATTTCAACTTCATCATCAATCAATATAATAATATCTATAATAATAGTAATGGTTACATAACTCAAGTCTCTAATCTCTTCTGTATTTGTTCAACGAACTATACCACATTATTTTAGCTCCCATTGAAATGCCATACCTTACTTAAACCAATGAATACAGATACTATAGTATCTGTATTCATTGCTTAAACTATGATAACCCTTATATCTACTATTTTCCTGATCAAACATAGATTTCTCTCAGGTATAATTCCTTGCATAATAATATTGAATGAAATTTCTTCACCGCTTTTTGTTCAACGACTGATTTAGGAACTATTTTACTATCTCATACAAGGAGGGTATCCAGAAATGAGTAGGCTTAGCATAAATACTGTTAGGGGTTCAATCACTGAAATAATGCTGGCAACACTTGTAGTAACACTCAAACTTCATTTACACAACTTACTTACAACACTAATTAGTTATATCACACAAGAAAAACCAATTAAAAACAAAAACAGTGAGAAACAAACAGTTCAATAGCGTTCAACTAATAATGAATTTAGTACATGACTGTACACAAACTTTGGCTACTAACTGTCAGGCTGATCAATAATTTACTGTATAAAGTTGGAGTGTTACGTCTTTTAAGTGTTACAAGAATTATTTTGTTGATAACTCCTGTGATAATACAGTTAATACTTTTTGTAATTTCCTATCATGATTACACCCTTTTGAGTAATAAAAGAGTGTAATGTTGTCCATTGTGATTTGTCCAGACCAACTTGAGTAATTATGGAGTGAGAAGTTGAAACTCTTTCAGTCAATCATGGCAGTGTAGACGCAACTGTCACGTCACGTGATGATTATTTGTGGCCTAAAATGTAACGTGGCTCAAGTTGAAGAGCAGCTCAATTGAAGCACGGCTGTCCATGAATGGAAGGCAAGGGTCCCGTTCCATTCAAATGTATGTTATTTTCGTGAGCCATTGTTGCATACGCTAGAACCACTATTTAGGACCTTAGTCGGCTGGGGCGCGGGGTCCTCCTTCTTGTTACGTGCTTAAGAAAAGATTTTAACACGTGCGCGGAAGAAGAGAAGACTGTCTCGTTTAGGAAAATGAGTAGAGAGTGAGAGAGTGTGATTGATAAAGAAGAGTTTGGGAAAGATAGATAGATGGATAGGTAGATAGATGGATAGAGAGTGTGTGGGTGTGTGTGTGTGAGAGAGAGAGTGAGTGAGAGAGAGTTTGAGTGAGAGAGAGGTGTGATAGGAAAAAGAGAAAGACAATTTATTTCCCAAAATGTCTTTTAGTTGCAGAAAATCTATCAAATGTTTAAAATGAATTTTTTTTCGGAGTATGAAGCCCACATAGGTCTGAGACCAGCTAGAGGGTAATGAATTGGATGTTGGTGATTGATGAGTTGGACCTACAGTTTTAGGTGGATTCCGAACCACGGGAAGTGATTTTACAGCAGAAAACAGAGTCTTTTTTGCTGGCCAATCCAATCTAACAATCAATTATTGCCCCCGAAAACCGAAAAATTTCAACTTTCAGCCCTCATATTCCACAAAATAATCAATGAAAAATTTTCCATCACAGCAATAGATAACATTTCAAAGCCCTAGTAACATCCAATACAAGGAATTTTGAAAAAAAATTATGACCAAAAACCCTGCGCACAGCCTTAATTGCTTAATGTCATTTGTTTTGAAGAATGAAGACTAATATTTTTCTTCTCTCGATTATAAGAATAAAAACGAAATAATAATATTAACTTATTATTGTAAATTTAACGACGCAGTCAATTTTAATTGTGAATAAATAATATTGTGAATATTATTTATTCACAATCACAATTCACTGCAAGTCGTTAAATTTACAATAATAAGTTAATATAACAACGCAGATCGTTATGGAACAAGAAATCCAAGACTATGATAATATTTTCAAACAAATTCTATAAGATATTTCAAATATTTCATATTTTGCTGGTTAAATCTTAAATCTTCCTTATATCACTGCCGCCAGCCCGAACGACAATAAATATGTATTTATAAGTTACAACATTACGTTCCTCTTTCCTCTTTCCTCTTCATTTCTTATCCTATTTCTTTCTTTTCTAATTATTTTCTTTGATAGGATTGTAGTTTTTTTTTTCTATCTTTCTCAGTTCTGTATTGACAGTAATTATTTTTTACCTTATTTTTATCACTACATTCTTTTGTAAGGTATGTCTTCATTAAGTAATCTCTATTTTTTCTTTATAATATTAAAATATAAGTGAATTTGTTTCTTTGTTCGAATAATTGTGAAGATTGGCTCCTGCTGATAAACCTACGGGTTTAGCAGGACCCTACAATGTTTGTAAAATTTTGAAAATAAATTTGATTGATTGAATGAATCTAATAAATTAGGGAATATTTTCAGACCAAGAGAGGGTGAAACTCGGACAACTTACGAAGACCAATGTTCTCCCTGTCTACACTCAAATTGGAGAGTGGATATGGGAGTAAAAGATCTTAATGTGTGTGTGTAGGTGGGGGTGGGGGGCGATGGGGGTCTGCGGATGGAAGAGTGGGTAGCAGAATGCCGTGGCAGAGAAGGAGGACCAAGAAGTCCAACGTGAATGAGTAACAAAAGAGAAAGAAACATGAATGATGTGGAGGTGTAGTTGAGAACGTGACAAAGAACATGATGAATAAGAAATGAAAGAGGAACATGAAGATGAAAGGAGAAGGGAGAATTACGTTGTAACTATTCAAATCGTTTCCGCTCTCTAGCAATGTAACATTACTGTAGGTGTGCTCAGTTATGTTATAATTTTGAGGAGAACTTGTGTATAATTCAATCGTAATTTTTCTAAAGCCTTTTCACTAGGGGTAGAATGGCTAGATTGAGTCACCTATGACGCAACGGCCCTGCGAATCAAGAAGTCAACTAGTCAATCTTTATCGTGTGGATTTTTTGAAACAAGAAGACTAATTTCTTTGTTGAATGATGAAATTTCCAAACTATGACATTGGAAAACACACAGAATACCACAGATGTTAATTACAGACCTTATTAATGGACTTAATGACCATTATTAATGATATTGGACCTTATTAATGTTATTATTGGACCTTACAAATTATTATTTCAAATACTTCACCTCCCATTTCTCGTAATGTAAGTTTTGTAAATTACTAGATTGAGGTTGTGCGCAGGGTTCTTAGTCATATTTTTTTTTCCAAGCTTATTGTATTGGTTGTTATTAGGGCTTTGAAATGTTATCGTTTCCGCATTGATGTGATAAAAAGTTTTTTCTATAAATTATTTTGTGAAATATTGTGGTTAAAGGTTGAATTTTTTCCGTTTTTGGGGGCCGTTGTTCTCACCTGCAAGTGATTTTACTCTTTTAATAAATTTTCTGTAACTGGAAGACATCTTCTTGAGGAGAGACATATTTTTTACTCCGATCAAGCAATTAGTTTTTCCAAAATACTTTTTTCCAAATCTATAGAAAATTTCAATTTTTCAAAAATTTATTTTGAGAAACTATCTGTTGGATTGAAATAAAAAATATTTAATTTTATTCCTCAAGGTGTCTTTTAGCTACGAAAACTGTATCAAAAGTTAAAAATCACTCATAGGTGAGATTCGCAGTTAGAAATTCTAATGAGAATTTCACTGTATTAAATTAGATCTAGTAAGTTAGGATAGAACAAATTTGCTCATTAGTCTTGAGACTAGATAGCAATAGTATTCGTCAAAAAATAGGTGAGATCAATTGCCCCCCAAAACCGAAAAATTTCCATTTTTAACCCCCATATTTCACAAAATAATTTCAGAAGAAAATTTTTCCCCACAGCAATAGATAACATTTCAAAGCCCTGATAATATTAAAAAAAAAAAAATGATGACCAAAAACCCTTTGCACAGTCTTGAGGGAAATAGGTCACCGGGATTCTTCAACACTCCTCTACTTCTCAGCAATCATTCTTCAGGTTCAGGTACCGTGTCCTGACATCTATCCATACACACAAAAACGAAAAGAAAGGAAATGGAGATCTGTACAAATGCAATTTCTTCAGATTCTCTACAGATCTTCTCTCTTCGTACTTGAAGACTCTCTGAACAGAAGAGACGAGCATCTCAACATGATTGTCATCGCGTCATCCCACTATTGCAGTGGAGCGGTACCAACGGCCTCCACACTTTTCATCTCCGGTGGAGGTCGGTGCTTGCGCGGAAGGAGGAGGAGAAGAAGAAGAGAAAGAAGAAGAAAAAGAAGGAGAATATGAAGGAGAAGAAGATGCAGACGAAGGAGAAAACACCGAACGTTACTCATAGATTTTGTAAGCAGTTGCGGATGCTTATTATATTGTGAACTTTTTTCATCGCGTCCTGAAAGGAAAACGAAGTGTTTGGCTGATAAGGAGGAGGAAAAGGAGAGGATGCAGAAGAGATGAAGAAAGAGAGAGAAAAGAATAAGAGCAGAAGAGCGAAGAGGATTTCACGACAAGACTTGAGCCGCTGGAACAGCGTAGGCGTCTACATCCGCCCCAACAAAAGGCTCTTCTCTATATTATGATCGCCCCGACACCTGGACTCCCCCGTATCCTGTAAGGTGGCAATATTACTGTATAAAGTATATTATGTCCGACGCAATCTTTTGCGTACCCCTGACGCAACAAACGCTATTGTACGTCCAGGAAGGTGGTTGCCTACACCCAATGTCACCGGCAACCTTTTAAAAACGGAAAACCTCTAAAAGGTAGAAAATCGTGAATGAAGTTTGGGACGTTGTTCTGGGCTGCATTCTCAAAATCTTCGGGCAGATGTAAGTGAAGACGTAAGTGCAGGAAACGATTGTAATCATTATATAAGAAAAGTGATGTAGGTGTGTATGAGAGGCATATGATTTAGCTCATACTCCTTTCGATCGTTCAAATACATCTTCCAAAAAATAATGATAGGTCTACTCAAGCGAATAATTCCAATTTCACGACCTCAAAAAGTTTTTCACTGCTATATGTTTTGATAACTATTTGTTTTTTAACTATTTTGAACTGTTTTAGTGTTTCGTTCAAGTGAACTTTTAAATTAATAGTGGTCAAGTGAGAAGATCAATTTTATTATTTTTCGAGTGAAGTTTTTCAGAATATCTTAAATTTTTAGTTTGTGTTAACCTCAATGTTTTGGACAATGTAACATATATTTAAAATTTGTGAAGGGAGCAGTTTTGGACTTGAGTCTGTTGCACCTACACACTCGTTGTAAATTTGTCACAATAAATAAATAAATAAAAATAAAAACCAATTGCTTCATAATTTACAATGTTTAGTCTTCAACCCTTTTTCCAGCCTGATGTTTTTTTTTTTTTGGAGGATGAAGCCCACATAGGTCTGAGATCTGTGCGTGGGTAATGAGTTTGATGATGGTGATTGATGAGCTGGACATACAGTTTTAGGTGGGTTCCGAACCACCGGGTAGTGATTCTACAGCAGAGATCAGTGTCTTTTTGCTGGCCAATCTAATCGGTCACCCTTACAAAGAGTGCCCAGGAGAACGCAGCTTATCTCTATCTGATTGAACAGATACCTACTACGGCTCATGGCTTTCACTTTCATGAGTTCATTCATTTGTGAGAATTTCTCATATTAATTCTCTAAATATAAATTCATTGTTGTGGAAATGAAATATCAAAATTAAAAAAAAAACAATTGCAGAAATTATGAGAAGCTAGGTTTGAGAGAAGATTATGGGAAAGGGAAATCGGGGTTTCATTGTTGGAACAGTTGAAAATAATATATTAATATTGTTGAAATGTTTTATTCATTAGTTAAAACTAATATAAATAACCAAAAGAAATATGCAATAATAATTTTATTTTTTTCGTGGTTAATATTCATGATGGATAATATTTATGATATAAAATCTTGTATAATATTTGCGAAAATGGATAGAATTTAAGTTCAAAATCAGGCGTGAACCGAGGGAATTATGAAATAGGTTTTGTCAGTATTTTTTTATAGCTTTTATTTAATGTTGTTTAGCAATTTCTAATTTGTATCTTCTGTTGGAGGTGTGGATTTTACTATCTTCTCCTAGAATATTTTATTCATGATGACTTTTTTTGGAGGATGAAGCCCACATACATCTGAGACCTGTGTGTGGGTGATGAATTGCATGATGGTGATTGATGAGCTGGACCTACAGTTTTAGGTGGGTTCCGAACCACCGGAAAGTGATTTTACAGCAGAGAACAGTGTCTTTTTTCTGGGCAATGAAATCGGTCACCCTTACAGAGAGCGCCCAGGAGTCTCGTAGCTTATCTCTGATTGAACAGATATCTGCTACGGATCTCGGCTATCACTTCCCTATTCACTTATTTTATCAATTATTTGCTTATTTTCGTTTAAAACTCTTTTTTTGTTCTCTGTGAATTTGAAGCTTTTAAATCTTATTTTATCACTTATTCTCTTCGTTTAACCCTTTCTTTTGTTCTCTGTGAATTTAAAGCTTCTAAATCACCAAAATATTTATCAAAGCTGAACATAATATTTTCATCTTTGTCTATGTCCTCAATTTACCCATCTCATCTTCCTTCTCATCCCCAATCTCAAACTCACACTATCGCACCTTGAATGCATTCCTGCTCTCTGCTTTAAAAAACGGCCAGTGGTCCTGAAAAAAGCTGAAAGAAATCTGAAAGCCAGAATAAACTTGTAGATAAATTGTAAAGTCTTGACAGAAACGGAGCACGCTGCTCACGTGCTAGCTGGACTAACAAGTAGCAAACTGGTCTTGGGAATAGCAGGAATACACTCCTCCTTATTGATTGGTCCACATACAATCCTGATAACACTTCAGATTATTAGAGAAGACTTACGATCGAATGCGGACAGGAATTTCATTCTCCTTTTCGCTGATCAGCACTATTTCTTCCTCTCACCCATCATCATTCTCCTTCACCATCGCCATCTTTATCTTCATATTCCTTCTACTCCTTAAAAATAATAATAATCTTCTCAGGTTGAGATAAATTATATTTTGCATCCTTCAACATTTTTGTATTCATTTTAAATCGAGTTGATTATTTCCTTTCAACTTCTAAAAACATTATTGTATTCATTTTTCATTTTCATTTACTATTTGATTCAGCTCTCAATTTTTCTCCTCTTTATTTTTCTTCTAATCACTAATCTTTAACTAGTGTTTAATGCGTTTATTTTTCTATGTCTATTTATCTGTTTATTTGTTCATTTATTTATTACACAAAACACAATCAAAGAGATACAACAGGCACAGCCCACAACTGCTTTCTTTACAAATTTTCAATTGAAAAATCCAAATTTCAGGCTATGACCAAGTCTATAAGGCATATTCAGAGTAACCTGTTATCTATATGGATATGACAATAAGTAATAGGGTGGTGATTGGTCATGCGGTGAGCGTGGTGTTCAAGTGATCGTGATGTTCAGTCACGACCGCTCAAGACTGCGCTTGGATGGGTGACCGTGCTTCAATGACTTGATGTTACAAGCTTTATTATCACTTACCCGGTGGTTCGGAACCCACCTAAAATAGTAGGTCCACCATGTTCCCCGTAACATGGCACAAACGGCGAGGTGGAACTACCCGTAAGGGTCTCCCCACCATTAAAAGCCATACGCTTATTGTTATTATTAATAAGTAATAACAGTTTCTAAACTAATTAAACCAGTTTCTAAACTGAACTAATTTCTGAAATAATCCAACTAAAGAGAGATAGGAAATAATTACCAGATAACTCTTTTAGATGGTATCCTTTGCTCAACAACTTATAAAATACTTGATATCCAGACTATTGACAAGATACAAGAAAAAACCTTCAAAGATTTAAAAAGAATGAATTTAACTGCCAAAACTATAGTAGCCAATCTGTACGATAACAACGATTCTAATTATTCATCATTCATCGTTGTTGTTTTTACTATTAACCCATCAAGAATGCAATTTCGATTTTGTTGAGAGTGACAAGTACCCGATGGTCTTAACTACAACGAAAGGAATCCAATATCATTTAGAAAGAATATAAACAGTTTTGTAAGATAAATATTCAAGCTTCCTTTTTTCGCGAATATTATTTGTATGTTTGCCTTTCCTATATCACAAGAGTAAGAAACTTCTAATATTTCTTTTTAATAAACAACAATTCACATTTTTAATTCGACTAGGTTTGATAAAATTATTACACAGTATTTTTCTCTAGATTGAGATTTCAACGGTTTAACGGTATATGAACAATTTAGATAATATTAAACAAACGCTTGTTGGAAGTTCAACAATATAGAATAATCTTGCATCAACTTTTTAACCGACCTCCAACAAGAATGAGGTTCTCAATTTGACTTGTTTTTCCTCAATGGCAATCCACGCACTTTCATCAGTAATTTATCAAAGATAAATTTTCAAAATTCGTTTCTCAGTGGAGATTAAGAATACAGTGCAATAGACTTCTCTGACCAGTAAAAACACGTCCCAAGCAGTGATAACGGTTGATGGTAACAATGATAATAATTAGTAAAACGTTCTGCATGATAATGAGAATAATCGTGATAGAAACTAAAAAAGGAGATGGGAAATATTAGGAAGAAGATGAAAGAACAAGCCCTTGGGTGTCATAACGGTTTATTGCAGGTTTGTGCGAGTACACTCACGCACATATATACACATCTACTGAATTCATATACATGTAGATAATATAAACATAAATATATGATCACATTAAACGCGGGTAACCTGTAGAGATGTGCGGATATGGAAGGCAGTCCTGCTCGAACTGAAGAAACGAAGTAGAAGTAGCAATCCTAGTGGGCAGCCTATAACAAGAGAAGATAACACTTGAAAAAAATCAGAAATGTTGTTTTTCTCTTCCAACAGCGGCTGATAATCTTTCTCCCAATTAAGTCTTGTTCATTAACAAGTTTCAAGCGGTAAACTGATTTTCTGGTTGTTTTTTTTTTCTATCCACTCAAATTTTCTCACTCATTCATTATTTTTTATGTTCTTGCCAAAAATAATAGGGAACTGGTGATACCAGGTTGTCAAACAAGGAGTACGACTGTGTATCAAATTATGTCCAAATCTGAAACTAATGAGACCCTATAAGGCAAAATATTGGATGTGTGACACACTCCATTCTTTGACTTGTGAATTATTTTTTGAGGGATTCTAGTGAATGACTACCTGTTTTTCTAGGTGTGGTTTTGTTTGAAGATTACGTCTTGGACACTCCGGTTGAGAAATATATGACAAGTATGGGGCAGATCAATTGTTATGCATGTTACACTCTTTTATACTAGTAACTACACCATAATTACTATATCTATTAGGTGTGAATTTTTTTTTGTAGACTACGTCTTGGAAACTTTGGTTAAAGAGTATAAGAAAAGTCTGATCAATTGTTATGCCTAATAAATATTACACACTAGTTACTAGGATTAAGTTGGCTGAGGTGAGTATTAATTTTGATGTGAAAATATAAGTTTGACTGCAAGTCGTTAAATTTCACATGAAAAGTTAATATTAACAACGCAGTTCGTCATGGAACAAGAAATCCAGGAAATATAAGATACTATCTTGTACACTACAAAAATCTTTATTAGTTCAATATTTTTTCAATTGTATTTCAAATATTTCTATAATTTTAAGACTGTTTAAAAACTGCAGTAGCTTGTTGTAGAGTTTTTTACCAATATAACTGGGCTTATATAAGCTACTATATAGCCAATTTGAAATAAGCTAATGTATCATAACTATAATATAACTATGACTATACTACCATGCTTTATAATATTTTTGTTTGAATAAGCTACTATTGTGACTTACCAAGTGATAATCTTCTTGGATTGTTGTATTATAATCGTAGACGTCAAGATTTAAGTTTATATCACTCTTTTTTTAACTATAAAGTAGCTTCCTTTATTACAAGCAAGGAACAGTTGGGAGACAAAGTCTCTTGTACAACGGTCTACATGAATCTAATCTATTCACTCTTTCCATACATTTAACAGCTTTCTTTTGCATCTTAAACACCCTATTACGGTTTTGTGTTGATAAATTACCCCATACTGAGATAGCATACCTAATATGTGACATTTGGAAAGTAAGCTGTAGAAATTAACTTTTTATCATTTATTCTAGCAAGCTGTTGCAAAACATTGAAGGTTTGTGATTGGCTGAAGACCAAAACAAGACACGCCCACTGTTTGCTGCTCCTCCCACCAGTGGGCGTGTCTTGTTTTGGCCTTCAGTCAATGAAGGTCAGCCTTTCAGAGGCCACTTTCTCCCTTAGCCAATGGAATCATTCCGTGTTTAGTATAAATATTAAGCTAACCTGTACTTTAGTTTTAGTTTGATTAAGATTGATGATGGTGTAACAATGGAAGCTAGTATCTCACTGTTTTCAATAAATGTGGTTGTGACAACTTCAAGTCTCATTATTCGAGAATTTGACTATTGTTTCTACGATTTGTGATCATGGTGTAAGACATACTAGGTGGAAGTCAACAAACCTTTTTAATAAATAATAATTTCTTCATATTTTTCAGGTTTGTGAAAAAGATTCCAGTTGCCTTTCGTCAACTTCATAGCTGGTGGGCGTTCAAAAAAAAGAGAAGAATCTCAAGAGAAGGGAAAAGGAGAATCTTAAGAGAAGAAAGAGAAGAAATAAGAGAAAAGAAGAGTGGATGGCATGTTTGACTTGCTGTTGACTTATGTTGAAGTGGTGTGAAGACTGCAGTTGAGATATGACTGGATGAAGAAAAGTGTTTTTTTTTGTAGATTACGTCTTGGAGACTCCAGTTAAGGAGTATAAGACAAGTCAGATCCACAATATTATACACTAGATACCATAATTACTTCAATTAGTTGAGGTAAGGCTTAATTTTGATGTGAAAGGAACTCTTGTCTATATAAATAAAATTAGAGTTTTGTCTGTACATTTATCAGAATTGTATATTTTTTGGTTATTTTTACGTTTTATACATTAAATAAGCCGAAAATAGTCTTATCTCACTTTCTGTCTGTCACGGCCGCAAAGGTATTTTTCGCGGCCTTCTCCTCAAAAACGAGAGCATCGATCGGGATTTTAGTTATTGACCAGTATTGAAAACATTATTGACAATGTCTTTAGCTATAAAAAACTAAATTAACTTTTTTTTTAACAGAGTAATAAACGTTTAAAAACCAAGTACTGTGCGATTTTGGATACATTTTACGCGGCTTTCTCCTCAAAAACGAGAGCATCGATCGGGATTTTAGTTATTGAACAGTATTGAAAACATTATTGACAATGTCTTTAGCTATAAAAAACTAAATTAACTTTTTTTTCAACAGAATAATAAACGTTTAAAAACCAAGTATTGGGCTATTTTGGATACATTTCTTCCAAGTTTTATTACCACATAAGAATAAGAACAAATCACGTAATTTATCATGATATATCAATCAGCTGTTCTCAAATATTCTCTCTGATAACTGTCACTGAATCGTTTACATTCAAAGTCGTTTACTAAGCTGCTAACAACTTCATGATTGTTGCTATCAAAAAAGCCGAAACATATTTCGTCTTATTTCTAAACATAATCCGTACGAAGGACGGGTAGCTGCTAGTACACTATAAAAAGCTTTATCAACTAAATATTTCTTCAATTGTTTTTTAAATATTTCTATATTTTCAAGACTCTTCAAAAACTGCGGTAGCTTGTTGTAGAATTTCCTACCAATATAACTAGGTTTTTGTTTGAATAAGCTACTATTGTGACTCACCAAGTGATAATCTCCTCGGCTTCTTGTATTATAATCATGTATGTCAAGATTTTGGCTAATATCATTCGTTTTTACATATAAATTAACTTGATAAGAAGTGGAGCCTCAGTCTTGAAAGAAACTCTTGACAGTTTATGACTGTATTTATTTATTTAACTAATATACAATCGATAAATTCAATAATGATTATAAAAATAATAATACTTTTTATAAAATTAATGAATTTTCCTCTTCCGGTCTTCTCTAATACTCCATGATTCTTTCACAAGTAGCTTTTTTTGATCTTTGGACATCCCTGTACCTGTTCTACGCTTGGGCTAATCCTTATCGATATTATTATTATTACTATTTTTATTATTATTATTATTACAGTTCCAGGCGGTCTCTAGGTTTGGAGGTGGTTTTAGCCAATAGTTCATGCTCATGTACATGTCAAAATGGCAAAACGCCTTAATAAAAGAAATTAAAAAAAAATTATTATTATTATTCTCACTTATTTATACATTTGGTGTTGTGAAATGTTGTGGGTTGAATTTTTCCCCGCACAGTGCCCATTGTTTTTCATTATTATTATTATTATTATTATTATCAAATAGTCAATAGTCAATAGATCAAAGAGTGACTCAGGTTTGAGTGATCAAGTGACGGAACTTTGAATATTTTATCCCAATAAGAATAATAACGGACTTTATAAAGGTATTTATCGAAAAGTATTGTTTGATGTAAATGATTTTTGGATACTCCTCAATTAGCTCTAAGCTAGAGGAGTAATTAAAGCACTGTGTGTAATATGATTCAATGTAAAATTTAATGGAAATAAATTGAAATAAATTGAAATTGAAATCATTATTATTATTATTATTATTATTATTATTATAAATAAACAGAAAAATAATTTGATATAAACCCCTAATAAAAGCTAAAATTAGCTTCATAGGGTAGCCACCAGAATACAGATGATTGAATTTACTATTCTAATACTATTCTCACAATATATGTATAAATTATGCTTGTATCTGTATACTGTACTTATATCATTGATTTTGTCATGTAAAAGTGAGATAATAAAAAATAAAGATAGAAAAAAAATTATTATTATTATTATTCTTGAAACGGTCCCTGCTTTGTTGGCACCAATTTTCGCTAGGATAACAAAAATGCCCTACATGTGTCAAAAACTGAGCTCCATTTTTCAATAAACTGATTCTTTAGTTAACTCTGACATGGTGCACTTCATATTGAAATATTTCCGTTAGCACAATTTATTGCTTGCTGTGGTAAGAAGTGCTCTACATGTGTCAAAATAGACTGCATTTCTTGATAACTCATTAAAGTGAAACTCGCACATGCGCATATATGGTAATAATAATAATTGACCGAACGAAGAGAAGGCGCTGTTTCAAGTCGACCGTTTAGCATTTGTCTGTCTGTAAAGGCCATGCCACACCGACATCCGCCGCTACCGCCGAGGGATGGTAGCGCGCGGACGTTTTACCACGAGCCAGTCCACACCAAAAGTACCGCGCCCGCGCTATTGCAATTAAAACTTGAGTTGATTAGCTTTACAGTGATACTACTTACGACAAAATTAAATCATGAGCATCTTATATTTTAATTTTATTCATAGGAAAGTGTATATTTCTTTTTGAAAGACCCTGTATTGTCTCTTTGCATTTATTCATTTTTCAACCTCAATAATTGTGAAATAGCAAAAAACATATATAAATATAAAAAGCACGAGACCAAATCTCTTCCCGGTGGTTCGGAACCCACCTAAAACTGTAGGTCCAACTCATAAATCACCATCATCCAACTCATACCCACGCACAGGTCTCAGACCTATGTGGGCTTCATCCTCAAAAAAAAAAAAAAAAAAAAATCTATAATGGCAATTACTAGCAATCACAAAAGACCAACATGCCATAGATTTGTTTACATTGCTAGTTGGCCTGTGTATTGGTTGGCAGTGGGAGAAATAGGAGAAAACAGGAGCACATTAATTTGTCTTTTAACCACATCAAATTAAACAATATAACATTCAAAATATATCAAACCAATAAATTAATTGAAAGTCACCGATTAACCTATATAATTTTCATGTTTAATTTTGCAATTTGTATTTTTCCTTTTGCGCATGCGCTAGACAACACTACCGCATCGGTAGTCTAAAAAGATCGCTCAGCAAGTGGTAGTGGCGGACACTACCGCGCGCCCGCGGGCGTGCAGATGCTCTGTGTGACCTGCTCCATTTGTTAACACGGTGAGCGATTTTTCTACTGGTAAACAGTCTGACCAAATTCAATGAAATTCTGCATGGGTCTTCCTTCAAGGGAAGCCCAGCCATAAATGTGTAAGAATATTCGAAATGTGCTCGCATTAAAAAATATGTTTGAAAGAAAAAAAGTAAGGCTCCTTATATAGAAAAACCTGACTTAAAATGAGCTTCTTCATCGTATATGCAATAATTGGAATCAGATTCATAGATAGCCCTCGGGTATCTCTGGTTGAGATTTCATACGAATAAAGTTATTATTCATGAGAATTACACATTTGTTTAAGTGGAACTAATCATTTTGAATATTTAAATTAAGTATAATAACAAGTGATTACTAAGTAAATGATATTGCTTTATAAACTCATTCATCAGACATTTGAAATCTAATTTGAGGAATCAGCTGTTTCGAAAATGGAAAGCACAGCCTTGTTTATGTGATACAGAGTGACCTTTAGTGAAAAACAGACATGAAATAGACTACGCGAATTGAATAATTAATGGTTAGGTCTGATAATTGTGTTTCATTTTGCAATGGTGATTATCGATTGCATGGGGTATGTTCCTCTGTGCAAGCACCCTTATTCTTGGGCGTGATGTCTACTGTTCACAGAACTACTAGAAAAATTATAATAAAAATAATAAATAATGATGATAATAATAATAATAATAATAATAATAATAATAATAAAGGGACCCTCATAGACCTGTCTCTACTTTGCGATGCAGCTTTGTAGCCTTGGGATCAATATCCCCGGCTGCAAAGTGAAAAATTCAAAAAACAAAAGTGGATAATAATAATAATAATAATTTATTTATTTATTTATTTATTTCAACAAAGCACACAACAAACAGAAATTATAAAATGCAACACAACGTTTGTCAAGTGACTTTGTCCTTTGTCAGTGCAGCAGAACAGCAGGAAGCCTTGGTATGCAGCACGGGGGTGGATGTCAATAAAAATTAATTTTCGGGCAGTGCCCTCAATTGTCTTCTGAAATCAGCAGCAACCTCAAAAAAGTCTATGAATGGTGACAGTTGGTTGGCGACTTCTGTACACCGCTGAACAGGTGAGGTAGCACTCTTAGTTGAAGGCCGGAAGGGTAATAATAATAATAATAATAATAATAATAATGATAATAATAATAATAATAATAATAAATAATAATAACAACAATAATAATATTATTAATTTCCATCATCAAACATAATTATTTTACATGTTTGAAAGGAAAAATAGACTACTTTCATTAGTAGTGTGGCCATTTAAACATTCATAAATAAACCAATTAATACCGACCGCTATTGAGTTCAAATTATTATAGGCAATAAAATATCATGAAGAATAGTCCAATTGAATTCTTTTATTTTCAACAATTTTGTGACGCATGACATGATTGTAGAACTTACATTATCTATTCCATCTTCCATGACCATGAGATAGGAGTTTTCAATTTATTTCAAATGACTACAAGTAAATTATACCCCATTCAACAATCAATTATAGTAAATAAATTAATATATTTTATAACAACTCGTGAACTGTAAAAAATTACAAACTACTCATATTTAATTTCTTTCATAAAATATTCTAATTTCACATAAATTGAGAAATTACTTGCTTCTCCTATCCTCCTCAGCCTTCAAGCAGACATCAATTTTTTACTGTTAAATGCAGCTTAAGACACATTTAAAGATTGCAATAATTGGGTGGACTCAAAATGGCTCGAAGGTAGAAACAAACGCGATGCTTGAGTTATGACAAGCTTTTAAGGTGTGTCGAGCTCATTCTGGGGTCTGATGTTGAACATGGTCAATATATATATATATATATATATATATATATATATATATATATATATATAGCTAACAGTAGTGACCGGTGCAGCAAATCAGGGGCGACTTTAGTAAAGAAGAAGGCTAGGCGTTAATGAAATGCAGTCAGCAGTAAACTAGTAGCACCTCCTTATAATTATGTTCACTTCTGAACAAGATTTCGTTCATTCCTCTTCACAGCACTGAGAACATTATCTGTCACTTTTGCACACCTTTTTCAGCTTTTTCACTGCCTCCAATGAATGCCTCTCTCACACCATCACTCTCACTCTATCTAAATCACTCTCACTCTCTCTCATCACCTTTCCCTTCAACACAATCATTTCTTGAAGTCTCACATCATTTCTACTCAACTATATTTATTATATGTCACCTTACTGACGCTTTCCTTCCCTTTTCTATTTCATAACTTTCATTTTCATATTTTTGTTGTTCTTTATGTTCTAGTTCTTTTTCTCGTTCTTGTTCTTGTTCTTGTTCTTGTTCTTGTTCTTGTTTTTTTTCTTGTTCTCTTCCTTCTCCTTCTCCTTTTTTTCCTACTTCTTTTCCTTCTCCTCCTTCTCCTCCTTCTCCTCCTTCTCCTCCTTCTCCTCCTTCTCCTCCTTCTCCTCCTTCTCCTCCTTCTCCTCCTTCTCCTCCTTCTCCTCCTTCTCCTCCTTCTCCTCCTTCTCCTCCTTCTCCTCCTTCTCCTCCTTCTCCTCCTTCTCCTCCTTCTCCTCCTTCTCCTCCTTCTCCTCCTTCTCCTCCTTCTCCTCCTTCTCCTCCTTCTCCTCCTTCTCCTCCTTCTCCTCCTTCTCCTCCTTCTCCACCTTCACATCCTTCTCCTTCTCCACCTTCACCACCTTCTCCTCCTTCTCCCATTTCTCCTCCTTCTCCTCCTTCTCCTCCTTCTCCTCCTTCTCCTCCTTCTCCTCCTTCTCCACCTTCTCCTCCTTCTCCTCCTTCTCCTCCTTCTCCTCCTTCTCCTCCTTCTCCTCCTTCTCCTCCTTCTCCTCCTTCTCCTCCTTCTCCTCCTTCTCCTCCTTCTCCTCCTTCTCCTCCTTCTCCTCCTTCTCCTCCTTCTCCTCCTTCTCCTCCTTCTCCTCCTTCTCCTCCTTCTCCTCCTTCTCCTCCTTCTCCTCCTTCTCCTCCTTCTCCTCCTTCTCCTCCTTCTCCTCCTTCTCCTCCTTCTCCCCCTCCCCTTCCTCATCCTCCATCAACACAATCCCCACCGCCTCCTTCACCAACACCACCAAAACAGAATAATCTCTGTAAAAATATAACCATTCTAGATTCATCATATGAATCATCCTGAAACCTCAGCAAAACCAATATTCAAGTTTAGAACCATCTTGAAAGGTACAAAACGTATGCAAGCTCAACACCTATGAGAGGAAATCAGCCACAACCCACTACTGAATAAGAGTATATCGAACATAAAAAAAGCAAAACAGAATAGTGTCTGCAACATTCATCCAAAATTATATAAACATTCCCGAATGGATCTCCACAATGACCTTGAGTCATGTTTTAGAAGGTCAAACTGGGAATCCTTAGCTGGACTCTTCTCATTCATTATGATAGAACAGTGAATGTATTTATTATAGAGCGGAGAGGCCACCTTCCGCTCAGATCACACACAGTCCATACCATGGCCATTTGAATCACGTTTCACGTCTTGATCATCGGTTTTTATTGCTTCTCACTCCTGTTGTTCTTTATCTTTTCTTCTTCTTCACCTCCTTATTCTTTTTCTACTTCCAAGCTAGATGGTATGTAATATACTGATGAAATTATTGTGAACAGTAGGAGAGCTATTACAACATGGCTTTTTTCATGCACAAATCTGTACATCACTGTCCACTACAACAGCCGAATATATAAATTTCACACTGACGTCATTAAAAAAAGTAAATGTTTTTATGGCTTTTGTTGGTGGGGAGAACCTTACGATTATCTCCACCTCGCCGCTTTATTGGAAACATGGTGAGCCTACAATTTTAGGTGGGTTCCGAATCACCTGGAAGTGATTTTACAGCAGAGAACAGAGTCTTTTTGCTGGCCAATCCAAGCCGTCACCCCTACAAAAAGAGCTTTGGATAGCGTTGCTTATCTAATCTGATTGAACATATACCTGCTTCGGCTCACGGCTATTACTTCCCTTACTGATGTCAGTGATGGCTGGCTACAAAAGCGTCACTAATTTAAAAATTATATAGATGCGTCTTTTCATGTAAAAGCAACACCAGTCATGTAAGCAGAAGGGCATCAACTGGGGGGACGGTAGACGATCAGGACCGCCCCCCCCCCCCCTCCATCCCGGAAGGATTTCAAGGAAGTTTTATTAAACAATATAAGGGGCACAGATCTTGTTCTATATGAAATAAAATGAAATCAATCTACAATCGATTTTTCAAACGTCTGAACCAAATTACAGGACAAGTATTCAGCATACAACATTTTAAATAACAAAAAATATAAAAAATTAGTGCAGTAGAAGATTTACAAACATGTAATATTCAAAAGTTTACCACTCTATAAACAGACTCCAAATTGGCCACTTCGAAACTCTCAACCAATACTAAAAATACACTAGAGACACAGAGAATAATAATTATAAAATGTTTATATCTGTGATCCCATAGTGGTGAGGGATTTTAATTTTTTAGTTTAATTTTGTTTCCCCCACCTGAAGAAATCTAGATTCACCCCTGCAGTGAAATGAAATTGTATAATTGCAGAATTGAAAACTCATAGAGAAAAGAGAATTTTTTATTGAAATGGTAACTGGAAACGTGTGTGGTTGAAGGTCAGCATTTGAATTGCCGCCAAGTCAGTAGAACTGAAGTCCTGGCCAACGCTTGTTAGCTATTGGCATCAGCTTTGTGATCTGATGTCGAGATATCAATGTACTGAACATGTTCATGTAGTTTATGCAAGCTACCGTGGAAATAACCATAAGTAACATGATTGGTCTCTGAGAACTACACTCAGTGAACGATAAATTAATGCCAATAGCAAAAAAAACAAGTTTTCCGGGATGTCCAACAATTATTTTATGTGATTTAATTTTTAAAAAGCCTGTGGAACGTGTAGATTCTTCTGTGTTTATTGTTAGTAGTTATTGTCGCGGTTCATGAAATTTATTGAAGTTTTGCAGTTGCTATGTTGAGATAATTTGACTTCATGTTAGTCTTGACTCCTGGGAAGTGATAGCCTCAAGCCGCAGCAGGTATCTGTTCAATCAGATTAGATAAGCAACGCTCTCCTGGGCCCTCACTGTAAGGGCGACTAGTTATATTGGCTAGAAAAAAAGTATTCTCTCTGTTGTAAATTCATTTCCCAGTGGTTCGGAACATACCTAAATTGTAGGTTCACTTTGTTTCCAATAACAAAAGAGATGAGTTGGAAGCCCCAAGGGTCTCCCCACCAATATAAGCCGTACGCATTTACTTAGTAAATAATGAAATAAAAAAATTAAGGATCATCTTCAATTTGTAATAATAAAAAGCGAGAGTAAAGCAGAAGTTGTGTGTAAGCAATTTGGAGGTGAAGATAATATAAAAGTGCAAAAATAGATGAAAATACGGTAGAAATGTTGGATTTCTAGAAATAATGAAATGATTAAAGTTTTAAGTCATAGGAAGGAGATGATAACATGAGAGGAGGGAACCTACTTTGAAGTCTAATGTCGAATTTTTATAATAAATGTGGATAAAATTGGAAGAGTTCATACGAGCCTTCTTTTCTACCGGTGAATGTTACCGGTGTCATCTGATTGGTTCATTCAAATTCATAGACGTTGAGAAATTTAAATTAACCAATCAGACGCCACCAGTAACATTTACCGGTAAATGAGAAGGCCCCCATGAACTCAACCAATGATAAACCAGGGAGGAATTGAAAAAAACAACATCAATCAAAATTGTATAATTATCATTCACTTAGTAATCACTGGCTATTATCCTTGTTTGACATATTAGAAATGATTAGTTCCTCTTAAACAGATTCATAACTTAAATTCATATTGTTACGGGATCTATAGCTAAAATAAGGCAGGCTACACTGAAGTTAACACTCGCACTTTATTTACACAAATAAGTCTATTAACACACACTAATTGCAATTAAAAAAACTAATAAAAGGGAGAAAAAAGATAATAAATGTCAAGTTAATTAATTTCAGGCCGATTGATAATAAAATAAACAAAAGTTGAATAAACTGTACAAAGAAGTAAAAAAGTCACAAAGAACAGTTAACACAAAACACAGTCTGAAACGGTATTTCATAATCTCAAATTTTCTCAGCCACAATGCATTTGTAACAATATGAAGTCTACACTAGTCACCAGACAATTGAGGGCTATCTCGTAATCTGATTACAATTGCATATGATTCTAAATACTATATAAAGATAAAATTACTTTATTCACATAAATTTACAAAATATGATTGTGAATGATTAAGAAGCGTATTAATAACAACACAATAGATTGTATATGAGATTGCATATTATTGTGAACCATATGTCTTCTTATAAAAGAAGGCCTAATTGGCTCTCCTTTTTTTCCTTTTAAATATCCTTTTACTTCAATTAAATTTTGAAAATCCCCACACATACATCGCTGGGGATTCCTTAAAGAAGACCCATACAAAATCTCACAGAATTTGGTCCACGCGTTTAGCCGCAAATGAGTTACAAACAGTCGACTTGAAACAGAGACCTCTCTTCGTTGAGTCAAATAAAGCTTTCATCACGTTAACAAAACTTCCCTTTGAAGTTGTGTAGAATTTTTTATTATTTCAATATTATACCTACTGTCTACCACTTTGTACTATGTTATTTTGTGTACTGTGAGGTCAGGATTTGATTGATGCTTCGGTATGAAGCTTCTCCCATCCCATCTCAAGCAGAACACTATCAATGTTGGCAAGGTTCAATCAATAGCCGCCATTTGTCGGGCAAATCGACAAGTGTCCAACTATCAGTTGATGTCAGGGGTGTTGAAGTTTACATTAATAGAATTTGACGTCAGTCATTCCAACGTTAACGGAACATCATGTATGTGAACGCTTTTGTGCATTTAATGCATGTTCAACAGACAAGCTACTAACTCATTTGAATATGCTGTAGACAAACACAAACATATAAGGGTCATTCCACGTCAAATCAACAGATTTGGTGACTTTTAGGTCACCATCAGATTTAGATGAAATTTGTAAACTCATACTGAGTGATAAGACTAACAATAATATTAGATTTAATATTATTAAATTTTATAATAGTATATTTTTAGTAAATTTCAATAGTAAATTTGAAAGTAATATTTAATTTTTACTCTAAACTGTTTACAAGTTATAGCCATTCAATATTTCAAAAAATCCTCAAAAATATTATATTCACGTATCGATATAATTACATAATTTTTTGTGGTTGCTTAACATTTTTCAATTACAGCACGTATTCCTAAAAATCACTGTAAAGAGCTAGATGTTTTTCGCTCAAAAATCAGTAAAGCAGGAAACCCATTGGTCCGGCACCGGCGGCGCCCGGCGGCGACCGGCGGCGACCGATGCTTACCGGCAACATTGCTTTGCGTTGTTTTCATTGAACAGCAACCCACTATATCTGTCCGTCACCGGCGGCGGCCGGCGGCGACAGAAGCCTTCCGGCACCGGCGGCGGCCGGCGGCGGCAGAAGCTCTTGGGGGCATTCTTGCCGGGCAGCCTGTCCGGCAATTCTCTAGTCGATGCCAGTATCGCAAGTGTTCTGCGTGAATGGTACATTGAGTTATTTATGTGTCGCAGTGTGTGTTGAAGAAGAAAAGAGTCAGAAACGAAGGAAGCAGTTAATAAAAATAAAAATTAATTAAAAATAAAATAATAAAAATAAAATAAAATAAATTAAATAAAAATTAAATTAAATTAAAAATAAGATAAAGATAAAATAAAAATAGAATAGAATAAAAAAAATTAAAAAAAAAAGAAATAAAATAACAAATGAAAATAAAATAAAAATAGAAAAAATAAAATGAAAATAAAATAGAAATAAAATAAAATGAAATAAAATAAAAATAAAATAAATTAAATTAAATAAAAATTGAATTAAAAATAAGATAAAGATAAAATAAAAATAAAATAAATTAAATAAAAATTAAATTAAATAAAAATTAAATTAAAAATAAGATAAAGATAAAATAAAAATAAAATAGAAATAGAATAGAATAAAAATAAGATAAAAAAATAAAAAATAAATAAAATAACAAATAAAAATAAAATAAAAATGAAATAAAAATAGAATAAAAATAAAATGAAAATAAAATGAAATAAAATAAAAATAGAATAAAAATATAATAAGAATAAAAAAAAAAATGAAATAAAAATAAAATAAAAATTAGTTAAAAATGAATAAAAAATAAATAAAATTAATTATTAATTAATAAAAATAATTTCATGTTACTTTTTCAATTTAATTTGAGCCAATAACAAAAATTTTCCATGAGATCGAAATTCTTTCGCTGGATCACCTTTTGTGACTTCATGTCACCTTTTAATCGCTAGTTATCTCATCCAGAACTCACTAAATTTTATCACATCACAAAATCATGTTTTATTTGTTATTGGTTCAGTTAAGTATTGATTAGTAAGTAAAATAGTGACGATTAAATTATTAAATAGCTGTTTTGAAAATACTGCATATAAATAAGTCACATTGATCTCAAATCTTACTAATCAATACTTACCTGAACCAATAACAAATTAAAACATGATTTTGCGATGTACCGTAATAAAAGTTATTGAGTTCTGGACGAGATAGCAGGCATGACAGGTGACATGAAGTCACAAAAGGCGATCCAGTGACAGAATTTCGATGTCATGGATTATTTTTGTTATTGGTTCAAATTAAATTGAAATAGTAACATGAAATTATTTTTATTAATTAATAATTAATGAAATAAATTTTATTTTTAATTAACTTTTTTTTATTTCAATTTAATTTATTTTTAACTAATTTTTATTTCAATTTTTAATTATAAAAATAAATTTTTATTTTTATTTTTAATTTATTTCAATTTTATTTTTAATTCAATTTTGTTTTTAATTAATTATTATTTTTATTAATTGCTTTCTCAGTTTCTATCTCTTTTCTTCTTCAGCACACACCGCGACTATCACAAATAACTCCTCATCTGACGAACTCTCCATTGCAACTGCTGTATTTCTTCTGTCAGCTCCGGTTTCTGCCGGACAAGTGGGTTAATTGTTGTAAATTGCCGGCCGTCGCCGGTCGCCGCCGGGCGCCGCCGGGCGCCGCCGGGCGCCGCCGGTGCCGGGCCAGTGGGTTTCCTGCTTAAGCCCAAATGTTGAGTCCCAAACAACTCAGTCATAATCTTTTGCAATATATTTCTAACGTGGGAGGCAAGTTATTGTTTGATTGCCCCTAGAAAATCAAAGAATTCTAGGTCAAGATTTTGGACGGTAAAACGTTCAGTTTTATTCGTGATTTATGTATATTTTATTATAATTCTTTGAAATGTTGGGGCGAAAAATGAAGGTATTTCTAAGCAGAAAAAGAAGGGAGGGAGAATAAGAAGAGAAAGGATAGAAAAAGGAGTTGAAAGAAAGGAGAGTTAGAATGGAAAGGGGAATGAAAAGAGAAAGGGGGAGGAGTGAGAAAGAGATTTCGAGAGAAAATTATGGTTAAAGGACGAAAAAAGAGGAAATGCATGTGGAAATAATTGTGAGAGTGAAACAGGAGATGATTAGTAAGAGAAGATGGGAGTTAAGGGAAAGTGGATTTGTGGAAAAGTGGGAAAAGTGAGAAAGAGATATGGAATTATGCTATTAATAAAGGATAAAGCATAAGTGTTTATAAAGGACGGAAAAAATAGGTGAAAATAGAATTTTTAAGAAAGAAATAGAAGACAACTGGTAAGAGAAGGAAGATGTATCAAAAACGTTGGTGAGTAAGAATGTATGTGGAAGAAAGAGGAGAAAGAAAATGAGAGAATATGAACAAAAGTGAAAGAGTAGAGGAGAAAAAACTGTCAAAGGAAAGTAAAGCTCATAACGGAATGCGGCATAATAACCGAAGGAACCCCTTGAGCCAGAGTTGGCACCACGAAAGGACTCTATTTATTGCTTAATTAAGAATTCCTCGTGCATGTCGGTTTATTCAAATTTTTGCAGGTTGATGGAGTTTGTTAGCCCACCTCAATCCCAAACAACTTGGATTTTCATCGTCCAGCTGCAATATATACATATATATAAAATAATATATTGTGCAATGATGGGACACAATATATTTCACGATACCCGGCCCGTGCTTTTATGCCTACCGTATTTGACCGACCCTAATAACATTGAAGTTCGGATATCAACCGGATTCGCCGATGATCCAGAAATTTATAGCAATTGCTTCCGCATTGTAATGTGAGGAATTTTGAGTTGATATTGTAGGAAATCACGCGTAATTTCGATTTAGGTTGCGGAAATACTTAATGATTTTTTTGGAATATTATGAAGACTTTTGTTTTGAGTAACGAGTTTGATTTGAGCTACGATTTTCTTTGAGAAATCTTGGAAAAAATAAAGAAAGTGTGTACTTTTTGTTGGTTAAAGTCGATATTTGAAGATAATAGGATATACCAAAATGAATATTCATATCTTTTAGAAAGTAACATCAGAATTGGGGTAATACAATTCTGATGAAAGCAATTGAAAATAAAATTCAAATGATGAGGTTCATGCGGGAATAATTGATAAGTTTTTGATTTGTCATTAGTTTTCTCTTTGCAAAAAACCTGAAGAATAATTGAAATTCTCTTACAAAAAAAAATATGTGTGTAGGGAGTCTCTATATCTATATTGAAACACAGTATTCCAAAGAAATTTTCAAGGTTCCCTTGAACAGAAGTCTACCGTAGTTGTTGTTCTTCTTCTGTGTCTTCCTACTCATTTGTGTAATTTGTATAAACTATTGTGCAAATTATTAGCCTATGTGATCTCTTTGTAGTGACGAAAGTGATATTGTGGAAGTGATTATATTATGAATAATAAGACTTGAATTGTCACAACCAAATCTATCAAAAACAGTGGGATACTAATTTCGGTTAGAATACCATTATCTATCTCAAACAAACTGAAATCGAGTACAGTATGTGAAACACAGAATGATACTATTGGCTTAGGAAGATAGTACCTATGATAGGCTGACCATCATTGAAGGTCTGTGATTGGCTGAAGGCCATAACAAGTCACGCCTAATTGTGGGAGGAGCAGCAAATAAATATAAATGTCAAAATTGAGAACCAAAAACCCGTGAGCAAATAGTAAGTAACAAACAAATTGTAGCCTACACAAGTAGGCTAAAATAAAAAAACTTAAATTGAAGAATTTAAGCTTACTGAAATGCAGTCAATCGAGAAAGAAACGAAAATGCTGTTACTTTAGAATGTAGGTCAGACACTAAGTTGTATTGTATTGAATTGATTGAAATCAATTTAATCTTTTAAACTAGTGTTGGAATCGTTTTTTACCAACCTAATTATCCCCAAAGCTTCTAAAATATTCAATTGTCTGTCTTCGCCAATCAAATACATGAACTCATCATTTTATTCGGCCTTCAATAATGAGATGCTCTGCAAAATTTTAGTCTCTTCTTAGTCATGCCATGTTCTTAAATGAACGTATTAGAGATTGAAAACCCCAAAAAGGGGACCCAAATTATTTTGCAGAGCTTCTCATTGGGCTACTAAACTTCAAGGACGAAGAAAATGTTGAGTCTCTGCATTTGTTTGAATAAGAATATTGAACATTTAGGAAGCTTTGGAGACAACAAGTTTGTAAAAAACGATTCAAATAGATGAAAAAAAAAAGATCAAATTAATTTCAACCAATCCAATACAACTATTTTACCTTGGATCCATCATTATTCTGGCCTACATTTTAATAACGGTACTTTCATGTTCTCCTCGTTTGACCTTGACTGCATTTCAGTGAGCATCAATTTTTAATTTCAAATTAATTATTCAATTCTAGCCTAATGCGTATTGTTCTTGTTTGTTGCTTTTTATGCTGAATTTCTTCTAATTTAACAGTACCGTACTTTTCAATCAAAAACACGTATTTCTAACAGTACTTTTCGACTTTTGATGGCAATGACCGATGCAGAGCTTTCGTATCCACGAAATGTTATAAAATTTATTAAGGTCCGACTACACAACCGGCCGAAAACGCCGAATTTCTTCAAATATAACAGTACTTTTCAATCAAAAACTCGCATTTGCAACGGTACTTTTTGATTTCTGAGGGCAGTGACCGATGCAGAGCATTTGTACTCACAAAATGTAACGGTATTCATCGATGTCCGACTACAATACAGGTCAAAAACGCCGAATTTCTTCTTTACTTTTCAATCAAAATCTCGCATTTGTAACAGTACTTTTTAAATTATGTCAGCAGTAATCCATGCAGAGCATTCGTATCCACGTAATGTACAAAAAAAAGCAGTAACAGTATTCATCGAGGTCCGACTACACTACCGGTCGAAAACGCCAAATTTCTTCAAATTAATATAACAGTAATCAATACAATTAATATAACTTTTCAATCAAAAACTCGCATTTGTAACGGTACTTTTCAACCAACTTCTGATGGCAGTAATCAATGCAGAGCATTCGTATCCACGAAATGTAACGGTATTCATCAAGGCCCTATCAATAAAGACTCTGACCAACACTTTTTTTAATTCTAGCTTATTTGTTTATTGCTTTTGTTTGTTGCTATATGTTCACGGTTTTTGGTTCTTTATCTTGACACTCAGTTTTGCTTGTTGCTCCTCCCACCAGTGGGCGTGACTTTCATAACCTCCAGCCAATCACAGATCTTCAATGAAGGTCAGCATGTCAGAAGCACTTTTTCCCTCATCCAATAGTATCATTCCTTGTTTAGTATATGATTGAGCTACTCTGTAATTTCAATTTTAGTTTGTTTGAGATTGATAATGATGTAACAACCGAAACTAGTATCTCACTGTTTCAATGAATGTGGTTGTGATAACTTCGAGTCTTATTGTTCATCAAACTCATAATAAATAAGTATGTTTTATTGACCCAAGAGCTTGAAATACAAACATAGAGTCTTGTCATAAATAGTGCAATTTTGTCAATATCTCAAAATAATTATTATCAGTTTTTCAATTTTAAATATCACAGTATTTCTAGTATTATGCAACAAAATCATCAACATCACAGAAAAAACAATAAAACACAAACTTACAACAGCTATATCACAGTCAAAAAGTTAGAAAAATCTAATTTAAACTTCCTAGCTTATAGGTCAATATCACAGCCTGCAGATAAAAACTCACTAATAGAATAGAAAGGGTTTCTCTCAAACCACCTATGTAACTTCCTCAAAAAAACATTCAGTGGAATACTATGAGCATTGAGGGGCAGTTTGTTAAATAACTTTATACCACCAACAAGAAATTGGTCCTGTGTATTATTCAGTCTACATCTTGGTAAACCAATACAATGACTAGATCTAATATTTAAAAAACAATTGAAGAAATATTTAGTTGATAAAGCTTTTTATAGTGTACAAGAGTTTCTTTCACATCAAAATTAAGCCTCACCTCAACTAATTGAAGTAATTATGGTATCTAGTGTATAATATTGTTGATCTGACTTGTCTTATACTCCTTAACTGGAGTCTCCAAGACGTAATCTACAAAAAAAAAATAAAAATATTAAAGCTATGAAGTGAACCTCTATGATGGACGAAATAAAACGAATAAATAAATTCAACAATTAGAGACATTCGCCTAAATATCAATCAGAAAAACAAGGATTCTTTCAATTTTCCTCCAAAAATAATAACAGGAGAATAATAATAGCAATAACAGTTGTTATTTATGTGAAAGAAAAGAGGAATGAATTCTTCACAAATTAATTATTATAACATCACTCTTCCAAACAACTCTGCCCCACTTCATTCTCTACAAATTTGCGAGTACATGCTACCTAACGTCCTTCCATTGGTCTCTAAACCTGATCATGATTCAAAAGTGTTCCACCACACAGAAACTCAATAATAACACGAAACGGCCATGATTGCTTTCGTAATTGATTGCCTCTTACATCTTCCGTATTAAATACAATGTCACCGGTCAACTTAGCTGTCAGGTTTCACCTGCCATGTTCATTTTGCAGTAGCAACTACGGTAGCACGAAAGACAGTTAGCCAGATCGCCGATACAACATACTATACATGGTAGTCTTATATATATATACATATAGATTATGACAGGAAATATAAATTGGCGAATGTGGTACACTTGTTCCCATATTATAATAAACTGACTTAACGCACAAGTGTCTGCCAGTCACTTCTGGAGAGATGTCTGTTCAACTTTCAAGGTAATAAATACACGTATATTTTTACTTGTATCTTACGATATATATATATATATGTAACTCTCACTGGTAAAATACTATACACAGTGACACGATCACACACACATATCCTCCCTACCTTTGTCAAGAAATTTATTATAACTGGACTAATATCCATTTCCCTGGAATATTTCATGTCCGTTTGAAATAAAAACTCAACGTTCAATTCTTTTTTCACCTTCTTTCGTATTCTGAATGGTTCAAACGAATTTTCCATGTGACAGTCGAGTGGAACTTTTGATGTATTAGAAGAGTAGAGGGTACTAGTGACCCTCCAGAATATTTTTCACCCTCCATATGTCTGCTCCCTTGACCGTTTCAATCAGGCTCTGACTACCTGTCTCATGACATGACATCTGAGCACGTGACAGCGGTATAATTTGTTAATTTTCAAGATTTTTTTGTATTTCGTAGATAATAATCAGCCGTAAAAGTAGCCAAAAATGAGTGAGGTAGAGGCGTGAGAATGAAAATATATTTTTCCTACAGTGACCCGAAAAAGTGCCTATTTTTGCACTAACTGTAGCACGCAAAATAGTCTATTCCTGCACCAGTGCGGGAAAGTAAATTACAGTGCTGGAAAGTACTTTTCCGCATTCCAAATTTGCAACCTAACAACACAAAATAGTGAGCATGTAATACGCAGGTTCCCTATTCTGCATTCAAAAATAGGTTGGCTACTCTGCTTCAGCTGTGAAATAGTTGTTGTAGTTGTTGTTGTTGTTGTTGAAATCGATGTGATTCGAAAATAGGTTATGTGAGGAATTGTCAGGTTATGTATGCCCTGTTTTGTTCTCTTTAAATTACTTTATACATTACTGTAGGAAAAATTTAATGTGTAATACGAGTGCTAAGTATTGTTTCTGCACTCGAGAAACTTTGTTTCTCTCGATGCAGAAAAACGCTATTTTGCACTCTAGTTACACAAATAGCTATTTCCTACAGTGACCCGAAAAAGTGCCTATTTTTGCACTAACTGTAGCACGCAAAATAGTCTATTCCTGCACCAGTGCGGGAAAGTAAATTACAGTGCTGGAAAGTACTTTTCCGCATTCCAAATTTGCAACCTAACAACACAAAATAGTGAGCATGTAATACGCAGGTTCCCTATTCTGCATTCAAAAATAGGTTGGCTACTCTGCTTCAGCTGTGAATAGTTGTTGATGAAATCGATTTGATTCGAAGATAGGTTATGTGAGGAATTTTCAGGTTATGTATGCCCTGTTTTGTTCTGTTTGAATTACTTTATACATTACTGTAGGAAAAATTTAATGTGTAATTCGAGTGCAAAGTATTGTTTCTGCACTCGAGAAACGTTTTTCACTCGCCTTCGGCTCGTGAAAAAAACTGTTTCTCTCAATGCAGAAAAACGGTGCTTTGCACTCTAGTTACACAGATAGCTATTTTCATGATTTCACATCATTTTTAATCATTTTTCAGGTTTTCCACAATCTTTGCTATCCGCGATGCTCTTGCCACACAATACCACATATAATCGGGGCTCTTATGTATTCGGGAAGTGATAGCCGCGAGCCGTAGCAGGTATCTGTTCAATCAGATAGATAAGCTGCGTTCTCGTAGGTCCTGTTTGTAACGGTGACCGATTAGATTGGCCAGCAGAAAAGACACTGTTCTCTGCTGAAAATCACTTCCCGGTGGTTCGGAACCCACCTAAAACTGTAGGTCCAACTCATAAATCACCATCATCCAACTCATTACCCACGCACAGGTCTCAGACCTATGTGGGCTTCATCTAAAAAAAAAAAAAATTTCAGGTAGAACTTTGCTAAGAATTCCAAGTGAACTGTATTGTTCCGATTGTTGAATGGCTTGACATTTTCAAGCCATACCGGCCTAGATGTCAGCGATTTGTGACATGCTACAATAGGCTTACCATTGTCCTTGTCTGCTCGCGAAAGGGAGCGATGATCTTCCGTTGTATTTCAACAGGCCAATTAGCATACAATCGCTTACGCAAGTTACCAGCCAAGATAGGAGCCTTCAAAAATAGCACCCATTGTCTCCAATTGTACTTATCTGTGACGCTAGCGTTGCCCCCAAAAAAATAATGAACGTGTATTTCAAGAAGTGACATGTGGACACCACTGATAAAACGCTTTGTTGGAGATATTTTTGAAAAAAGGGGCAGAGATACTTTTGTGAGATAGTTCTGAAAATAGAAAGAGAGGAAGTAACATAAATTTATGAGCAGTAGTTCAACAATAGGAGTAAGAAGGTGTTTGAGACAAACATAATGGAAATTATTGTTGATAGGCTTATGTTGTTTCTTCTAAAAAATTTGATCCTTGCAGCCTTATTGAAACCAGACAAAAATCAAGGACTCATAATAAATCTGAATCAAAAATTACTCAGTAATTTAATGCTATAATAAATTATTCATTGTCCCAGATATATTACTTTTTCAGAAGCTATTAGCTAATACTGATTTATGTTTACTATATTAGCTTATATTGTATTGGTTATACAGTAGTTTATATAGGTCTAGTTATATTTGTAGGAAATTCTATAACAAGCTGCTTATTGGATGTGTTAAATCTGGCACTATAAACTCTTATGCCCGGTTTCTGAGTTGTTCATTAAATTTAATGGATCATTAACCAATTGCTCCAGCATTGAGTTAATTGTCCATTAAGTTAATGAACAACTCAGAAACCGGGCATTAGTCTAAGAAAACCGTCCCAGCTTATTTTAGTCCTAACGTTGCGCGCAGGGTTTTTGGTCAGATTTCTTTCACAAAGTTTCTTGTATTGGATATTTTTAGGGCTTTGAAATGCCATCTATTGCCAGAAGAAAAAGTTTTTTCATAAATTTATTTTTTGAAATATGGGGGTTCAAAGTTGAAATTTTTCGGTTTTTGGGGGCAATTGATCTCATCTTTTTTAAACTTTTAATTAATTTATGTAACTTAAAGACACCTGAAGGAATAAAATGACTCACTTTTTACTCCAATCAAGCTATTATTTTTCAAAATACATTCTTTTGAATCTAGAAAAATTCATTTTGAAAAAGCTATTTGTTGAATTCAAATAAGAAATATGTCATTTTATCGCTCAAGGTGTCTTTCAGTTATGGAAAATGTATTAAAAGTTTTAAAATACTAAGTTAATAAGTGAGATCAATTGCTCCTAAAAACAAAAAAACTACAATTTTGATCCCCCTTATTTCAAAAAATATTTGAAGAAAAATATCCCTCACGGCAATAGATGACATTTCAAAGCCCTAATAATATCCAATTCAAGAAACTACGAAAGAAAAATATGACCAAAAACCCTGCCCTTAACCAGTATTCTTGATATTTAGCATTGTCTTGTTGTATTTATTGTGTTATTGGATGTTGTGTTGTTGTTTATTGTATTGTTATTGTTGTTGTTGTGTTGTGTTGAATCTGGCACTATAACTCTCACCCCCGGTTGCACGAAAGGCAATAAAATTCAATCCCCATAGAGTTGCACAAAGGACAATTACAAGCAATAACGCCGATTAGGTTGTCCGGCATAAAATATATTTAACCGCCCGATAACCGATGATTAAATCTCACTAATGTCCGTTAAGTTACATTTTATAGGTTATGTTTATTGTACCAGATCACGGAACATGCAAATTAGGTCGTAGTGTTGAAAACCTTTCAAAATGAATAAAATCTATTAAGAATATAATAATATTGAGATAGGCTAATAATGATTCAAATAATTCAAAATAAAATGCCTCTAATTCATCTTTTTTCTCAACTGCAGAATCAGCTGCTGATCAAATTACAGTGTAGCCAGATTATTCCCGTTCGGTTAATGAAAAAATAACTAATGGATCTCTGTGCAACAGAAATAAAGTTACACTTACGTCAGTTAGTTAACTGACATTAAACTCCTTATTTAATTGGATTTTGTGAATTTGGCCGTCAGTCTAATAAATAAGATTATTTAGTTCCCGTTTACCTAAAAAATTAATTAGTGGTAGAGCGCTCTTATTTGCAGACGATACATCACTCATTTTCAGCAATTCCATTCTAGATAATTTAGAAATAAGTGCCCATATAGGTGTGCAATCCATTGTCCAATTTTTAAATCAGTTGAAAATAATTATAAATAGTAAAAAATGCCAATACCTTCAATTCAAAAACAAACATAATTTAAATAAAGATAGGGCTATAAACGTGTTTCTAAACGATAATCAATTAGACCAGGAAGAAAAAATTGCGAGTTTTGTTGGATAGACGATTGACCTAGACTCCATACATTGAAAAAATATGTTGTAAAATTTCATCTGGAGTATTTGTCCTGCGACAGCTCGCTAGATTGAATGACAAAAAGTTAATTTTTACAGCTTACCATGGGCTCTTACTGTCACATATTAGGTATGCTATCTTAGTATGGGGTAATTCATCAAAACAAAATCTTGATAGAGTGTTTGAGATCCAAAAAAACAGCGGTTAGGTGTATAGAAAGAGTAAATAGATTAGATTCATGTAGGCCGTTGTTCAAGAGACTTGGTCTCCTAACTGTACCCTACTTATATGTGTATGAAGCTACTTTATATGAAAAAACGAATGATATTAACCAAAACCTTGACATACATGATTATAATACAAGAAGCCGAGGAGATTATCACTTGGTGAGTCACAATAGTAGCTTATTCAAACTAAAACCTAGTTATATTGGTAGGAAATTCTACAACAAGCTACCGCAGCTTTTAAAGTCTTGAAAATATAGAAATATTTAAAAAACAATTTAAAAAATATTTAGTTGATAAAGCTTTTTATAGTGTACAAGAGTTCCTTTCACATCAAAATTAAGCATCACCTCAACTAATTGATATAGGCTAGTAATTATGGTATCTAGTGTAAAGGAGTATATATGTTGATCTGACTTGTCTTATACTCCTTAACTGGAGACTCCAAGACGTAATCTACAAAAAAATACACTTTCAGCTTATTCTAGTCTACATTTAATGTTTTGCTAACCAACTTGAGCACACCATTTGCAATTAGAACTTGTTGAACAAGTGATGTATACCAACTGACGTTCGCTTATGTAGCTGTTCAACAGCCTATCAAATAATAACGAAAGACATGTAGGAATGACCGGTGGCCTATGGTATGGCGGTCACCGGGTGCCCAGCACGGTTGTAGGCCCGTCACGACGTTACTTAACTCGTCTGTGTATGTGCTCCCCTGCCGTGTTTGCTAGGTCACGACCGATCCAATTTGACCCAAATAATTAACAAGCACTTTTACTCTCTTGGCTGCGTCTCGTCCAACACTCTTGGCCTGCATTTCAGAGGAGCATCTTGTCTAGCAAGTTCTTCGAGACATGAAATAAGATAGACCACCCCTCATACATTTTTTAATAACTTTTTTCAAAGTGAGTTCTAGCTATTTTCTCAAAATAACACATTTATTTTCTTAAGTAAACTTTTCTCCCATACGATAAAAAAACTGAGAATTATCTAACAGAATCACATGTTTGCAACCAACAAGTGAATCTGGACAAATTCACAAGAAAAAATCCAACTTTTTGACTCTAATTCTTCTTTTTGTTCTTCTTTGTACATGAAATTTATTGAAGTTTTTCAGTTGCAATCTTAAGATAATTATTTGACATCTTGTGAGACCGCACTCCCGGAAAGTGATAGCCGTGAGACGTAGCAGGTATCTGTTCAATTAGATTAGATGAGCAACGGTCTCCTAGGCCCTCTCTGCAAGGATGGCCGATTGGATTCGCCAACATAAAAGACTCTCTACTGTTGAATCACTTACCGGTGGTTCGGAACCCACCTAAAATTGTAGGTCCACCATGTTTCCAATAACATGACTTCATAACATACTTCCCGTAAGTATCTCCCCACCAATAAAAGCCAAACGCATTTACTTTCATAGAAATATATTTATCACAACTTCTAAAATTTTGGTGACTCGAGCAACAGTATTTCCATTTTTCACACCTCGACAGAAATCTGTGGCCATAAATGTGTCTGATTAGCTGGAAATCACATAAATAGAAATGGAATTTCATAGATGGTTGCATACTGATGCATAATACAGCAGCAATACTAAATCATTATTCATGTTATGTAAATTAATCCAGGAAAGTCTCTGAACAGATTCATTATTAAAACAAATAAAGGATAATACACATGCCGGTCGCCTCCTTGTATGATAGTGTGTGACTGCGAGCATGTGTGTAGGTGCGTGCGTCAACGAATCATTCGCCAAATCACCGCGATATCTGTGGGGAGAATCTGGCATTTGAGTGTACAATACTTGTCAAACGAGTAACATAGCAATCGTAGTGCGCATGCGTATTTATTTATTTCTGTCCAGGCGACCTTCGATGACCGAAGAGTATCTATAAATTAAACGGTTTGAAGTGGAACTACCGGAACGATAAATCTAGGATTTCCACAGGTGACGCCTTACGTTGAAAACAACAGCAGCTACAGCAACAACCACTCCCAACCATAACTAGTCTCATGCTCCCATTCACTTCCTTCTAATTGGCGTTCCCTTTTAATTTCGTTCAAAATTAGAATTTAAAATAGTAGTGGAAATGAGAGTTTTCCTCTCACAATTTTCTAATTGACGACGGTAATTATGTTTGTTGCCGCATTCGGCAAAGAGTTTTTCAATTTCTTATTTGTGTGAAGACCGAATTGTTGTTTTTTCTGTCCGGCAGTATAGTTGTAATATTAGAAGACCGGTCAGTCGCACCAACTAATCTCTTCAGTTCTCTATTTTAAGGAAAAGGTTTTTTGCACACCATCCCACACAGGCTAGGCCTTAGGATGCTTTTTCATTTATTCATTTTTGAAATACAATCTTATTCTATGATTATATATTATAATATATTCAACTTGTATTATAATAAGAGAATGCTTTCTGTTTATTGTACAATTGTTCCAGCGGTTAAATAAATTTATTTCATTTCATTTTATATCAATTGTTGGGTAGATTGCATGGGATGTCCATCTGTACAGTGATTTCCCCCTACTTCTGCTTAGTTCACGAGACAGCTTTTCAGGTTTAACCTGAGCAGTCAGTCCCGTTCTGGTTTTTGCAGTCACCCATTTCATGTTTTTTTTTTTTTTTTTTTTTTGCTGAGTTCAAGACACGTATGTAGCCTGCTTTATTTTTTGCTTTATTTCACCTTATATTATCACTCACCTCTCATTATCCCTCATGATTTCCTCTTTTCCTCTCTGGTTTATGCAATCCCCAACTAAGTTACAACAGAAATACACCAAATTAAATGTTCCTACTTTGTTATTATTCATCTCTTTTTCACATTAGGAAGTGTGAACCAAGCCTGACAAGCACCTACAAGGAATGATTCAGTATAGATATTGTAGTACGGTGGTTCGGTATCCTACGGGTATCACCACCGGCTCTAGTATGTGGAACATTATTCTGTCTGCCTTCAGACTCAAATTTCAAATCGTTTTTGAAGTAATTATCTTTGCCATATTTAAGGATTTCTTTGACAAGTTTTGACAAGGATTAGAGGACGGACGAGAGACGGACGAGAGACGGACGAGGGACGGACGAGAGACGGACGAGGGACGGACGAGAGACGGAGAAGTAGGAATAGGAAGAAGGAAAAGAGAGGAGTGAATGAATAAGAAAAGGAGAGAGCACAGAAGATCGGGACCATGTGATACAAAACAAGTAACGCACAAGTGTGAGAGGATAGATTGGGCTTGGAGCCAGAACCTTTAGCCCGGGGCTCTGTGGTTATGGCTCAAGCGGTGTCATCAGAGTGCAGGTGACACGTTCTTCTATTGGAGGAGTGGACCGGTGTAGAGGGGTACAGGGGGAACCAGGTAAGTGTTACTGGCAACTTCCTGGATGTATGGTCAAGCACTAAAGATCAGACAAAGATAAGCGGTGCTTCCTGAAAGCGACCAGCGCTGGACACAGGAAATGTTCTCTCTATGTCACCAGTAATCGAAGTTTCAAGTGTATTGTGCTTGGTTAGTGGAGGATTTTGTAGCTGTACAACGTAAGATAAAAGCGTAAAAGCATTGGAGGGACAAGGTATTCACTCTGTCAGCATTACCCGGGCCTATAACTTTGAATTATTGACTTGAAGGATTACATTGTAAGATACTATTACGGGTTCTATCACTAAAAATAATGCTGGAAATGTAAGAATAAAACTAGAACTTTATTTACACAATAACACAATTCACACGAGAAGTAATACAAATATGTACAGATTTAGTCAATGAAAACGTTCAATTACTGTAAATGATTCATTTATTTTTGTATTGATTACAAAACACTAAAATAATACTTCCAAAATGAATGTCTAGTATCAGTTACAGGCCGATCTCTGGTAATTTATCAATTTAAGTTCAATCAACTGTCAAATATTCTGATATGAATAGTACTATGTAGTACTATAGTACTATATTGTACTTTTTTTGATATATATTATACTATATAATATATTTATATACAATACATATATACATAGCCGCGAGCCGTAGCAGGTATCTGTTCAATCAGAGAGATAAGCTGCGTTCTCGAAGGTCCTGTTCGTAACGGTGACCGATTAGATTGGCCAGCAAAAATGACACTGTTCTCTGCTGTAAAATCACTTCCCGGTGGTTCGGAACCCACCTAAAACTGTAGGTCCAACTCATCAATCACCATCATCCAACTCATTACCCACGCACAGGTCTCAGACCTATGTGGGCTTCATCCTCAAAAAAAGAAAATTGGATTATACTAGGCTATATTCTGTTATGTATAACCAGACCTAACCTAATCTAACCGTCCCCTTACTCTCAAAATTGTCAGTACTCACGATTTACACATCAGTACGCAGTAACTCACAAGTTGTAGATTAATTACAATCACACTCAAAAGACGAATTTTTATCACAAATACATTGTCTTCTTACACCAAAGTAGTTGTCACTGTTACTTGAACTGCCACGAAGCTCTCTATACATGTTTGATCACAAACTGGTACTTTAGGCTTCTTGCTGTCACAACGCCACTTCAAACAATACTGGACTCGTTGCAGCAACCAAGCGGTATTTAAATAACCCATGGAAGTTTCTACACCATTCTGGAGTCAACCATTTTTCATCTTTCTCATTTTATTGCCTTGTATCAATCATTGAGTCCTTCTATGGATATATTATTATGTTAAATATGGCAGCAAATTGAATTCAAATTTTTGAAAGTAAGAAGAAAAAATGAGTGTTTGATTTTTTTAGAAAGGCTTTACTGAACACTATTTGTCAACAGTACAGTATATTTATATTGTTTTAAGTTTACTCTATTTTACTTTATTAAGTTTTATTGCTTTATTTTAGTGATTTATCTGTTAATTTTGTTTTTTTTTTATTTTTAAAGAGTATGTTATTGAATTGTATTTCGGTGAATATTTTTTTGCTGTGTTTTTCGATTGTTTTACAATGAAAGGATGATAATTGTGTGTTTTTTAGTTTTGACACCTCATGGAGATACTTTAAGATCTTTATTACTTTACCTTTAAATTCATTATTGATTTCTCTCATTTCACGAGCTTTCTATGTTTACTAGTAATATTATTGAATGAACTCACAGCTAGCGCTCAAGTATTTACTTTGCTGGCTGTGCCAAAAATGTGTTATACACTTTATATTGTGAATTTTCCTATATTTGTATTTTTGTATTTTGGCGAAATAAAAATATTATTATTATTATTATTATTATTATTATTATTATTATTATTATTATTATTATTATTATTATTATTATTATTATTATTATTATTATTATTATTATTATTATTATTATTATTATTATTATTTAAATGTAGAGCAAAGGTTTCTTCTGTACTGTATATATTTTTAAATTCTTACATATCATGTTTTTTTTCTAAAAGTATCATTTTTATGCTGAAATATTTTTCGTGTTTTCGCCACCTTTTTTCTCTTTTTTCGGGTTATCCGCGATTTTTGCTATCCGCGGTGCCCTTTTCACTAATCCTGAGGATAATCGGAGCTCTATTGTATTATTCTCATCCCTTTGATTCTACTCCTTCATTTGTCACCTTCTCTTTTGCTCCTCCTTCTTATCCAAAATCCTATTCCAACATTGACACAGTCTAAAGCCGCGTCTCCACCAACCGAACATGCTCGGCGAACAGTGTTCGCTGGAATCATATGATGTCGCCGAACATTGTTTGGTGTGGACGCCTTCTCGAACATTATGATCGGTGTGTTGTTGGTCGTCACTGTTCGCTTACAGACCGAACATTTCAATTAAAACTCACCAACATGTTCGGTGTCGCATATGTTTAATGTTTGTCCGTTTTTTGTATTCGCCAACAATGTTCGGCTGACATGTTCGGTTGGTGGAGACGCGGCTTAAGAAGCATGAAGAATAATTTTATAGGATGAGCTATAAAATCGAGGAGACGATAACGGGTGTGGACAAAGAATGCGAAAGACTGTGTGGGTGGAAGAATAGCTTTCGATAGTAACAATTATCCGACATCCTCTATTGCAGTACCTAACAGAAATCTCAGGCCAAGAGGAAAGGGCGTCTCCAACAAATGCCATAGCGACAGACTGTTGTTGATTTCTTACGTCATCTCAAACACACATGCTATTATTTCCGTTTTTCCAGCTCTCAAGCCTCGTTTCAACTTGAACTAAGTTTCAAACAAGCTGAAAACAAGTTGAAAACAAGTTGCAAACAAGTACCAAAAAAACTGCCTGAAAAACCCCACCGCTTCCTCTTTGAAACATTTCCAATAGCCGACAACATATCAGATTCACATGAATCTATTTAGTCTTGCGTCTGCTTGGGGCCTTGGGCTAATGTTCACCTTCTAAAAATAATTATATTGAGTGCATTCCTTTCACAGGCCAAGTTATTTAGCATACGTAGCATTATTTATTGTTTGTAATATGAAATTGCAATAGGTAATATTCATCTCATGTTTTTATCCACTACAAACAAAAAAAAAAGAGATTTTTAATTATTTAAAAATGCTCTTGTATTTTACTTCCACTTGAATTATTTCAAGCACATAATCAAATCTTTTGATTTCATTAATTTATACAGCTTTAAAATTAGAATCGTTTATGTAGTCCTTAAATTTCATGGTACAATCATGCTATCAATGAATCTGATTCCAATAATTGCATATGATGAAGAAGTTCGTTTAAAATCAAATGTTCTTATAGAAGAGGGCCTAAGAGCCTTACTTATTTCTTTTGAATATCCCTTCAATGGAAGCAAATTTCGAAAATTCTTATCCATACATCGCTGGGCATTCCTTAGAGGAATATCCATGCAAAACTTTATTGAATTTGGTCTATGCGTTTAATCTTAATGTGTTACAAACAGGTAAACAGACAGACAGCTTGACAGACACATAGACATACATACAGACAGACAGACAGACAGACAGAAATACAGACAGACCGACAGGCAGACAGCCAGACAGACACATGAACAGACAGACAAACAGACAGAAAGACAGACAGTCTGACATACAGACCGACAGACAGACCAACAGACAGACACAGAGACAGAAAGACAGACAGACGCACAGACAGACATAGACATACAGACAGACAGACAGACAGACAGACATACAGACAGACAGACATACAGACAGACAGACATAGACAGACAAACAGAGAGAAAGACAGACAGACCAGCAGACAAACAGTCCAACAGACAAACAGACTGACAGCCAGACGTAACGACAGAAAGACAGACAGACAAATGCAAAACGGTCGACTTGAAACAGAGAACTCTCTTCGTTCGGCCAATTAGATCAGGCAGGAAACAGACCCAGTATTGTTCTACAGCAGGTGTGAGTGGAGACAATAATTTTAAGTATTCATATTGAGTTTTCTGGGTCAAAGTTACCTTGTCAGAGAGGTTGTGTTTGGAATATGGAGGAGTTGAGTGAGAGAGAGAAAGTTATAGAGGAGGAAGGAAGAGAGTAAGAATGAGCGATGAGAAGAGGTGATAAGAGTTTGGGAGGAGAGACAGAATAAGACCGGCTTCTGTGTGTGGTGAGAGACAGTGTCTGTCTGAACGCAGGTTCTGTTTGCGGGGGAAGACACGGACGACTCATCCTAGCTTGTTGTTGGTTGGGGTCTCATTTGAATAAAATTTAAATAAGATCGATTTTTTGCTTCACTCAACGTGTACGGGAGCGTCACCCCTCTCAGCTGGAGAGTGATAAGCGGGGAGAGAGGGAGGATGCTCCCAACCCAAGGCATATTTTGAGGATAGGTCAGTGTCACGAACACTTCCTCAGTCATCGGGTTCAGTGGCAACGCTCTTGTATCAAGGACAACGACGCTATGAGTCTTGAATGTGTTAAGGATCATTAGAAACACCCATCTGATATCGTATTTATTTATTTATTTATTCATTTAAATAACATACAATCAATGTGAATACAACAGTCTATTGCCCAAAACTGCTTTCAACAAAGTTTCAAATTGAAATCGAAATACAGTATTAGGTTAGGTCTGTGTTTCGCTAAAAATTTCACCTTGAAACATTCAGGAGTCTTTTTCAGAAAATAAATATCAATTTTGATTTTAAATTAAACAAAACACTATCACAATCTAAAAAAGAATTTGAATTTTGTAATTTCTGAGCCAAAAATCTACACTAGTTACACTAGTTACCATAGTGTTACACCATAGTGTTTTATCATCATTTATGTTTATTTGTTTTCTTTTACTCTCATCTTCAAGGTTTCCCCCCACTTTTCCGCTTTTAGAGTTTTACTTTTCCCTAACCTTTCTATCACATGGGGAACCATTGTTCAGTAATTTATTTCTCCAGCCTTTCTTTTCTAATTTCCAACATAATAAATAATTATAACTCTGAAACTGGAATTTATTTCTATGGTAAAACTAGTAATAGGGTTAAAATCAATTCATTTTCCGTTGACAACTGATACTGATCACATGAGAAACCATTGTTAAGCTAAGCATTGTCATTAGCTAAGCTTTTGTTGGCAGTGCCAGAAATTTTCTTTTTTATACAATTTAGTGTATGTAGGAGTTTTGTATATATGTACTCTACATTGTTACTCTACTGTGCTTTTTTCAAGATTGTTGTAAGAATTTTTTGGCAATAAATTTCAATTGTTGAATAGTTTTCCCAAACTATATTTGCTAATTTCCAACAAGATAAATTGTAACAGTTTATACACTGTAACTTTGTAACTGTCATTTATTCCTATGGTAAAACTGGTAATAGGATTAAAATCAATTCATTTTCCATTCCAACTGATACTGATTTCATGGAAAACCATTGTTGAATAGTTTCCCAACCTATATTTGCTAATTTTCAACAAAATAAATTGTAACTGTTTTAACTCTGAAACTGGAATTTATTCCTATGATAAAACTGGTAATAGGTAAAATCAATTCAGTTTCCATTGACAACTGATACCTCCATCAACGGAGATCCAATAATTAAATTATCCAAATCAGTACAGCTCTTAAAGAGGTGATAATGCATTTCCAGAGTGCCTACTAAATGACACTTCATTATAAATTTTTTTTAATTTTTATTACTCGTTGCCTATTTTTAGCCTACTCAATATTCATCGAACATACTTAGTCCATTACACCAACAAAAATTAGACCCACTTACTATGAATTAAAAAAAAAACTAAAAAAAAATTTTCAGATAAACTCCATTCACCACTTTTCCCCACAAAATCAATAATACAATCTTCAAATACGTTAAATAATCGGGATATCTGTCAATTCAAAATGTCGGTAATGGAATATTAAGTATGTGATGAAATTCCAAACTAATCTTTATTGAACTCTCCAACGAATCCTCATAGAAACTTTCATGAATCATTTTATTCCTTTATTTATGACAATACGATAAAGTTAGATATTATAAAGATTGACATTCGATGACATAATAAATATGATTATTGCATCTTTTTTGTAGAAAACTTGATCTCGAAAGCCTGGCGCAAACTGGTGGTAAGTTTTCTTGAAATGTTGTTGATTTTGAATGCGACTATGTAGTTGCGCTTTCTGAAATTATTATTGTTCATGTTGAGTGGTTTATTAATGTTAATATGATGGATACATTTGAAGTCTGGTGAGGGTTGTGTGGGCTCTTATTGTTTTTGAATGATTCTTCAGTGTTTTTGTCAATAATACATGAGTTGTATAGGTTTTTTGCACCTATACATTTGATGGTATTAAATTCATTTTGGTGGGCAGTAGGGTTCAAGAGTCTGTGAATCATGAAGTTGAGGGCTGCTTGTTTATGTTGGGTTGATATTGGAGTAATTTTGAATTTTCATGTCTGTGGAAGTACGTTTTCTGTAAATTTTTAATGTGTGGTGATGATTTCCTTTGGTGATCGTGAGGTCAAGAAAGTTGAGAGAATTATGATTTTCAGTTGTCAAGGTGAATGTGGTATTGGGGTTAATTTTGTTGAAGCTGGTGAAAATTTAAAAATTATTTTTCTTTTTAGTGATGAAGGTGATATTGTGGAAGGTATCCATAATGAATAATAAGACGAAATTGTCACAACCACATTTTATTAAAAAATACTGGCAAACTAGTTTCTCAATATTTTTTAATAAATGTGGCTGTGACAATTTCGTCTTATTATTCATTGAAAATTATTCTATTTTTTTTCAAGGTCCTTCGGTTTCGACTGTCTGATTCAATCTACTCAATGGAGCTCACTTCATTTTATACTGTTTTGAACCATCAATTCCCAACTCAACCAGTCCAAAGTGATTAATCCAGAGATACAGTTTGCGTTCATTCATGAATAGCTGCTGGTACTCGAGGAAGCTGGACTGGCTCAGATCACGCGCAGAGGTATTTAATAAGTGATGCTGTAGATAAGCAGGCTGAGAGGAATAGAGACTAATCGATTGGAGAGAGAAAGCAAGATTGTGTGAGTGTGAAAGAAGTTCGAGGATGTGGGAGAGGAAGAGTGATACTTATTTTGATCCTCTCACACTCAATGTAGTGACGTGACTATTAGAGTTGAATTTATTTGAGTAAAAGTAATAAAAGTAAAAGTAGTGAAAGCATAAAGTATTTCAATTACAGATAAAATCAGATTATTAAAGTATATCAATTACGTAACAATTTGAAAAATATGCACTATGATAAAATCAATATTCAATACTCCACGAAATAATAATAATAATGAATAATAAGACGAAATTGTCACAACCACATTTATTAAAACTTCGAGAAACTAGTTTCGGTTGTTACACCATTATCAATCTCAATCAAACTCTCATCAAAAAAGAGTTTGATTGAGATTGATAATAGTGTAACAACCGAAACTAGTTTCTCGAAGTTTTAATAAATGTGGTTGTGACAATTTCGTCTTATTATTCATTATGGATACCTTCCACAATATCACCTTCGCCATTACAAAGAGAAATAATAATAATAATAATAACAATAATAATAATAATAATAACAATAATAATAATAATAATAATAATAATAATTATTATTATTATTATTATTATTATAATTATAATAATAATAATAATAATAATAATAGTATTATTATAATTAATTAATTTATTTCAACAAAGCACACAACAAAACAGAAATTATAAAACACAATACAACTTTTATCAAGTGGCTATGTCCTTTGTCAGTGCAGCAGAACAGCAGGAAGCCTTGGTATGCAGCGTGGATTATTGGATGTTGGTAAAAATTAATAATTATAATAACAATAATGATAATAATAGCAATAATAATAATAATAATAATAATAACAATAATAGTCAATAAAATAGAAATGATAATAATTCGAGAAGAGTCAGAGGACAAGAGATATTGCTAAACAATGATGAACAAAGAAGAAAATTTTAAGAGAAGATGGGGCTAAATTAGCGAAGGAGAAGCCTTCAAAAAAGAATAATATAATTTCTGAAATATTAAATGAAATTATACCTATTTTGATTTATTTTTTACAATAGAAGTATGGTCACCTTTTACAGATGATTTGCTTGACAGAGATTGCCAGCCGGCTGAAATGGAGGAGAGAGTAAGACATCCATTATGCAGGCAATAGAAGTTCAAGGCCAAAGTAAATGTTGAGTTTCTGCATTTGAATTGAAGATAATTGAACATTTTATAAGCTTCGGTACATTTGGAACATTTTTTAATCTAGGTTGGTAAAAAACTATTCCAATACTAGTTTAAATGATCAAATTTTTTTCAGCCAATTCAATACAACTAACTTGATTTTATCATAATTCCGGTCTACATTTAAATACCGGTACTTTCATGTTTTCTCGGTTGACCGCGACTGCAATTCAGTGAGCTTCAAGAGTTTAAAAATGTTTAAATGTTTTAATTCTAGCCTATTTGTGTATTGTTCTTGTTTGTTGCTTTCTATGTGTTTACGAATTTAGGCGCTTGATTTTGACACTTAATTTTGCTTGTTGCTCCTCTCACCAGTGGGCGTGACTTGTTGAAGCGTTCAGCCAATCATCGACCATCAATAAAGGCTATAAGAGGCACTTTCTCTCTCATCGTTTAGTATAGGCTATATTAAGCTACTCTATACTTAGTTTTAGTTTGTTTGAGGTTGATAATGGTGTAGCAACCGAAACTAGTATCTCACAATTTTCAATAAATGCGGTCGTGACAACTTCAAGTCATATTTTTCATTGAATTCATGATGCGGGGATAACATATATTAATAAACTCAACAATTACAGATATTCACCAAAACATCAATTAGAAAAAACAAGGTTTCTTTCAATTTCCTTCCAAAAAATAACAGTTATTCATGAGAGGGAATAAAGGAAATAAATAAAAAAAGAAAGGTGGTGAGAGTGACAGAATTGAAGGAATTTTGAGAAGAATGGGAAGGAGGAGGAAAGAAGTAAAAGAAACATACCATGACAGAGGAGTGTAGTAAGGTGGAAGTGAGAGTGACAAGATGACTATGAAATGTCCAATAAAAAATACTGTAGGGTATATTGGGTATATTATTTGTGGGGTATATTGGGTATATTATTTGTAGGGTATTACTGTAGGGTATATTATTTGTACAAATAAGAAAGAAAAAATGAGGAAATGGAAGAATTTTGCTAACTGAGAGAGGAAAAAGGAAGAAGGAAGGAATGTTGAGAGAAAAATAAAATTTTGAAAGAGTAGAGTGCAGTATATGAGGGGAAAAGAGAATAGAAAGAAAAAAGAATAAATAAAGAGGAAATATAGGGAGATTGCTATGAGTCAGAGGAAGTGGAAGTGGTAATAGATGGAAGTAGGGGAGCAAGAATAACAGAGAATGAGTAGGAAAGAGATAAAAAGAACTTGAAAGAGAGAAAAATAATGATGAGGACGGAGAAAAAGCTGAAATGATCGGGAAGACATCAATACCCCGATCACGTAGTGAGAAAAATTGCTAGAGCCATTCGGAAACTGGTAAAGAAATGAGGGGTAATAGGACTCGCCAGTTCAGTAGCATTGGAGGCCTGTGCCATTGCTTCTGTGTAATTGATCGAGTATCGACCAGTAGTCTCGAGTATCGAAGCTGCTCTAATAGCTGTTGCTAGCTTCTGATTCTCCTCTTGTAGCATTGGAGGCATGTGCCTTGTGCCATTGCTTCTGTTGATCGAGTATCGACCAGTAGTCTCGAGTATCGAAACTGCTCAATAGCTCCTGATTCCACTCTTTTAGCCGGCACACGATAGATAAACAACACAAGTTTCGAGACTCGAGACAACTGGTCGATACTCGATCAATTACACAGAAGCAATTTACAGCATCCGATCCCATTCAAATTATACCCCTATTATTTCGGTGCGCCGTGAATAATGTGAAAAAACACACTAGACCAGTCTCATCCTGATAAAACTTACCTTTTTAATGATCTCTCACGTCGTCCCCGGAATTTCCTGCACGTGATACAAGTCTCATTCAAAACCTCCCAATACCCGAAAAAATAAACCACTTAAAATAATTATAATTGAACTACGTGGGAGCTACTTTTAATAATAGTTTAACACATAAATGACGACAGCTATCCTACCACATACCTGATATAGATATGGGTGTACGTGATCCAGTGAATCGATTTAGGTAATTATTGCTATCATTAATATAATGCTCACAATCCTCTATTATGTTAATGATAATGTTGAGAACATTCGTGAGAACATACGATTATAGCTCGAAAAGACTTGTTTGGGACTACTTATGGTATGTTTCAATTCCAGTAGCTTTAAGGGTATTCATAGTTGGTGATGAGGATTTTTTTATTATTTTCCACTGAGTTGGTATGAGCTAAAAGTCAATATAAATGCATCATGGTAGATAAATTTATGTGCCTACTCGATGCTATACATTGTTGAAAACTATAATAATCAAAACTGTGATAAACTAGAACAATCTTCAATATTATATCATCATTTTTATTCCTAGAGTTTGTTGAAAATAATTAATTCTTATGCACACGTTCTTTCATGTTGTTTGGTTTTCCTTTAAAACCAGCGTTTAACGCGAAAATAGGTAATTTATAGTAGAATAGTGCAAAAATTTCCAAAAACTATCAAAATATGCATTATGTCATTTTGTCTAACATCCGGGCTCTAGATTCTAGATGATGAATCCATCTTTGAAGTGACAACTCTATTATCTATACAACATGATTGTAATAAACAGTTATTACATAATACACACGTAACCACTATTAAAGCAATAATATATCAAACACCCATGTAATAAAGAAATGACAATAAGAATCTGACGATTTTATTCATTCATTGTCATCTTCAAGATCAAAGTCAAGGTCAAGGTGAATTCCTTTATTATGAATCACATTATCGACCATCATTGCCTGTATGAAATCACTCAGCAACGTGTTGGTTTTACAAATACAGTTCCGAGTGGATACCTCATCCAATTATTTATTATTTGAAAGTAAATTCTTTTTTTAACTAATTTTAAGGTAATATTTAATGTAAAGCTGCATCAAAAACAGCAGACGGCTCAATATGTATGTATTAAATAAATAAATATTTTTCAATTGCACGGCTGTTATTCTTCTAAACGAATAGAGCCGCCTCGCGTCTCGAGTCGTGTCATTGGTATTGATTTAAACGTGAAGCATTATGTTGTAGCAGTCGTAAGGCCGAGTCGTAAGGGCCGAGCCGTATCGGCCGCCGCATAGGAATTAAACCCTGTGTGTGGTATAGTGGATTTATGGAATTTGCTCCATACTTTGGGACAATTGCATGTTGCTTTGGTGATGCCTTGGCCATTGAGAGGCGTTATATCTTGAGTTTGCAAGCAAGTTGAAAGCGATAAACTGCACTGTGTGTCATGGACCTGTGACTATGACCGTCACTTGACTCCGTCAGAATGATGTTGATGGGCACGTACTGTGTGCCGGACCATCGCCCACTATTAGGCTAAATTAGTCAATTCCGGTAACGCTGGCAGTTGGCAGTCACTTCTACACATCTTACTATTCTTCTTTTTCTGCTTCTCCTCATCCTCCTCCACCTCCTCCTCTTTCTCCTCCTCCTCCTCCTCCTCCTCCTCCTCCTCATTCTCCTCCGCCACCTCCACCTCCTCCTCCTCCACCTCCTTCTCCTCCTTCTCATACTCCTCTTCATCCACCTCATCGTCATCATCCTTTTTCTTCTTCTTTTTTTTGCTTGACCAAAGTAAGATTGACCCTCGACCTACTTACTGCAGTTAGCTGGTGCAAGAGATGCCAAACACCAAAGAACAACATCCAAGTTTTACTTTCGTCCACTACACTGCACCTTTTTGAAATTCAACAAAATTTTTACTTTAATTTTTCAAAATGTTTGATAATATTAATGAAGCTGAAACTTTGTATTTGTTTCTATAATTTTCTAAAATATTTATTTATTGTGACAAATTTACAACGAGTGTGAAGGTGCAACAGACTCAAGTCCAAAACTGTTCCCTTCACAAATTTTGATATGTTATATTGTCCAAAACATTGAGGTTAACACAGAATAAAAATTCAAAATATGCTGAAAACCTTCACTCGAAAAATAATAAAATGAATTTTCTCACTTGAAATACCAATAATTTACCTTTCTTTGTAGTGGTGAAGGTGATATTGTGGAAGATATCTATAATGAATAAGAAGACTTTAAGTTGTAAAAACCACATTTATTGAAAACCGTGAGATGCTAGTTTCGCTTGTTACACCATTATCAATCTCAAACAAACCTGACAACTTCAAGTCTTATTATTCAAAATACCAAATTCCTCGTATTTATTTTCCCGATTCTATATGCAAATAATATTTTCCCTTGTAATTCTAGTGGGAGATATTAAGAGTGTTTAGTACACATTGAGGTACAGTATATTATATAATTATTTAAACATCATATGATTTTGAAATACAAGAAATATTAGTTTATAAAAAGAAGTATTGAGGTAATTTATTTCCAAAATAGTATTTTCTTACTATTTAAAATTCTAGTGAAATACAAGTTATCGAATTTAGTCAGAGTTGACTATTCAAGTCAATCAATTATTCGAATTAAAAAATAATAAATAACAAAATTAAAATATCCAATCTACTATTGATTGATAATCTCCCCATGATTGCAAAAAAATTATACAGTATCAATTCGAGTGCTAGAGTTGATCATTTTTTTCTTCATTGTCAAACTGACTGAACTCTCATCTTTCCAAGTAGTTAATACAAAAATGAACTGTCTTCTTCCCAAGCCCCAACAGGAAGGAAAAAATCCTCAACTACTTGAAGGTGCTTTTATCTTTTCAATCGCAAAATGATTAACAACCGAGCTTCGTGAAGCTGTTTATTAATAAATATCTGCAACGCTTCTTGTCCAGACATTTTCACTTCAGATCTTATCATCACTCATATCTTTCATACCTGACTTTATACGTGTGGGAGTACGCGAGAATGTGTGCATGCGTGAGTTCATGTTCATACAGGAGGCCATTACAATGTTGTCTTTGGCTGTGATGTGTTGAGGAACTGAGGATTTCCTAAACTACCTGGAGCGTTTTTGATTTCCTACTGAGCAAATCTGCAGTCACACAGTTAATGATTTTAATGGTCACCTTCAATGAAAACTACGTTCTGATGTTTTCGCCTTAGTAATTATTTAAGGCTTCAAAGGCTAACTCACTGTGGTCACGCTCTTGTTTGCTTCCACTTTCATTTTTATTTCTTCTTTGTTCATTTAATACGCTTTGTACCTCTTTACTGTTATAATATGGAGATAGAAGGCTCTCTTACATTGAGAGAATTGAAGCTACTCAAATAATATTATGTGGCCTGGCTGGCTCAGGTCTGGTGTCAGAGTTATCAGGTCGAACCTGAACAAGTTCAGGGCCCCTGACGTGACTTAACGACTGATTTTAGGCAGCCGGGACCGACAGCTTAACGTGTCCTCCGAAGCACTCATTGATCGTACAACAATAGAATTTCAAATTTATAAATTAATGTTCAGGCTACCTCTCGGCTACAAGACTGAGAACTCAAAAATTTCAATAAATTTCAGTTCTATTGAAATAATTTCGAATAATTACTATTGTATTATTAATAATTTATTCGTAATTAAGTTTTTCTTAAGCATTGGAGTTTCGATCCCATCATTTCATTTTTGACCAGACATATAAGATCAAATACTAAAACAATACTAAAAGATTAGTATCATATAGGTCAGACATATAAGATCAAATACTAGAAAACTGCTACAAGATTAGTATTATCATGAAAATGTACACGGAAAACATGTCGAGCTCTCCTTTCCGAAAAATACGGAAACATGCTTTTCTGAATAATGAGACTTAAGTTGTCACAACAACACTTATTGAAATTGAAGTCTCATTGGTATTTATCTTCAGCCAATCACATTGCAGCAAATTATTTTGTTTATTTGTTCCGCCTTTCTGTTAATTGTTGAAGGCATCATCAGACACAAAATGGCCTGAGTTGAACCAATATATCACTTTTATTGAATTTGAGTCTTTTCCTGAGTTCACTTCTGGTCTCTAGTCATCTGACACAATGTGGTACTACCTCAATCATTCTATAATTAATACATAATCCCTATGTAAAGTTTCTTTGTAGTGGCGAAGGTGAAATTATGGAAGATATCCATAATGAATAATAAGACTTGAAGTTGTCACAACCACATTTATTGGAAACCGTGAGATACAAGTTTCGGTTGTTACACCATTATCAATCTCAACCAGACTAAAGTACAGAGTAGCTTAAATATACTCAACACAGAATAATACTATTGACTGAGGGATAAAGTGCCTCTGTAGGCTGACCTTCATTGAAGGTCTGTGATTGGCTGAAGGCCATGACAAATCACGCCCACTGGTCGGAGGACCAACAAGCAAAAATAAGTGTCAGAATCAAGGGCCACAAACTGTGAACATATAGAAAGCTGTGTACATATAGAATTTATACATTTTTTAATTGAAGTACAATGAAATGCAGTCAAGGTCAACCGAGAAAAACACGAGAGTATCATTGATAACATGTGGGCCGGAATTATGATGAAACAAAGTTAGTTGTTTTGAGTTGGTGAGAATAAATTTGATTGTACAATGAAGAAATAAGCAAAAAAAAAACAATCAAATTTATTCTAACCAATTCAATACAACTCACTTGATTTAATCATAATTCCGGCCTACATTCTAATACGGTACTGTAACAGGACCGGCCCTAATGATTTTGTAGCGGGCCTAGACCGGTGCTGACATAGGAATAATTTGGTGGCCCATGATGGGATTGGCTGCAAGAACTGCCAATATGTTTAGTTGTAGTAAAAGGAAATGTAGGAATGATTAGTTGCTATCTAGAATGAGAATGGTATCCTAAATAACCGGCAGATGGAGTAACGTAAATTATCAGAGTAAAATACGTTAAGAATTTAATTTATAATTTGGTCATTGAGTGTCGAATGTTTTGTACAATGTGAAGTTTTAGTCAAATAAATTTATAGCATTCATATATACTGTAGTTATAGGAATTTAAGGCAGTACTGATGTGAAAGGTGAGAATAAGAGAGCGCTATTGGTATTGAGTACTCGACCAGCAAGTCGTAAAACTGCGGAGGAAGAAAATATATTGAAACATCAATCAGCATGTTGGTAAACTGTATGAATAAGTAGTAAGGAAAAAAACGAAGAAAAAGAAGACAAGATAAGAAGACAAAGAACTAGTAGGTGATAATAGATGGATTCGAAAAGAAAGCAGATGAACTAGATGAAGAAGAAGAAGAAGAAGAGCAGTCTTATCAGCAACCTGATAGCGAAGAGGATGATTATGATGAAGCACCACCTCACGGTGACGTCAAGATGGAACCGAATCGCGAAGAGGAGGAAGACGTGACAGTAGAAGAGCGTTGTCGCCCGATGTCTTGGACGAGGTTTTAAGAGATCCAAGTTATGAACCAGGAAAAACAAAGGTTGGAACCACCATGAAGATCACCATACCCCCTACGATCTTGTGCAAGAACTCTGACTTAATAAAATAAGGGAAGGAACCATTCTGTATAGAGACAGATTGGAGAAAGGTGGTCGGAAACGAAAGGATGGAAACGAAAGAAATGCTGAGAGAGCATTTAGATATCGACCTTAGCAAGTTGATAAACTGTTCCACCTCTTACGCTTGCAAACCTCTTTTTATCAGATTAGGAATCATGAGTTTATCGTGTATTATTATTTTTCAATGTTTGTTGTTTGTGAGGTCCAGTTTGCATTTATTTTCTAGTCATTCTCATGTTCATTCTCACAATACACGTAAAAAGCTGAACATTAGAAATGAATATTGTAGCTACAAATCAAGCCATGTAAGTTTCAGGTCTAGTGCAATAGGATTTTTGAATCAGTTACCGCTACATATAAGAAGTTTATCTGTTAGGGAGTACAAAATTAGAATCAAGGTTTTTCTAAAAATAATAATTATAATGTTAAAAAAACAAACCTCAAAATTTCAACACCTTGGTTAGACGGAATTCGTAAGGACATGACAAACGCCAACATAACACAAACAGAGATTTTTGAAAAAAACACATTTAGACACAAGGTAGACAATTGGAAAATTACAAAACATCCAAAAGAAAAGCAATTCAGACCTAAGTGGTCGGAAGAACGCAAAAAAGCCTTTTCAGAAACAATGAAAGCTTATTGGGGTAATAAGAAAAACAAAAGGATTGATTACATGACTGAATCTTCTGCTTATCGTCTTCCGTCTTGGGAGAATTCGCCAATAATAATAATAATAATTATAATGAATATTTAAGATTTTAATATGGAGAATTTTTAAATATGAATGTGATGATTTCTTGTAATATGTTTTATATATAATATTCATGTAACATTATGTAATTTTTCGGACATGGCCTGTACAAAATGTGAATTATTTGTCTTCGGCAATAAATTAATTTGATTTGATTTGCTGAGTGTAAGTATTTCGACCTCAGCATGTCGGAAAACTGCCCAGTTGTAAATAAATATGCGATTGAAGCTATAGAGTTGTGAAGAACGCTATGTTCTAGAAATAGTGAAACGAGAATTTGGAAGTAATGCATGCAAAGTAAATTAGACAAGTCAAAAATTGCTTAGCTTAGTAGATCTAGTGGAAAACCAAATCATTGGGCCCGGTCCTATAACAGTACTTTCATGTTTTTCTGGTTAACCTTGACTGCATTTCAGTGAGCTTCATATTTTTAATTTTTTTAATTCTAGCCTATCTGTGTATTGTTCTTGTCTGTTGCTTTCTATGTGTATGTATTTGATCGGAGAAAGAAAACATCAGGATAACTAATTGAAAATAAGCTTTCAACTTGATTGTTCCATTAAAAAACAGTCTTTTTCCAAATGAATGCTTCAATCCTTTTTGAAAAATACGCCATGAAAAATACAAACTCAATCATAAATCGTAAATATGAAGAAATTGAATAAATATCAATCATAAATATAAACTAAAAGTATAAATAATACAGAAACGTAAATAAAAGTCCAGTTTTACATCTGTAACTCCATGGTTCAGTTCCAGTTCTTAACAGTGTGTTTTTTTCAAAGATTCCAAACGAGAGCTGCCGAATTGTGAAGAAAAAGGAGAAGAATGCTGTAGGCTGAATTGCGCTCGTTCTATTTGAAAGAACACTTGAGTTGGATGGCCCCGGACAACCAATTACTGAATTATTCGGGAATGAAAATGTTATCTGGTTTTCTAAGTATTCGGGCTACTAGGTAAGGCACAACAAACTGGATTGTTAGGTGTGGAGTGACATTTTTCATTCTGAAGAAACTGAAATGTCCCTGGAAGGTTGTTTTGTCCTCAATAATTCAAAGCTTGGGAGAGTCATTCTGATACTGCGTCAGAAAATGAGAAGAGATGACTCAGTAAACAGTTTTGTTACATCCTCTTCACAGAACTGAATTGTTGCAGTAATCCTTTAAAAATCTATCAAATTGTTATTTTCACAATTGCGTCAGAAAATGAAAAGAGGTGACTCTGTAAACAGTCTTGTTACATCCTCTTCACAAAGTTGAATTGTTGCAGTAATCCTTTAAAAATCTATCAAATTGTTATTTTCACATTTTTTGTACAAAGAATTAATGTACTTCCATTATTTTGTATTATTTTCTATAATCATAGTCATATTTTCTATTACTTCATATTATCTATTATGTTTTATTATTTTCTATATTATAGTCATTCATTTGTTCACTGTTTCATCAGTCAATGGTCGAGTTCCAGGGAGCTTTACCGGTAACTGGGAAATGTTACCGGTGGCGTATGATTGGTCTCTTTAAAATTCTATAAAGTCTATGAATTTAAGTAGACCAATCAGAGGCCACCGCTAACATTTACCAGTTACCGGTAAAACTCCCAAGAACTCAAACATTGACAAACATTGGCTAGCAAAGAAGACACTGTTCTCTGCTGTAAAATCACTTCCCAGTGGTTCAGAACACACCTAAAACTGTAAGTCCAGCTCATCAATCACCATCATCCAACTCATTACTCACGGTCTCACGCACAGGTCTCAGACCTATGTGGGCTTCATCCTTTAGAAAAAAACATTCGAAGTCCACATTGTTCAATCCTTCCTACTTTTTTGTCGTTTTTCCAATCTTTATTCGTATTTTCTCATACAATTCTATATAATCTATTAGAGTTGTTATTTTTTGGATATTTGGGGTGCCATTTGGAGCATCGTACTTTGCAAATAAATTCCTTCAAATTTCAATGAACTAACTATCAAATTCCAATGTACTAACTCAATTCATAGCCATCCATGAATCGTTTAATACAGAAGTTGAGACTTGAGAAAGATGTGATCACGCCTAAATAAATACTCCCAATCTCACTCATACCACTAATTTTATGTAATAAAATAATCTTGTGAACATTAAACAATTTCCAAAAATTGTAACATCTTCAAAAATAACTTGGAATTTGTAATAGGAGAAGAACATTGTTGAAATCTGCTGAGAAGCTACAATAAAAAGAATAAAAGATATTTCCCATTTCATGATACAAAAAAGGATAGAAGAAATAAACGCTGTAGAGATGCACCACACTGGTATAAGTCTGTTCAGGAATATAAGGGAACAGATAAGGGAAGACAGAAGTCGTAAGGGTACATTTGCATTGTTGATAAGGAAACTTCCCATAAGCACGTAAAGCTGTACAAAGGAGGAGGAGAAGGTGGAGGTGGAAAGAGGATGAAATAAAAAGAGAACGGCTCTTGCTTTGTGGAGCCTAGTGAAAATTCAGACAAACAAAGATGAGATAAAATTATTTGTCCAAAAACTACAGCGAACCTGTCCTCTGTTACATAAGCCAATGTATTTTTGTATAATTTAGGTTGAGTTTGTGACTTATCATGAAGAGCCCCACAAGGGTAATGACTGTGGCGTAGCCAGGGGGGGGGGCCATGAGGCCCAGGACCCCCTCCCCCCGAAATTTCAGAAATAAAAAATTCTCAAATAACTAATAGATAAGGACTAATAGATAATAACTAATAGATAGGCCGAAGGGTATAGATTATAACGAACAGAATACAGAAACCCTGATTGTGCAATAGAATATAGCTACAGTTGTAGTCAGATTAATGTATTGTTCAAATACCTCAATATTTACTAATATAGAAAATTCTAGATTCTTTATTTAGGTGCTCAAATGGATAATTTTGAATCAAAATGAGCTGCAAAAACGAATAAAACATGTTAGAAAACTGTAACTACGATAATTATTGAGATATTACATTAAATAAAACGCAATTTTTCAAGTTTGAAGTGGTTTAACTTTGTTAATTATTGATAAATCACCTTTTTGAATAACTAATCTTGTAGAAAATTTAGTTTTGAAGTTAAAATTCCGTGTAACCCACTAGTCTAAACGCACCCAAATTTCTTGAAATCAGGATTTTATAAATGAAAACACACAAATAAATGCAAGTTCTATGCAAGAGTGTAAAATAAGTGTGTTATGATCAAAAAATTCCGATTTCATGAACTTTGGATTGGGTGCGTTTTAGGCTAATGACATAATATTATATGAAACTTATAAAAAGGTATGTTTTCTTCATGTTTATTTGAATTGCATTTTTATAAACTTGAAATGCAATTTATTATCATTCTATTAATTTTGAGATTCTGTATATAAGTCACAATAGCCACAGATATTAGTAAATCAAACCTAATCACCTGGTCACCTGGGTTCTTGGGTAGTAATTTTTCAAAAATTTCTCTTGAACATTAGAGCCCTACAAGTTGTCTCAATTAGCATTTTACACCACTAAATTAAAAAAAAATCCGGACCCTCTTATCCCCAGACACCCCCCCCCTCACCATTGTGAGCCCCCCCCCCCCCCACCCGAAATCTAATCCTGGCTACGCCACTGGGTACCCTACATTCCCCTCCTTCGGGATCATCGAAACTTCACTGGAGAAGAGGACACGGATGGATATTGAAGAGGTAAACTTGCAAAAAAATCAGAAACATCTCAATGTGTGATTCCCCCCCCCCCCCCTCCAAACACAAGGAACCCCCTTATTTATCAAGAAGCAATACCAAAAGTTAGTGAAGAATCGCCAGTCATTAAATTAAACTATTATTGAACTAGACTTAAATTGAACTCACCATATAGTATGACAATACTTTATTAAAATATTACTTAATTAGTCATTGAAGCTTCATCTTTCATACGATTATATAGTGAATAATAATTTCTTCTGTTGTTTATATCCTCATGTAATTATGAACTGTTTGTTATAGGACCTCAATTATCGAATAGGACCTGATTCCTATCTTCAGTGAATACAGTAAATAAAAAAATAGATTAGATTCAGTAGATAAAGTAAATATACAGTGAATACATTGAATATAGTAGATACGGTAAATACACATTAGATATACAGTATATAAAGTGGATAAAGAAATATGGTAAATACACTAAATATAGTGTAAATATACAGTAACTACAGTAAATACAGTTCATATAGGTATGGTGTGAGGTGGAAGGTAGTAGAGGTGGGTCCCAGTATAAGCATTTACTAAGAAAAATAATGGTGTGTTTGGCGAAACAATGTTAACGATGTTGGTGTTAACCTGAACAATCTATGCATTCACCTGCACTATGGAATCTTGCATTTAGTGCAGGCCACTGCATAGAGTGTTAAGGTTAGCATTAGACTTATCTTCAACGTAGTTAAAGTTAGTCCAATATTTTTAACTCGATTATTTTGTCACTGGCTGTATATCAGTTTTGTTCTACTCTTGGTTCTAAATAATCTTGTACCAGTAGTTACAAATAATATGTTATTATTCTTTATATGTTATAAAGTATATCTACTTTTTTGGGCTTTCAAGGTTGTGCAAAGGGCTTTTGGTAATACATTTTTTATGTATCTTGTACGTATGTGATGTTATTAGGGTATCTATTGTCAGGAGAAAACGTTTTTTCATTAATTATTTGTAGGATTGAGAATAAAAAATCTAAAAATACTTTGGAAAACCTGAAAGGTCATTGCACTAGCTGAATGAACTTTTCTGCTTCCTATATTTACACAATAGCCATGCACTAGCATGTGACCAACTTTGAAAAAAAAATTGAAAAGCAGTCGGTAATTATCGATGTAGTCCAAGAATCGCGGACAATCAAGGCAGAACTCACTAGTGTAAACGCTGATATGCCTGAGAATGCAGGTAGCAATGGAATAGTGCATTTAGGTATAGTGTGTATGTTGTCTATGTACCAGTGAATATAGTATGTAATGGTTTAGTGTAGCCATTCCACTCTGAGTTCATCGATCTACGTGTGAAAATGCAAAATGATTCTACCTTGAATCGCCTTCTTTGTAAAACAAGGTCGGCTTTGATACTGATGCAATAAAAATGAAAAAAAAAACGACTTTGTTTATCTATGAGTTGAATTTTTCTGGATTCCCGGATCCATTACATATTATTCATTACTGTTTTTGTATTACTGAATTAATAGGATTTGAAACCTTTCATATTATTTTAAATTGTTATTTTAAAGGTACTGATAATTTATTAAACTGACAAATATATAGATCATAATTTAGTAACTTCGAATCTCTTTTTAATATTAACTTTTTAGGTAAGTTCAACAACTTGCAGTCAATTTTAATTAAGAATAAACATTATTTTTACTCCCTCTCTAGGCCAAACGTTTTCGAGTGATGGGAACTCATCTTAAAATACCTTTGTGGGTGAGTTCTCATTACTCGAAAACGTTTGGCCCAGAGAGTGAGTATAGCTATTTGTGTAACTAGAGTGCAAAATAGCGTTTTTCTGTATCGAGAGAAACAGTTTTTTTCATGAGCCGAAGACGAGTGAAAAAAGTTTCTCGAGTGCAGAAACAATACTTTGCGCTCGTATTACACATTAATTTTTTCCTACAGTAATGTATAAAGTAATTTAAACAGAACAAAACAGGACATACATAACCTATCTTCGAATCAAATCGATTTCAACAACAACGACTATTTCGCAGCTGAAGCAGAGTAGCCAACCTATTTTTGAATGCAGAATAGGGAACCTGCGTATTACACGCTCACTATTTTGTGTAGTTAGGTTGCAAATCTGGAGTGCGGAAAAGTACTTTCCCGCACAGGTTCAGGAATAGACTATTTTGCGTGCTACAGTTAGTGCAAAAATAGGCACTTTTTGGGTCACTGTAGGAAAAAAATATTATTTATTCTTAATTAAAATTGACTGCAAGTCGTTGGATTCAACGTTGAAAGGTATTTGAAAATGAGTTCCCATTACTCGAAAACGTTTGGCCTAGATAGTGAGTAAAAATATAGTTTATTCTTAATTAAAATTGACAGCAAGTCATTGAATTCACTAAAACGCTAATTGAACTCTCATTTGATCATTCTATTTCATTAGAATATCCAGTGAAAAATGAGAGCCATAGAGTCAGCAGTTGAAGGTTTACAAAACAAATAATAATCCAGTTTTTCAGTTTTCCGACTGAGGTTATACTGCGAGGTAAATTAAGAATTCGAATAGTGAGTTTAAAACATGTGAATAGTAGTTATAAGGCTTCATAAGCCTTGAAATTCAACGTAATGTATAATGTATTCAATATAGGATACTATTGAAATAAGATTCAACTAATATGAGATGACAAAAATAGATTCCCACAGTGATGTTATCGTATGAAACTCATTGATTTTAATACCTCCTTATAATAGTTTGATCATGAGTTGAAAAGCTTCATGTGATTGCACAATGCAAGTAATCGAGGATGAAAATAACTTGAATGGGAAAACAGAAACCTACGTATAAAGAGGAAAATTGCACTATAAATTAGTTCTCTATCTGCCCACTATCAACTACTGTAAGTTACTCACATTATAAGGACAGAACAAATTTCAATCGTTTGTATACACTACAAATAAGGATTGCTCAATGCAGGAATGCTTCGCGCTAGTGTTTGTGCTTCTATGGTTTGTGAATACAGTTGCTCGAATTTTGCAATAAATTTGTAGGAGTTTAATCGATATTATAATATTTCTACTAAATTATTACCTAAAGGCTACTAACTCGGAATTACTCGATTTAGATTTCAATATGGATGCACCCACCCTTTCAATAAGTGTTACTCATATAAGTACACATTCAATTGCAATGGTGAAAAGGCCGCATTTATTTTGAATAGTCTTCATAATCGTAGGAAGGTTGGTGATGGGCAACTTTTTATCGATTAACTTCATCTAGGTTTATCATTAGGTTTAGCAAAAGGTGAACATCTCCTAACATCACGACCTCATAATAAGTAGATTGAATAACTTTAGGGTTCATTACTTGAACTCATAAAATAGTGAATTCATAACAACAGAGTCATAACCTAAATTTTTTATTCTACTCTGAAATTTTGTGGAAAACAGTTTTGGGCAATAGCCTGTTGTATTCACATTGATTGTTAGTTACATCAATAAATAAATAAACATAAGGTAGCTCTTATTGTTGTCCATCCCACAAAAAAGTCCACCATAAATTACTATAGAAACGTCAGTCAAGTCCAATGGTGTATTCTGCTGAAAAAAGCCACAAAATAATACATCAAATAATGTATGTCATAATGATATATCACATCATGTATCTATGATTGTTTATGAATATTTGCTTTTCAATTGGAATTTAAATATCTATTTTTCTATATATTCTTTTTATTTATCTATTTCTTAAATATTTATTCTTCATTCGTGTATTTCTTGATTATTTTTTATTTTTATATTTCGGTATTTATTGTTGTTCGTCATTTTTCAATTGTTTGCATATAAATTTGTATGTGAGTTTAAATTGATGATAGATTCGGATATTTCCTATGGAATCCAACTCCAAATAAAATGTGAAAATTCAATACTCAATCACATTAGATAAGCAGCACTCTAATGGGCCCTCCCTGTAAGGGTGACCGATTGGATTGACCAGAGAAAAAGGCTCTGTTTTCTACATTGAAATCACTTCCCGGTGGTTCGGAAACACCTAAAATTGTAGGTACACCATGTTTCCCATAAAATTGCTCAAGCGGCAAGGTGGAACTACTACAATTAGGATATCAAATTATCTTTTTTTTGTAGATGGCGTCTTAGAGACTCCATTTAAAGAGTACAAGACAAGTCAGATAAACAATTATACAATCTTATACACTAGTTATCATGAATTACTATATCAATTGAGAAGCAACTGCAAAAATACCCGAAAGAGTCTCCCCACCAATAAAAGCCATACGCATTTACTTTTTACTCCAAAATAGGCTGTGAGTAGAGTACAAATGAGAACTTAACAGGGATGCTCCCAATAGAATCCTGCTCTATTCCTTTCTATAACGGTTCACCACAGCTGTTTTTGGGTGAATGAAGGTCCAAAAGACAAGGCTCACAATAGACAAAAGGGTTTAAAATACAAGAAGAAAGAACACAAAAGAGTTGAAAGTACAAGAAGGAAGTACAAATTCTCAAGATGACACGGAGACAAACCATTTTAAGAATTGATTGAGGGAGTTGAGAGGAGCCATTGATAGATTTACAACTGAAGTCTGGGTAACCTTTAGCAAAGTAGAGATTTTTTTTCAACTCTTCTTTTAACAAACTTCTTGTCAAATGTCATGATCACGATGTCTGATGTCTTTGAAGTATCCAAAGATCCGCTGCCAATCTTGAAGAACTGTTTCTAAAACTAAATAATAATAAAAATTATCAATAGGTTAAAGTTGAAGTTTGCCTACTCAGTTCACTTTTACAGATTTCCAAACTTTGCTTCAACGGTACTTATTGAATTCCAAAGTCATACAAGCTCGATTCCTATAATGATAAATTAACCAAGGTCAATTTAAAGAAGACAAGATGCATCTCCTGTCATCTGATGCAGTGACGTCATCCGGGTCTGTTTTCACGATTTCGCCTATCTTTTACATTTTTAATTTCATAGCTTTACAACTCTTTTTCTCAAAATATATATGCTTTTCAAGAAACTTGGACGTCTCCTATGGTTCATGGTAGATTTAACTGTTGATCTATTGCATTTTTTATACGACCATACAATTATCAAATTAAGAGCGCTCGATAGTGTTATGGCATCTACATCACATCAAGGATAGTACTTCTCAGGTATTTAAGTTATTTTATTCGTCTTTGAACTCACTTCAATCAATTTTCAAGTACTGTGGAAGATTAAGGAAGATTAATATACCATTTTAAAAAATCAATTGGAGAAATATATATGCAATTCCAATAAGCATATAATTAGTTGTATGTCAATCATTTGATTAAGGTGTTCTATATATTTTCTTCTCCAATAAATTTCTTTAAAAAGTTGAATATTCAATTCTTTACAGTACTTGAAAATCAGTTTAAGTGAACTTTAAGACGATTAAAATAACTCGAATACTCGAGAAGAAATTAATATTTCATATTGAATTCTTCGGCCTCCGGATACCAGTTAATATAAATAAAGGTTTAAATACCTGCGTTTTGATATCCAATAATTGGGTATCTTATTGGATATCCATTATATTGGTTTTTAAAACGTAAGTATTTAAACCTTTATTTATAGAAATATTTCCTATTTTCGAATCAAAACTTACAAGTTATGAGATATAAAATATAGACTTCCGTCTACTTTTACATCTGATCATATGAGCAGATAAAATTGGCACTATTGCCAACATAAATAGTTAAACTGCGTTCAACTTGTATTGCATTCAAGCATCAGTTTAAGCTAAACGGCTTGTGAAATTGCATTGATAATACGGAGCTGTGTTTAAACTTAATTTAACATTAACAGGCGTTTGAGTTGAACTAATTTCAAACTGAGAATGAGAATACGGCGCTCAAACTATTAAAAACTGTATGCACCTCAGTAGAGAGACAGAAAATCCTTATTGTTGGAGAAGATATAAGATAGAGATGAAACTCATAGATTAGAAAAATGAAAACAATTCCATGAGTTTCAGAAAAAATCCCTTTTACTCCAGAAATTCTATGAATAGGATTGTTTCAAAGTTGCTCCTAGGATGAGACTCACTTCAGGCCTGGATGACTGATTGGTGATATAAGGCAGAAGTTATAAAAAACAGGGTCCTCATTAGAGGAATCACTTTGAGGGGGAATACAGTGATTGCTATACGAATTGGCCCTTCATCGTGCACTGAGCAAAGTGTTTCGAGACATTTCTTCATGAAGCTGTTGTGTTGGGGAAAGTGGCTGATTTTGGCAGGGCGGGGTGAGAGAAAGGTATCAATAAATCGTAGCTACCTTTTCCCATGGGCGAAATTCGCAGACCCCTTCACGACTGGCTGTCATATTTCCGGCAAGTCTAACCCAATTGTCCTCGAGTTATGGCCTCGTTACTGATTATCAATGATCCTCCACGAAATACCACCAGAAATCTTGTCTTTCCTATCGTACTCCACCTCTTCATCGATTTAGAAGCTCAACACTGCTACGTACTCTCTTCCTTGACAAACATCCCTTGTAACTTTTTCATTTCTGGATTTCTTGTTCCATGACGAACTGCGTTGTTACAATTAACTTTTCGAGTAAATTCAACGACTTGCAGTTAAATTTTTATTAAGAATAAGTAGTATTTTACTTACTTTGTAGGCCGAACGTTTTCGAGTTGTTAAAACCCATCTTCAAGGCATCCTAGATATCGATATCTTTATATCTACATAGATATCGATATCTTTATATCTACATAGATATCGATATCTAGGATATCTACGATAACTGTTAAATATACCATAAACCATAGGAGACGTCCAAGCTTCTTGAAAAGCATATATGTTCTGAGGAAAAGACTCATAAATATATGCAATTTTAACATGTAAAGATAGGCGAAATCGTGAAAAGAGACCCGGATAACGTCACTGCATCAGCTGACAGAGGAGCTGATATGCGTATGAACACTACCTTGTCTTTTAATTACAGTAGAATCTCGATTATCCGAGTCTCGGTCAACCGAGCCTCAGTTTTATCCGAGCTAGTGATGATATAAAAAATTAAAAATACGTTTTTTTTGTTTTAAAAATAATACGGTGAGAAGATGCGTTTCATACTTTTTAAGATGTAATGTCTTGGTCTCAGTTAAAATAAGGTACGTTATCTTACTTTTTAACCTTCTTAAACTTGTAACCGCCTTCTTAAACTTGTAAGTGATAGCCGTGAGCCGTAGCAGGTATCTGTTCAATCAGATATAGAGATAAGCTGCGTTCTCGTAGGTCCTGTTTGTAACGGTGACCGATTAGATTGGCCAGCAAAAAAGACACTGTTCTCTGCTGTAAAATCACTTCCCGGTGGTTCGGAACCCACCTAAAACTGTAGGTCCAACTCATCAATCACCATCATCCAACTCATTACCCACGCACAGGTCTCAGACCTATGTGGGCTTCATCCTCAAAAAAAAAATAATTTATAATCACCATTGTAAAATTAGTCACAGTCATCAGACCTAACCCTTGATTCAATTCGCGTCGTCTATTTCATAAAAAGTAGTCTATATTATAATAAAAAAGTAAAATAATATCAACAACGCAGATCGTTATGGATAAAGAAAGTCTATTTCATGTCTGTTTTTCATAAAGGTCACTCTGTATCACATAATCAAGGCGGTGTTTTCTATTTGTGAGACAGCTGATAGATCAAATTAGATTTCAGATGTCTGATGAACAAGTTTATGCATAAATATTAATTGAATATAGAAGAATTTGAATTTGTTTATCATTCACTTAGTAATTACTTGTTATTATACTTAAATAAAATTTAAAAAAATTGTTTCTCTCAAAAAAATATGTTATTCTTATAAATGATAACTTTATTTATAATATGAATAACCAGATAAATAAGGGGGCCCAAGGGCTATCTATGAATCAGATACCAATTTATTATTATTATTATGTAACTCTCTGGAATCTAGATTCTACAATGTGGAAAAATATCGAGTAACTCTTTAGAATCTAGGTATTTTACCAGTTGAAAGTATACTACTGAATATATATTCCCAATGCTAACTTATTTTATATTGTGAATCTTTGTAGAACAAATTGATGGAATGATGTCATTTGTTGAATTTTTACTCCACTCTCACAAAGAAACTCCTGTCAAATTGCTCTAATAACTGGCAGCTCTTGTAGCGCAGTTGGTTGGAGCTCTTGTCTGTGATAAGATATGGCTTTGGCTGGCTTCGTTTCCTACAGCCTTGGGTTCGATTCTTATTCAGCCATTGATGTTTCTCATCTTTCACACATTTCCCACGCACAAGTCTCCTGACTCATCCGCAATAAGAAAACTGATTCCAATTCAGACATTCTTAAGTATATTTTATAATAAATAAATGTTTATTTCTCTTTTAAAAATAAAGTACAATTCAAACTAAACTTAATTCTTTTAAGACAATAGAAATTAGGTACTCCCGAGATAATTCTTTTTGGTAGTTACCAGCAAGAAAAGTTCTAGTTTATGTTGAAAGTTTTCTTACCTGGACTCCTAGAGAACTGAAATACTACCAATGATCCATTCAAGCAGTAGGTAGATAATAGTTTCTTGAGATACACTCAACGTTTCTGTCTAAAACGACAGGAAGATTAAAAAATAAGAGATTCTATGCAGAGAAACGGTTAAAAAGAGCTGAGAATGATGAAGTTGAAGAGAAACGCTGAAGAAAAGAGAGAAGAGATCTGAAGATGACGAAGTGGTCGGAAAAGAATAGCGCCCATTTAGGAAAAAAAGAGAACATTCAGGCTACTAAGAGACTCACAATCAGCCACCTGCAGTGAGGATGTCTAGAATAATTTGTCAATAGTAGTCGCACCAAAAACGAAGCTCGCTTATGAGCGAGTGCCATACGAAAAACAGAGAAAGAAATAATTCAATAGGATGGGAAAGGCTCAATGCTCCGTAATCTCAAGGGGGCAATACGTTCGCCTGGCTAGATCGTTCACTAAGCTACGTTTTCGGGGACGACCAGAGATACCTTTGTTAGTAGACAGAACTTACTACTGTAAGAAGTCTACTGTTAGTGACAGAGTTTAGCAGCTGACAGATTTTGAAGAAACATAGTTTATGATATAAACTTAAAAAACACTTTTAAATGGAAATTAACTCACGTTATGGCGAGACGGCCGTTTCGCTCTGTTGTCTAGAGCATCGTCAGACGACCCACAGTACACTGATTTAAGGCATGAGTTTGAGGGTTATGTATGTTGGAATGGTAAAGGGGGGGGGGAGGCGGGAGGTTTGAAATTGGGATTATTTTGAAACATAGTTTCCTCAGGTGTTGTGGAATACAAGAATTCAAAAGAGAGGTAAAATTAATTCAAAGATTTTACCAAAACAATCAAGAGCCTGGGCAAAACTAAGTAAACGTTAACGCTAATCCTTTTTTTGTAGATTACGTCTTGGAGAATCCAGTTGAGAAGTATAAGACAAGTCAGATTAACAATTATACAATCTCATACACTAGTTAATATGATGACTATATCAATTGGTTAAGGTGAGGCTCAATTCTGATGTGGAAGGAACTCTTGTACACTATAATAAGCTTTATCAACTGAATATTTTTTCAATTGGTTTTGAAATATTTCTATATTTTGAAGCCTTTTAAAAACTAGCTTGTTGTAGAGTTCTTCCTACCAATATAACGAGTTTTTTGTTTGAATAAGCTACTATTGTGACTCACCAAGCGATAATCTCCTCGGCTTCTTGTATTATAATCGTGTACGTCAATATTTTGGTTAATATCACTCTTTATCCTAAACTGGACACTTATTGGATCTGCCTGCTCCAAATTAAAGCTGCTATAGATGCATAGAGGGTTCAACTTAGCATTAGCGTTATCGTTATCGTATTTTCCCCCAACCTCTTCAATATTATATCTTTTCTATACTCGAGGACAATGCCACAAAGCATACATAGTCGCCTACAAGGATAATGCTATTAAATTTTAACAGTAGAAAATATTAACAACATCAGTGAGTGTGTGAGTTTTTTCTAGCCAAAATGTTTGACACCCACAACATTTTAAAAATAAGTTTGAGTTATAAACAATTTTTTCAATAAATTATTGTATTGTGCAGTTATATTCCTTAAATTTTAAAAATTCCATTTTTCATTTCACGATTAATTTTATGAGTATTTACTGAGGTAAAGAGTGTTATACACCTCCTTGTAATAGTTTTGAGTCATCCTCTTTCACATTCCCAGACCCTCAAGAGGAAAACTGTGTTTGTTACAGTAATTCATTTATTATTTTTCCAAAAGCTTTCTTCAATTATTATATAATCAATAATTCGATAGCTTAACTTCTCAATTATAAAATTAAATACTAGTTTGTATGAATTAATTTTTGTTGTACTTTTTGTTGCAATGGGATTCAACCCAGCAACAGTATTGCCATAATTAAAAAAATATTTATCTGGTAAAGCTTTTTATAGTGTACAAGATTTCCTTTCACATCAAAATTAAGCCTCACCCCAACTATTTGATATAGTAATTAGGGTAACTAGTGTATAAGATTGTATAATTAATTGTTGATCTGACTTGTCTTATACTCCTTAACTGGAGTCTCCAAGACGTAATCTACAAAAAAATTGATCAACTTCAGTTGTCAGAAAAAGCATGCGACTGAATTTTATTATTAGCCACTTTTTCAAAGAATTACCCTGTAGTAGCTTATAGTATCATATTACAATGCTCATATAAATAACTAGGTTTGAAAACGTGAAAAACACGTCTACCGTACTTCATTGTTCAAAATCAAAATGATACATCTCCACTTCACAAGACTTCTACTTTAAAAAAGCTTCGCACACCCGCACAATACATTTCGTGATCGTTGTAAGCTGAAACCAATCGAAGAAAGATGATATTTTTCGAAAAAAGTAAATATTCTTTGAGTGGCTGATGATGGAAAAACTGTTCGCTCGCTCCAAGATAGTGTTTCAGTGCTACGTGTTGGAAGTCTTTAGTGCCAAATTAGTGACAGTGACAGTAAAAAATGGTTCGGAAAGATTTTCACGGTTAGATTGTCAAGGACATTAGAAAAAGACGTTCAAATCAATAAGCTTTGGTGACATGTGTTGAACGGCAATTGAAAGTGTACTCCAAAACTTTCAAAAAAGAGCTGGGCGTAGTTTTTCGATTTTTTACAACGTCGCAAGTGCATTATCTACCGCGAAGTAAAAGATGCGCCGTGTGAACCCAAACCTGTACACTATTCTTCTTTCACCCTTCTTCTTTTGTACTTTTTTACCGAAGTTGTGTCCTGTCGTTGTTTGGAAAGCCCCCCACACACTGGCACAACCAGACAGAAGAAGTTCTTTCTGTTAATGTAACCCAACAAAAGATTCACCGCACCTTGAAGCACTAGACTGTGCATTCTTCAAGAGAACTGCAGCACTCTTCGTTTTGTCAAAAATGTGGATTACCCCTTTTTTACAAACCAAACCCTTCTATTTTGTGGGTCTCGTTACACCAACTTCCTTCTCAATTACAAAAGACAAGTATTTGCAGGCTCATCCTGTGTACAATTGACCTACATTGCTTCTAGTTTTGTGCTGAGCAAGCTTGCAAAAGTGAATTTTATTTCGAAACTGGCAGCCGTAATGCTGTAATCGTTTGGAGCGTTGATAACACTCCGACGGACTGCTACTCTTGCGGTCACGAGTTTGATTCCCGTCAGCCTGGTATATTAATTTTGTGTAATCGTCCACCTCATTACCCACATGAAGGTTTCACACTAATGTGAGGATCATCAGCAACATAAAATTATTAATGTTATTTTATGTGAACCCATGCTATTTTATATTTCTCCATGTTAATTTAAGTTAATTAATGTTAATTTATGTTTATTTATAATTTAATTATTATTCTATATGAATTGAATTTAATAAATTTTGAATTTAAATTGAATCATCTGGCCTCTTAATGACCATTGCTAATTCAATTTTTTAACCACTTTCTCATTGATAACTATCGTGTTTGGTATAATAAAACTATAATTAACAAATAAATTATTAGTAATGTATTTTCCCATTATTATACTTTTCATTCATATTAATTTAATTAATTCATCTTTATTCTATTTTAATTCCTTTCTATCTTTTTATTCTCTTATTTCCTATTATTATAAATTTTTTCATTCCTCTTTTTTATTGTTCTCTTATTTCAACACTGATGGACTTGACTTGAGCTCGGTAGTTTAACAGACGATAAGTTATTATCATGATAATTACTTAACCAATTTATGAAGTGATTATTTAGTGTAAGCCATTTATTAGTGATTATCAACTAATTTCCCAATGAAAATTATAAATTGAAATTATTAATTTCTCAATTATAAGTTTTTAATTTGTTTCCAACATGGAAGCCGTGAGCTGTAGAATATATCTGTTCAATCGTCAAGTATAAAGATAAGGTAAGAACTCTTGGGCCCGCTTTGTGAGGGTGGCCGATTGGATTAGCCAGCAAAAAATAATTTTTAAAATTTTTTTGAAAATATAGAAATACTTAAGAAACAATTGAAAAAATATTTAGTTGACAAAGCTTTTATTACAAGAGTTCCTTTCACATAAAAATTAAACCTCACTTAAACTAATTGATATTGTAACTAGTGTATACGATTGTATACCTGTTGATCTGACTTGTTTTATATTCCGTAATTTATTGGTGTCTCCAAGACGTAATCTAAAACAAAAATCCATTCTCTGCTGTAAAATCACTTCCCGGTGGTTCGAAGCCCACCTAAAACTGTAGGTCCAACTCATCAATTACCATCATCCAATTAATTACCTACGCACAAGTCTAGGACCCATTAAATTTTGTTTCATCCTCAAAAAAGAGAGCAAACCCCGAAGAACAAAGAATGGGTCACAACTCAATATAATGGAGATAGTGACTGGATCCTTTTTCCAAATCTGAAAAATAGCAGTGAGCTCTAAGTTGAAGGGAGCATCAATCATCCTTTGTTGCAGTCTGACATTGGAGGAAATATCGCATCCTGCCCTCTATTGCCAGTGGAAATCATTCATAAAGAATTTATCGATAGGTCTATGCAAATTTTGACACACTTACGTTTCTCCTGTCCGTTTTGAACTTGATAACTCAATAATATCAACTTGTCAACAGTTTTTCGACTATTTTGTGGTAATTTGATTGATAATTGGAAGAGCTTCGCGCTATCAGTATTAATCGCAGTAATGAATCATTGATTTGGACATTTTGTATCAGTCATTGATCAATCGTTTCCTTGATCTTTAGTCTTTTCCCGAATCAATGTTATATCACACTATATTACTTGGAACATTAGCAAATATTACATTAGACTCAGTTCTACAGGAGGCACTTGTCTTGATTCTATTTATTTTTTTTTTTCAATTGAGGCCATTTTATATGCACTTAATAACTCGAAATTTGTTTTTTTCCAACTTCATTCACAATTTTCTTGGCTTTGAAGCTTGATATCTCTATATTTCTATATTTTTACAATTCTATATTTTTTACAAGAGTTCGTTACAATTTTCATTGCAAATACAGTTATTTCTTGTGCTTTTCCATTATTTTCTAAATATAGTTTTCAATGAATTTTAATTTTACAAGCTAGGCTCAAGTAATTTGATGTTTTGAGGTTTTCCACTTTCTATACTCTCATTTACAAACTCTCGGATAAATAGTTTACCAATTTTTTGATACTGGATCAATTTATTGGATTTTCTGGAGATATGTAAGAACGTATTTTTTAAGGATGAAACCCACATAGGTATGAGACCTCTGTGTGGGCAATAAGTTGGATGAGGATGATTGATGAGTTGGACTTACAGTTTTAGGTGGGTTTCGAACCACCGGGAAGTGTTTTTACAGCAGTCTTTTTCTGGCAAATCCAATCGGTCACCCTCACAGAGAGGGCCTAGGAGAGCGTTGCTTATCTGATCTTGCTGTGTAAGAATCGTGTAAGACTAATATGCAACATGATTTGGAATCTTTATTCATTTCTGTGTCAATATTAATCACAAATTTTTTAGAATGATAATAATTAATTATTGTTGATGGAATTATTTAGTTTGTGGAAAAACTAGCTTTAAATTGTAGCCTGGTGTCTTTACCTGGAGCCTAATAAATTGATATAGAATAGAATAGAAACGTTTTTTAATTTTCCTTGACGTGGCAAAGTTTAGACTGAAAAGTCTACTCACTTAACCACGTCCATGCTTTACAATGAATATAATTATACTGTAATACAAAAAAATGATAATAATAAAAATAGTAATGGTCAAGTTCAATTATACTAGTATTCATTTATTTATTTATTTCACTTACAAGAAAACATTCAACAGGAGTTAAATCCCAAAACTGCATCTACAGCAAACAAAAATATGACTTATTTATTACAATAAAAATAGCATTAATTCTATAAAGATTAAAAAAAATAAAAAAATACATTACAAAAAAGTAGTAGAAAGACAAAAAAAATTATACACATTTACACTTATATCCTATACAATTTACTAATACGTCATCATAACCAAAAATTGGCACTTGTTTTTGATAAAATTTATTATAAATATTGTTCTTTCAATGCATGCCGTGCATTATCCACTTAATTTTCTTCACTTCATCATTAAGGTATTGACATTTAGGTATCGATATTCAGGTATCGATATAACATCAGGTATCGATATCTTGGAGCTCAAGAATGCACTATTAAGCGATGCCTTGTTCTCCGGACTAAAAATATGCAAAGAATGATAACCGAGTGTTGTATCTCATTACGAAAAAATCCGAACTTTTACGAGCGTAGCCAGAGTCAAAAGTGTCCACGAAGTAATAAGATCGATCCAAATCTTGATAGGAGAATCGCTGGGATCGACTCTCGTCAGAACTTGTTAGCTGACAGGCTGAGTCGTAAATCCTAAAACAGAAGCAATAGTGAGGCAGCATTTTATCAGTATCTTACAGGTGAGGCGAGAGGAGCAAGACGCGAGAAGAGAACTGGTTATGCAATATCAATTTACCGTTGTATCAAAGTGTCCAGCTTCGTATCTGGAGTTGGCCTCCAGACCATCGGCGGTGATATTAATCGAAGCAAAGGCCTTTTCCAAGTCGAAAAAATATGCTGGGGCGCCGTAGATTGGACACACTACACGACTGGACTGGCGTGAATGGTCTTGATCTATTACCTGGGTATATAATAGTTTGTAAAAGACTTCGCATATATACTGTGGAAAGACCTTCGACTTATAGATGTATCCAATGGTTTCTTAAAAGCTATGTGAGATTCCATCGTAATTAACTTGATAGATAAGTGAGTGATATACGACTTTCGAACAAGATTTCTTGCTGGAATCAATCATAATATTTCAAGGACATGAGGCAAGTGATTGAAAAAATACCCGCTGTTTTTTTTTTAGGATGAAGCCCACATAGCTCTTAGACCTGTGCGTAGGTAATGAGTTGGATGATGGTGATTGATGAGTTGGACCTACAGTTTCAGGTAGGTTCCGAACTACCGGGAAGTGATTTTACAGCAGAGAACAGTGTCTTTTTTGCTGGCCAATCTAATCGGTCACCGTTACAAACAGAACCAACGAGAACGCAGCTTCTCTCTATCTGATTGAACAGATACCTGCTACGGCTCGCGGCTATCACTTCCCAATAGTATTGTTTTCCAATTGTATTTCAGGAATTATGGCGCTATTCTGACAAACATCAAGGGAGTAAACCAATTGAAAGAATTATGAAGATAAATTTATATATATTCAAAGACGTATGTCATATAAGTTAATAGAAATATCTAAAGATGAATAGAAAAATAAATTGCCTTTATTGATGATGGAGTAAGATCTTAAGGGCTTCTCATAGTTATAATAACCCATCATACAGTAAAAAAAGCGCAATCAACAGTGTGATACAGTCATATAGAGGGAAAAAATTGAAGTGTTGATAGTGATTATTTAGAATTTTTATATTTATTGATGAATGAAAATTGATAAATTGTTCTTAAATAAATAAATCATTCAATTTGCTCGACATTTTGTCACTCAAATAAGTTGAAGCATAACAATACAAGCATAGCAAATTGATACAATTATAATAATAATAATCTAGACCAGTTTACAGTAGAATAAAACACTGTTAGATGTTGTCAATTCCACTTCTTTATTATTACAGCACTGGACCGCGGTTTCGTGGCTTCACCAGTCACATTTTCAACAGTACCACAAATAACCAGTGTAAATTGTTCATAAAACTGATGACAGGCAGTATGAAGTGCCTTACTTTAAGATTAGCAAGTTGACTTTATTATCCTCATTCTGAAGTAGAGAAATCCTATGAAAATTATATTCAAGGACTAGTTATTAATAAGCTGAACATTAGAAATGAATATTGTTGTTACAAATCAAGCCATGTAAGTTTTAGGGCTTGTGCAATAAGATTATTTAATCAGTTACCACTACATATAAGAAGTTTATCTGTTAGGGAGTACAAAATTATAATTAATTAAGGTTTTTCTAATAATAAACTGTTTTTCTAATTATAATTATATTGAATATTTAAGCTTTAATATGGAGTATTTTTAAATATGAATGTGATGATTTCTTGTGATATGTTTTATATGTAATATTTATGTAACATTATGCAATTCCTGGATTTCTTGTTCCATGTCGAACTGCGTTGTTAATATTAACTTTTTCAGTGAAAAAGTCAACTGAATTTTTCAGTGAAAAATTCAACGACTTGCAGTCAAATTTTCAATAAGAATAAGTAGAATTTACTTACTCTATAGGCCGAACGTTTTCGAGGTATTGAATCTCATCATCAAGGCCTCGATGATGAGGGCCTTGATGATGAGATTCAATACCTCGAAAACGTTCGGCCTACAGAGTAAGTAAATTCTACTTATTCTTATTGAAAATTTGACTGCAAGTCGTTGAATTCACTTAAAAAGTTAATATTATGCAATTTTTAGGACGTGGCCAATACAAATTGTAAATTATTTGTTTTCGGCAATTAATGAATTTAAATTTATTTCAATATTTCTAGTAATAAATGAATTTAGACTACATTATCAGAAAAATTTGATTCAATTTCAATGCTAAACAGGAACGTGAGGAAGTATTCTCGATTCAGAGTTGGATCAGGTATTATGAGTACATGTCCATGAAGAACAACAGGTATGGAGTTCACTTATTTTGCAATCACCAGTTGGACAAGTAAGAGACCTGAAAGACATCCTTGCATTCACCACATTTGCGTAAACGTTAAAAACAAGTGACATCTATCATGAAGCCTCACAGTAGGCCTGAGCAGAAGACAAGCTACGTTACTAAACTAATGTCGGCCCGATGTACACTAAAGTACATGAAAGGCTGTAAGCATTGCAGTTTATGCAGTTTCAGAGTCTTGCCCCACACAATGATAACGTGCATTCAGTTTTATCAGTGGGCGAAACATCTGTTCTGCACATTTTACTTCCACAGATAGGTGTATAAATACATACAACACAGTCAGGAACTTGAAAGTAACTTACATTATAACGTAGTTCCATTGCCAAGCTGAAAGCTATCTCAAATCGAGCGTCAAGTTTATAGTGTAGTGTTTATGGCTGCTCGAACCATTTCGTAGGTGTTTGTAACTGTATATTTGTAGAGTGTTTACATGGTATTGTTAGGTCGCTAGTAGACAGACAATACACAAAAGTGTAAGTCTCATTGGGTGCTATCATTTAGGTGACAGTGACGCGATAAGGTTGGCACTGAGTATTGTGAAAACTGAGGCAGTGGCATGTATCCTGTTACGAATGATCTTGAGCTTCAGGAGTGAGTTATTTTAATGTGGAAAAGTATAGTATAGTCAACAATAAATTTCTAACACTGTTTCACAAAGTGTACGTCCTGGAAAATTGAGTTCTTGAGATGGTTTGAAGCTGGTTTTAAAACTTTAACAAACATACAGAAAAAGAATTTATTAATTTCGAATTCCTTAAAGTGCTATTAAATTGTACTGAAGACTTCCGCAATGGCGGATATTGACAACAGCTTTGAATAGCAATAGCTGATGGAAATCGATGAATGCTACTGTACAAAAATTGGGAGGTCCGCGGTTGGATTCCCGGCGGTGACTCATATTTTTGTACATTATCATTCATCGATTTCCATCAGCTATTCAATGCTTTTGTCAATATCCGCCATTGTGGAAGTCTTTAGTACAATTTAATAGCACTTTGAGGAATTCGAAATTAATAAATTGTCTTCTTAAGTTATTTAAGTGTTTCGTGGAGTGAAGTTGTTTCGAGACCCCGAAAACAATAGAGTTTTGACAAAACTTACGCTAAAAATGAAACAGGTATATTTCATATTCTAGTAGACATTATCTTGAGAAGTTTCCTTGATGTACGAAAAAGTGGCAATGTAATAAATGTAACTGTTGTGCTCATGTTTTCAAATTTTAATATACTTCTAAAAAGCTTGAAATAAAACAAATTTTATGAGAATTTAAAATAAAATGATACTCAAATTCAAATACGTATAGAAAGTTTAAAATAAAGTATTCACTTTAAAATGAAAAAAATTAAATTTAATACAAGTAATCCTTTGAAGTCGACGCCAAATATTTTATAAAGTTGATAAATTCGATGTTATATTTTAGAAGTTTATAGAAAATTCGGTGCCTACTTCAAATAATTACTTGTATCAAATAGGGACTTTTCTCAGTTTAATGTAAATAATTTATTTCAAACTTTCTAGTACGTCAGTATTTTTGAGTATCATTTCATTGAAGCCGATTTATTTTTTTTTTTTATTTTAAAATTTGTTTTATTTTAAGCTTTCCAGTCGAATATTCAAACTCTGAAAACATGAGAAATTTCTAATAGCCTACATTATGAAATATTCATCAAACTTATCAAATACAGTGGGCTTCACGATACTCATAGGTATAAGCCTAAAGCTATTCGACATCATAAGCCAAATAAGTTGATTGATTACCACTGAAAAAATGGAATATTGACAAAATCATTGAGAGTCATTCATCCTGAATAATGACGATGTTATGATGATATGAATATGAAGATTCACAATAAAATGGGGTACTTCAAAATTTATGAAAAAAATTACCAAGATTATACATTTAATACTCTGTATTTATATTTTATCACGATAGAACTTCTACAGCTGTTCAATAGTCTTCTAGAGAACAACCACTTGTTGCAGAAAGTTGTCAAAAATGAGAGTCATCAATGTGTGCAAAATATTTTCAGTTGATGTTAAATAAATACAATGAATAACTATTAACAATATTAAATGAAAAAATATAAAATTAAAAAAATGTAATATTGATGTTGATTTGCAAGCAGGCAATGTAAGTCACTAGACCTTGAATGCATAAAGCATAAGGCCTTCAAAATATTATTGTGAACGGAAGGCATCTTCATCATCATCATCATCGTCATCATGACCAGTTGCATCAATTCAATTGACACGTGGCCGGACGAACGGATGGACGAACTACCGAGCGCCGTTTGAAATATTTTGCACGACATCCTTACCAGCCCCATCCACGTTTATGCAATCATTTATGTACTGTCACAGGATGAAAAAAGAGATACTGGATATAGAAATCAGGAAGTATCACACATCCTTCTGTCGCTACTATGACACTAGAATTTACTTCCAATTCCTGCACAATAGGTTTTGCTTGAAAGACTTTGCCGCTGGATGTAAGATGACCTTCGGGCTGCAGACATAAAATTAATATTTTGGACATGAGAGTGACATAAGATGCAAAGAGAAAGAATCCTCAATCAGAAATAGATATAAATGATCAGATGGGGATGAAGTAACATTCTACAAAAGAGCAGAATTAAATGATAAATTGGAACAGAATAAATAGTATGAAATAAACAATAAGAACAAGCTTTTGGCTTTCTTTGTAGTGGCAAAGGTAATATTTTTGAAGATAGTCTATCAATAAATAAACAGAAAATTTACAAAAAAAATTTATTGAAATAAATCAAATTCAAATCCAGTCTCTCTCTATAACTAAGATTTGCTCTTAAGTTGTACATTTTATTTCAAATCTTGTTGATAAATAATAAAACTTAAGAGTTTTCACAACCATATTTAATGAAAACAGTGACATACTAGTTTCGGTTGTTACACCATTATCAATCTCAAACAAACTAAAACTCTAAACTAAACTCCCAGTACAGAGTATCTTAATAATATACTTAACACGAACACGGAGTGATACTATTGGCTCTGAAAGTCCACTGATAGGCTGACCTTCATTGAAGGTCTGTGATTGGCTGAAGGCCATAACAAGCCACGCTCACTGGTGGGAGGGATTGATTCTTGATTGTTTATTTGTTTATTGTTGTTGTTTGTTGCTTTCTATGTGTTAACGGTTTTTGGTCTTTATCTTGACACATATGTTTGCTTGTTGCTCCTCCCACCAGGGGGCGTGACTTGTTTCAATTTTTGTTTCTCCTGACTTATTTTTTGCATTTCGTACAATTATTGGAATGAACTATTCAAAAAATCACTTATTCTTCGCTTCCCTTTAAATAATATTTGAATTTAAAAAAACGAATAGAAATCTAAAAAAAAAAAACGAAATGTGAAATTCAAAAAACCAACTATCAACTCGCAAGAAATTTATTTCTCATTATACAAGATAATAATATAATTAAGATTATATAATTATAATAATTAATAATAATATAATTTTATAATAAATATAATTTTCAATCGTTCGATTATTCATTTCGTTTAGACATATTAGGCTACTACAGATAATAGATTTATAGTTTAAAAAATTGGAAGAGGTGTAATTTGTGGACTTGTTGACACATTGAAGCCAAGGGAAGCCTTGGCTCTAACACGTGTAGCCTACCAATGAACGTACATGTGACAACATGAAAGCCTATTTCTTTGGCCTGCGGTTGGACAAAAAGCAGATAGACTACTAGTTAATTATGCATGGACTGCCATATGCCAGTAAACGATCACTTCCCACCTCAACACACATGATCATATTTCCAACTCACCTGTGAAAAATGTAATCGGTATCTTGTTGAGTACTGCAGAAGAGCCTGATTGACTTATAAATTACCAGGTTATTGTTCCATGTGATATTAACCAAAATCTTGACGTACACGATTACAAAAAAAGAAGCCGAGGAGATTATTACTACTTGGTTAGTAACAATAGTAGCTTATTCAAACAAAAACCCAGATATATTGGTAGGAAACTATAGTCACCACAGTTTTTAAAGAGTTTTTAATATATAGAAAAAACAAACTCTTTGACAACTTTTTATTATTATTCATTATGGATATCGTCCACAATACCACCTTCGCCACTACAAAGAAAGTTACAATGTTCTATATTTTTCAGGAAGTGTTAATGCTACTCTTTCAATTTTGTATGCTATTATGTTGAGAGCTACAAAATCCATGGATGAAAACGTTTTATTCTCTCCAGCCTATAAATGGTTGAAACACATTATATTATGCTCATACACGAGTAGGTATGAAAAATTAATAGTATGGGGTTTAAGGCTATATATAGATATATATTTCTCTTGACTTGGACAATAATTTGAGACTCCACTTGTCTGCTCAGGCATTGCGTGTCAGGAATTACTGGTCGGATCGCATTGTGTCCCCATGGCGAGCACCGTTCATGCAAGCTGGGATATTTTAATTAGGACAACTCTGCTGAGGGTTTCACTTCCATTTTGCAGCAACAGTCGATTATCGATGCACTCAATCAGTAACAGTCGATTATCGATGCACTGAATCGACATGACATTACACAGTGGTCTTCATCTTTATTTCGATATGACCCTCTTCTTTCCGTACTGCTTCTCTACTGCTTCTTACCTTATACGAGTTTTTGCTTGGAATTGTCATTTGTATGTTTATGAAGTAGGTCCCTGAAAGATTCTGATATTCTATTGGTGTTAGTTAGGAGTGAGAGGGGGAAGGAGGAGGAGGAGGAGGAGGAGAAGGGGTGGTGGTGGAGGTTGAGGTGGAGGAGGAGGGAAAAGTGGAAGGAAAGGAGGAGGAGGAGGAAGAGAGAAGGATGAGTAGGAGGAGGAGGAGAAGGCAGAGAGGAGGGGGAGGAGGAAGTGGTATTGAAGAAGAAGGAGGAGGAGGAGGAGTAGGAGGAGGAGCAGGAGGAGGAGGAGGAGGAGGAGGAGGAGGAGGTGGTGGTGGTGAAGGAGGTGGAGCGGTGAAGAAGAAAGAGGATGAGTAGGCGGAGAGGAGGGGGAGGAGGAAGTTGGTGATGGTGGAGGAGAGCAGAAGGAGGAAAGTAGGGTGATTAGGAGGTGTTGTTGCAGGAGGAGGAGGAGGGGGAGGATGAGTTGGAGGAGGAGGAGGAGGAGGAGGAGTTGGAGGAGGAGGAGAAGGGAGAAGAGGAAGTGTTGGTGGACGAGGAGGAGAAGGAGAAGTAGCAGGAGGAGGAGGAGAAGGAGGAGAAGGAGGAGGAGGAGGAGGAGGAGGTTATTTCCCCCTTCTCTTTCCATATATATCTATTACCTAAAACTTCCGCGCTTTATTCTATATATTTTATTTTTCTCTCTTATTATTAGAATTGCAGTGGTCGTTAGTTATAATAATATTGATAACACATTATCTTGAAAATATCCACAGCTATGATCTCTACTAATTTGCCATAATAAGTTTGTGTTAATTGTTTTTAAAGTTAGTGTTCTCTTCAGTTTGTGTTCTCTTAAGTTAGGTTTCTCTAAGTCTGTGCTAGATTTCTACTTCCTCCAGCGGTCCACAAGATGCTACTTGTGTGCTGCAGTGTATCTTTTTTCAATTGTCATGTATGTATCCTTTTATCTGGTATAATAAGTATCATGTTGTATCACGAGAAATAAATTTGATTTGATTATTGTTTTTGTATTCAGCTACAGACTAATTAAACCGTAAGGGGCTCCCCACCATGAAAAGCCATACGAATTTACTTTACTTTACTAATTAATGATTTTATTAGAAGAAAATTGAAAGCAGAAGAGTGGGGAGATTATAGAAAAAGTAGAATGAGAAGACGAAGAAAAAGTAGTGATACGAGTGAGTCAGAGAGGGAAAGAGTGTAGTTTATAATTATTTAGTGTACATATAGCCTAGTGTACATGGTGGGGAGGGTTATAGTGATTTATAAATGTGAAGAAACACTGAAACATTGACCAAGCTGATGAAGTAATGGAGGGGCTGTAAAGAGCGGAGATGAAATGTAGTGGAGGCGGAAGAGGAGGATGAGGGAGGAAAAAGAAGTGAATAGTGGAGAGGAAGATAGAGCTCGTCCACCTCCAGCCAGCAGAGCGCCACTCTTAATGATTAGGAAGTGGCTGTATGTACAGCTCGCCATCAGAGAGCCTCACTGCCTCAGTGCCCACTCCTTTGGTCCTTAATTAATGCAGATAAACAGGGATCTCCTTGTTATATATAGTATCAAGAGTGAGACAGAGTGTGCGAGAGAGAACATTAAGAACATGCAACATAGCTGCAGCTTCTGTTTACTGTAACTGACCTGTTGAAAGTCAAAACCGTTTCGTATATCTGCGACAACCAGAGTGGTTGGCAAACAGCAATGTTACTTGTCACAGGGCCAAAGATGAAGAGGTTGCTGCTAATGAAGTTATTTTTCGGTCACAATTAATTTCTGCAGCGAAATGTTGCTTTTCGTTCAGCTTGTTAGTCTGATGTTGTGAGATTTTTTGTGAATGAAGCCCACATAGGTATGAGACCTGTGCGTGGGTGATGAATTGGATGATGGTGATTGATGAGTTGGACCTACAGTTTTAGGTTGGTTATGAACCACCGGGAAGTAGTTTTACAGCAAATTTTTATTTTTGTTAAAGCGAATACAAGTAATTACAAAATTCAAGGAGGTATCGTAGCTGGCAATGAAAGTCTTGATTAAATTTGAAATATTTATCGAATTAGAAAAAAATTAATTAATGTAAGTGATGATTAGGTCTTACTCAGGGAAGTGTGGATTAAATTTGAAATATTCATCAATTCCAAAAAAATAATTAATGTACGTCTGGATTTAGTCATACTTTAGACAATACATCACTAATTTTCAGAAATTTCATTCTAGATAGTTTAGAAATAAATGTCCATATAGGTGTGCAGTCCATTGTCCAATTCTTAATTCAGTTGAAATTAATGATAAATAGTAAACAATGCCAATATCTTCAATTCAAAACCAAACATGAATTAGATGATTAGATGAAGTGCTTCTTCAATTCATAAATTGTCATCATTTGAAAAGATTACATTTGTAAAATAAACGTGTTTGTAAACGATAATCCACTAGACCAGGAGAAAACATTGCATTTCTAGGAGTTTTGTAGGATAGACGATTGACCTGGGCTCCATGTATTGAGAAACCTGTTGTAAAATTTCATCTGGGGTATTTGTCCTGCGACAGCTTGCTAGATTAAATTACAAAAAATTTACTTTTTAAAGTTTACCTTGGACTCTTACTGTCACATATTAGGTGTGCTGTATGGGGTAACTCATAAATAAACAGCATTGATAGGGTGTTTAAGATCCAAAGAAGCAGTTAGGTGTGTGGAAAGAGTAGATTAGATTCATGTAGGCCGTTGTTCAAGAGACTTATTCTAACTGTACCCTACTTATATGTGTATCAAGCTGCTTTATACGTAAAAACGAGTGATATTGACCATAATCTTGACGTACACGATTATAATACAAGAAGCCGAGGAGATTATCACTTGATTAGTCACAATTGTAGCTTATTAAAAAAAACCTGGTTATATTGGTAGGAAACTCTACAACAAGCCACCGCAGTTTTTAAAGAGTCTTGAAAATATGGAAATATTCAAAAAACACTTGAAAAAATATTTAGCTGACAAAGCTTTTCATAGTGTTCCTATGTGTAACAAGTGTTCCTTTCACACAAAAATTAAGCCTCACCGCAAATAATTGATATGGTAACTTGTGTTTAAGATTGTAAAACTGTTGATCTGACTTGTCTTATAATCCTTAATTCTCCAAGACGTAATCTACAAAAAAAAAAAAGAAAAAGACTTCACGGAAGTCTAGCTTAATTTGGATAATCTCTTTAAAATTCTTAAATTGTCATCAATTTTATTTACAGCCATCAAATTGTCATTATTGTAAAGTTTACAGCCATCAAATCACAGAAGTAAGAATTTTATCACGTTTACTATGTCCATGAGAAGATTATTGCCGAAAAACATATCTTGATAAGTGATGGATTTAGCTGATTCTTCAAAACAGTGATTGTTGTTATAGCTTGAAAAATAATGTGAGAAGCACAAGTTTAATATTAGTTTAATAGCCGCGAGCCGTAGCAGGTATCTGTTCAATCAGAGAGATAAGCTGCGTTCTCGTAGGTCCTGTTTGTAACGGTGACCGATTAGATCGGCCAGCAAAAAAGACACTGTTTTCTGCTGTAAAATCACTTCCCGGTGGTTCGGAACCCACCTAAAACTGTAGGTCTAACTCATCAATCATCATCATCCAACTCATTACCCACGCACAGGTCTCAGACCTATGTGGGCTTCATCCTCAAAGAAAAAAAATATATATGCAAACTTCGAATAGTTCGAAGGAGAATAAAATATAAGAAAAACACGTAGCTGAGGGTAGTCGTCAGCTGCACATAAATAGTTTGAACAAATAACGCTGATGATTCCAGCTACACATAAATTCCACTGTCACTAGAATAAATTTTCTGCCTGAAGTGCATCTTCATTGGCATATTTTTCAAATGCTAGCGTCTACTTCAATATTGTCGCTACAATAAAATAAAGAAGCCGCCATTACTCGCCAAGTATTTTATTACCCACACACACTGCATACTTTCTATTTATTCTGCAATATGGCGGCGATTAAAATTCTGGAAAAATTCTTCACTGGAAAACACCTTGCTCTCTTTGGCACCAATACTTGTAAATCGAGTTTTGCATTGAGTTAAACAAACAGGTGACTGTTGGACGTCTACTTATACGGACCCGTTAAACTCAGAAAAGGAAGTTGGTTGATACTGGAACCTCTCAACATCTTGGTATCCTTGGTTCACTTGGTTATTATCAAGTTACCCTGCAGGCTGAGTGCCTGAACACACATAGGAATCGATTGCTCTAATGATTAATGTTCAACATTCACGCACAAGACTGCGAATTCTGGATTCCGTCCAATTCTTGGTTGTCCGTTCACATTTTGTTACAGATTCTGGTGGATATTATTCTCTAGATATTGGCCAACTGGTCAACCTGGGTTCCTTTCAACCTGCCACCTAGCGTGTAGGTAAGTAGGCCTACTGTTATCAAATATAGCCCAGTCAAATTACACAAAAATATGGCCATCGAGAGGAACAATTGATAGAGGGATGGTTTTTTCGCCAATCGCTCTCTCTAACCTTGGTTAATAACATACCAAAAGTCCCAAAGGGTGGGGTTGAGCACCATGCGGGTAGGGGGGTGGAAAGGTAAAATTTTACTGTTTTTTAAAATTGATAGAGAAATTGTTTTTCGCCAATTGCTTCCTCTAAACTTGGGTAAAGACAAACCAAAAGTTCCCAAGGGTGGGGGTTGAGCACTGTGTGGGAAGCGGGGTGGAAAGGTACAATTTTACTGTTTTTCGCTTATAAATCAGTAACGATAACTCAAATCGATTTTTTTGATCTCATCAAAGTTAAAGGTGACAAAATTATCTACAATAATGATCTCCTACATTTGTTTGTAGAACCAACCACAATCGCGTTACGGACTTCCCAAGTTAAGTGGTTGCATAATATATCACATTATGGCACAGAAAGAATGTTATTCTCAATGAATGTATAGTCAGAGCTATTCCATCTTGAATCTATTTAACTAATAGTTCAATTCGAAGTATGGGAAGTTGAACAATAATTTTTTATACCGTTTTTTTTTTAAGGTAAAATCTCAATGATTTTTAAATAGTGGGTGAGGTGGGGTTGGGCGGTTACCCACTATAAGCTTGTTTAAAAGCTTTGAAATAACATTCTTCTTGTGCCATAATGTGATATAATATGCAACCCCTCAATTTGGGAAGCCTGTAATTGAGAACCCCCTGAGTAATTGGGAACCCCTCAATTTTGGACGCGCTAGCGGTTGATTCTACAAGAAAATTATGAATGTGGTTGTGGAAGCTTCATGTCTTATTATTCATTATGGATATCTTTCACAATATCACCTCCGCCGCTACAGAGGAAGTGAAAAAATTATTCCTTTGTCATTAAGAGAATTTGGTCAGTTTCAACTTTCATAACAACAAAAAAATCGATTTGAGTTAACGTTACTGATTTATAAGCAAAAAACTGAAAAATTTCACACTTCCTCCCCTTCCCTAATCCAGCTCACCCCTTACCCTTGGGGGCTTTTGGCCTGACGTGACTTAACGACTGTTTTTAGGCAGCCGTGTCCGACAGACCTGCGAATTCTCTTATACTGGTTTTATCTTCAATGAGCTGAGGTGATGTCCAATTTGAGTTTTAAGGTGAGACAAACCTATAGCAGCTGATGGTTGGTACGCGTAATTTAATTTGATAACCTCTGCTGTAGAATAACTATTAATCAGGTTATTGAATTATGTGTGTCATCATGAGAAATATTCCAGATAATAATTCTCCTACTAAAACCAGGATCTTCGTCACTGGATGCAATGGTTATTTACCATCCTACCATCCATATCTCAGCTCTCAGGCACTACAAAGTTGCTACTAACCAACTAGACGAATGAAATATGGCTTCATGTACATTGATAAAGTGTAATGGAGAAATGGTAGGGGCGGAGATTCGTTACAGAAGCCTGATGTTAACATCAGGTGAGGTCGATGCGTCTTTGACGGTCAGAGATGGAGACGTAAAAACTGTCTTTGTAACAACTGAGAGTCGGTCTTGTCTCCGAGAAAGAAAGAGAGTGAGTGGGAGAGAGATCACCAGAGTACATGCGATCAACTGCTGGCTAATGAAGTAAATGGAGAGTGTTGTGGTTAGGAGGGGCGGGTGAGGAATTGTAAGGGAGTACTGGGTTTAGCCTACAAGATGTATCAATCGGATTCCCTAGCTTCTTAATTGCTACTGATATATGGAACGAAAGCAGAAAACAGCAGCACTCGGTAATCCAACTGTTACGTTCATTAGACATTCACTGGCTACCAGGCTACGCTCTATCTTGTCTTCAAGCGACTACCAGGCTACACTCCATCTTGTTTTCATGGTCTTTGTTACCAAATGGACTGACTCCGTTCTTGGGTTGTCTTCGCTGAGATAGTGTAGTGATGAACATAAAGGAGAGCAGAACAGAAGAAGATAGGAAGGTTAGAGAAAGTACAGACAGTAGAGTAAAGAAGTATAGAAAAGGACAAGAGGAAATGGACTGAAAAAGAACATGAAGAGCAGGAGGAGAAGTGAATGATAGTAAAAGTGTGAAACGATGAGAATTGAGAAAGATTATGAAATTCATTTCATGAGCTGCATCATTGCTGTGGATAGTGTAGTGATGAACATAAAGAAGAGAAGGACAGAAGGTGAAGGGAAGGGTAGAGAAAGTACAGACAGTAGAGGGAAGAAGTATAGAAAAGAACAAGATTTACTGAAAATAGACTGAAACAAAACATGAAGGATAGGGGAAGAAGTGAATGACAGTAAAAGTGTGTAACGATGAGAATTGGGAAAGATTATGAAATTCATTTTATGAGCTGCATCATTGCTGAGGATAGTGTAGTGATGAAAATAAAGGAGAGAAGAACAGAAGATGAAATGAAGCAAAAGATGGAGAAAGTACAGACAGTAGAGTGAAGAAGTTTAGAAAAGGACAAGAATTACAAAAGAAGGACTGAAATAGAACATAAAGAACAAGGGGAGACGTGAATGACAGTGAACGTGTGTAATGATGAGAATTGAGAAAGATTATGAAATTAATTATATAAGCTACAAATATATAAAAATGTGTACGATACCCAAAGAATTATCAAATGCAGCAAGAGAATATCAGAGGGGGTTTATATAGAGCAGACTTAAATTAGAATGGATAGAAAAAATAGATGAGCTTGTAAATAACATAGACATAGTCAGGTTATCATGGCATAAATTTCAAAGGCACCTCCAGCAAAAGTAAAATTGAAAAAATATTTAGTTGATAAAGCTTTTTATAGTGTATAAGAGTTCCTTTCATATCAAAATTGAGCCTCATCTCAACTAATTGATATAGTAATTATGTAAGTAATTAGTAATAGTAACTACTAACTAGTAAGTAACTAGTAATGTAGATATAGTAATTAAGTAACTAGTGTATAAGATAGTATAATTGTTAATATGACTTATCTTATAGTCCTCAACTGGAGTCTCCAAGATGTAATCTACAAAAAAAAAATAATAATAAATTTGCTCGCTACGGTGGGAGTCTTTATTCTAGGTTTATATGTATTTTCTGTAAATTAATGTAATTTTTGATGTGATAAGCTTATGTAGTAATTTAGTAAATTATTTCTTGTGAGAAATATTTCTGTTTATAACATTTTCTTCTAGTTTATACAATTTCCCTAACATTCCTGCAATTGTTGAAGTGTGAGTGCACGTTACCTTGTCTTTCAGTACATTTATTTAATTTTCGTTCACGTCCAGTTTAGCCACAGATTTATGTAGACACATTGCTCATTACTTAGCGCCAGCCACGTCGCAAATCATACGACTCGGAAATTTATTAGATTGGCCAAAGAAGGAGGAGAAAGAGAAGGTGATGAGGAGGAAGAAAGAGAGAGTGAATAGGAGTGAGGGTGTAGAGGCAAAGGCTTGGCCTGTCATGACACTCTGTTGACACCGTACCCCATGCTGAGAGCTTGCTTATTTATACGGTATGAATAACCTTATTACAACGATCCTTTACTATTTTACACGGCTTGAGAAAAATGTTTACTTTACAGCCTCGAAAATCGAAGTGATAATAAGGTATCCGTGGTGGGGGGGGGGGGGGGGGAATAGGATTTAATGGCAGAGAAAGAGAGTGTGTGAGATTGAAGAATGGAATATTATTATTTTTTTGTTCATAGTTTCTGAATATTTTTCAATATCAAGCTTTTGAAGCTTGGTATATATTTTTTTCCATAGGATGAAGCCCATATGGCCTCTGAGACCTGTGCGTTTGTAATGAGTTGGATGATGGTGATTGATGAGTTGGACCTACAGTTTTAGGTTGGTTCCGAACCACCGGAAGTGATTTTACAGCAGAGAGCAGTGTATTTTTGCTGCCCAATCAAATCGATCACCCTTACAAAGAGTGCCCAGGAGAACGCAGCTTATCTCTACCTGATTGAACAGATACCTGCTTCAACTCACGGCTTTCACTGCTCCTGGCACTTGTTAATGACAATTTCATCACTCTTTTTTGCTGGCCAATCTAAGACATTCTAGTTTACCGCTGTTACTATTTGGTTCCACATTGATGGAAAAATTAATCAGTCATAATAACAGAGAGTCTAAGCATATATAAATACATTGCATATATAAATTCAAACTCAATAAGCTAGTTCCATATTTCATTCAGCTACGTAATCTAGCTCATTGGAGATAGTCGATAAAAATAATTTCAAACGGCCAAATTTGTTTTGTACTTGAAGCAAACGAGGACCATGCCTTGTAGGCCTATCTAATATCATGTCACGCGTCTGACCAAGTTCGTACTAATGCAATAGAAAGTAAATGATTGCGAAATAAACAAGGAAGGTTATTTGAGACAAGAAATCTTCGAGTTCAAAGGTTACGAACATCAACTGGTTTCTTGGCAAACTTATCCTTCAATGTTTGCTGTGGAAAAGTCATCTATCTCGATATGGGATTCTCCAAGTTCCATTGCCACAAATACTATGAAACTATATGCACAAGACGCATCCTTCACAATTCTTTCTAATCATTTTTGTAACTATTATCTATCAATTTTAGTAACGGGCCGCTTAGCGCAGTTGGTTGGGGCGTCGCAACTTCAGCTTACTGTCGTTTCAGCGGTCGTGAGATCGAATCCCGCTCCTCCGTCTTGCATCTATGTGTTATCATTCACCTCATTAACCACGCATAAGTCTCGGAAAAAGTGTACTAATCTTGTGGTATACTGACACATATTTATATAGTGGGTGTCACCAACTTACAATTTTGAATAATCTTTCCTGTGTTAAGAACTTAATTTGTATCATTATTTGTTCATAATGTTTAAGTTTTTATTGAATAAATTTATTTATCATTCATTCATTTATATGGTCAGTATAGTACTAGTAGATTGATGACAGTTATTGAAGTTTTAAACGGCATAATGTTATTTGTCCATTAAATTTGTTAACAATGACTAATTTTTAGAAGCTGTATAGAATATGAGACAGCCACATATAATAGAAACAGGCTAGTGCTAACAGGAATTGACGGTACTTGAAAAAAACATTATTTCTAGACATTCAGGCACTTTACACTGTTGCTAACTTCCGGTCAACTTGTGAACATCCAATAAATAATGCGGGAATATATAAATTGCTTTTCATTTATATGTGACTTTTACAGCTATTACCTCCATGTTCAATTACAGTATCAATGTTGACAAGGTGGAAAGTAATGCGATGAAAGCCTTTCATTATGGCCTTGCATTTCCTGGCTACCCTGGATGTTTTGTTATACCTGTCCTGTCTTATACTCCTTGAGTGGAGTCTTCAAGACATAATCCACAAGAATAATACGCAATCAATCCGCAATACTGTGTTGTGGAGACAATAAAGGATTTCATAATGAATCATAAAAAATTGAATATTTAGAATAAGGTAATATTTATTCAATGTATTATATATAGATGTTGGACTTGAAAATATTCAGAATAAGGTAATATTTATTCTATAGATGTTGGACTTGAAAACTTGAAATTAAAATTTAGTTTTTTATTTGTTTAATGTGTTTAAGGAGTCATGAACCTATGCAAAAGACAGAGTTAAATGTATTTTAATTAATAAACCATAAGGTTATTAATATCACAAAAGAAGAGAGAATATAATGGGGAAAGAATAAATCATGGGTGGAAATCAAAAATCATGGTGGTTATAAATCATAAGTGGATAATTTTAATAATAATAATAAGCGTATGGCTTTTATTGGTTGAGAGACACTTACGGGTAGTTCCACCTCGCCTTTTATTGGTGACGGATAGTTCCACCTCGCTGTATGAGCCATGTTATGTGGAACATGGTGGACCTACTATTTCATGTAGGTTCCGAACCACCGAGTAAGTGACAATAAAGCTTGCAGCATCAAGTCATTGAAGCCAAGTCACCCATCCAAGCGCAGTCTTGGGCGTTTGTGACTGATCATCACGACCGCATAAACACCACGCTCACTGCGCGACCAACCACCACCCAGCATTGAATGAGAGCATACAGAGTAAGCAGTTTAAATAATCCAAAAATAATAACAAATAGTTCTAACCCTAAAATGAATTATTTTCGAATTGTTTAAACTGCAATATGTTTGTCGAAAGGTACTTCATTTTTGAAATAATGCATTCCGTTGTTGTGACCAAGAAAATACATAGGTTCGTCCTAAAGAGGTATCCGTTCTGAATATAACTTTGTTTCTATTCAAATCCATACTTCCTAATATAGAAAATAATTTTTGATAAAATAAGTCTCTACATTTCCAACAAGACGTAAAAAAGACTGGGTATGGAATTTGAGGACCCATTAAATATGAGGAATGCGATTTCTGCCTTGAATGGTGGTTGCGGTGGCATTGTAATTATCTTCTGGTATGCGTATTCAGGCTTGTCTGTCCATTGAGAAGTAGAAGAAATCCCTTAAAGAAAACAAAAGCAAGTTGTTCCTCATTGCCCGAAACCTACCTCACAACTTCAGCAACCGGGAGCTAGGAGATTGCTACCGACCCACCCTCTTAATTAGAATACCATCTTTGAGTGTGTGCGTGTACACAGCCTTCCACCCACTTGCTTGATCTTTCTCTTACTATCTCCATCTCTTTCATCAACAACCTTGTAGGTGCTTCATCTTTAGCCGGCTTGTTCGATCAACATTTCGGTTCTATCTTTCGGTCCGGACTACCGGGAGACCCACCCACCATAGACCAGACAAGCCTCATTGATGCTGAACCGACGGAGAACGTGCATAGCTCTGTGTTACGGCTACCGGAAGCACATAAATTGCTACAAGAGAGGGGGGCAAGGTACCCCCTACTATCTTTATATACATATCTATACATTTATAACCATCTTATACATCTAGTGGAATTTGAACACGTGAGGAAATTGACTCCAAACAGGAGCTATGTTCTATTTCACTTTGGAGAAATTATAATCTTCGAAGCTATTATAAATGAGTTACCAATAATTTATTGGCTCGATATCTTGGGCAATAAGGAATGTGAATGGCCCCATCGGTATCATTATCGAGTCATTATTTCTCTGTATTAATGGCTGGTAGGGTTGTATTAAGACTCCTTTTTTATGCTACAATGATGGAGAAGAAAGACTACGGTCTGTGAACGGTGTCTGAAGTATAAGCCGAAGGAATATTTGAATTGAGAAATCGATATAAAATGTTCGAGGAATTGAATTTAACTTTGAAATTTAAATTCACATTTTTCATCTTTCATAGCAAAGAAACTTATCAACATAAAAATACATCTGAAATATACAAAATTTTTATCAGTATTATTAGCTTGTTACAAAATCTTGTTTAGTTTTGAATTGGATGATAGAACTTTTAGAAAACATGCCAAAAAATCTATAACCCACAATACATAGTGCAAAATAAGCCTCTATTTCCTTCCCATTTCACTCTAATACCTTCAGTAATAAAATTATAATGCCGCTGATGGCCGAGGTATATGGTATATAACTTTGTGTATAAGTAGGATGGTCAAAATGATGAAGGTATATGAATGGCAAATTCCGATCTACCTTCGATAGATGGTCAAGATCACATGAAAATTAATGTTTCACAATTATTTATACTTCTTGGAAATGTCAAGCTAAACATACAAAAAAGATTCAATTTGTGAGACATTTTTAGATTTTTTCGAATGTTCATGATTTGATCTCGAAATATTGATTTGAAGGTTGGCATAGGTGGGGGATGAGAAAAATTTTAAAACTCGCATATTAAGATGATTAAAAAAATATAATCAAGTTGAGCATGAAAACTCTAAAGATTTTTATTCAAATATAATTTCTTTTGGAGCTAGGGGCGAAAAACTGAATTTCACTGTAGAAATGAGAATTAAACAAATTTTGAACTTTTCAAATACAATATAATTTGTATATATATTTTGCCGCTCTTATTATCAACAAAAGATTAAGCAAAAATAGTGCTCTTGAACTTTTTTTTTAAATATCGTCCTCTGAGTGTAAGGTCTACTGTTGAAGGAACTAGAAATATTTTTAAAATTATGATCTATGATTCTAGGGTTATAAGAATCAATTTTATAGAGTACCAACTATAAAACCATATTTCCAGATTGATATTTGAATTTTCCAATTTATCAATTTTTCTTTATTGCGGATGATGCCCACATGAGTCCAGAGACTTGTGCGCGGGTAATGAGGTGAATGGATGAATGATGAGAAACATCCATAGCTGAATGAGATTCGAACCCAAGGATGTAGGAAACAAAGCCAGCCAGAGCCCCTTATTTTATCACAGACAAGCGCCCCAACCAACTGCGCTACCAGTCTTACTGATAATTCATCTTTCAAGTTATTTCTTTGTAGGCAAGACAATTTTAGTAGACTCAAGTAATTTAATAAGGTTTGTGTTGACTTTATCCATATTTATGATTAACAAAACCCAGATTAACAGAACAGATCTTCAACCTACTTAACAACCTACAAAAATGAGATAACATGGCTTTAGTAAATAGACAATGACCTACTAAACAATTCAGTAGACACAGGGATCTTAAAAACAAAATAATATTCAGAAAAACAATACAGAGTTTAGAGTTTCAAGAGAAGAAAATATCTATCAGCAGAAAAGGGAGAGAGTGGAGTCAGGAAGACAAGGAACATCTCTCTAGAAAAATCAAAGAAGCTGATTAAACGCGCTCTCTAATAGAGCTATTCGAGAAAAAAACCAACTCTTCCTGTCATCTACAAATGACAATGTGTACAATTGTACAATGTGACAATTGTGTTGCAAAACACAATCTACGAGATGATGTTCAGTGCAACAAGAAATCGGATGGAATAAATTAGATAACTATTAATTTCTGGGTGATTGGTTGCATTAAGTATACATTATAAGACATATTTTTTAAGGATGTCTTCAAAGTTGAGGGGTTTGAGTCCCACATCTCACGATTCATTATTCTATGCATACACAAGATGAATTCGAACTCTTATCGTTGCAAAAATAAGCCCCTAATCGCTCCAAAGTAGATTGTCTCATGACTGATAGCATTCTATCTACACTGACGTCACAACACGGTTTACGCGGGCTTATGTTTTATGTGCGGACGAGTGGAGAAGTAATGGTAAGAACGTCTGTTGGTGGTCCCCTGTCGCTAATAAAACACAATAGAAGTGTACCTTGAAGAATTTAAACTGTTTCTGAGACATAGTACGCGGGACGAGGGGATTTTAGACCGTAAATGTGATTTATAAAAATTGCTACTAAAGCCAATCGAACTATCATGAGCGTACTGTGGGCTCTGCCTGAGGGGAGGCGATGTTTTTTCATCTCAAGAACCAACCCTCACTTGTCTCTCACCCTCGGGGTGGTTTTTTTAATCAGGCGTTCGGTTTAAAATACTGCTTTTTCTTTCTCTACTTGTAAGGGATGATGTGGGTGAGCTGCACACTAAGGCAAAAGTCCCTCGCTTTCAAATGGAAAGAAATAACTCGAATAAGAACGACGGCAGTTAAAACTAATCCTGAATCGATTAATTTTTGAGTCGACTCCATCTTATTGCTACAATTATTGCTCGAGATAAGTGAATACGAGTGCAAGTTGTTCAAGTTGAAAGCCATCAACTTTAAATGCCCACTAGTTCATCCAGTCCCTAAATTGTGGGAGGAATAAGGCACAGAAACAATATAGACCAGCTTTTCCTTCAGGGGTATGCAGTCCATTTGTTCATTCAGCTATTCAAGTTTGTTTGGATGGTGTTATGGGCATCTGCCACAGTCATTTATGTGGGTCCGTATTTTATCAACTTACCTTGAATTTAAATTCTTCAACCAACGTAAATCAATTCAAGGAAAACTTGGGAAGCCTTATGAATGAATGTTTCACAGGAATTCCTTGACTTAAGAAGGCCTTAAAGTTTCCAAGTAAATATCTGGCGTCAAGTAGGTATTTTAGAAAGTATTAGAGTGAATATTCAATTTTAAAAGTTTGAACCTCATATTGCGTTGTAAGAGCTTTGTTGTAATAGTGATTAGCTACGTTAAATAATGTGTGATGTTTTCCATGACGAACTACTTGACGAACACTCTAATACCAAACCTGGCACTGTATTTCTATTAAAATCATTTTTTTTCTCACTTATACTAGAGGGATGCATTTCACTTCTAAAGAGAAGCTTCGTCACGCTGATGTTGGAAACGTTAATCCAAAATGTTCAATCAATCAAGAAGTTAAAAATTGAGGATATTGTGTTCAATTCATTCATATCTATGTTTTCAAATCTTTTAATTAATTGTGCGGGTTGTATTCAATTCATTGATATCTTTGTTTTTAAATTTGGACGGTTTGTGAATAAATATACTTAAAAAAGAATACAGCTGTATAAAATAAATAAATGGTCTATTGGCCTATAGCATAAGGGAGATTTTTTCATAGTAACAGTTTCTAGAAACCAGTTCACCCAGCGATAAGGAACTAGTTAATCAGGAAGGCGAAGGACTTTTAGATGGTAGTTGTTTCTTGTTTTCGAAATTCTTAGTTAGAAACATGGATTTAATGTATCAATAAATTCAATCAATCGAACCTTACAATTTGGCGAAATTCTAAACATAAGTTACTGTTATTAATCTGTTCATTAGAACAGAGTCTTTTTTGTAGAATTTTTTCACTCGATCACTTCTTCCCTGTGTCTCTTTTCTTCTTTCTTCTTCTACTTGCTTTTCTTCTTCTTTTCCTTTTCAGATTCTTAGTTTTTCTCTCCTTTTTCTCAAATTAGTTGATTGAAAAACTGCTGAACATGAAATAGCTAAAAATATTAGTTTAAAATAATTGAAGCAATTCACACTTCTTACATATTGAAAATCAAGTTTATATTTAGACAATTCATCGAAATTAGTTTTCTCCATATTTGAAATTAGTCTTGTGAAAATGGTTTCAAATAACCATTGTCTCAAGATCCCTCCAAGTTATAAGTATTAAAATTGGCTCTATTGTGTAGACCAGTACCATCAGTATGAAGTCGGTGTTTTATACATTAACCGAATATATTATTTTAAAGTTAGAGAAAGGATTTTTGTTCAATTGATTGATAAATTTCCATTAGCAATTGAAAGTAATTGAGAGTAGCAATTAGGCAGAGTTGAGACTTTGAATTTTAAAGGGATATTTTTAAGATCTTGTACAGATAGGATTGTTTTATAGGATAACGTATAGCACCCGCAAAAGAAGAGAGCGTTTATTTTCGCGTTTGCGCCCCCCTAAAATGTGATTCTAATGAGTGCTACACTACTTTTTAGCCAAATGTTTAAATGTCTCTTCAATTTGAGCTAAAAAACTTTCATTTGAGTTTGAAAACTTTAATTTCAGCTAGTCTTATTGCTGTTACTATCTTATTGAATCTAATCATTTAATCATGTAGTTTTGGACGAATTTTTGTCCAAACTATGCCTTTTCATGTAAATGCATCACGAAGAATTCATTAGTTCTCTATCCATTAGATCACTATTAATATTTCCCAAAAAATGTAAATACTGTATTATCAACCAGTCCACTTTCTTTTTGCCGTTGAAATATTGTACGGAAGCACATATTTGAAAAAATTGTAAATTTATCATGAATAAAGTAATCTAATCTGATCTAATCATCTCACTTGATTCCAACAATTTAGGAATGGAAATGAACACTATTACCTCATATTTCTTTTTAATTTTCAGTGTTTTCTCATTTTTTTAAGCAGGCCTTATTCATTTATCAAGTGCAGATACCAAATCTTTGAAAATCGGTTGAAATCGTTTTTGGTAGCAAGAGTACAAGGCCCTCGCCAAAACAATAGAAAGAAGTTTAGCGACCGATTCACAAATAAATTATTCTTCCATTCTCTTTCCTTCTCTCTCCCTGCTTTCCACTCTTCCTCCTCTCTCTCACACGCACACACTGAACGTCTCTCTCTTTTTCTCTTCTTTCAACTAAACGTCTTCGATTTTTGTCCACGTTCGAGCACATGCTCTTCTTCTTATTCTCCTTCTCTATCTTCTACTACTTCTACTCAACCACTTTAATTCTTCTCTTTTTTAATCATTTTTCTCTTCACCGACTGCTACTGTCTGACCTGTTGTACCAGCTACTTATTGCCACTCCCATTTCTGGCCCGAAGAAGATGAAGCAGAAGAAAACGAAGGAGAATAAGAAGAAGAAAAAAGGAAGAAGTAGACAACACATAAAGTTGAGTCGCATGCCTACCCCTCCCACTTCTATTAATATTCTCTATCTTTCATTCAACCTCACTCCTTCACTCTTCTCACATCTTCTTTCTTTGTTTTCTCTTTCAACCGCATCAACAACAACCAATGATTCTCTCTCATTTTCCCTCTTTCCGTCACTCTTTCTCCCATCAAGCATCTTCCGCCGCTCTTTACGATTCATTTATATCAACTCTCTGCACCCCATTAAAATTCATTTATTCCTTTTTAACTACTGTATTTTTCATCTGGCAACGTTTCATTCACAGAACGTCGCTGCGCCGTAATTCGGAATTAATACACGTATTGGACGGACATAGTAGTAGTATATAGATATATACAGGTATAATAATTATATATAGTATATATATTAACGAATGAATAATTCAGCGTGAATTGCGATCTGAACGAAATGACTGAGATTATGACTTTGTATGTTCTAATTTAGCCGATCCTCCCAGATTACTGTGAAATTTACTAATTCGTACGAATAATAAATGCTCTATTGACATTTGCTACTTGGATATTATCAGATAAAGATATTGAGAGTTGTAATAGACCTTAGTATTTCCATGTGGAGAAATCAAGAGTGCAAATAACATGAATGTAAATTAATATCAATGTTTTGACAGCTCTTGAGATACGAATAATGGTCAATATGTTTCAAGATGATGGTTTATTTATGTTTTAATAGACAAAGTGACAATAAATAAATGCTAAGTCCAACTCATCAATCACTATCATTCAATTCATTACCCACGCACAGGTATCAGACTTATGTGGGCTTCATCCTCCGAAAAAAAAAATGAAAAATGATCTGTAGGGGCTGCAGATAACTGAATTTCTTTATAGCATTCCCGGTACTAAATCTTATAAAAATGGAATAATATTCAATTGACAATCAAGTCAATAATTCATTGGTTTTCATTAGCTATTCAATACTATTGTCAATGCTAGCAGATGATTTCACTGTGAATCAAATTATCAAACTTCCTTCACTTCATACCCAATTGACTTTTACGATTACTTTTTCAAATAACTTCATATTTCGATTATTAGTAATCTTGACTGCGTTATCCGTTGTTGATAATAAGACTTTGAAACTAGTTTTCTTCAAAATTATTATGATTGGGTTTATAATAGCCTACTACTGTTGAAACGTTCCGACAAATCCAATACCATACTTTTTATTTGTGAAACATACAAGCTTATTGTCCAGCGTCTAGCTCATTGGATTTTCAAAAACGATTACAGTAGTCTCGGTTATCCGACCTTCCGAGTTATCCGTTCTTCCGGGGCATTACAATCACGAACTTTTTTACCCAAGCTTAAGTTTAGCTTCGTAGTTCACTGCCCTGTAAATGAGTATATGAGTATTTAGGGAAGTGATAGCCGTGAGCCGTAGCAGGTATCTGAACAATCAAATAGAGATAAGCTACGAAACTCCTGGGCGCTCTTTGTAAGAGTGACCGATTGGATTAGCCAGCAAAAAAGACTCTATTCTCTGCTGTAAAATCACTTCCCGGTGGTTCGGAACCCACCTAAAACTGTAGGTCCAGCTCATCAATCACCTTCATCCAATTCATTACCCACGCACAGGTCTCAGACCAATATGGGCTTCATCTTCCGAAAAAAAGTAGTATAAGCTGATCTCACATGGCTGGTGATTGTTGAGGGATCTAGACAATGGGCCAAATACTGTTGCAACGTCAGTAGTAACCTTCTGTAAACAGTTGAAAAAAAGCAGAAATAAGAAAATTAAATAGAAGTATAAATCATCAGGCCAGCCGACCTGGTCCGGAGGTTAATTGGCGTTTTTCTGACTGCTTTGATGGCTGCGATTGGGATGGTAGGTATGGGTCACTCTCTGCTACCTTATTTCATTTTGTTCTCTTTCTAATCCGCTTTTGCTCTCTCTCTCTCTCTTTCACTCTGCCCTCCCTCCCTCACTTAGAATTTAATTTCATTATATTACCCATTATATTACTTTAAATATTTCCAATAAAATGTAAATAGTATCAACCACGTCTACTTTATAAGTAATGTTGAAATATTGTATGTAAGCCCACATTTGAAAAAAATTGTAAATTTATAATGAATAAAGTAATTTAATCTAATCTTACCCCTCCCCCCACCCCTCTGAATAAAAATTAAAAGATCTAGACTCAGTATTAAATCCAAAAACCAATTCCGATTCTCTTTCAGAAAAATCAAATGGTGAACGGTTAGTTCAAAAGTGCTCATGAGGTTAAGTTCTCGAATGGACGATCTTTTTTCTAAACGTCGACTTTTCATGTATATTCATCACTTTTTACAATTCTCTTTTCATTAGATTTACCCATTAAATCAACCATTGATCACTGTTAATATTTTCAACAAAATTTAAATAATATCAACCAGGTCTACTTTGTATGTGAAGTTAAAATATTGTATGTGTGCACATATTTAAAAAATATTTTAAATTTATTATGAATAAATTAATCCAATCTCATTTAATACTTATAAATTTCTTAATTTAAAATAGGGTATGTTTGCACACATTTGAAAAAATAGTAAATTTATCATCAGTAGTCTAATCCCTCCAAATAACTGTTTTTCGTTTGCTTGAAACATACTGCGAATTTACTCAATCAATGAGATTTCCGAAATAGTACGACTATGGAATAACAAATATGAAGAATTAAAAACAACTAAATAAAATAAGAATTTGAAAAAAAGGATTACGTCTTGGAGACTTTAGTAAAGGAGTATGAGACAAGTCACATTAACAATTGTACTATCTTATACACTGCTTACCCTAATTACTATATTAATTAGTTGAGGCGAGGCTTGATTTTAATGTAAAAGGAACTCTTGTACACTATATAAAGCTTTATAAACTAAATATTTTTTCAATTGTTTTTAAAGTATTTCTATATTTTGAAGACTCTTTAAAAACTGCGGTAGCTTTTTGTAGAGTTTCCTACCAATATAACTAGGTTTTTGTTTAAATAAGCTACTATTATGTCCCTTTGAATTTTTGATGAACTTCTCAATAATGTGCAGCAGTTGTAATTTACACTTCTACTTTATTTTGTCCTAAATATGTATAGCAGGCGCTGCACTAAATCACCGAATTCATGAGTTTATTTTGTCTGTTTTAAGTTTCTATTTTGTTTATAAATTTGTGCTAGCCATCATTACTGGTTCAGATGGCTAGAAGTTACATAATATTATTTTTTTGCTGTATGTCATCATTTGTAAAAATTAAATGGAAATAAATTTACTTACTTAGTTACTATTGTGACTCACCAAGTGATAATCACCTCGGCTTCTTGTATTATAGTCGTGTAACCAAGATTTTGGTTAATATCCACGCATGGGATACTGAAGTAACGACTCCGCTTCGTTTGTCTCGTGTTTTATTTCATCACGATAATTTTTCTTGTTTCTATGCGAATAAACAGCAATCTAAAAACAATTGATCCGGCATCGTAAGCAGCTCTAGTTTATGATGTTAAGCGATGGAGTCTTGTTCCGGTACTAATAATCAGAGTGCAGAAATTGGAGTGCAGATTGTCTCTATCTGCTACTCCTGCGGTTACGAGTTCGAATCTCATTCAGCCTTGTGTAATCATTAAAGTGCCTCATTACTAACCCGCAAGTCTCATACTTGTAGGCACTTTCCGACTAAAAAAAAACTTTTCATTGAGTCTTCCCGAACTCTTTCTGCTATCTTCCACATCCTTCCAATCCTCCTTTTTTCTTTTTCTGCTTCATTTTATACTCTCTCTTTCTATGTCAGTGCGCATCTTCCACTTCTTTCCCATACAATTTCTTCAGAATGGCTCTTACGGCCCAACTACAAGCACCAACCAGCATTCACAGCCCACACGTAATTTACAACTTTTCCCCTAATGAAAACAAACATAAATTTCAGAGCATGGTAATTGGCAGGGAGTGTTATTCTGGTACACTCTGTATATAGTGGGCATGTGTGAATGCGTTGTGTAAGGCCTGTAACGTCGCTTCCTCTCCGTGCATGTTTTAAAATCTTCCCTCAATTCTCATTCTTTTAACAGAAATAATAATAAGATAGCTATGCGACGTCTCACAAAGTTTATGGCACTTGAACTAATGTACAAGCTGTCATCCTATTCAATTGCTCGCTAGATGTGAGATACCTGGAAAGCAAGCTTGTGTCTTGAATTTATTCTGAAAATTCCATTGGGGAAGTATTCACTCATTTACGTAACGCTTCGAAAGATTTTCTGGAGTCTTGCTAGTTTGAACTTATCGGCAACAAACACATATTGCTGAATTTTTTCACACAATCATTTCTGAAAGTCCAGAATAGCCTCTCAAACACACAAAACTCAAAAATCATCTTCAATATATTGTATTCAACCAATTATCAACTGAAAACTAAGAATTTTCATTCAAATCTGTTATTCAATGGAATCGATTCAATTAATGAATATTCAATTCTTCCTTGAATAAATATCTTATTTTTGTTTAAAATGTTCCATAGTCTTTTTTGGGTTCACTGTTCTCTGATTGCTTTTGTATTCTTATTATTGTTTTCGCTTGTTCGCCTTGATTTATTTTCTTTAATATATTTTTTTCTCCTTTGATATTGTTTGAAATATTTGAATTGGTTATCCATTAAGGACTTGTTCCTCTCCCACAAAGCTTCGGCCCCTGTGAGGAATTTTCTTCAAATTTCATTTTGCATGTTTGTACTGTATTCGTTTTGGAGAAATAAAGTTAATTTCAATTACTTTAAATACAATTGATTTCAAATTATTCAATTTATTCGATATCTTGGAGTGGATATTTTAGAGTGCAATCATCATTCTTCTATGCTGACTTGTATAAGTTTAAAAATACATGACAAAAATAATCCAAAATTTAACACATTTGTACCTCTTCGTGGAACTTTTGCACGTCTGATGTAATTCTCCACCATATCAATCAGAGCTAAACATCCACTATAAATAAAAATCATTTTGTAATGGGAAGTTTTTTTTCATAATTGATAGATTGACATATGAATGGGATAATAAGAAAAATCTTAGAAGAGCGATCATTGTATACAGAATATTAACAATCGATTGAAATAAATACTACCATTACTTAATGTATTACATAATGTAGTATCTTTTCTGCACCTGATACTTAATTTATTGACTACTGTTCTTATTTTAAAAACCATTAATAGAAGAAAATTAGTGGAGAATGTATTTCCTGAATCTAATTTGATGAACAGACTAGATTTACAGTATTGTAGAGTAGAGCTTCAAGTTATTTTGAATTGGCGGATAAAAATTAATAAAATTATGTTCTATATACTTATCAATTTGGAAAATTGTCAGTTCCCTCAAAACCAACTTCTGATAAAAATTAGCGAACCACCAAACCACGCTTATCATGAGGAGACTCATTAGTGAAATCTTCATTGATAACTGTCCACAAAAATACTAAGGAAGTTTTTGGGGGAAAATTGTCAATACCACTTGAAATTTCCATTTTTAACAAAACCTTTCTTGAGCAACCTTAACATCCTCTCCATTTGAGTGAAAACTTAGCACTAGACTGAGGAGAACACCATTAGTGTTGGTAGAAGGTTTTGTTGGAGGTGAAATTCAAGTGAAATTAATAATTTTCAAAGTTTTCAAAATGATAGGAAGAGTCAACAATTCGCTTGGTGCTGACCGGAGAGTATGATAACGTTAACGATAACGTACTTTTTCAAATTAATTTATGATTTTTGTTTATAGATTATAAAGTACAAAACATACACACACAAGTCATACAAAAAATGTAATAAACGTGATTAACGTTAACGATAACATTAGTTCCTGCATGACCATTTCATGTCTCTATAGTATTTGCATTTGGAGCAGCAGATGTATAGAGTGTTCAGGTTAACATAAGCGTTTCCGCTAATGTAGTTTTGCCTAATAAACTCTCTCATGTTGAGTTGATTATGTCATTCAATAGGAATGAGGGGAAATAAAAGTATGATACACTGAAAGTACAAGATATCTGTAAAATTGTTACATGAATGAGGAAACGAGCTCTCATCACCGCTAAACAAAACGCGTCGTGCATGAAACATGAACACATGTTCTCCATATTGATCACTGAACACATTCACAGTTGTAACATAGGGGAACACTGAGAAGTGTAACAAGTCAGAAACATGACGTAGCCTATTAGTGCGTACATCGTTTTGTTCTCGTTACAAGAAGCTGCAACCCCTGATGTACGCTTGAAAGCGCGGGAAAAGCTTGTCAGCCATTTTGAGTGGTCATTCCGTTGACCGTTGACACTAGAACACAGAAGAACACTTGTCGTGTTCTTTGAACACGTTGAAGGGAACAGGACAAGGGGTTCTTCAAAGTTCCATCTCTGGAATTGGGAATCCGAGTTGGGGGAAGGGGGGTGATAGGGCATTGCCAAAATGATTACAGCATTGCGATTTATACCAAAATTTTCATTGAGAATCAGCATTGTAGATCTGACATGTACAGAATCATGAGAGCTTGTAATGTTCATCTTTGTCCAAATTCACATCGGGAATCAGAATTGTAGATATGACATGAACAGAGAACTTTGCAGGCGGAATGATCACATTTAGATGGTTACTGATTACCAGTATTACACAGATTACCCTAATTAGATTGCTGATTGAATCAACTTTTTCTGATATTGTAGTCTAAATTTCCGTGATTTAATTAAAAAAATTCAGAAATATATTGGAGAGTATTAAATGGAATCAATCAACGTGCTTCATCGTTTAAAATGTTTTGGTAATTGTGTTTTACAGAAGATTCAAGTTATATTTTAATTAAGACGTGATCATAACCTATGCTTACGAATATTTGGATTCTTGTGAAAATTTAGCAACAGATACAGTTTTGGGATGAAAGCCTCTTGTTTCTATACAATGAGTTGTATTTTGACTGTATCAATAAATAAATAACTCGCTTATGCATTTTGGTCTTATTTTCCTCAATCTAGTAATTACTCAACTTTAAATTTTGTAATGAATAATAAGACATGAAGTTGCCGCTACCACATTTATTGAAAATAGTGAGATACTATACTTTCGGTTGTTATACCATTATCAATCTCAAACTGAAACTGAAGTACAGATTGGCTTAATATAATGTGGTACTCATTGGGACCCTTACTTAACAAGGAACGTCACTATTGGCTGAGGGAGAAAGTTCAATGAAGGTCTGTGATTGGCTAAAGGGCAAAAAGACCCTCCCACTGGTGGGAGGAGCAACAGGCAAAAGTTTGTTTGTTTGAGACTGATAATAGTGTAACAACTGAAAGTATAGTATCTCACTATTTTCAATATATGTGGTTGTGATAAATTCAAGTCTAAATTCATTAAATATATATTCCACAATATCACCTTTCCCACTACAAAAGGGATAAATTTTATGACGTTTAATCATGTACGCTGAATAAATAAGGTAATAATATCTAGAGGTTTGAGCTTCAATAGTTTTTTCATTATGTCATTCATTTCTGCATAAATAGTTTTATAATTTCTGTGATTACTATGAATTAAGCATTGGAATTTGAGAGAACTCTAAATAACTCTAAGTACTCATTGCTATCTATGATTTGCGCTAACACCTTTCAAGAAGTTGGTTACGAGTAGATTGAGAATGGTATTGAAGTCAATCTGATATCAAAATTGTCACTGTATTTCTATTTAAATTATGATTTTCACTCACTAATACTGGAGATACATTTCACTTCTAGAGAGAAGCTTCATAAAGCTTCTCTTCAGAAGTGAAATGCATCCCTTCAGTATCTCAAATAATATGAGTAAAAATCATAATCTCAATTTGAATACAGATCCCTCCAGTATCTCCAGTAAAAGTGAGTGAAAATCTCAATTCAAATAGAAATACAGTCTTGGTAATAAGTTTTGGTATTCGAATGTTCATCAAGTATTTCATCACAAAAAACATCACACACTTATAATCTAAATTCAGGCCAAGATGTTTTGTACAATAAGCTGTTCAAATGTAGTTGTTGAGTAAAGATTAGAATCCAGTGAACTCACCCATCGTTGATAAACCCGTCCATGTAACCATGATTGTGCAAATCGATTTGATAAACTTTTATATGATACAAGTTCTCAATATTGTTCAACTTTTATATGATACAAGTTCTCAATATTGTTCAATACTACCTTGTATCTTGGTACCAGCTGCAATACTTACTCCTGCATTCAATTCTAACACTCCAAGAGAATATTGTTGAATCCAAGCGAAATTCTACTTTATTTTTAGCGGCTTACATACCTGTTCCAATCTTCTATTCGTATGTAAACTGATAGGAGGCAACATTGTACTTAATGCTGTCCGGTGCGAGTTCATTTACTAGATACTTTAATGGCTGAAAGCCTGACCCGTAGCATCAGAGCTGCGGACACTTGCGAGTGCTTCTTCCCACCATACTCAAGCATGTCACCTTTGTGACACCATACTGCAGTATACTTTTGTATATATATATATATATATTATTGTATATAATATACTAGTTCTATATGACGACACTGTTTCCACATTAGACATTTGGTCTGTGTGCAAAGTAACTCCAAGTAGTTTTTCTCGTGATATTTTGCAAGACGCTTATTGGATAACAAGATAATGCTTTTTCAATGTTTATTGGTAGAATGTAGAAAAATATTACCTGGTTCTTTCTTCATCTTGTAAGATCATATCAATGTTTCGTGCTTGTTTGGGTTGTAATTTGATTATTTGTTCGAATGTTGCTAATGGGAGAGGTTTTGTAATAAATAGAGCCTGCAGTGAAAAACACACGGGCTCTTGTGATAAGAGATGGGTGGAGATTGAAAAAGGAAGGTGGAATAATTAGAAGAAAGAAAGATGAAGGACGACAGAGGAAGAGGTGTGAAAGAGAAAAAATAATAGTAAAAAGCATTTGGCATCATATGAAAAAATTTATTGATGGCATGAAAATATTGACTTGATACACAACATTACATTTTTACAAACTGAAATATGAAGTCAATTTCCTTCTTGGCTATCTATTTATCTAAATCTTAATCTAGTTTTCTATTTATAGTAAAAATCTATTAGTGAATATTACCAGTAGAAAAAATAGTATTAGTAAATACAGCTGTGTTTTAAATTGGATTTCAAGAAACTCCCATTATAATAAATGAGGCATAGCTTTTATCGAAATGGAAATAAATTTTGTCTGTGAAGCAGTTCCGTTTTCCCATTTATTTATTTATTTATCTTTTTATTCATTTATTACACGGAACACTATCAAGTAAAGATACAACAGGCACAGCCCACTACTGCTTTCTTTACAAATTTTGAACAAAAAATACAAATTTTAGGTTATATCGAAGTTCAACTAGAAATTTCACTTGGAAGTACAATTACTAATTCTTTCTAAAACAAGAATATTAATTTAAAAGTTAACTTTAGAGACGAAGCACTAAAAAAGATCAATAGTCCAAAGAAAGTGGATATAATTTTAAAATTTGTTCTAGATTTCGGAGCCGAATGAGTATTAAGTTACAATGGGAATCTTCTCTCATTCAAATGAATGTAATCTAGAATACTTTTTTCTATATTCTAAAATACTTTCTCTCAATTATTGTGAAAAACAATTATTATGAATCACATATTGAGTCTGAACTATAATCAATCAACATTCCTTATCTGTCATCAAAAAATGTTTGTATGAGCATGATTTATTCTGCTGGTTGATAATTAAGATTTCTTTACCTAATTTAGTAAAATTTATTTTTTTAAGTGATATAAATTTTTTATAAAAAATCATTTTTTCAAACTTTTCTAGCATAAGGAGAATATGGGGTAATTTTTATGATTACTCAATAACCTCATGAATAAACTCAATATTCCCGCTGATAATCTCATCTTTTAATTTAAAAACTCTTAATTTGTTGAAAAAACAACAGAATTCTCAACCTACATAAATTCAATTTTATAAAGTAGATCTCATTTGAGTCCTTCACAGTAACTGAATTATCGGCATGTGGTGTGTCTGGAAGAACCTGTAAAATCAAAATAAAAATTGTATACCGTTTCAAGTAGTCAATAAAAATTCTTATTTCATGTAATTCCTTTTTATAAGGTTGAAGAGACATGATACAGGTTTTGGGTCAAGGAATGAATTACACTGAAGTAAGCACATGTTTCATTCATCAATAAAATATTGAATAAAAATAATTTAATGACTTGAAGTTGTCACAATCACATTTATTGAAAACAGTAAGATACTAGTTTCGGTTGTTACACCATTATCAATCTTAATCAAACTAAAACTGAAGTACATAGTGGCTAATATATGTAGTAAACACATAATAATTAAATTGTAGTAAACACGTTTACACATTAAACATCACACATTACACATTACACATTGTTGTAATTATTAAATTGTAGTTAACATGTAGTAAACATGTAGTAATTAATATATGTAGTAAACACGGAATGATACTTTCGCTGGGGAAGAAGGTGCTCTAATGGGCTGACCTTCATTGAAGGTCTGTGATTGGCTGAAGGTCACAAAAACACACCCTCTGGTGGGAGGAGCAGCAAGCGAAAATAAGCGTCTAAGTCAGGAACCAAAAACCGGGAACACAGAAAGCAAAAACACAAGTAGACTACAATTACAAAATGTTAAGATTACAAATTAAAGTTGAATGAAATGCAGTCAAGGTCAATCGAAAATAACGAAAGTACCGTTATTAAAATGTAGACAAGAATTATGATGAAAGCAAGTTAATTGTATTGAATTGATTAAAAATTGATCATTTAATCTAGTATTGAAATTGTTTTCTAGTTTCTACCAATCTACTCTTCAAAGCTCCTAAAATGTTCAATTGTTTGCCTCTACCAATGAAATACAGAAAATCAACATTTTCTTCAGCCTTGAACTTGTGTCCATTAGGAATGAGATGCTCTGCAAACTTTGAGCCTACTTTTCGGATTATCCAATGTCTGATTTGTTAATTTATTCTACGTTTCAAACTTCTACTGGTCTGAATCACATAACTGTGATTGGATGAAGGCCAAAATAAGACCTGCCCACTGGTGGGAGAAGCAACATGCAAAAATACGTGTTAAAATCATGAACCAAGAACCGGGAACACATAGAAAGCAACAAACAGGAACAAAACAAAAGTGGGCCAATATTTAAAAAAAAATATTATAAAACAATTTGAAAAAATGAAAATTTAAAAAAATGTATGCTTAATTGTTTTACCCACTTGTGTTTTGTTTTTGTTTGTTACTTTTTATGTGTTCACGGCTTTTGTTTCTTGATTTTGACACTTATTTTTGCTTGTTGCACCCCCCACCAGTAGGCGTGACTTGTTATGGCCTTCAGCCAATCGAAGACGTTCAATGGAAGCCAGCCAATCAGATGCACTTTCACCTTCAGCCAATAGTATCATTCCGTTTTTAGTATATATTTATATTAAGCTACCCTGTATTCTAGTTTTAGTTTGAGATTGATAATGGTGTAACAACCGAAACTAGTATCTCACTGTTTTCAATAAATGTGGTTATGACAACTTCAAGTCTTATTATTCATTATGAATATCTTCCGCAATATCACTTTCGCCACCACAAAGAAACAATAATAATTTATTTATTTATTTGCAGGTTAAGAAGATTTGGAAGGCGTTTCGAGTTGAGAAATCCTCTTATTTCCTTAAAACATCACTCGACTAATTGGATTTTATTAGTCTAGCAAACAGAATTGTCGATAATATCTTGTGAATGTCTCTGTTTACCACAACAGTTCCTCTTCAGGCCATCACTGACCTAGTAGTCTTGAAACCCGGTGGTGCAGGATGGACTTCTTGAGTTATTTTTCCCAACACATATAATTCACATACAAGTACTCAAGTACGTGTCCAAGTAAATACAGTATCACGTCACAACAATCACAACAAGAAAACTTTTTCATATTTCTTCATACGAAGTGGGGAATTTACTGCGTATCTTTTCTTAAATTAAAAGTATGATTTCAAGAATATTAATTGTATTAATTTTAATAGGTACAATTTCTATCTACTCTGGAAATAAATGACAAACATTTTTTCCATTAAATCTACTCATACAGTTGAACAGTTCTTCTCAAATATAGAAGCGAACATTGAAAGAATTCCGTATAAAAAAGCAGAAGCTCTGATAACTTGTTCTGAAGGTGTGAAAAGATGCTATTTTATTACCACGTTTCCATAATTCCGGCTTCAGATATTAACCAATCCCCACAGACTTTATAATCGTTCTCAATCTATTTTAAAAATGATACTTAAAAGTATAATTGCCATATAAAGTGAACAGCTGTTGAACATAAAATAAACTGTCATAAAACTGTCATAAAATATTCCTGAATGAAGCGGCCAGTTAGCGTTATTCAAATTATGATGTTAATTACAGTCATTGACATCTTTATTTAGTTAATCAACTTTCTTCTACGGTTCGCAACTGTTCTTGTCAGATTTTATGCACTCATCTAGGATAGAATGAAGCGGCTCATTGTACTATGAAGTATATTATGTTGTATAATATACATATAAATGTACAATGTATATGTATATGTACAATATCCTTGCAAATCCCCAATAACTATCATCACATTCTGAAGGTCTTTGAAAGTTTTTCACCCCATAGAATCCGAATCGAACAAATATAGCACTTAAAACGTACATCTTGAAACGCTCTTTGATATCAATGTGATATGGAACGCTCAAGTGATATAATTATATAGTTATTATTGCATTACTTATTAATTATTTGAAAGTCTTTCACCCATAGAATCCGAATCGGACAAATATAACAATTAATACGCACATCTTGAAACGCTCTTTGATATCACAATGATATTAATTGTTATATTTGGTCGATTCGGATTCTATGGGTGAAAGACTTTCAAATAATTAATAAATAATCCAATAATAGCTGAATTAAATAATGAGAAATATTCATAAATAAGTTATTAAATTATTTTGAAGAATCTGTGTGACGGAAAGTTTCATTGTAGATGAGTTGCTTGACTTCCAAATTGAAAGGCCGAATTCCACATAGGAGATAACCGATGAAACAACTTATCAAACAAATTATTTAATAATATAATTATAATATATTATATATTATGCATTTTCATTTCATTTAAGTTACTATTTGTATGGCAACATACATCAACACCTCATAGATATTCCAATAAAGGGTGAAATACAAAAAATGGACAAAATCTTTGCTACTTTCCACTCATTTGTCAATAATCACTGATTTGGAGTTTCAAAAAAATCTCAACACTGCTTTCCTGAAAATTGGGAACTATCAAGGACATAGTGTCCTTTTTCTCCGAAGTTCATTTATCAGTATAATATTATTTTGAAGAAAGTGATATTTATAATTATTATTGAGAAAATTGATGTTGTTCCACTATTTTTTTAACATTTTGTTAATAGTTTAACAAATCTTGATATTTTGATCTTGAATTTAATATTGACATTCGATTTATTGAGATTTTGATTTATTGATTCAATGGGATATTTAATATTTGAATTATTGAATTCATATTTTGATTTGGGAAAATTGAAAATTCCCAATATATTGAGATATTTGATATTTGAATAAAAATTGAAAATTCTCAATAAATCAATTGAAGTAGTCAATTGGATTGAAGGGTCAACCGGAGCGAATCCGGATAATGGGAAGTTAAATTTGCGGATTGCCGGATTGCCTTTTCCGTGTCCCGCCGTAGTGGACCGGGGCATGATATATGAGCCCGTTCACACCCTCCTAGTTGAACCTAATGACCGGACGAATCTGTTCCCAAAACGGCGAGTGGGGGTGGAGGGTCGGGTTGGGTCACCCTTTGGGTCGTGTCAAGAATTGGAGGTCCTTTCGAGGTTATTTATAGATCGGGCTAAGTGGACCAATATTGGCAAAATAAGAAATCCCCAATGTGGATTTGCGAGGGGAAATCCACTGTTTTCCCACATCTTTCTCGTTTAACCGATGTTTATATGTGGGGTTTGTGAGGGCGTAGCATCACCCTCGACCAACCTGATCATGTGAGTTACGGCCGGGAACTAGACAGATGACCAGGAGTCTCTTTACTGATGGCACCACATCCTAGATGACCATCCTGAACATTTGTAAGACCCTCGGACACCAGCACTTGTTGAAGCTACCGCAAATTGCTTAAAAGACCCCCTCCGAACTTTTCGAAGACTGTTCGTTCATTTGTCCAAGTGGTTAACAGCTTTTCACTGCGGTTCTCCGTGAATATCAGTGGATAACAATGTACTAAACTTGGGGAAGATTGAAGGATAAAAGCTCAACAGATGTACTCAGTCTCTAGTACTTTGAAAGAGATTGTTGAACTAATCCTGAGAGTGCTAGTCCATAATAATAGGATCTACTTTATTACAGAAGAATCTCGATTATCCGAGGTAATTGGGACCAAGACCACATCGGATATGAAATAACTCTGATAATACGGAGATTGAGTGCTACTACCAGGTGACAAAAGTTTTTTTTTTTGGAGGATGAAGCCCACATAGGTCTGAGACCTGTGCGTGGGTAATGAGTTGGATGATGGTGATTGATGAGTTGGACCTACAGTTTGAGGTGGGTTCCGAGCCACCGGGAAGTGATTTTACAGCAGAGAACAGTGTCTTTTTTGCTGGCCAATCTAATCGGTCACCGTTACAAACAAGACCTACGAGAACGCAGCTTATCTCTATCTGATTGAACAGATACCTGCTACGGCTCGCGGCTATCACTTACAACTTTAAGAAGGTTACAGTTACAAGTTTAAGAAGGTTAAAATGTAAGATAAACTATTTACCTACCTTATTTTAACTGAGACCAAGACATTACATCATAAAAAGTATGAAACGCATCTTCTCACCATATTATTTTTAAAATAAAAAAGCGTATTTTTAAGTTTTTATCTCAACACTAGCTGGATAAACCGGAGGCTCGGTTGACCGAGACTCGGATAATCGAGATTCTACTGTAATTAAAAGACAAGGTAGTGTTCATACGCATATCAGCTCCTCTGTCAGCTGATGCAGTGACGTTATCCGGGTCTCTTTTCACGATTTCGCCTATCTTTACATGTTAAATTGCATATCTTTATGAGTCTTTTCCTCAGAACATATATGCTTTTCAAGAAGCTTGGACGTCTCCCATGGTTTATGGTATATTTAACAGTTAATCTACGGCATTTTTTATACAATGATACAATTATTTAATTCAGAGCACTCAATTATGTTATAGCATGTAGATCACATCAAGGATAGTACCTCTCGGGTATTCGATTTATTCTATTCGTTAATAAATTCACTTGAACTAATTTCCAAGTACTGTAAAAGATTAAATATCCAATTTTTCATGGAAATTGACTAAAGAAAAAGATATTAAATTAACCTTATCAAATAATTGACCTTCAACTAATTATTATGTGCTTACTGGATTGCATATAGTAGAGTAAATTTTATTTCCATCAAGTTTTAACAAACAATAATATACAAAAAATATTATGAAACTTCCAGCCATCTCAAGCAGTAGTGATGACTAGCACAATTTTAAAAATTATATTTATTTCTCCAATGAATTTTCTTGAAAAATTGAATATTTAAACTTCCACAGTACTAGAAAATTAGTTGAAGTGAGTTTGAAGACAGATTGAATGATTTGAATACCCAAGAAGTACTATTCTTGATGTTGGGGTACATGCTGTTACATTATCGAGTGCTCTGAATTAGATAATTGTATGATCGTGACAAAAATGCCGTAGATTAATAGTTTAATATACCATGAACGATAGGAGACGTCCAAGTTTCTTTAAAGACATATATATTTTGAGGAAAAGACTTATAAACTTATTTAACATGTACAGTGAATTAATCACAGAACAAACGTCTGTTCTTTCAGAATTTAGACATTTTTATTCAATATTGAGAAACAGATTCCAGCCTATGGGAAAACTTGATTTTTCTGCTTGTTAAACAGTAAAATGTTCAATATGACGAATAAAACAAAGAATTTCCATAAAACGCTTCGGAGTCACTGAAGATACAAAACGATTCATTTTGTGACACCCGTTTGAAAAACGAGTCGTCTGTTCTGCATTCGTCATAGATAGGCTTTAGAACAGCGTTGTCCAACTGGCGGCCCGCGGGGCCGCCTGTTGTGGCCCGCGAAATGTTTTACGGAGAGGATTATATTTTCTTTATCCTTACATACCTTACAACATGAAAAAAATACATTTTTCGACCATTTTGTGATCGACCACAGTCTTCACATTAGATATAACTTTTTATTATTATTGCAATGTTTCTCTTAGCTCTCAAAAAAAATTATGTATAAATTTTCCATTCATTTACAAATACGTACTCGTTGAGCAATAAAAGAAATAATAGTCTTTTTTGTTTTAATTATTTTTATACCTTACATTATTTTGTTATTACTTTAACAAAATTATTATATGTCCCGCAACCACATCAAAGGTTTTAGTTTTGGCCCTTGGGGCCTTGCAAGTGGACACCCCTGCTTTAGAATATTCCAGATAGTAGGCATGATGCATATTCTGTAGTTTTATTTTACACACTTTTACTAATTAATAATTTCACGTACATTTTAAATAAAATGTGATGTTTTCATTGTCAGCGCATGTCCCAAGTTTCTCGTCAACATTTGCTACTGCGATATACCTGTGTTCTTAGCTTCAAATAATAATAATGATAATAGTAATAATAATGAAATTAATAATAATAATAATAATTTATTTGCCAGAAGATTCTTAAAACAAGAGGAGTTAAATACAAATACATTAAATTCTGTTCGAAGTCACCTTAATTTTGAGTGAAAAAACTTAGGCAACGTCAAACTAGTTGACAAAATACTTTTTCGTCAACTCATTGTTTGAGACATTGCTGAGTGTTGGATAAACAACTGAAATGTAATAGTATAGCAAACAACAGAGATAGAACAGATTATATGGAAGTTGTTGGGTGGGTAGTGGGAGAGAGAAGAAAAAAGAAGGAGTGTGGAGTGAGAAAAAAAGGAAAGCCAAATTCTTATCCTTGCTGAAGAGGATTCTCTTCCCTGACTTGTGTAGGAGACCGAGTGTCTCTTGTAGTGGACATTCTGACAAGAGGGGGCTGGGTGGTCGGAATGCCATTGTCAGATCTCGGTTCTTCTTTCAACATTCAACATATGACTTTCGAATTGTTCTCTGCTGTCTGGAAGAACAAGAGGGTACGTCAAAACGTATTCCACGTTCGAAGCAGGAACGAAGTAAAATAGAAACTGTGATAAAACAACTAGACGATGAATACTGGAATGAAAATACCTTTTTAAAAAGTTTTTTCAAATGACTTACAAACTTTTAAATGTTTTTATCCTAAAATTTCTTTAAGATTACTTATGTGCTAGGTGCACGTACGTATTTTACTCATTTATGAATCTGTATCAATTTTTCATTATTTGAGTTAGCACCTAGTGAAAGACTAATAAGCTATTCATTATATCCTAATTTCACCAAGTGAAGACATTACAAAACTGATATGATAATTAGGTTTGGCTACTATTTGATTATGCTCTAAGGTTTGACGTTTACACTACAGTAGTGTATTCTCAATTCAAGTTTGCGATGGTATCTTTATTCCTCAACTATTCTTCTAATTTTTTTGGGGGCATTTTCTTTGGTACTTTGCAAATTTTTCCATCTAATATACAAGTCCAAACATTATAAATGTATTAAGTTTTCAAGTAAATTTGATTTGGGAATGAAAAATTAGAATTCTAGTGATCTTTAACTTAAACCTATATTTTATCAATTGTGGAGAAAAAACATACTTTAAAAGATACTTTCTTGTTAATTATTAACCGGACGAAGAGAAGTCTCAAGTTGACCGTTTTGCATTTTTCTGTCTTTCTGTCTGTGTATTTCTAACGCAGTTAAGTCTAAACGCGTGGACCAAATTCTAAGAAACTTAGCGCTGATTTTCTTTTATGGAATGCCCAGCGATATATGCGTATAAATTCTCAAAATTTGCTTGCATTTAAACAAAAGGATACTTGAAAGAAAAAAAGAGAAAGGGTCTTAAGCCTTCTTGTATGGGAAACATTATGATTTTTAAAATGAGCTCCTCCATCATATGCGATTGGAATCTAATTCAAAGATAGCCCTATCTTATTCTTCTGATGGAGCCTTCATATGGATTAAGTTATCATTCATAGGAATAATATATTTGTTCGAAAGAAGCAAATCATTTCTAATATTTCAATTGTCTCATCACAAGTGATAATTATAAAAAGTTGATTAATTAAAACTTGACCTATAAACTCATTCATCAGATATATGCAATCTCATTTGTTTTGAGCAATCAGCTGTCTGGAAAAGATAAACACAGCCTCAGTGATGTAAAACATACCTTTTTTGTGGAAGACAGACATGAAATATACTATTCATGTTAAATCAAGGGTTAGGTTGGTCTGATGATTGCGTTTAATTTTGTGATGGTGATTATCATTGAGTACATCGAGTAAGTTATGTTCCTGTGTGTAAGCACCCTTATACTTGGGCGTGAGGTCTACTGTTCACAGAACTACTTGTAGTTAATACTTTTGTGACAAAATTACAATAAATGTAAAGGCATAACTGACCCAAGTCAAAAACTGCCCTCTTCAGATAATTTGAATAAGTGATATTGCCACGTATAATCATCTCTAGAAAAAAAGAAGAAAAAACACATATCTTAACCTCGTTTATTCTCCAAACACAATTTATTATTTCTTCGAACAGGAACATTTTGAGAGCCATCACCTGAAAAGGAAGATTTTGAACGTACAAAATTTAGCCATATTCCTTGACAACATCACGAGATCGTTCTTATTATGATTATTGAATTCTAAAAACTAATCTCCAGCATTCATCTACAATAAAGTGGGATAGAAATATTAAATTCACATTTCTTCAATAATATTTAATGACACAGCTATGTTCTAGCTCAAGTTGCAAAGACACTATTTGTGATCAATAAAAAATCCTATCAAATCTTGAAAATATTCTTGTCTTCATCATTCATCTGTTGCTTTCTCGTGTCTTTTTTATTGCCTACATTATTCGGGAATGAGTTGAACAGAATTTGTCGTCACTCAAAAAGCCTGACTGCCTTTACGGCATTGTAATTGCAGGAGATGCTGGCTTGTTTGTGGATGTGAGAATTTCATTCATAAAAAGCAGGGGAAATAAAAACGGAGGATTTTTTCGAACATAGTTGGTTGGACTCAGCCAGTCTCGGCAACGGCGAAGAAGAGAGTTCTGAGAGATGTGTACGGTTGACCATCGACAAATGGATAACCCAAATAAAATTTTATCTCTTCGAGCTGTTGTGCGATCATGTGCGTGCGTGTGAGGAGGAGACAAATAGGAGAAAGGGAGAGAGAGATTGTGAGGAGGAGACAAATAGGAGAAAGGGAGAGAGATTGTGAGGAGGATAAAAATAGGAGAAAGTGAGAGTGATTGTGAGAGAGGAGAAAGTGAGAATTAAAGACAGCGAAAGAGAGAGAATTGTGAGGAGGAGATAAATAGAAGATAGAGAGAGATTGTGAGAGAGGATAAAGAGAGAATTAAAGACAGCGGAAGAGAGAGAATTGTGAGGAGGAGATAAATAGGAGGAAGGGAGAGCGATTGTCAGAGAGGAGAAAGGGAGAATTAAAGACAGAGGAAAAGAGAGAATTGTGAAGAGGAGACAAATAGGAGAAAGAGAGAAAGATTGTGAGAGAAGATAAAGAGAGAATTAAAGACAGCGGAAGAGAGAGAATTGTGAGGAGGAGACAAATAGGAGAAAGAGAGAAAGATTGTGAGAGAAGATAAAGAGAGAATTAAAGACAGCGGAAGAGAGAGAATTGTGAGGAGGAGAAATATAGGAGGAAGAGAGAGAGATTGTGAGAGAGGATAAAGAGAGAATTAAAGACAGCGGAAGAGAGAGAATTGTGAGGAGGAGATAAATAGGAGGAAGAGAGAAAGATTGTGAGAGAGGATAAAGAGAGAATTAAAGACAGCGGAAGAGAGAGAGAATAGATGAGAGTGAGAGAGTAAGAAAGAAGAAGAAAAAAATAGAGAGGACGAATGAAAGAAGAAGAGTAAGGAAGAGGATGAATGAAAGAATAAGTGGAAGTAAGAGGACGAATTAGAGAAGAAGAGGAAGAAAGAGGCAGAAATAGGATGGAAGAGGATGAATGAGAGGAGCAGAAGAAAGATGACGAAAAGAAGAAGAAAAGGATGAATGAAAGAGAAAGAGTAAAAATGAGGGAGAATGAGAGAAGAAGAGGAAGGAAGAGGGCGAATAAAAGAAGAAGAGCAGAAAGAGGATGGATCAAAGAAGAAGAAGAAGAAAGAGGAAGAAAAAGAGAAAAACTGAGGACGAATGAAAGAAGAAGAGGATGAATGAAAGGAGATGAAGAATGTGGACAAATGAGAGAAGAAAAAGAAGAAGAAAGAGGAGAGGAAAGAGGACGAATGAAAGGAGAAGAGGAAGAAAGAGGATGAATGAAAGGAGATGAAGGAAGTGGACAAATGGAAGAAGTAAAAGAAGAAGAAAGAGGTGAGGGAAGAGGACGAATGAAAAAAGAAAAAGAAGAAGGAGAAGAAGAAAGAGGACGAATGAAAGGAGAAGAGGAAGAAAGAGGATGAATGAAAGGAGATGAAGGAAGTGGACAAATGGAAGAAGAAAAAAAAGAATAAAGAGGTGAGGGAAGAGGACGAATGAAAAAAGAAAAAGAAGAAGGAGAAAAAGAAAGAGGACGAATGAAAGGAGAAGAGGGAGAAAGAAGATGAATGAAAGAAGAAAAGGATGAATGAAAGAGGAAGAAGAAAGAGGACGAATGTAAGATGAAAAAGATGAAGAAGAAGAAGAAGAAGGAAGAGGACAAATGAGGACGAATGGAAGAAGAAGAGAAAGAAAGTAGGGGAATGAAAGAAGAAGAAAGAGGACGAATGAAAGAAGAAAAAGAAGAAAGAGAAGGAGAAGGAGAAGGAGAAGAAAAAAAAGAAGAAGGAAGAGAAGAAGATAAGAAGAAGAAAATAAAACGATGAAGTAGATAAAAAGAAGAAAAAGATAAGAAGAAGATAAAATGATGAAAAAGATAAGAAGAAGGAGAAGATAAGAAGAAAAAGAACAAGAAGAACAAGAACTAAAAAGAGAACAAAAAGAAAAATAACCAATGAAAGAAGAAGAAGAAAAAGAATATAGAGTGAGAGCGGGGTTGGGAGTGTGAGTGAGAGAGACTGAGTGAGAGTGAGTGATACATTGAGAGAGAAACCGGTTAGTATATTTGTGAGTGGACAAGCTAGTTGAGTCCCAAAGCCAGGCCAAAGGTGATACAGCTCCTGTAGCGCACTGCCAGCGGGATATATGCCTTGATCCGAGATCCAAACATCCAAAAGTGAGCAAGTCTCAGCCGAGGAAGGCATGAGGTGATGGAGAAGAAGTAAAAGATGATGACGTTCTTCAAGAAAAGAAAAAAGACGATGATGATGACGATGATGATGATTAGATGGCAGGCTCGTTCCTAAATCCTGAAATGCCAGTCCACTGCATACAAGAACTACCTAGATTCTCAAAAAGGGAATTCCATGTTTAGTTTGGCTTTAAACTCCCCGAACGAGCGAGCGCACAATTTCCCTTCTTGCAGCGATCATCCTCAACTTTTTCCTTGTCTCCTTCTTTTTTATCATCATTCAGCTCTCTGTCCACTGGATTCTTCCCAATAAAAAATCCAATCTTTCCAAAGAGTGTGTTGTCCTTCTCTACCTGGTCTGTACCGTTGACTCCACGCAGGTGTTGCCTGTATATTTGTGTGTTTTCTCTCTTGTTCAACTCAAGACACACACCGAAGTTGACCTCTGGAGATCTCTTTGCTTCTTTCTCCCACATCTTTCTCTCCTTTGGTCCTCCGGGCAGTATTTGGTCCTTCGGTCCACAACCCTGGCAGGTGAGCTCATCCCACATGATGCGTGAAAACTTGGCTGTAGAAAGTTTGTTCAACTTTCTGTGAAAGAACACCTGAGTTAGAAGTAAGATTTTATACGAAAATTGTGATACTGAAGGTGAATAATATGATAAATTGATATAATAAGGTGAATAAATGATAATATTACATCATTTCAACAACATAAAAACCCAGATGTCAATCATTTGAGGTATAATCAACCATTTCGAAACCAAGATGAAACTGAAATACAAATAAGGGAAGAAATCAAGAAGATATCATTATTGAAGGTCTTTGTTCAACTTTCTGTGAAAGAACAGCTTAATTAGAAAAGATATTTTAAGCGAAACTTGTGATACTGAAGGTGAATGGATCATTTTATTAACATCAAAACCTAGATGTCAATCAATTGAGGTATAATCAACCATTTCGAAACCAAGATAAAACTGAAATACAAATAAGGGAAGAAATCAAGAAGATATCATTATTGAAGGTCTTTGTTCAACTTTCCGTGGAAGAGCAGCTGAGTTAGAAGTAAGATTTTAAGCGAAACTTGTGATACTGAAGGTGGATGAAGCATTTTATTAACATCGAAACCCAGATGTCATAATAGATATTAATCATTTGAGCTATAATCAACCATATTAAAGTCAAGATATAGTTGTAATATCACAGATTATAATGAAGAATTCAATAAATTGAGGATATTAACCTATACACATAACCAGTAGTGATTGACTGATGAAGCTTCTTCTCAGAAGCAGAATACAAGTGAGTAAAAATTGTAATAAACTAGGAATACAGTATCAGTTTCAATATAAGAATGTTTGTCAAGTTTTTCTCCATGTAAAACAACACAATTTAAGCTCTTGTGTTAGTGAGTATAATCTACTCTAGTAATCTAATTTAATCTAATTTCGAAGAACGTTTCACATTGGACTACATAAAAACGTGATTCTACTTTAGAAAGGGCATCCAAATGGTAGCCACTTGAACGAAAGCTCAGAGCAGATCCACCAGTGTAGATTCTAGCTAGACGAGCTCCCAGAGCATTTGTTCTTGTATTTCTAAGATAACTTTTTTGTGAGAGAGTTTACGTTTCCTTCAATCAGGACAATGGTTTGAGAGCACCTATGTTCCTAGTGTGTCATCGAATTGTTTGAAAGACTCCTTTCCAAGTGAGAAGTCAACAAAGGGTTGTGATTGACAAAAGAGTCGATTTTGAGAAAGCTAAAGAGGTGGACAGTCTCCATTCGTAAGCATGTTACAACCTGTCACCCACAAGGGCTGGTTCAGTAGGCCATGTGATACAAAACATAAACAGAGCATTTTGAAAACTTTTGAAACGTGAATAATAGTTACAAAAGTTGTCTCTTCTTAGTAACCTGAGTGTCAAGAATGGACGAATCTTTGTCCAAACTTCACCATTTCATGTAGTTGCATCACTTAGATTGTCATTACCAAACAAAGTTAAAGTAATTAATTAGTATCAAGGGGATAACACACCCAAGAAAATTCAAAACCCTGGTTCAAGAATGGGTAATAAATACAGGAAGACATCGCATAGAAAGAATCATTTTTTGGGGGGGCTCAGGTATATGTGTGCGTCGGTAATGAGTATAACATAATTTCAAATGATATGAGCTCACACCTACTCTAGTTCATGGGTTACCATAGTTGAGTAGGTTAATTTCCATCTTGTTTTAATTTCTAGATATCTGTGTGGTTTTATTTGTTTTGTAATTAATATTTTATAAGTATGCAATTTTTGGTTACTTTAATTTTTTTGAAGGAAGGAATTAAAAAATTTATTTATTTATTTGATTATAATAATACAAATGAGATCATTGAACAATAATTTCCTGCTCTATAAAAATAGCATCATTTGAGTTTACTACTGTATCTATGTGATGATAATTTTGCCTTCAACCATTCATATGCGAAATTTGTAAATTTACATAAAGAAATAAAATCTAATCTAACCTGGAATTTGTTGTGACTGTACAAAACATCCTTCTAGGCCTTCAACCATACTGTCAACATTTTAGCAGTTTATTTTTAATTTTAACCATTTTTCAATAAATGAATGTTTGAATGAAATTTGTAGTAAATAACAGAGACTGACACGTCTCGGTCTTATGTCTAGTCAGCCCTTTCTATATGATTTCCATCGTAATTTATTGACAAATTGAAATACATTTTCTTTCCTTCTCACACTGTTTATTATCAATCCTCCATCTCTCATGCTCACTTACTCACACTCTCACTTCAAATTCCCTCACTCTCTCATAGTCTCTCTCACTCTATCTCTTACTTATCCTTTCTCCATCTCTCACTCTCTCTATCACTCTTTCTAACTCTCTCACTGTAGAAAAGTAATAAATGAAGTAATTTTATACTATTTTGTTTTTTTTATCGCTCTATCACTCTTTCTCTATCTCTCTCTCTTTTACTGTCTCTCCCACTTATTAAGATAACTTCCAAGTATCTCTTCCATGATTCTGTCACTCACTCACTTCTCAAGTCTCCAAACTTCTACAAACCGTTTCACTTTTGCAAAGTATATCTTCCTTCCCCAATTCTCTCCTTTATCACATCTTCCTTTATCTTCCTTAGTCTCCCTTCCTTTATCTTCCTTAGTCTCTCTTCCTTTATCTTCCTTAGTCTCTCTTCCTTTATCTTCCTTAGTCTCTCTTCCTTTATCTTTCTTAGTCACTCTTCCTTTATCTTTCTTAGTCTCTCTTCCTTTATCTTCCTTATTCTCCCTTCTTTTATCTTCCTTAGTCTCTCTTCGTTTATCTTCCTTAGTCTCTCTTCGTTTATCTTCCTTCATCTTTATCTCTCTTTCTTTATATCACACCTCTCTCTTCATCCATCTTTATCTTACCGTTTTCTAGTTGATTCATTCCTCCGGAATCAGAATCTCTTCACAACTCGCCGTTCCTTTGTCTCGTTCGTTGAGGGTGGTAAATCTTCAACTAAAAAACTTGACCGATCGGCAAGGATGAGAGAGACTTCCTTTTTTCTCTTATTTTTTGTCATCCAAGTCTTATCTTTTGCGTCGCAAATCCACGCGAAGCATGGCATGCGACGACCAATTGATTCTCAGATTTCCAATACTTTTCAAATCTTCTACACATGACCACGTGATCAAAGTAATGATTGATTGATGTGTAGACTTTGATTCTGACTTGGCGGTCAGTATATAGTCACTTAAAAAGACACCGAATCTTTTTGTGCCAAATTCAACTTGTTTTCCTATTTGGACGCGTTTTGTTAGTTGACCGAAGTAGAGACTTCTACTCCAGATTTGAAAGTATATTGTCTTATGGTTCTAGTTCTAGTTTGTGTTTGAGGTTTGATTTGAGTTTGTTTTTTAAGATTTTTTAGGTTTCTACTCAAGATTTGAATATGTATTTGAGTTTGAGGTGAGTTATAGTGATGGGTTTAGGTTAGGTTGGGTTTTAATTTGAGTTCTACTACAGATTTGAAAGTATATTGGGTTTGAGGTGATTTATAATTTATGTTATAAGTTAAGGTTGGGATTGGTTTGGTATATTGTGTGTTTATATTATTGTTTGATTGGGTTTAAGGTGAGATTTTTTGGGCTTCTACTGCAGGTTTGAAAGTTTATTTCGATTTGAGGTTGGTTATAGTATTTTTTTTTTTATTCAATAGTTTGTGTTAGGTTTGGGTTTAGATTGATTATTTTATTGATGTTTTTTTTTTTTGTTGTTCAACTCCAGATATTAATTTGAATTGAAACCGTCTGTATTAGGATAGATATAGAACGAGGGGACATACCTTCTTTGGTAGGTAAAAAAGAAACTGGAGGACGAGCATAAAAGTCTACACCAGCTTTTAGTGAAAATGCCTACTTACAATAACCGTTGGCAAAGAGGTCTTTAAAGTCGACCGTTTTGCATTTGTCTGTCTGTATGTCTGTTTGTAACGTATTTATGGACCAAAATCTATAAAATTTTGCATGGATCTTCGTTCAAGAAATGGTCAGCGATGTTTGTGTAATGATTTCAAAATATGCTTGTATTTGCAAGATATTTGAAAGAAAAAAGTAAGGCTCTTAGGTCTTCCTTTATGACCCATAGGAACAAGTGGTTTTTAAAATGAGTTTCTCCATCATATGCGATTGGAATCAGATCTGAAGATAGCCCTCAGGCTATTATACTTCATTGAAATATTAGAAATGATTTGTTTCTCTCAAAAAATATGTTTTTCTTATGAATGTTAACTTTACTAATATGAATAAGGGGACCTGAGGGTCATCTTTGAATTTGATTCTAATTGCATATGAAGAAGTTCATTTTAAAAATTGTATTTTCCCTATAGAAGGAGGCCTAAGAGCCTCACTATTTTTTCCTTTTAAATATCCTTTAAACGCTAGCAGATTTTGAAAATCCTCACTCATACATCGCTGGGCATTCCTTGAAAGAAGATCCGTGCTAAATTTTATTGAATTTGTTCTTCGCGTTTAGCCACAAATGCATTACAGACAGACAGACTCACAAACGGAAAGACAGATGAAAAACGATCAACTTGAAACAGAGACCTCTCTTCGTTCGGTCAATTAGTAATACTATGACATTACTAATAATAATAATACTGTTTTTTGAATATCCTTTTCCACTTTTGATTCTACAGTCGTAATTATTTCCATCTCTGTTATTTTCCCACTAATTTGTTTCTAACAAGATGTCTCGTTGCAGAGATTTCGATAATTGGAAAAATGTGTTCAACTCAGTTCAATTCCACTTTAAATTCTGCAGACATGTAATTAATTTTTGTTATTTTTCTACTAACAAGAATAAATTGCTTCCAAAAAGATATCTTGTTAGAAAGAGTTGGATGGTTGGGGAAATGAGCATACAATGTAGTAAAAATACTTCTAACACAATCGTCAATCAAAATCCATTTCCAGAGATTACTATTATTCCAATAAACCAATTACTTGTTTATTACACCTGATTTTGAGTTTGATTACTCCATGCTCATTACTGCGACGGCCGCACCCTAACAGGTCTTAGCAGGACAATTTTCTCCCTTTTTTTGCTTAGCTGCAGCGAGTTGAGAAAAGCAGAGACTTCGTAGTGACAATAAACGACCGACATAAATACGTGGAGTGCCAATCGCCAATTCCAAAAAGCAATTAATTTTTGTTCGATGTACCTTCTCCCCGACCGCCATTCACCATTGAGATCCATTCAAGTGAATATAAATTCACAGTTTTGTTTGCCTAACAACTCAATTAAAAAACATACCGGTCTCAGGGACCCCAATGTGTATAGGCGACCGCCTTGGTCTCTGCTCCTCGTTTGGGTATGGGCATTACCCCCCACGGCACGACCACCCGGTGACTTTAGGCGATTGCTTACAAGAATCCATCGGCGAAAGGAGTAAATTTCTAAACCTTATTCTTGCCTTCTTCTTTTATGTTGTTTCTGTCCTCTTCTTGACCAAACTCCTCCACCACCTCACCGAGGCTAAGAGACTAGCGTTTGGGAGAGTGCTCTGCGATCGTATTTTAAGCTGAAAACTCTCAAATTGAACGTTAATGTCATGCAGCCAGTTAACGTTTGTTTGGAGAGTGGGATGATGGTGGAGAGAGAAAGAGGGAGAAAGAGTGAGAGGGTGTAAGAGTGGCGAGAGGGAGAGAGGGAGAGAGAGTTAGATAGATGGAGGGAGAGAGAGAAAGATAGAGAGAGAGAGAGAGAGAGAAAGATAGATAGATGGAGGGAGAGAGAGAAAGATAGAGAGAGAGAGAGAGAGAGAGAGAGAAAGATAGATAGATAGATCGATAGATAGATAGATAGATAGATAGATAGATAGATAGATAGATAGATAGATAGATAGAGAGAGAGAGAGAGACAGATAAATATATAGATTCAGATTCTTTATTTGTGTAAATTTACAATGTATATTAATGATAAAAGTATTATTAATAGTAGCAACTCTCAGATCCCCTAGTTGAAGTTAAGTACAGTTGTTTTTGAAAAGTAAACATAATGGTTTAATAGTTTGAGTAGAAAAGATTATAAATACAACTATATTAACTATTTTAAGGTAAAGTACAGCAGAAATTATGGATGCGATTGTTTAAAAAATAAAAAAACATAGCAAAAATAGAGCCTGGATCTGAGAGATGAATACACAAAGAGGCGAAGTCTTGACCATTGAGGCCATTCTTACCCTTAACCTTTTACCTCATCATGTCCTACTAGTTTACATTGATGTGTATGATTTATATTCTAATATGGGTTATCTAAATGCGATAAATCAATTCAAATGAGATAAATTAAAATTAAAAAGTTTCATATTATACATTAAAACAAAAAATGAAAGCATATTAAAAATAATTTGGGGATTCAAAAAAAAGAGCGAGGAGGACGGATAGAGGGGAGAGAGGGAGAAAATAAGAAAATGGAGATTGCATTGGTTGGGTGAAAAAACAGGAGAAAAATTGGAAAATGAGAGAGATTTTGAATTTTTTTAAAAGGAAGAAAGAGGGAAGAAGAGAAAGAGAATGAGTGTGAATAAATAGGGTGAGAGAGCTTTCTAAACGAAGAAGAGATGATATGAGGTTAGTATAGGAACGGTGGGGAGAAGGAACATGTAAGTGAATGATCAACAACTGAAAAGGAAGAAAATTTTCATATTTCCCAGAATAAAAAGAGAAAAGGAATGAAGGAATGGAGAGGGAGTAAGAAAAACTATAGCGAAGGAACAGTGAAGAGAAAAACAGGAGAGGCAAGGAAAAATAACTAAAGAGAGAAGGGAATTTTCTAAAGTGAAAAATACATAGGGATAAGATCAATAGGAAGTAAGAAGAATGATAGGAGGAAGAGTAATAAAAAGATACTTGGGAAAGAGTTAAAAAAGTACGTACTAAAGAAAGAGATGGGAAAGTTGAGAAAGATAAAATTTGGCTTATTCTGAGAGTAAAAGAGGCAATAGTCTAGTGTTCGTTCAAATAAAAGAGAAAAAAGAGAGGTGAGAGAGAATATGAAAGATAATGAGAGAGCGGATAAGAGATGTATAGAAGGAGATGGAGAAAAGTTCTTGACTGAGTGAGAGGGTCTGATAATATAAGTTGGGTCAAAAAAATTGAAAACGTCTATCTCTCTTACAACGTGTGAGAGAGATAAGTGATTTTGATGGTTGATGATGTAGAAAGAATAGGTAAGAAATATCGATGAACAGAGATAAAAAAGAGTGAAAGAGTGATGGAAACAGCAATGAAGAAAGAGAAAATATCTGCCAACATTTGGTAGCAAACCACACGACGCGTGGATAAAAGAATATAAGGTAGTCTCTTGTCATACAGAACAATGGGCAGAGCCCAAATAAAATGTTGACCAATAAATATTGCAAAACAAGCTACTGCCGTTGCTACCAAAACAGCTCAGTAAATTCCAAAGCCACTTTGACAGTGAGCTATTCTTGGTGCAGACAAAATGAAAAAAAGAAAGAAAAAGAAATCACAAGACCATCGATGAGTTGGAGTGTAGAGTGCCTTTCAAACTGTTCACCCTTTATGGGTTGGGCCATGTCTTAGTACGCCCCCGCAAGGATAACATTGTGTATCAGTACATATCTATAGATATACTTGTCATGGTATATACTATATATATATTTGACATAGTATATGTCCACGGTCAACATTTGGCAATGTTGATATCGGCGTTGTACACAAAAGGTCCAGTCCAATACTATTGTAGTTCTATCTCTGATTGACCCTGGAAGCCAACATAAAACTGTGCCAATGGTATGGAATTTAGGCTAAACTTTTGAAATAGATGGAAAGTTATGTAGCTCTTATAGATTTTTAAAGAATTATTGATTGAAAGAAGAGAGGTCTCTGTTTTAAGTCGACCGTTTTGTCTATCTGTCTTTCTCTCTGTCTTTCTGTCTCTCTATCTTTCTCTCTGTATTTTTCTCTGTCTTTTTTCTGTCTTTTTCTCTGTCTTTCTCTCTGTCTTTCTCTCTTTTTTCTCTATGTCTTTCTCTCTGCTTTCTCTCTGTTTTTTCTCTGTCTTTTTCTCTGCCTTTTTCTCTGTCTTTCTCTCTGTCTTTCTGTCTCTCTGTCTTTTTCTATGTCTTTTTCTCTGTCTTTCTCTCTGTCTTTCTCTCTTTTCTCTCTCTGTCTTTCTCTCTGCTTTCTCTCTGTTTTTTTCTCTGTCTTTTCTCTGCCTTTTTCTCTGTCTTTCTCTCTGTCTTTTTCTCTGTCTTTCTCTCTGTTTTTTTCTCTGACTTTTTCTCTGTCTTTCTCTCTGTCTTTGTTTTTTGTTTTTTATTTTTTATGTTTTTTATTTTTTCAAACAATTTCTGCTGTACTATACCTTAGAATATATATTTGTTGTATTTATAAACTTTTCTACTCAAACTATTCAACCTCAACGATTCAAAATCAACTGTACTTAACTTCAACTAGGGGATCTGAGATTTGCTAATATTAATAATACTTTTATCATTCATATACATTGTAAATTTACACAAATAAAGTCATTTGAATCTGAATCTGAATCTGAATCTTTCTGTCTCTCTTTCTGTCTCTCTGTCTTTCTCTCTGTCTTTCTCTCTGTCTTTTTCTCTGTCTTTTTCTCTGTCTTTTTCTCTGTCTTTCTGTCTCTCTGTCTTTTTCTCTGTCTTTCTCTCTGTCTTTCTGTCTCTCTGTCTTTCTCTGTATTTTTCTCTGTCTTTCTCTCTGTCTTTCTGTCTGTTTGTCTTTCTCTCTGATTGTATGACTATTTTTAACGCATTTACGGCTAAACACGTTGACCAAATTCAATTAAATTTTTCATGAACCTTCCTTTAAGCAATGCCCATCGATGTATGAGTGAGGATTTTTGAAATTTGCGTGCATTTAAAGGATATTTGAAAGGAAAACGATACGGCCCTTAGGCCTTCTTTTATAGGAACATATGATTATTAAAATGAGCCACTTCATCATATGCAATTATTGGAATCAGATTCATAGATAGCTCTCGGGCCCCCTTATTCATCTGAATAAAGTTATCATTCATAAGAGTAACATATTTGATTAAGAGAAACAAATCATTTCTAATATTTCAATTAAGTATAATAACATGTGATTACTAAATAAATGATAAATAACTTCAATTAATCTGACTTGTCTTATACACCTTAACTATAGTCTGCAAGACGTAATCTTAATAAAAAACTCGCGTTCACGATATGATCCGCTTATGTGAGATAATTGAGCTCATCGAATGTACCGAACAAGGTGAGATCTTGGCAAGTGCAACAAATGTAGCTTTGGATTAGAGGTTCGACCTTGCTTTAACCCATACACTAGTATTATCTGAATCAGCCACATTTAATACGTAAATTCATTGCTTACAAGACCAGTAAACAAGAGTTTAGGCCACAACTAAGAAAAGCAACTAAAAAACGTAGAAAACAAGGAAACTCTTCTTTCTGATTATGACACTCTGGAGTAGATTTCCAGTACTTACTAGTCACGTTTTCTTGTAGTAAACAGCCGGTTAAGCTGTTGATAGGATCTATGAAGAAGCGTAGATGTTATATACGGAAATCTCTTTAACTAAGTGTAATTGCAGCTCTATGAAAACATAATAAACTACGCTGTTTAACAAACACATAGCTGGGTTCTTATTTCATTTTATCAAATTGGAAGCTTCAACTCGAATTTGATCGAAGTTTTTAAAGGTAAAGATTCCATATAAAAATAGAGTTTGTATTGCGGAGTCAATAGGGAGTTTCAGCAAAAATACACCATTTTCTGCTCGTTATTTCCTTCATCAAACGTAATTCAAATGAAGATAAATGCTCATATAAGTGTGCAGTCCATTGTTTAATTCTTGAATCAGTTTAAATTAACGATAAATAGTAAGAAATGCCAATACCATCAATTCATAAACAAAAATTATTCAAATGAATAGGGCTATAAACTTTTTTATAAACGATAATAAACTAGACCAGGAAGAAAACATTGCATTCTAGGAGTCTTTTTGGATAGACGATTGACCTGGGCTCCATACATTGAAAAAATATGTTGTAAAGTGTCATCTTCATTTGGGGTATTCATCCTGCTACAGCTTGCTAGAAAAAAACAACTAAAAGTTACTTTCTACAGCTTACCATGGGCTCTTACTGTCAACCCTTATTATGGGGTAATTCATCAAAACCAAACTTTGATAGGGTGTTTAAGATCCAAAAGAAAGCTGTTAAGTGTATGGAAAGAGTAGATTAGATTCATGTAGGCCCTTGATCAAGAGTTTCCTTACTGTACCCTGCTTATTTGTGTATGAAGTAAAAAATTGATATTTTAAGATATTTAAAAATTCATTTGAAACTAATTGTTTCATTGGAGTACAAAATATGCCATTTTATTTCTCAATGTGTCTTTCAGTTATAAAAAATTATCAGAAGTTTAAAATCACCTGTAGGTGAAATCAATTGCCCCCAAAAACCGATAAACTTAAACTTTGAACCCAATATTTTACAAAATAATTGTTGAAAAAAAACTTTTCCTCGCGGAAATAGATAGCATACCAAAGCCCTAAAAATATCCAATAGAAGAAACACCGAAAAAACTATTCATTAATCTATTTATTAAAAAACACAATCAAGTAATGATACAACAGGCACCGTTCACTACTGCTTTCTTTACAAATTTTCAAATAAAAAAACCATATTACAAGGAAAAACCCTGCGCACAGCCTTATTAAATATTGTACCCCACTACAACTTCAACAATTTCTCAAACTTGAAACTTCTTTTACAAAAAAAAACTCATACCACAGCATGTAATCGCTAATTTAAAAAAGTTGGAGACCCTGTTTGTTTACAACCGTCAAGACACCTCACTTCCTCTAACGATCTCGTTATTAGTTGGTGTAATGAGCGAGCATTGACTGAGGAGATCCTCATGTCAGACCTTCTTCATCATTACCGTTCTTTCTTTAGACAAGACAGACGAGAGAGAGAGAGAGAGAGAGAAAGAGAGAGAGAGTGAATGAGCGTCGAGGGGGGGGGAAGCGCGTGGGTCTCCAGACTGAATAGAAGACATGAGGATAATGGACAATTAAATTAAAAAGCAATAAAGGACTGTTTTCACCGAGGGCGGAGTGTATTTGATATAGTTATCACAGTGTGAGTCTTCATCGTAAAGTATAAACAAGCGTTTATACAGGCCATTATTCGGGAATAAAGGAAGAATGAGACGTGCACGCTGCAAAGAAGAAGAAGACGAAGCATGTGGTTAAGTAGGTTGAGAATAAGAGTGAAAAAAATTATTGTCGAATGAGTTTGTGAAGGTTTAAAGAGAATGGAAGGAGGGGCAGACAAAGAGCGTTGAAAAGAAAAGACAAAAAATTACTATCACGATGACTATGACGATATTGGTGTAGGTGAGGGCGAAGAAGAATAGGAAAAAGTGAAACAGGAGATGGAGAAGAAAATGATGAGTAGGTAGTGCGGGAGGAACCGATTATGAAGGAGGAGGATGATAAAAAAGAAAAGGAAGACGACAAAGAATTATTGTATAAGAGCCCACATAAAAAGAGGGGAAGTTTACAGTGATTTTCGCATACCCGGCATTCCTTTGGTCCCACCTCCACGGGTAGCCTTGATACACTCCATTGGATGCGAGTATATTTGATTAATGAATTGTCATTTTCTTAGGGTATGCTACCTGTACAGTTTTTTCAACACCACAGTTCATGTTAGTTGAGTCCTGTTATGGATACAAATTACAACCCCAATTCTTAATAGTTTTGTTCTGTTATGTTTGTCATTGATACAAATAATTAAGTAATTGATCAGCGTAGCTCACATGTAGAAACAATTAGGAAGAACGAGGTACTTTAGAATAAATATTTATTGAATGTTTGACGAGAAGAGTACGAGTTATTCTGTTATTGTTTGTTATTTTTATTGTTAGGAAACGCAAGAAAGAATAAAAACTTATTCTATGCTACTCATTGTGCCAACAGCACTTCCGGTTTCACTGATAACACGTAACACGAAAAAAGACACTGTTCTCTGTTGTAAAATCACTTCCCGGTTTTTCGGAACCCACCCAAAACTGTAGGTCCAACTCATCAATCACCATCATACAACTCATTACCCACGCACAGGTCTCAGACCTATGTGGGCTTCATCCTCAGAAAAAAATTGTTTTTCTTCGTCTTCTCTTTTCATCTTCCTTACTTCTATTTGTCAAATGCGTTTCTAGGACATTCGAGCATAATAGAGTATTTATTCAAGTTTTCTGTGTAATTAGAAACATTGAAAAGCCTCTGGAAATTACTAGTATTAACAAAAAAACGTATAAAAGCGAGATTGATTCAGGAGGAAGTTCCGTTGTTGAACAAACTCAGTATACAAGTTTACGCTTATCAAGTGCTTGTGATAAGTTAAGTGGTGAATTCTTTAACAGTAGACATTCTTCTTCGTGGCAGAATACTCAGTGCTATTATTGTGTTCATTAAAAGGCCGTGACAGACTGTCCTTTGTGAGTGTTCCATTTATTTATTGAGTTTTAACTGCTTTTTAGACATTACTCATCACGTCATTGAAGAGTTTATTGGATACTTATTATTAAATCATTGATCGGCCTATTGAAAGTTAGTAATCAGGTTTTGAACAGTGATAGTAAATCTATTATAAGGTGAACGTTATTGATCTATACTCTGTTCACGCAAACGAGAGACAAACCAAAACAAAATTTTGCGTTTGTGTGAGTGTAAAAGTGATGACTCATATCAGCTGAAGACCGATTCATTAATTTCCACCAGTTCACACTGAGTTCAGTATCACATTCGCTGTCACAGTTACCGGTTCACTTATATACAGGGCGTTAATTGTATTTCTGCAGTTAATTGTGAATCGGCTACTGTGATTAGTGCGTGGTGTAAGTAATCTGTGTGAATAAAGTTCGAGTGTTAATTTTATGTGTTGTCAGCATTATTTTAGTGATAGAACCTGCAACAGTATGGAGTTCCATAGGTAGTGTGTTTGCTAGTATTTGTTCCAAGATGAATTCACAATACAGAAGCCGATAAAGTTCATCTACAATCAATACTATCAATGCAGATAGTAGAAATATTTCCCTTTTTGAAATCTTAACAAATATTGACTCGCTTTATTGCTTATTGGAAGATCCATGCAGTAGCGCACAGCAGTACCCACAACTCAGCAATACTTTTTCAGTAGCTTAGTTGTTAGTGTAGTAGCAATGTTGCTCAGGATATCTCCCGTTCACATCGGGAGATTATAAGTCACTTTTTGCTAGATATTAATCTATTTTATCATCGAGACTAAATTACAATGGAATGTGGAGGGACAAGAGGATTATTCCACAAGATGACAACACTTGGCAGTCGTGCAACGGTACTTCCAACATATTTCTGCTGCATCACACGAAAACATCAATTCCCTGTTAATGATTCAGTTATAAATCATCTATTTACAAACATTGGACTGCAAAAATGTTGATGCGTCAAGTGCACGTTTAAATCGCATATTAATGACGCATACGTTAGGTTTCCGTTCATCTATATTTAGTTAAGAAAAGTAGGTAAGAGGACTGTTAAACTGGCCTACCTTGTGAAGAGGCTGTGTACTGCTCGTGCCCAGATGTTGTCTTGTCTTTCTCTATCGCATGTGATGGTTCATCGCTTTATCTCTGTCACTCCAGCAGGCTGGGCAAACTTCCCAAACAGGTTTTCCAGTCGGTTGTGAAGAGGAGCCTGCTACAGGTATCTCTCCAGCGTCACCACTGGAGGCTGGAATCACGCGACTAGAATCCACAGCTGGACCAAGCCTCTAGATCTTTCAACTGGGCATAATCTGAAAATGATAGATTCCTTCTCTGGTCGAGAAAGGTTTTGTTTTTAATCATTTCAATCGTGAAACTAGAACAAAGAAGATGTTGGCTACCGAGCAATTGGGTGGGATTTTTGTTTCCAAAATATTAATTTAAAAAAAGTAGTTTCTTCAATTTTTAAAACCATAATTGTCATGGAGGCAGTAAGTTTTGCAGTAAAGATTCATCACACACCTAGAAAGGTTTGAAATACCTTAGTTTCTTTTCAATTCTTAAACTTTCAATTTTTCACATTTCTCACTAAAGTTTCATTTCACTTCTTATCCTCTTTTTCAATTATTTCACATTTCCCCCGAAAGTTCTCCATGTTTTTCTAAAGTTCCCTTTCACTTCTTATCCTCTTTTTCATTAATTTTACATTATTCAATCAAGTTCTCTATGTTTCCATGCACAAATAGTCTCCAGTGAAGAAGTAACATAAAGCAAGTCTTTTAAAATGGTTTTACTGAAGGAAGAAATTCGAAAACTATCACTGGATTGGAAATAATTTGGAATTTTTATCTTAAAATACGTCTAATATCAAAACTGAGACTGTATTTTTTATTTTTGTCACTATATTTCTATTTATTTCTCTAATATCCATAAAGATGTCTCTAACAATCTAATATAAAAACTGACACTGTATTTCTATTTATTTCTCTAATATTCATAAAGATTTCTCTAACAATCTAATATAAAATCTTCCACTGTATTTCTATTTAATTCTCTATTGTGAATTACAGTGTCAGTTTTGATATTATATTGTTCAAAAAGTATCTCGTCATGGAAAACATCACAGATTGAAAAAATGCATATATTTTTTTTAAATAATTCAACTAGTGACATTTTTAAGAGACCTAGTGGTGATCCCATGTTGAATCATGAATCATATTTTTCTATCTTCTCTTATTTCTATTCTTGAGGTGTCTCTTCGTTCATAATTGGTGAGTCACTCACATTGTAATATTCATTTTTCGAATGCACCTTTGTGGTTTTTGTGAGCAACTTCCTGTTCAATTTGATTCTCTAAATTCCAGCACAAACTTGTATGACTGATGCTGAAAAACTGCCATAAGCACGTAGTACAAAATATGACACATGCTCTTCCAACAGACTTCAGAATTCATTACCTACGAAGTGTACTTTAATCAGTTGTAGAGTTTGAAAGAATATTGTCCTTCAGTGGCGAAAGGTACAGAAATGTGTTAGAAGAATTAAGAGTCTTAATTCTAGTGAGTGGATACAAACCTGATGTGAACACTCTTACCTTTTTCCTCCAGTGCTCTGATAATATTGTAGACGGGTCATTCATCGTCAAATCAACACACTTTTTTTGTTCACATCTCAGATTTTGTTGAAATTCTATATACTCATAGTGAGTGATGAGACTAATCAAAATACATAGCCTAATATAAGATTTTTAGTCCAATCTGTTGGCTTTAACTTGTAAACAGATTGTACCAAAAGTCTAATACCATGTATTTTTGTTAGTCTTTTTACTCACTATGAGTTTACCAAATTCCATCAAAATCTGCTGAGATGGTGAACGAAAAAAGTGTGCTGATTTGACGTGGGATGACCCTAGACTCATCTTCATTCGAAAACGTTTGGTGTCTGAAGAATGCACTGCTTCAATTGATATAGATGAATTTCAAACAGAGCAGACATGATATTTTTAGATTCTTACTTCGTTGCCAAATCACAGGAGTATGGTCTTCTCGGGTTTAGACCCTTATTGGGGTCTATTTATACCTATTTAGGCCCTTATTAGACAGAGCCACTGCAGTCGGCGTCTCTCGCAACTATTTCAGACTAAAGCAAACCAGCAGGATACATTTTTGGGAAAATCAGCTGTTGGCTTCAAAGGAGTGCCTTCATGTACTTTGAAATTGTTGAGCTCGGTCACACGATCAGCTGATGTAATTTAGCCTTAAAGTGCGGCAAGGGACGGCGACTGCAGTGGCTTTGTCTAATAAGGGTCTAACTTCAATACGGTGGTGCTCAGCTTGTTGTAAAATCAAGTCCTGTATTTGAATAATGAAATGAAATCTCAACAATATCCTGTTCTGATGTTGTCATTCACTATAATTATTGGTTTTTAATGTGATGATCATTTTCTCCGTAAAGTATTCCTGAGGAGTCATACTATTGAAGCTTAGCCTGAGTCTCCATACTGTTGAAGCTTAGCCTAACTCTCCATACTGTTGAAGCTTAGGCTAAGTCTCCCTACTGTTAAAGCTAAGCAAGCATAGTGAATGGGAAAATCATCCCAGTTCAAACCATTGACTTATGCATCAGAAAACACTCTTGCTTTAGAAAAAGAGAAAATATTCAATTCTACTTTCAAACTTGTTGAAACTGAGTTATGAGAGAGATTTATGCTCTTCAAATTAAACCTTCAATTTAATTATTACTATTTCTACGGAAGCTTACATGTAAATTAAACCAGCCGCCAAAAGTACTCACAAAAATATGGAGCACAAACATTGTAAACAAGTCTACTGTGATCAAGTCAGTCAAACAATGAGATTCCAATTTATATAATTGAAAAATTAGAATAATGAAGATTCTCCTGTCAATTTGCAATTGAGCATTATCTTATAAATCTGATCTTGAACTCCATCAAAATTCATTTGTAAGTTTGGAAAAATGTTCAAGAGAAATCACCAAACTCCTCAGTGAGAGTGGAGCTATGAATTTTACTCATAATCCTAATTCGTATAAAATATTTAACTTATTCTATAACGTGATTCCATATTTTTGTGAGACTCTTATCAGACGGAGAGTTATGGTACATTTCAACTATGTGTAATAGGTTAAATCTGCTTCAATAAACTTGTATTGCAACAATATTTTGTAGCATGTATTCTATTACAGGAAGGAAAATTAATGCAATCCAAACTGCTTCTTTGATTTTTAAACTTTTCTAGCACTATAATGCCAGTAGACCAGTTTCCCCACAAATAGCTGTCAGTAAAGGTAGAGAAGATTTTGTTTTCGTTGACAACAGATTAGATATCTGAATTTTAATTGGATTCTTCAATATATATTTTTTAATTTTATCCGTGATACAAACGATTTTACAAGCTACAATCAATTAATACTAGTAGCTCTGTGAACAGTAGACCTCATTAAAAAAAAATTAAATTGATTCACCATCGCGAAAGTCATGAGTCATCAGACCTAACCCTTGATTAAATTCGCGTAGTCTATTTCATGTCTGTTTTTCACAAAGGTCACTGTATCACATCAACAGGGCTGTATTTTCTATTTGCGAGACAGCTGATTGCTCAAATTAGATTTCAGATGACTGATGAATGAGTTCATAAAACAATACTAATTAAATTTTTACATCAACTACTAAGTAATCACTTGTTGTTATACTTATTTTTGGAATATTAGAAATAATTTGTTTCTCTCGAACAAATATGTTATTCTTATGGATGATAACTTTATTCATATGAAGACTCAACCAAATGAATAAGGGGGCCCGATTGCTATCTATGAATCTGATACCAATTGCATATTATGGAGAAACTCATTTTAAAAGTCATGTGTTTCTATTGTAAAATGTTTTCCTTTTATATATCCTTTAAATGCTAGCAGATTTCGAAAATCTTTACACATACATCGCTGGGCATTCCTTGAAGGAAGATGCATGCAAAATTTCATTGAATTTGGTTCACGCGTTTAGCCGTAAATGCGTTACGGACAGACAAATACAAAACGGTCGACTTGAAACAGAGATATCGCTTCGTTTGGTTGATATTCGATAGTAATTGAGCTCAATTGAGATAATTTTTTGGTATTCAATATTTTTTCCAATTTCGTTATGATTTATGATTAAAATTTTACATGATAGGGTATAATTTCATTAGCGTTTTGTTGGTATAAGATGAAAGCGGTTTTTTGATTAGAATAACCCTACAATAGATGCATTTACTTATCAATATGCATTTATTCATGATAAAATTCATTTATGAAAAGTTGATTCTTGATATTATATGTGTGGTTATTTCAACACCAACAACAGACACCCTTCTGCTGTCAATTTTATCGCCACGATAACTCAATCTCGATTACAATTTAATATGAGAGTGGGATGTAGAAACAAAATATGGCCAACAAAGTATACAATCAAATTTGGTGAGACTGAAAAGAGAACAAAAGGTGGACAGAATTTGTTTTATTAGATTGAGTTGAGCCAAAGCATTCGCAAACTCCAATAGAACGGCAGCTCCCTGAAAACTAATCTAGTCTAAAAGTTTTCTAATTCAAGTGCAAAAACAAATTTTCCACCTACAGGTCGCTGGGGCGCTGTGCAGGAGCGCTAATTCGTTTTTGAAAATTAATTTTCGAGCAATTAAAAGTACGAAAATATGCATATTTTGATGCCACTGTCTTTTATATGTTAATTGGTTGCCGCACTCTATTCCAATATCACTGAACGTAAATATTGGCAGATTTTAAACGGTGTTTATTGGCACACAAAACACACATACACACACATATAAATTATCATCTACCAATCAGTAGTATTCTTCTCCACCCTACCATAGCCAATGGCATTCTCTAATTTAGTTACTACTAGTATCATTATTTTTTTTACTCTTTCAAAAAAATACTATACATACCACGTTCAGAAGCTACTAGTTACTAGTTAACCTTTGCTACTATTGAACGAAGTATCGAAATTGAGTTTTCAAGGTATTGATCACAAAGACTTGTTTTATCACTTGCAAAAAATAAATGCGAAAAGAATTAACAAGCAATTTTTTTTCTACGACTACCAGCTCGACGTAGAATCCGACATTTATATTGAATTATGTATATTCTGGTCTTGGATGAACTACTTGGTATGAATTCATAGACAATTTGAAATTTTATTATTTTTTTAATTCAATGTTTCTGATTTATGAATCTCCATTATTGACACTTTTCTGCTTACTTTTTTTTAAAAAAAAGGGTAATTCTGATGATGGGAAAGGATCAATTAACTCCAATAGAAAAATATTTAATTTTAAAATATTTTGTTCAAATAGTGTTTGGAAATGTGTTGTCTTTTACATTATGTTCACAAGATTGAGGCTTCAAAGTTATGAAGTGATTTCTTCATCATTCTTGGTTAACTTTAATATAAATCACTGAATCAATAATAAATTGCTATTCAAACATTGTGGAACCAGAATATCGTCTGTGACAGGTCAAGGAAAATTCAGACAAAAGAATTTTTTTAAATATGAAACAGCATAAAGAAGGAATAAGAACGGACGTTTCACAAAAAAAATGTATCAGATGAACTGCTGAAGATAAAAATCCTTTGTTGAAGATCTACAACTCAACACCAACAGATCTTTGGATGAAAAACGGGCACGAGATCAAGAAAGAATTTTTTTTATAGGGAGAAATTCAGAATTTTTAAGCCGCCTGAGCGGTTGCACTTTCATGTTTCCAAATTTCATTGGTTATAAGATATCTTAATTTGCATGAAACATATAAGCCCATTCACTTGCTCTATAAAAGGTAAGCTGATATTTAAGATAGCTTCCAAAATAAAAAAGTTTTAACAAAAAGATAAGTGTTGGTCACCCTTACTTTATTTTCGAAAAAATCTCTCAACACATTAGCGTAGTCACATTTATTAATATTCATTTTGCCGTCCCAATCTCAACTTACAACATGTTAAGACCGGTAGCTGTTTTTTGAAAGAATCATCAATGGATTGATGAATCTGTAACTTAAGCCCACACTACGGAGAAAGGTTGATTTTTTTTGTATAATTTGATATAGTGTAAGATGGATTACAGCTTCTCTATCTAAACTTCTAAGCCATGAAAAAGCTACATGAATTACTCCAACTAGAATCCAATATTCAATTGAGTAGAAAAAATTATAATGCCGGGATTATCGGAGATTAATCTGAGATCTTCGTAATTATTTCTCAATTAGCATAGAGCTAAGAATCGTATTCTCCTCTTGTCCTGTATTATACAGGCTGATAGCATTAGTTGTTGTGATTATGATCTGAATGCTCTGATTATGATCTAAATGTTCTGATTAAATACATGTACATGTTGAAGTAAAAACCACAGGTGAAAGGTAACAGATTAAAATAGATTTCTTAGTTTTGGTTAACCATATCAACCGAGTTGGCAATAATTAACCATTTATTTAATCGATGATTCAATTGAAGGTAGCTAATCAGATATTCAAAATTTACCTTCGCTATCATACCTGCAAATTCTTCAATTCTGTAATCATTGTCATTCTTACAATAGCGCTCAGGAAAACTTTGGCAGGTTATAATTTTCCTCTGTAGTATTATTTCTTATTTTATTGATATAAATATTGTTATTGAGTTTGTAATTGTGATTTTGTAAAAAGTGAATTTGTATTATTTTGAGGATGATAGATTGATTGATATAAGCTCAAACATTACTAGATTATTAAATAGAAAACACCTACTCATTTGATTGCTAAGTTTAGAAAATATTATACCCTACTCATTTGATTGCTAAGTTTAAAAAATATTATACCCTACTCATTTGATTGCTAAGTTTAAAAGATATTATACCCTACTCATTTGATTGCTAAGTTTAAAAAATATTATACCCTACTATGTGTCGGGGTGATCAACAATATAAATAAACTTTTGATCAAGCTGATCTTTTATATCGCCTTCTTGAATTTAACAAAATTTGGAAATCCATTTCAACAGCAAGCTATGACAGGGAACAATCGTCGATTTTCAGCCAGGCAAGAATTTCATTTCTGGACTCTGCTCCAAGAACCTAAATAATTAAAAAATAAATGAGCAAAACAAAAACCAACCTTGGCTTGCAGTCTCCTGGACAAATATAATACTATTACACATCCTCTCAACTACCACCATCATACAAAACACAATGACTCATCAAGTAACCGCATCACGTGTTTGCAGTTGGGCAGACAAACCTCTGCAGCATGTGTTTACAGAGGAAACTCATGGAGCACTTGATGATAAACTGGGCTATATTGACGTTGCAGGCTTAAGCAAGGATTGGACATGAGTTCTACGCGTGATGGATGATGTACAGATGGATATGGAAGATGAACTTAAATGGAGTATTTGAGGAATATTGTTTAACCAAGAACCAGAATGCTCTGTACACTTCGTTAGTACAGTACAACCCTTCCTACCCAATTCTGCTCATATAAACACACTACCCAGATTTCTGCCCACAGTCCAAACCAACCCCGAAGCAAGTCCTTCAACCCTCTTAATTCCCGTTCTGATTATTATTCTTATTATTCTCACCTCTATTCTTTTTTCTAAATACTCGTGCAACACTCATTCCATGAGGGTGAAGCCATCCCCTCGCTAACAGGCCTCCCGCTATGTTCGTCACAGCCTCTAGAAATCTGCTTTATTTTCTTCTGTTTGATTAGTAACTGTTCATTTCACTTTTCATAAGGGGTGGCTAGTTACCCGATCATCAGTAAACAACCAACTGTTTAATTACAGGTGTTGAGGCTTATTAACGGTCAGTTAATTAACGACCCTTTGAAAGGTGTCTGGAAGGTTCATCCCTCCTAAGGGCATTATTGAATAAGCTTCAATAAATTGTTCAAAGGATGGGAGTTATTAATCACTGTATTTTAACACTGCATGTACTGTATTATGTAACGAATATCACACCAAGTACAATTGGACATTCCCGACTACCTAATCAATGAATTCTTCTTATATTAATCTTTTTTTTACTATACTATTTTATAAAAAATTATAATTGTTCTAAAACTATAACCGACTCCCAATACTCAAAAAAAGACGTGAAATTTTTTTAATAACAGGCCCATTATATAGCTTCATGTGGGTTGTTTCATAGAACGTTTTAAAAAAATTCTAATTTTTGTCACTTGGCCCATTATATATTTTATCTACGACCATGTCATAATGTATACATTACAGTTTCACAATTGATGCCAAAACAGCTGTCTTTTCGAAATGCTTTTTGAAACCCGTTGTATAAAGAGCTCATTATAGTACAGGTTCTACATTATAACACGGGTTCTGGACCAATCAGAAGCATTTTTGATGGAATCAATACCGTAATTCAATATTGTGAAACTATCAGCTGATTTGATCAAACTTCTAACCGAAGCTGTTAACTATCAATCTACTATAACTTCTTGTATTTTTAGATGAAAGGTTAGGTATCGCTGACAGTCACAGGTAAAATGAAATTGTTTTAATTAAATGTATACTAGTGGTCGTAGATAAAATAGTGTATGCAACGATTTTATTTGGCCATTAAAGCACTCGTGAGATATTTATAACACTCGCATTCGCTCGTGTTATAACTTACATCTAACTCGTGCTTCAATAAGGGTCAAAATAAAATCGTTGCATAAACTACTATTAACGCTTCAAATATTGATTGATATTGTAGCGAATATGAAATTGGAGAGAATAGAAAGAAAGAAGAAACAGTGGTTCTCGGTGTTATCTGCTATGTAAATGTTTACTATTAAGCAATTAATTACTCTGCTTTTGACACTTTTATGGTGTTTACTTGGTAATTTGTAGAATGTTCTAGTTGTTTGATTAGAAATTAATGGAGTCTTATCGAATATTGTGGAAAGTTCGAGTTTCCTTGATTGTTTATTTTAGAAATCGGTAGAAGTTGGTAGAGAAATCTAGAGATATCTCAATTATGAAAAAGTATATAAATAGAGGTGGACTTTTGTAAATTAGTCAGTCTTGTTTGAAATTCGTCGTTATAAACAAGTTGTGTCAGTTCTATATATTGTGTCTCTATATAGTGATAATTCTTTCTCTGTGCCTATAGTGATAATTCTTTTTCCTGTTTAATTCATACCAGCGAGCTACTGAATAGTTTTTATTGTATTACAGACTAGTGCTACGTAAGTTAAGTGTTCTTTTTCGACGTTCCTTTTTGAATATATTATTGGACAGTTTATTGTACAATTGTTATTTAATATTAGATCGGCCTTTTAACTTTTAGTGATTGTGATTTTTGTACAGTTTATTGAAATCTCGTTATTAGTTGAACAATATCGATTTATCTGTTTTTAATTGCTTATTTTTCTGTAAGACGTTACTGATCAGTGGGTGTTGTGATTATTTGTTTAAATATTATTTGTGCGAGTGATAAACTTAAGTGTTGCCAGCGATATTTTAGACATAGAACCCATAACAATATCTACTAGTAGTTCTAGGAGCAGTAGACCTTAGGCCCAAGAATTATGATGCTTGCATAGAGGAACATAATCGATGTACTTAATCACCATCGCAAAATTAAGCACAGACATCTTGATTCAATTTGTGTAGTCTATTTCATGTCCGTTTTCCACAAAAGGTTACACTGTATTACATCAACAAGACCGTCTTTTCAATTTGAGAGATAGCTGATTGCTCAAATTGGACTTTAGATGCCTGATGAATGAGTTTATAAAACAATATTAATTAAGTTTGTATATCATTTTCTTAGTAATCACTAAGACTTTCTTGTTCTTATCCTTGATTGAAATATCAGAAATGAAACAAACAAATATGAATGATAACTTTATTCATATGGATAAGGCTCAACCAGATGAATAACCAGATGCTACGGCCCGGAGGCTGAGTTTATAAGCAATAATTATTGCTTATAAAGCAATAATGAGTTTATAAAGCAATAATTATTAAATTTGTGCAACATTCACTTAGTAATAACTTGTTATTATAGCCTATTTGATTGAAATATTGGGAATGATTTGTTTCTCTCAAATATGTTGTTCTTATGAATGATAACTTTATTCATATGAATTTACGGCTTAACCAGATGATTGAGGGGGCCCGAGGGCTATCTACGAATCTGATTCCAATTGCATTTATGACGGAGAAGCTCATTTTAAAAACCATATATGTTCCTAAAGAAGAAGGCCTAAGAGCCTTACTTTTTTCCTCTCAAATGTCCTTCAAATTAAAGCAAATTTTGAAAATCCCTACACATACAACGTTTGGTATCCAAAATTTCATTGAATTCGGTCCACGCGTTTAGTTTTAAATGCGTTACAAACATTCAGACAGACAAATGCAAAACGGTCGACTTGAAACAGAGACCTCTCTTAGTTCGGTCAGATAACTTTAATGTTAACGAGGTTTATATTTCATGGTTATTGAGCTTAATTCAGATAATTTTAAATACGAGGTATTCAATATTTCTCCCATGTTTGTTATGATTAAAATTTCACATGAAATGAATATAATTTCACTACGTGTTGTAGGTATGTGATGAGAGACGGACAAATGCAAAACAGTCGACTTGAAACAGAGAACTCTAGGTTCAGTCAACAATTAAAATTAATGAGAGTTTAATTTTTATTATGGTATGGTTTTTTATATTTGTGTGACAGGTCGCTCAAGTATAATTTTAGTATAAAGAGAATAGCCAAAATCGTTTAACAATTATTATTATAAATTATTGGAGTTATTATTTTCTTTCATTGTTGAAGAATGATAATTGTAACAGCAGAATCTGAATTCCAACAATCAAGAGTGGTTCCAACGGATTTTTGATTCGTTTACCGTTTTCTGGTTGTGATATGTTATACGTTACAAGAATAACTTGACAAGAAACCGTCTTCCGCATTTAATTAAATGCAAATTCAATTTTGTAGCAAGCGTTGTAACCATTCAGTAACTAACGGTTTTTTCTTGAATATCGATGAGATACGAAATTATCATATCAAGACATTTTCAAAATATTGAAAGGGTTAAATTTATTGGCTGTAAAAAAGGGAGAGTGAATAAATATGGTCTATTGGTTCCGATTACCTTTAGAGGAAGGAAGGCGATGAGCTACAACGTAGTGAGAATGTGACCGGGCAAATTTATTGATGTATTCACATGGGTATGATAGTGAGTATTCAAATCGCGGAGGGAAGTATTGTCAAGGAGTATTAGCGAGGATGCAAAAAAGGATGACACCCAGCGAAAGGGTATCCTGCGCTTTTTTTCTCACGAACCATGATAGGCCTGTGACCCACAGGGTGAAAAAAGAGGGTCGCGTACATAAAATTTGAATGCTAACTACGGGGTATTTTCGTACCATGCATAATACCATCACAGATTCTGTGTGGGAATGCGGAATCATCTTATGGATCATCTGTGGACCCCAAAGGGTATTGCACTACCTGCACTACGCTCTCATATCACCTGTCTTCCTCTCGATGGTCCACGAGTGAAATAACAAAAGGGTTGCCCGAGTCTTGTAGAACACCCCAGCCCTTCTACGCATCCAGACATTATTCAAACTAGGATGAATGTTATTCAAAATAGCTGTCTTCCTTTTTTTCATCGCCAGAGAAACTAGGAAGTAACCCTTTTTGCATACAACTCATCCCTTTCTGGGCCGGTAATGCTACCCCATACGTGAAGACTTCTGGGGTCAGGCAAATTTTTTCCTTTGTCATTAAAAGAACTATCTCCTCACGAACATAAAAACGCATCTCCCCAGCACACAGATCGATTATTAAAATATATACATCTCAGGTTTGCCCTCCAATAAGATGTGTGGGAATCTAAACACTATCCAGATCACAGTTCAACCAGGTACTTCCTATTATTCACGCATTCAAATCGGCAGTCTCCCATGCTGCATGATGATATCGACTTGTTTGCTGAGGACCCATAGTTGATTTATTCCACGCAGTAACGTATCGTTCAGCTCTAGGCATAGGCCTGATTTATTATGCGTCTTATTTTGCGAAATTAGGTTCGCGTTTGAATAATAACCCAGAGCTGCAATACTATCCGTTTCTTTTAACCCTTTTAAAAACGTGCTTTAAAGCTGTCGGAAACACGTTAACTTTCAGTAAAATAAAATCCGTTGGATTTGAGAAACGGTAACTTTCTGTTTCATTATTTCGCTTTCTTCCCTTGATAACGGTTTCAGCAAATTCTATGTACGCTAACGGGGGTTTTAAAAATATCGTTAAGTTTAAGAAAACGTTTTGGCAAACAGTATTCAATCCTTTGATCGAGCACTTCAAGCACAATCGATTAAATCTTCAAAAAGCCAACGGTTTTATTGAAATTTTTCAACTGAATCTCTCAAACCCATGAAGATAATTCTCAAGCTCATTTTTTGACTTCCTTACAGTCCATCACTTACTGAAAGAAAATTATAAAGTAGCTTGCGAGGCAATTATTAATACTATTAATAAACAATTATTAAGAAGTTTGACAAGTTCTTTGTCAGCTGCCAGGCTGGACATCCTTTCTGTTGTATTCCTGGAGTGTTATCTAAATCCTTATTCAGTGGATTTTCGACAAAGTATTTTCTACTTATTCTTTGTTCTTCTTCCAGTATTTTTTACATGTCAAGTTTTGTATAAAGTGGAAGTGTCTCACTAGCATATAGTACTTCTTGTTTTATTACTGTGCTATAATGTCAGATTTGTGTGTGAGTGGACATGCATTTCTTATTGTAAATATTTCTTATTGTATTCCCTCATTCATATGCCCTCTTCATTTTCTGTAGACGTGTCCTCTGTGCAATAGTTTTATCATATTGATATGATATCATATGGGTATTATTTTATTATATTGGAACCAAATTTCTAAAAACACCTTCATCTCTTACAGCTTGGGCTATAACTGCTTACATTTTCTAAAAAAAAATACCTAGGTCGAGGTATAGCCTCCTATCTAAAAAATTTGAAATTCCTATTTGAATAAGCTCAGTGTTCATGAGCTCAATTTGAAGAGATATCGAAGAACTAATAATAATTTAGGTCTAAATCATGAATGTGAATACATGGCCGGACAAATAATAACATTTTGTAGTGGTTTTAGTAGAAGATGGAATAAAAATTTAAAAAAAAATTGAGTATAAGCTATAGCCTTCTGAAAGATAATACATAATATTTTTTATCTACGACCATGTCATAATTTATACATTACAGTTTCACAATTGATGCCAAAACAGCTGTCTTTTCGAAATGATTTTTGAAACCCGTTGCATAATGAGCTCATTATAGTACAGGTTCTACATTATAACACGGGTTCTGGACCAATCAGAAGCATTTTTGATGGAATCAATATCGTAATTCAATATTGTGAAACTATCAGCTGATTTGATCAAACTGCTACACCAGCTGCTTTAACCTAACAATCTACTATAACTTCTCGTATTTGAGATGAGAGGTTAGGTATCTCTGACAGTCACAGGTAAAATGAAATTGTTTTAATTAAATGAATACTAGTGGTCGTAGATAAAATAGCGTATGCAACGATTTTATTTGGCCATTAAGGCACTCGTGAGATATTTATAACACTCGCATTCGCTCGTGTTATAACTTATATTTTATTCGTGCCTTAATAAGGGTCAAAATAAAATCGTTGCATAAACTACTATAAAAAAATTATATCTTCAATTTATAACATATAATCTGTGATATTTCGTAAATATAAATCAAAAATGTTGCAGTTCGTCCAAATTCTCCAGGTTATTCTAAATTTAAAAACACTTAACTATTTTTTCGTAATTTCCAATGAATGAGCTCGACACCAGTAGGTCACACTGATCAAATAACATCACTATTATTTGAATCTTGAAAAATCCACCTCACAAGTTAGTGATATCGAAATCTACTGGTGAAAATCCAAAAACTTGGAAAAGCATCCATAGTAACCGGTCACATCAAAATTCACTGGTCTAAAATCACATAACTGGTCACAATTTGAGAAAATCGACGAGAATATTGTTTAGAGTATTATTTCGCAACGAATGATCTAATCTGCACTGCTCTATCCCTGAATAGCCGTCTGTTTCAAACTGATAATAAAATAAAATCCTCATCACTTGTCATCAAAGAATTACCATGTTGAAGATCCATCTTGTTTCCACTAATATATAATAAAAACTTGAAAAACACTTGAAATTGTGACTGACGTTATGGCGTGACGGCCATTTCACTCTGAGTCATAATATCCACTTGAAAGTGTTAAGTTTTTCTTAAAGAATTACCCTTAAGGCCCTCCTCACCAATAAAAGCCTTTACTTCTACTAATTTTAACAATATAAAGTCCTCAAACAAAGCATTCACTCGAAAAGTATGTCACAATCAGCTAAGTCACTAAATCCGTAGGAACAATCAAATAATGCGGCCGGTGACTAGGTTCACTGTCTGTCTTTTCAAGATGAACTGAGAGCAATGACTGGTCTCTATTAGCCTACTACAGACACAATCTTCCCCCACCAGGTCGTCAGTATGGAAATTCGGTAAACGAGATGCTTTTAAAAAAATTATGCATCGTCAACATTCATTTTATGCGGCATAAACAATTAGAAAAGCAAATAAACTTGTCTTTTATGCACCCTCCCATTCCCAAGTGGAGCTCCGCTCAATTCTGAATAGCATTAATACCGAAGCAGTTATTCACCTGTTTATGGACGGGTTTTTCAAGAATGTTTGTTTTAATAATTAATAATCCGTGGAGCTTTTTCTCGCTCCTAAATATGCTAATACGTTTCGGAAGATGAGTCTTTGCGCGCTTTGAGTGAAGTAGGAAATGATAATTAGCGGTGCAGAAGATTTTCGCACAGTGATCATTCTATGCTAGCATAACAACGTAATTATTAGAAAATGAAAGTCAATACAGTACTTCGGAGGTAAAGGACACTATGTTCAATTTCCCAATTTCAGGAGAGTAGTTTAAAGATTTTTCTAAACTCTAATTTATTTATTATTGAGACAAAATTTCAATTGAAGTGAAGGAGTAACAGACACAAGTCCAAAACTGCTCTCTTCACAAATTTTGAATATATTACATTGTCCAAAACATTGAGGTTGACACAGACTAAAAATTTAGATTTGCTAAAAAAATTTATTCGAAAAATAATAAAATGATTATTTTCCATTTAGCAACTATTAATTTGAAAGTTCACTCGAACGAAACAATAAAAATAGTTGAAAATAGTTTACAATATTGAATTTTAATAAAAACTTTTCAGATCAGTGATAACTGATAATTGAGTGACAATATAGGCAACATCATTGTATCACAATGTTACATCAATATTCTTCCTGCAATATACCTTATATCATTCAAAAATATTTCATTTTTCCAATTCATTTTTTTATTTTTTTAAGTTAAGTTGTATACATTTAAGAGTTTGATTACAGTATTGGGTTTCAAACGATCAAAATACAAATCTTACAAATTATTTGTGAAAAATGAAACAAGATGTTGTCGAATTCTACTTTCATTTCTATTATGTTTACAAGACTTAAGTTTCAATGCTCATGGCATCATCCTCAGTTGGTGGTTGAGTTGAGACTTAACTAAATGCCAAAAGCATTGAATCTTAAGTCTTGTAAACTTAATAGAAATTAAAGTAGAATTCAACAACATCTTGTTTCATTTTTCACATAATGGATAAGTTCAAGAACATCTCTTAAGAAAGTGTAAAATTCTATGTGGCTTCTATTGAAAACAAACAATAATTCATTAGCAGCAGTTAAAGTTTCTACAAAAATTATTGTTGATCTTATTTTGCTACTTTTTAAAAATCTGCAATGTTTAGACAACACCTTATCCAGCTGCAGAACCATTTGATATATAGAAGAAAATTTGGACGTATACAACATCAAGTATACGGATAGACTTAAGATATTTTTCCAATTTTCAGTCACAATATACTTCATATGATGTTACCATACCTCATGTATACCTCCCAAGTGTAAATAGACTCAAATGGACTTGGAATCCATGTAGAAAGCTGTATATGCTTTACAGCAGAGAACTGTCTTTTTTGCTGGCCAATCCAATCGGTCACCCTTACAGAGGGCCCAGGAGAGCGTTGCTTATCTAATCTGATTGATCAGATACCCACTACGAATATGACTCGAATTAATAGATAAATAAGAGTTGAAGAAACACCTAAGTATAGCTACTCAAATATAAAAATAGTCATTTATTTTTCCTGCGAAATACGTTCAAGCTAAGATTCAACCTACTAGTCTTCAAAATGCATAAACGACGCCATCTTGGAAGTATAAATATTTTTCTGAAGAATAAATTTATGTATAATAATCACTCATCAATGCCATATTTATCTTAGTTAGAGTGGAATAAAATCGTTAAAGAATCACTAAAGCCCACGTAATTTCAAACAATCATTTTCATCGCTCAATAACTCTGACATAAACTTTGATAACCACAATAAATTTCACGCTGTATAAAAGTCATGATTGGGTTTTATTGAACAATAAATTAATTAGCAGCCAACGAAAGTAGGAGGCAAAATATGAATTGAATTGTCTATCCGTAATATTATGCGTCGTAATTACCTTCATCTACATATTCTGGAATATTTTATTACTACCGTAACAATGTGAATAATATTATTATTGACATCCCTAACCTTACTCAACAGATGCTATGTATTTTTATGGATTGTTCGAAGTGTAAATAATCTCAACACCTGTTATAAAGTGCGAATGAATGCTCAGGTAGGCCTACTGTATTTTCTAAATGTCCTTCGAGTTCATTACACCTATCTGGAGCAGCTGTTTCATTCCTTTTAACAGAAAATAGAGGATCCATATTTTTATTTCAACCACATTTAAGTTATTCATTATTTCTTCTTTTTTTGTAGAGCACAACTTGGAGTCTCCAGTTAAGGAGTATAAGACAAGTCAGATAAACAATTATACAATCTTATACACTTGTTACCATAATTACTTTATCCATCAGTTGTGGCGGGGCTCAATTTTAATGTGAAAGGAGCTCTTGTACACTATAAAAAGCTTTATCAACCAAACATTTTTTCAATTGTTTTTTTATACTTCTATAGCGAATATGAGAATGAAAATAGAGAGAAAGAAGGACAATGGTTCTCGGTGTTATCTGCTATGTAAATGTTTACTTCTAAGCAATTAATTACTCCGCTTTTGACACTTTTATGGTGTTTACTTGGTAATTTGTAAAATGTTCTAGTTGTTTTATTAGACATTAATGGAATCTTATCGAATATTGTGGAAGGTGTGAAGGCCTTTCATTGTTTATTTTAGAAATCGGTAGAAGTTGATAGAAAAATCGAGAGATATCTCAATTATTGAGAATTATATAAATAGAGGGAGACTTTTGGAAATTAGTTCAGTCTTGTTTAAAATTCGTCGTGATGAGTGGCAGTAGTGACAGTTCCCGTTAATACAGACAGTGCAATCCCGTTGGCGCTATTACAAACCATCTAATGAACTTTCGTTGTCTGTAGTGATAATTCTTTTGACAGTTCTATAGTGATAATTCTTTGACCTATTACTGTATTACAGACTTGTGCTACGTAAGTTAATTGTTCTTCCTCGACGTTTCTTTTTGAATATTATTGGACAGTTTATTGTACAGTAATTATTTAATAAAAGATCGGCCTTTTGAAATTTAGTGATTGAATTTTGTATGGTAATATTGAAAACTCATTATCAGTTGAACAATATCGTTTTATCTGTTTCCGATTACTTATTTTTTATGTAAGAAATTACTGAACAGTGTGCGTTGTAGATTATTTGTGTTAATAAAGTGCAAGTGACTTATTTAAGTGTTGCCAGCGTTATTTTAGACATAGAACCCGTAACAATTCTATATTTTCAAGACTTTAAAAATTGCGGTAGCTGTTGTAGAGTCTCCTACCTATATACAGTAACTGGGTTTTTGTTTGAATAAGCTACTATTGTGACTGACAATATTTAATGTTAATTCATTAAAAAACTTGTCATAAATAACGATATAAATTAGGAGAACGATGTGAGCCGATTTCTCTACCATTATCATTACAACTTTCATTACATTATTATGACTATCGTTACATTATTAAATGTGTTTTCTATAAAACATTTGTCTGAAAGCACGTCAGACCACTCAATGTTTTTTGTAACTACTAAATTTCATTCAATACACTATATTCAGCCTATTAGAGATTTGACTATTATTATTAATTTGAACATAACTTGAAATTTGGATTTTCTGGTTAAAAATTTGTAAAGACTGTATATTATGGTTTTCACTCACTTATACTGGAGATACAGGAGAGATGCATCTCACTTATAATTCACATAAACACACATTTCACCTACTCTAGAACATGGCATGCCATACTGGGGTAGGATGATTTCCAAAATATATGTTTCATTTATTATATGTACCTTATTACCTGAATATAATTATTGAACCACTTGGTTAAAATTCTTTGTATTGTATATTGAAAATGGAAATAAAATTATTATTTATTTATTTATTTATAAAGACAAGCTTTATCAGTCTTATTTATAACAAATCAAATAATTTCCTGCATATTTGTCAGTTTGAAGGATTGTCAGCTCCTAAAAACCAACTTATAACTAGTAGATTAGACTTATTCTCATAGAGAACACAAGAACAATATTTTCCTGTCTCTACCAATCATGTCTCGAATATTATTTGAATGATAAAAAGCGTGTGGCCCAACTGTAAAATAATGTTTTTTTTTCAACCCACACCGGACGGAAAAAGCAAATAGTGATTTTAACCTTTGTAGACAATTTATTTGTAAAAATTCGTTCACTATAATTGACTGTCAACACCTTTAAAATTCTCTAATAATTGGTATAGCAGAGTGCTACAGCTTGTAACTCAAAAAACAGCAGGAGGGGATGTCACAAATACAGATACAGGTTTTACATTGGCATCACAGCAATAATAACAACTAATAGGCCCTATACACACTCTCAGTCATTAGACTTGCAAATGATGTTTGCAGATAAATAGACAGGGCTGTATGAGATTCATGATTTATTATGTTTACGTAAACAGATCTATTCTTTTATTTATTGCCTGTTCGTTTGACTATGTTGCATTATACTGTAATAACAATACTGTAGGTACAGAGTAGCCTACACTTCACACTGAATAAACTTGTTTAGCGGTCTGGCTGTTGATATTTAATGAGGCTGTATCGCAAGGCTACTTTGGCTGAAGATGTGGGGCGAATTGGTGTCATCTGTACGAATTATTTGATTGTAATGCATTCCAGTTTTAGTTGGCAGTGTGTTACTGTATAGTGTGGTAGGGCATTGCCAATGGAGAAAAAAGGAGATTTTTTCAGAAATCAGAATACATAATGAATAATAAGACGAAGTTGTAACAACCACATTTCTTAAAAATATAGATATACAGTTTTGGACTAGAGATACTAGTATCTATTTATTTTTTAATAAATGTGGCTGTGACAACTTCGTCTTATTATTCATTATGGATATCTTCCACAATATCACTTTCACCACTACAATTAAAATCAGAATACAATGGGATATTTTCTAGAATACAAAATACAGTACCATTCAAATGTACAATCTCACTCAAAAAATAAAAATTTTTAAATAAAAAAATTCGAACGAATAAAATATATTCTATTTTTGTGAATACCTGTTTTTGTGAACCGCAGTATAACTATTCCTATGTAGAAACTTGCTATGCAGAACTGACCTTTTTGAGTCGCGGCGGACGCGTTTCAAACTATGCAGTTCTTTCTCGACGCTTGACTGCATACTAAATGTGTGTCAGACTTACATGTCTACAAACAAGCACCGAGGAAGAATCAAATAGTTCGGAACGCGTCCGCCGCTACACAAAAAGGTTAGTTCTGCATAGCAAGTTTCTATATATGAATAGATATATTTTATAGTAAGGAATACATAAAAATTTCCTGTTCTCACGTTCTTGTGAATCGAATTTTAGATTTTACTATTTTTAAACCATTTTCTGCAGTACTAAGTTTATCATTTACAGTGAAATAAAATGCAAATTATGCTGATAGAGTGACATCGAAAAGCCATTGACTGCGTAGCATATTCATATGATCTAATAAGTTGGCATTTTGTTCACATTTCATGCTGTATGAGGTAAACTTAAAGAGCGAAAAAAATTAGTTGAGCGCAGGCAGGATTTTCTTTCGGGTGGTGCTGAAACCGGGTTAGACCTATACTTGCGGTGGTAGAGAGGGAGGACACGGAATAACCTTATATCCCTAAAAATGTCGGGGGTCTGAAGCCCCTTAAGCCCCCCTCCCCTGGCTACGTACCTGGTTGAACGTACATTGGGAAATACTAGAGGGGCCGAAAAAGATTTAGTTGGATGTACATTGGGCAACCCCAAAAATCCATCAATCTGGTGTTGTATGCTCTTTGAACTCACAGCTAGGAAATGCTAGATAGCAGACTGTACGAACAAATAATTTTAATTTGAACATCACTTAATTAAAACAAGAGAGTACATTATTTAATAATTTTCTTATTTTGCATGATATACTTTTTGTGAATTTTGTATAATTTGTGCGTACCGTTGGAATATGAATACATGAATAAATTCTTGTCAATATTAACTTTTTATGTGAATTTAACGACTTGCAGTCAAATATTCATTAAGAATAAGTATAATTTACTTACTCTGCAGGCCGAGCGCTTTCGAATGTTTGAGATCCATTTTCAGAGGCGTGTGTTCCTTGATCATTGATGTCAGTTTTTAGGTTAGAAGATTTGTGGTTTTTGTAAAATGTGATCAAAAAGTTTGTGTGATTTAAAATTATGTTGTTCGTTAAGGATGTTTTGTTTATTGTGTGTGGTGTGTTTGTATATTTCAAATTGTTCCAAGGTGTTGAGTTCGTGTCCTTTAGATTTTATATGTAGAATATGTAGAATGTATAAGTGAATGTGACAAATTCTTGTCACCTTGGACATATACTGTAGTTTGAAAGCTAGCTATAAAGGTTTCATATCCATATTAATTAGATATTAATGAACTGGGTATAAAATATTGCCAACAAATTCCGAAGTACATACTACTCATCTCTTCATCAACCCTGAAATTAATTGAGCCATTTCATCTGACATTCTCCAAAACCAACCACATCGAATTCCTCGAAGTAAATTTTCTCAGTAGATCATAACTCAGCCGTTTTCCCAGTCCAAGCTTCGTTACGCCAACCAACCTGTGGAGCCGCTTTATTTCCACTGGAAAAAATTGTAGAGATTTTTTTACCATGGGAGTCTTTTTGTGCCACATATATGAATGAAATACGTTCCTATGTCCCACTGGGAAGCGCGGCGAGAGGCTCAATAACTCACCCGAGGATCCTGACGATCTTGATAGAAATTACGGGAAAACCAGTTTTTAGAGGAATGGGACAAGGATCCTCATCATCACTACTACTCCGGATCACCAGTAAATATCTTTGAAATGGTGACGATAAATTTGAACTTGTCTCACACTCCTCTTGCTGTCAGAGCCATCTCGACCATCCAGTCTCAAGACCAACAACTCCTTCAGACCCAATCTAGAAATTTCGCTGATCTAAGATCGACCACAAACTAAACATATCTCATATTACGACCAAGATTCGTCGCTTCCGTCTTTCTGACTTGTATGCAAATTAGATTGATCCATTCTGAGGAAAAATATGGCTATGATCCACATCAGTATCGCGGATTCTTGAGAGATTTATCGACAGACTATTGCCATAACGCACCTAAAACGACAAAAATGGCAACATTTGTAAAATGACAACTTCAAGCTGAGTTTTGTTGATTGAGTAAGACCAAAATGTAGAAAGTTGAACAGTTTTTCCCAGGCTTGTTTCTCACGCAAAAAATGGGGATCTGAGTTTGGTGTGCAATAACCCATGAAATAATTCCAATTCATGAATAAATATTTGAATATGTGTTGGAGAATATACTCTGAGAATGTCAAATCTCAAAAATAATTATTTACCCCAGGCTAGCTCTCACAAAGTAACAGGTAGCAAGACCTGCAACTTTCCAAAAAATCAGTAATAAATCTGTGATGGGCAATCCTGGTTTTGAAAGATGAGTTCTATTTTTCCTCTCTCAACTTATACCATGATACCATTTATTTTGTGAATATTATGAATAACATATTAACATCATTCCACTTAAATTTTGAAGTCAACTCTCCAGTTTAGACAGCAATATACAAAAAAGACAATTTGGGATTTTTTATTAATTTGCCTGAAACTGCATTATTCCAGGAAGGAAATGAGTTATGCAATCTTTTTAATAATCTATAATAACTGAAAACTGAGGTAGGAAGTTTCAACTTTTTCAAGCCATTTCGATTTGGTGAGTCACAATAGTAGCTTATTCAAACAAAAACCTGGTTATATTGGTAGGGAACTCTACAACAAGCTACCGCAGTTTTTAAAGTCTTGAAAATATAGAAATATTTTAAAAACAATTGAAAAAATATTTAGTTGAAAGTTTTTTATAGTGTACAAGAGTGCCTTTCACTTTCAAAATTAAGCCTCACCTCAACTAATTGATATAGTAATTATGGTATCTAGTGTATAATTGTTGATCTGACTTGTCTTATAGGCCTACTCCTTAACCGGAGTCTCCAAGACGTAATCTACAAAAAAAAAAATATTAGGTACCGTATGCTATCTTAGTATGCGGTAATTTATCAAAAAAAAACCTTGATAGGGTGTTTACGATCCAAAAGAAAGCGGTTAGGTGTATGGAAAGAGTAAATAGATAAGACTCATGTAGGCCGTTGTTCAAGAGACTTTGTCTCCAAACCGTACCCTGCATACACTGTATGTGTATGAAGCTACTTTATATGTAAAAAAGAGTGTTATAAACCTAAATTTTGACGTAAACGATTACAATAATCAAAGTGGAGGAGATTATCAATTGGTGAGTTACAATAGTAGCTTATTCAGACAAAAGCCTAGCTATTTTGGTGGGAAACTACAACAAGCTACCGCAGTTATTAAAGAGTCTTCAAAATATAGAAATATTTAAAAAACAATTAAAAAATATTCAGTTGATAAAGCTTTCTATAGTATACAAGACTTCAAATTAAGCCACACCTCAACTAATTGATATAGTAATTATGGTAACTAGTGTATAAGATTGTATAATAATTGTTGATCTGACTTGTCTTATACTCCGTAACTGGAGCCTCCAAGACATAACAAAAAAGGTGCTAAATTGCGTGAAGTTTGCAATTTCCAAGAATATTGGATTATATTTATATAGCAATCAATATTCAAGTAAAACTTCAATTTTGATGGATTTTGAAACAATATTATATGAATAGCTTTGTAATTTTAATCATTGTCTTGTGGTCCACTATAGTTCTCCAAATAAGTGCATAACATCAATTTTGCAGTTATCAACAATACACAGCTACACTTTGATGAAAAATGCTGTTGGTTATTTGATTTCAAACCAACCGGGATTTTTCGTCTGCGCACAAACAGAAAGTTGGCAACACTGTAAAATGTAGGTCCGACGCATTTGGCTGTTGGGTTTCTTTGCTGGCACGGGGAGCTCATGCTTCATTCGACGTTACACGTTCACGGGGCGCTGTGTGCCTATGTGCTGGGTACAAAATCAGTCAGGCACTGGAAGTACGTACACAAACACTCACTCACGCACAGGAGCGCGTAAACGTGGCGTATTGTACGTCGGCTTGTATGTTGAGGTAGTGGAAGGGGACAGACAAAACAGTTGATCAGGTAGGGTACACCGGGGCAGGGCGAGGAACAGGGTACAGGGTTATTACTATGGAGGGAGCATACTCTGACCACGTGGGTATTCTGCACTCTGAGCACGCTCCTGAATCGATACCGAAGGGGGTTCAAATCCCCCCCCCCCCCACCATCTATCGCTACAACATCAGCCTCACTGCAACCTCCTCTGGAACAACCCTCGATTCCTCCCGCGCTTTTAAGGCGTCCCCTGGTCAGAACTGCAAGGAAAACTCTTCTGTGCCAATGGTAGTTACTTGGTGCGAATCGAGGAAATAAAAAATATAAACTATTGAAAACACCTTCCACCCACAACAAGCCTGCCTAAATTTAAAAACATTGAAACACAGTTTTTAATCTAATATAAAAACTGATACTGTATTTCACTTTTAAATAATGTTTTACTCACATACATTGGAGATGCTTAAGGAATGCATTTCACTTCTGAAAAGAAGCTTCGTCAGCCTCTTCAGAAGTGAAATGCATCCTCAAGCATCTCCTATATATGTGAGTAAAACATTATTTAAAAGTGAAATACAGTGTCAGTTTTAATATTAGATTGTTCATTAAGTATTACGTCATGGAAACATCACAGAGAGTTTTTAAGTTAATAGTATCATCATTCTCCTTTCATCTAATCTACTCTTGTTGAAATAAAAATAGAAAAAAATTACTTTATTTACGTCAATTTGCAAAATTCCATTGTGACTAATTAAAGAATTATAATCATCAACACAATAGGTTGTAATTTATCTACACTAAATAATAAATTGTGTAAATTATGAATTAAAAAATATGACACGTCCATGATTATAATTAACGTTAATGATTATACAGTTAAATGATTTTATGTAAAATGTGTTGACGAATATTTTGTGGGCATAGGCCTGTGAGCTTCCATCTATGCTTTGTACTAAATAAATAAATATTATAAACTTAAAAAACACTTTTGAATGGAAATTGACTCACGTTATGGCGTGACGGCCGTTTCGCTCTGTTGTCTAGAGCATCATCAGACGACCCACAGTACACAGAGTGTACTGTATCACAGTACACAGAGTGTACTGTATCACAGTACACAGAGTGTACTGTATCACAGTACACAGAGTGATACAGTACACTCTGTGTACTGTGGGTCGTCTGATGATGCTCTAGACAACAGAGCGAAACGGCCGTCACGCCATAACGTGAGTCAATTTCCATTCAAAAGTGTTTTTTAAGTTTATAATACATATTAGTGGAAACAAGATGGATCTTCAACATCATCAAAATAAATAAATATACCCCTTTGAGAGGTGGTCAGTGGCCGATTGATAAATCTAATCTAATCTATTTGGGAAAACTTCCCATACCCATTAGTTGAAGTAATAAATGAAATAATAAATTGATAAGTTGATGATAACATAAAACAGGCTTCAAAGGTTTGAAAGATGAATTCTAAAAGCGTAGCTTTGATATATCAATGAGATTTCACGTAATAAGGGCGAAGTTTGGGAAAAAAATTGTCCATTCAAACTCAACTTTGATAATTTCGAACTGAGGGACCATCATAATAAATAAGTAATAGTGAAATAAAATTTAAATACAAAATGAAAAGTTCTGAAAGATTGAACATAGTTGGAATATTATTAATTTAAAATTCCTGTAAGTGCTATTAATTTTCTGTTTCTGTATATTTGACAGTTTGTTCAATTGTCAGTCACTATAAAATAATTGTAAAGTTGTTTTTCAGATTTGCTTAACAATACAGGGAAATTATTTACAAAATGAGAGATGAAAGATGTCATGCATGGTTGCAGTTGAACACATAAACACATTTTGCATGAACATTGTGTTTCATTGAATTAGTGTATCAAACTGCATATGAGTATTTTTGTTTTCCCTTTTGCAAAGCCTTTTGGAATATTTCTCTTTATAATGTAGAAAATTGTCATCTAATCTCTCATTGGTAAAATTTTCTTCGCACAAGCATTGTCTCAAAATTATTTATTATTCTGCTTGATAATATTTTACATATTTGTTCGAGATCCTCATACATTATATTCACAGATATGTTAATTCAATGCAGGTAATATTGGGATGATTAGACTAGCGTTTTTGTAGCCTATAATGTGGTTTTACAGATCCCTAAGAGCTTTCATCTATCGAATCATGTGGCAGTAATTATTCCTTTCATAACAAACCAAATCTGGACAGATACCAACCAGTATTAGGCCAAATTTGTTTTGTAGATTACCTCTTGAAGACTCCGGTTAAGAAGTATAAGACAAGTCAGATCAATAATTATGCATAATACAATCTTATTCACTAGTTACTATAATTACTAATGTTGACCAAATACATTCGACTCGATTTACTCTGAACGAAATAGAATAATATCCTTTTGTGAACTAATCTTTCATACCTTGAAGTACACTTTTCAAATATCACATTGTCTCATCAACCGGCGGAAATTTTTCCGCACGTACGTTGAAGAGCCGTACGATTTTTGTCCGAGCGAAACAGACCAAATTCTGAATAAGTCAATTAGAACGTTCGTTTCTATTTTTCCTGGAAAATAAAGGAAGATGAACGCAGGATTGCGACGTTCGCTTAACTGAAAACTTCAACCGTAATGAACTGATTGTACCAAGTTTGGAACAATGCTGCAATTACTGGGCCCATTCATTGAGAGTTGGGCGAGACACTGAAGAAAAATAGTTTCCAATAGCTATAGATATAGGAACTGACGAGAAAATATAGCCTACACGTAGCTATAGATATAATAAAAAGGGGAAAAAATATTGCCACAGCTCGACATACCCATCACTCAATCATCTCTTTTTTTCTTTCCATGTGTGTAGTTTTTGTATAGCTCTTCCCGGTCAGTTTCACTAGTAGAACCTCGCTCTTATCACGTCATGTTTTGTCCGTTTAGTTCAAAGATTCTTTCTGTTATATTGATTGCTAGCATTTTAGACGTTTGTCGGTCCTATCTCTTTGATGAGGAAAGGAAAGAAGATATTGTACCGAAAAAGGTGGAGAGAAAGATAGTTAATAGATGCTACTACAAAAAAGGGTGCGGCGTAGAAATTTGAGAAGATATTCGGTGGATTGAAAGTTTAGTAAAGCATGAGGATTGAAAACTGACACTGTTGACGAAGTGTTAGAGTTTAGTGACAGAAAGCCTTCAAATTTCTACTTTAGAACGATCTGCAAGATAGCCATCAACAACAATGTTAATTTTTCTTCATACTATTGTTATATTACAGTTTATTATTTAATAATTAATTATTATCATTGATAGAGCATAGATGTTAGTCAAGAATACCTTGATTTCAGGCATAATGCCTATTTTGGGAGTTTTTGCTTTTTTGACGATAAGTTGCATATTTTTGCCAAAAACGCTGGTTTAAAAAGAAAACCAAACGGTTGAAAGAATGTGTGCATAAAAATTAATTATTTCCTTCGAATTCTAGAAATAAAAACGATAATAATATAATGGTGAAGATTAAGGGTTTTCAGATATATATAGAATAGAATAGGCACATCAATTAAGCTACCATGATGCACAAAGACATATCAGATATATATGTATTGCTGTTCTTTCCGAAGATGATGCTGCTTCGATTCGAGAAGTCAAGAACTTGTTAATTAAATAGAGTTAGTGTTCGCAACAATTATTTATCCTTTAATCAAATGCATTATTCTATATTGCCTGAAATAATAAAAAAACTTTAAGAGATGGGGGAAACTCTTATTGCTTCAATAAATCTAGTGAATAAAATGGTAAATAACATTGAACCTGTTCCTGGTCAGGTGGGATGTGCATTAAAGAAATGTGCAAACGTGTGTTATCTTCAAACTCAGGTTTGGTGGACAGAATAAAACAAATTTATAAAATAATTAAAGGTTACACATCTATTGCGCTTGAAATGAGCCCACATTCAGTAGCATGCTACAAATACGCAACAATCACATCAGTCGATGTGGAAAGATCATTTTCAATTATGGAAAATCTCCTCTCGAACAGAAGACAAAGTTTAACTCAAGAGAACTTGAACGAATATATTGTTATTTGCAACCAGTAAAATGTGAGTTATCGAACTATTATATTTGCATTTTTACAATGTTTATAAAATGCCTTTTTTTCAATTTTGATTGCCTATTTTCGTGTTTTTCACTGCTTTTTTGCCTGTCTATTGTCGTGCTTTACTGCCTTTTTGCCTGCCTATTCTCGTGTTTTTCACTGTTCAAAGTCCGGGCTCTAATTGGTCTTTGAAGATGAGTACCCATTACTCGAAAACGTTTGGCCTGAAGTGAGTAAAAATATAATTGAAATTATAATTAAAATTGACTGCAATTTACCATAAAAAGTTGATCTAATTATGACTATAGTTTATTCTTATACTAATGTATTACGGGTTTCAAGATCTTTCATGAGAATTCAATCCAATGTTTCGAAAATTGACGTTTATAAATTATCCGCACATGAAGCGTTCGTCAAGCGTCTTAGCACTAGGCGTTTTATAAATTAATAGCTGTAATTGGTAAGTCTTATCGTACTGTAAATAAATTTTTTCGACTGCAAATACACAGAATTTACGGTAACATACGAATCAAAAATAGATTCTGTCATGTATTACAGAAATGACTTTTTCACATCCAAAATGAGTGACATTTTTATTTTTATAAAGCAAAGCACCACAAAAGTTAGTGAAGCAGTTCACTCTCCATAAAAAAAACATCCGAATAATTCGAAAAAACATAATCGATAATATAAGTTCGCAAGCCTCATTAGAAAACCATTAACGAAGTCTGTTTTTTAATGGTTGAACTTTCGTCTCTTTCGCTCTCACTCTCGCACCACTTTCCTTTCCCTTTTTTTCACTTCCCTCTCCATTCACTCCTCCTTCTCCACCATCTTCTTCTGTTAACAGGTTTCTTCAGTTCGTGATTGATTACTCCTTGACTACTTCCGAACCGTTTTCAAATTGAATCACTTTTTAAATCATTTAAACTTGTACTACCGTTGGAAGTTCGATCCTGTATTAACTCATGCTTTATCTCATGTTATAGAGTTGATATGGCTTAGAATATATTTTAAATATCTAGAATGTAGTATTAAGATATTATGTTTGTTCGATTTCTGATTTCAATGAATATTATCAATCATAAAATTTAATTTAAGTTCTTTGTTGATTTTTTGCCAAGGCAAACAAATCTATCTTTAGACGTCACGATTGATCTATTTCAAGTGAATTGACGTGTCACATGCTGTGCGAACCTAGCTCGATAGCTGCAGCTTTACCTGTCTATCAACAAATTTATTATTTTTTTTATAGACAAATCTCAAACGCTTCTTAATTCATCAGCTTATTCTTAATAAATTAACGCCATTTTTTGTAATTTATTTATAAGCACACAAAAAAAAACATTTCAATTTATAGATATTCAAAGAGAATCTCTACTCAAGAAACTGTTATAAAAGTATTTTTTTTCAATTCGGAACCCACCTAAAACTGTAGGTCCAACTCATCAATCACCATCATCCAACTCATTACCCACGCACAGGTCTCAGAACTATGTGGGCTTCATCCTCAAAAAAAAATTATGATATCCCACTATAATACTATGTGTCGGGGTAATATATATATATAGCTAAACCGGGGTAATATATAGGCGACGCTCACTGGGTAGTTTTTACCACGTTATTTTATGAGAAACAGGTGTACCTACAATTTAAAGTGGGCTCTGAACCATGAGTCACAATAAAGCAAATAGTATGGTTGATTACTATGCTATCTGATGATTTGAACGGTAAAAATAATCGGCGAGTCCACTAATACTACAAATTAAATCGGTGAAACCCCAATAAATCTGTTTGCTGGATCTTCTCCAGCGTTTGTGTGAGCCTGAAATCTAATGTGGGTTCCGAACCTCCAAGGGATAATAAAGCTGAAAATTTGAAAAGTGAAAATAATCGGTTAGTTCACTAAACCAACTAAACCGGTGAAACCCCAATAAATCTGTTTCCTGGATCTTTCAGCGTTTGTGAGAGCCTGAAATCTTAAGTTAGTTCCGAACCGCCAAGTAAATGATACTAAAGCTAATGATGTACTATGCTGTCTGACAATTTTAAAAGTGAAAATAATCGAGTACACTAATACTACCAACTAAACCGGTGAAAACCCAATAAATCTATCTGCTGGTTTTCATTGAGCGTTTGTGTGAGTTAGCCGGCGTCGTCATCGTTATTTATGGATCAGCTGTTAGCTGGTCCAGGCCACATTTGACCTCCATTCACCTTGACCCCGATTTCAAAATTTATCACTGCCCTCATCTGTCCTGCACTCTCTTGCTTCACTTGGCACTCTCTAGCTCAATCACTCTCTCTCTCTCACTGCACTCTCTTGCTCAATCAGCGTGATCTTCTAGCTCCACTAACAAAAAACGACTGATTTAAATCTCTGGTAACCTTGAGATTGCTCCTGCGTGCCACAATCATAACTGCATCTCATATAATATGTTACAGCTCATACATTTCATAGCTCACTACGATTTATCAAAGTTTACCGAACGTATTTCATGCTGGATGTAGCTGGTTGTTTACTAAGTAATCGTTTCTTGTGAGAAATTCAGAACTTATTTTAACATTAACTTAAGTCGATGAAGAGCGGAAAACCGAAAGACTTTTGTGTTTAGATTTCGATCTTTCCTATTCTGAGGCCTATAAAGTAGTCAATTGTCATAATCATCACATTGTCATCCATTTCGGACAAAAGCCTTTCCTTATGTTTTTTAGTTTAGCAGTGGAGAAAAACATGAGATTATTAATTACATATTGCACTACTGTATTTCATATTACAAACAAGAAATATGCTAGGTAATTACATTAGGTAATACATAATTTGGTACGTGGAAGGAATGCACTCTATCTATTCAAGAAGGTAAAAGATGGCCCAGGCCGACGCCAAACTAAATAAATGAATGTGAATTTGGCATGTTATATTGGAAATGTTGCAGAGTGGAAACGGTGTTTTTTTCAGACATTTTGTTTGCAACTTGTTTTCAACATGTTTAAAACTTGTTTGAAACTTAGTTCAAATCGAAACAAGGCTTTATTAGACATTGATAGAGCTCAAAATACAAACTCAAGAAAAAAGACAAATACAAGAGCTCAAACTTGATTATTTATTTATTGTGACAAAATTACAATGAATGTGAAGTCTCAACAGACTCAAATCCAAAACTGCTCATTATTTCATTTTTCACCTACTTTATCAACTTGAACATACAACAACTACAGTGTAATATATCTCCCCCCTTTAAAGTAACAATACATCAAAGTTAACAATAGAAGAAACAAGTTTTAGGAATCCACAGACATTTTCATGAAAAAATGAGCATTAACTTCCCAATCAAATTACATTCACAACGTGATAAGTAAATATTTCGTTCTTAAATTTCTTTATACTTAGCAATCCTTTATCAATATTTCGATCATGCATTCAGTGCTACAAACGCTTGTTTTAAAAGTAGGTGATAAATGAAATAATGATAAGAGAGTGTCTTTTAATGCCTGTTAGTGAATTACCTTGAATATGGATTCTTTCTGTTTGGAAGACAGTTTACTTTCACTGTAAAGACGAAGTTGCTGGGAACGTGGCTTCTCTCGCTAAGTCCCGGCTAGAAGTCGCCGTATTAACCCAGTCTTTAAAAGGAGATGTCCTTGTTCATTATAGTGCGTGTGACTGTGCGTATGTGAGCATGTGTGCCTATTTGTATGTTTGACCGTCTCATACATGGGTCTATGAATGTATGTGTCAGAGTTTGGCATGTGTTTAGAGGGGACATGTTTATGAAGTTTCAGCGTTTAGGTGTTAACTGGTTTAGCCCAGTCTTAGCACCTACAACAACAACACTAAAAAACTATCCAACATATTTCAAAGTACTATCTAGTCTTAGCTTTTTCTTTGATGATTTCTTTTTTCTATTTTCACTATTCTCCATCACTCTTCAACATCATATTCACCTTTTATACGTATCTACTACTCATATTCTCTTTTTTCGTCTTTTTTTCTTCGTTTTATTTTTTATTCTTTTTCAATCTTTATCTTCTCCTTCTCTGTCGTCCTACAATTCGCATCTTCTAGTCATTCATATTTCCTTCTCCCACAATCTCTTTCTGATTCTCCATGTTCTTTTGTCGCTCTATCATTCGCTCTCTGTTTTCCAACTCATTCACTCTCCTACTCCCTCTCATTCTATAACTCTCACCCCCTCACACCCTTCCTCTTACTCCTTTTCTCTCTATTTCTCTCTCCATTTCTCTTTCTCTATATTCATCCTTCGCTCTCTCTTCTTCCAACTCATTCACTCTCTTACTCCCTCTCATTCTATAACTCTCTCGCCCCCTCGCACTCTTCCTCATTCTCGTTCTCTTTCTGTTTCTCTCTCCATTTCAATCACTCTCTCTCTCTATGTTCTTCCATCGCTCTTCCATCTTATTCTTTCTCATTCTATAACTCTTTCACCCCCTCACACACTACTTCTTTCTCATCGGTCTCTATTTCTCTCTCTCTCTCTCTCTCTCTCTCTCTCTCTCTATCAATCGCTCTTTCTCTACCACTCTCACTCTATCTTTCTTCCCCACTCATTCTCTTTCTCCTTTCACACCGTTACTATCTCCTATGCTCGTCCCTCTCTTAATAACTTTTTCTCATCTTCCTTCTCTCTTTCTAATCGTTTTATTTCTCTCTCGGTCGCACTCTCCGGCTGCATTACTTGGCAACAATAGTCTCCCGAAACTTGAAGCGACCTTGAAAGTTTGACCCTAGTAACTTCCCAGCAATGTTAAATGTTAGTTTAAAGACAGCATATTGTGATTCTCGAAGTAGAACTGTAGCCTATATACACTAAGAAAGCAGTTCTGTCTCTTCAAAAATAAACTGAAGGTAAATTTTTTATTTTAATACTTTTTCGAAATGTTCACCTGTGATATCTGCAGCTATTGTATTGTGCAACAATAAGTGTCTCTTCTGGAATCATAGACCAGATCGTTTATACCTTCATTCCCAGAATCAGGTAGTCTAGTTTGATGGCTAATTCAGTTTCATCTCTACAGATTATCATTATTAGTCTATTATTAATCGTTTTGCAACAGAGTCAGGTGAGGAGAGCCATTGGCTTGTCTGACCGCCTCATTTGCCAGCTCATTTACTATCAAGTTACACAGAGTGCACCTAAGAAACGAACTAGCTTTACATGTGATGTTTTTGGTTATGTTCCAGCTACATTGAATTCACATTCAGTACTGTCACTTGTAGATTTCCACAACCCGTTATGATAATAAAAATATTATGATAGCCCAATTTCCGTGAAATACAAAACTATGTCTTCAAAACAGACTTTTTTTTTAAATAATGGGAAAACTATTCAAATTTAGATAAATGAAATGAAAGTTTCAAGTCCAAAGTCTACCACTGAAAACAGTGTGAAGGTCATTTATTCGGTCAGAAAATACCAATATTTTTAACCAATGAAAGGTGGCTCTGGTAGCGCAGTTGTTTCGAACGATTGTCTGTGAAAAGATAAGACTCTGGCTGGCTTCGTTTCCTGCAGTCTTGGGTTTGAATTTCATTCAGCCATAGATGTTTCTCATCATTCACCCAGTCACCTCATTGTCCACGGACAAGTCACCCAACTCATGTAGGCATCATCCGCAATAAAAAAATGTTATTTTTGCTATGTTCCATGTTCTCTTATAAGTACCGCTCAGTATTGAATGGAATTATTTAGGCTATTTTGGATCACTTTTCCATCCAATAAAATTGGGATGATCAGAAATCAGAGAAACATTTTGTGCCCTCAAACTTCCATCAAGCGAATTTCAATTAATAAATAATAGCTTTGTAAACATCTCGAATTCGTGCTGTCAGCGCATTAATTCCAAATCCATTCATCCGTTTAATAAAAAAAACACATACACTCAACAAGACTAGTTCTGTGGTTGAATAAGGTCTCTAATGATACCAGTAGCCTATACTTTGCCCGCTATGGCTGGCCGGGTATAATTAACTGAGCCCATCCACGGCTCCTAAACGGTAAGAACGCTGTATTCAGTCCGACTGGAATCGAATCAGGTGTAAATTGGCTCGAAATTAAGTAGTTGGCCATTAATTCAGTGTGGTTTACATGGTGCGATAGATCTAGAGGTAATGGTGCAGATGGAAACGTAGCAAGATTGAATTAGACGAAGCCTGTGCTCCTTAATGGATCTACTTGGTCATTGAAAAATCATTCGGTGGTTTTTTGTTACAAGAAGAGCAAACAAAAGATCTTCAATCAGGATATGATGGAGTAACATTATCATTAATAGCCTGGGTGTATTCATTCATATCTTTGCAAAATGTTCTAGAACTCATGTTGTTTATTTTTTGAAATACATTATTTTCAATGAGTTACAAGGCAACGCAAATGTATATTTTTCAAGGCAAAATGAAGAATTTAATTGAATAACGAACCAGCGACAAAACATACGACTTGATTTTTCGCGAAAAACGTAAAACTTGTGTTGGTTTTTTCCTGGGAAGGGTCTGACACTAACTTCAATGCAACAAAGCGTACTACTTGATAGGTTTTCCCTGTACATATTTATACTCAATTTCATTGATAATAATCACTATGGCGTGTTTAAGTTGTTCAAAATTAGCTTTGGTTAAAGTAAATTCGTATGGCTTTTCGTGGTGGGGTAGTTCCACCTCGCCGTTTTTTTTACCGATTGCTTTTTTTTATATGCAACCGGGAATAAGTTCTTTATAAGCTTTGGTTGAAACGGAAAAGTTCTCCCGTTATTTTTTATACAAGGTTGAGTTGTAAATCATAAGAGCATTGAATTTGTTCATACTTCTACTAATATTTGCAACATGAAATTTTTCAAATTTAACTCACTCCGAATTCAATTCTGAACTTAGTTTACCTGTAGTTAATGCACGACCTGTGGCTCTAATAGTTTGAGTAATACCCTCTTATGGTTAGCGTAATTAAAAAAGGTTAAGTATCCGCTAATTACAGCGTTGTTTCTACTTTGTGCATACTTTGTACGAGCGTTTTAAGCCGCAAGACTCCCTCCAGCGTACCAGCACACACTAACAATCAAGACATTCTGTGAAGAGACCGCCAAATCTAACCACATCTAACTGTAATGGCTTGGAGGTGGGTACGATCTACGCTACACTCTACCGGGACCATCTTTCGCTCCATCAGTATTTATAACCAAAAGGAGTATTAGCCACTAAAAGTAAATTGTATGCAAATGGACCTGAATAATTTATTCATAATTATCTTGTCTGCGTGTATTTCGTGGTAGAGGGAGACAACAACTAATAGTGGGGAAACAGTGAGAGGGGGGTAAAGGTGAAAGGACTCTGAGTGACTGAATGAATTCATGAATGAATGAAGTGAAGGAGTGAATGAAACTCCAGTTTATGATGCTGGATAAGAGAGAGAGGAAGCATGATTCAGGATTCTTCACTCTCTGGATAGCGCACACGGGTGATGTTTATGGAGGTATAAATTCATGTTGAAAAAGAATCTGTGGAAGGTATTGTTTTTCATGAATAATGAACCTTAACGCAACGAGCACTGTCTTCACACTTTCGATGTGAGATGTTGTTGAGATAAAACTGTCCGTGAATTTTTTACAGTTGTTATTAAATATCTTAGAGCCATTCTATTCTTATTTTTCAAACGATTTGATTGATTATGCTCCTGTTAAGAATCGTATTGATTTTTTCCTCATTTTGTGATGTTTTCCATGACGAAGTACTTGATGAACAATCTTGTATCAAAACTGACTCTTTATTTCTATCTGAAACATGATTTTCACTCACTTGTGCTGGAGATACTGGAGGGATGCATTTCCCTGATTTCATAAATTTCGATTTGATTTTACTTCTAAAGAGAAGCTTCATCAGCCTGTAGTATCTCCAGTATAAGTGAATGAACGTAACCCCTTCCACCCAATTGGTCAGAAGAAATTTATAAATTGTAAGTAACAATTAAGAAATCGATATTTGAAGGGAGTAATATGTAAGAGTGATTGTCTGGTTGTCTGGTGGGGTGAACCCCTCTCCCCCTTGAGTAAATTCGCCACTGTTAATGAGAAGTCGGTTATAGGGCCTAGTATTAGTAGAATATGGGTCATTCGTTGTAAAATACTAAAATAAAATTTGAATCATAACATTATTAGTAAAATATCTAATATTTAGATTTGATAGTATTTTTCATTTTAACAAAATTTGTTTTTGTGGATTACGTATGTAAGACTCTGAAGTATGAGACAAGTCAGATATTAGTTGAAAAATAAAATGTGAATCATTTATAATTAACACTAGATTAGATAGCAGTTTTTTTGTTTTTGTAGATTTTGTTTTGGAGGTAGAATAGAATAGAATATTTATTGTACAATTTTTTCAAGGCTAGAGCCTATTGAAACACAAAATAAATTACAATAATATTATTATAATACAACTCAGAATAATAATTATACATAATACAATCTTAAACAGTAGTTACCATAATTGCTATATCAATTATTTGAGGTGAGGCTTAATTTGTGAGTTCAAGTGTCTCCTAGAGTAAGTTGGACAGAGTAAAACAAAAACCTAAACTGTGTACAATAACAAGCAGTGTTGAGGGATACAATAAACCATCAGTTTGACACTTTTAGTTGAAGTGACACCTAGACACAACAATAGTTGGGTTGCCGTCCTTGGCTGTTACCACTAAACGCAGATGTTTTTCAAAAATGTCACAGGATCGTCTAAAGTAAATTTTTTTTTGTTTAGACACGTTTAGATGGCCGAGGCCATACGGTTAGAAAGTGTGACGTGTGTGAGTATGTTGTGTAGGTGTGTGAGTGTGTGTTGAGCGTGTGAGTGTGAGTGCGAGTGACACACAAGCACACATTTATATGAACACAGGTGTTTAACGGTATAGCTGGAAGGTGAGCCACCTTTTTCCATTCCGAAGAGGGTTCTCTGTGGGTGAGAGGTGAACCGAAGAAAGTCAGTCACCATTCCACTGCATCAGGAATCTTGAATATACAACTTCCAGCACCGGCTTCAGAAGGATAGACAAATAATTGTATTTTTCAGAACTTCGGACTTTTATAGAATTATCAAACTTGTATTAAATGTTGTAGCAAAGACTTCAAATGTGTGGACAACTGTTTGTATTTTTCCAAACTTTGGGCTTTTATAAAATTATCTCACTCTTGTTCTAGATATGTTGTAAGAAAGGTTTGATATGCATGGACATATAAGTGTATTTTTTACAACTTTGGACTTTTATAAAATTATCAAACTTTCTTTAGATGTAGCAAAGGCTTTATGTGTGTGGATAACTCTTCCGTACTTTTTTAAATTTCGGACTTTTATGAGAAGGGAAAGAATAGGAAGAAGTGTTATGAGAAACAAATCAGAGAATGTAAAGGAGAGAAAAGTGGGAGCAAAGGTGAAAGTAAAGTCAGGAAAAATAATAAGTAAACAGGTGAAGAAAACCAATAAATTAATAAAAAATTAATTAATAAATTTAGAAAAAACGAGAACAGAATGAGAAAGAGACATGAGAAGTGAAGAACTCTTGTAACGAAGAGTGGATATAGAAAAAGAAGAAAGATAGGTTCTATTTATTTATTCATCTATTACGAGAAACACAATCAAGTAAAGATACAACAGGCACAGCCCACTACAGCTTTCTTTACAAATTTTTAAGTTATTTCCAAGTTCAACTAGAAATTTCACTTTGAAGTATAATTACTAATTCCTTTTAAAACAAGAATATTAATTTAAAAGTTTACTTTGAACACGAAGTACTAAAACAGTTCAATAGTCCAAAGTAAGTGGATATAATTTTCAATTTTGTTCCACATTTCAGAGCCGAAAATGTGCAAATCAAGTCATTTTTTCTCTTTTTTTCGGAAGATGAAGCCTACATAGGTCTGAGACCTGTGTGTGGGTAATGAATTGGATGATGTTGATTGATGAGTTGAACCTACAGTATTAGGTGGGTTCCGAACCACCAGGAAGTGATTTTACAGCTGAGAACAGAGTCTTTTTTGCTGGCCAATCCAATCGGTCACCCTTACAAAGAGCGCCCAGAAGCTTCGTAGCTTATCTCTAAATTGAACAGATACCTGCTACGGCACTCGGCTGTCATTTCCCTAGAATTGAAGAGCACTTCTGAGGAAGAGTGGATATAGGGAAAGAAGGAAGATAGGTTCTATTTATTTATTCATCTATTACGAGAAACACAATCAAGTAAAGATACAACAGGCACAGCCCACTACAGCTTTCTTTACAAATTTTTAAGTTATTTCCAAGTTCAACTAGAAATTTCACTTTGAAGTATAATTACTAATTCCTTTTAAAACAAGAATATTAATTTAAAAGTTTACTTTGAACACGAAGTACTAAAACAGTTCAATAGTCCAAAGTAAGTGGATATAATTTTCAATTTTGTTCCACATTTCAGAGCCGAAAATGTGCAAATCAAGTCATTTTTTCTCTTTTTTTCGGAAGATGAAGCCTACATAGGTCTGAGACCTGTGTGTGGGTAATGAATTGGATGATGTTGATTGATGAGTTGAACCTACAGTATTAGGTGGGTTCCGAACCACCAGGAAGTGATTTTACAGCTGAGAACAGAGTCTTTTTTGCTGGCCAATCCAATCGGTCACCCTTACAAAGAGCGCCCAGAAGCTTCGTAGCTTATCTCTAAATTGAACAGATACCTGCTACGGCACTCGGCTGTCATTTCCCTAGAATTGAAGAGCACTTCTGAGGAAGAGTGGATATAGGGAAAGAAGGAAGATAGGTTTTGTGATAGAAAAGGAGATTTTTGAGAGAAAAGAGATGCAAATATGAAGGAATATACGAATAAAAAGAAGAGAAAAATGCGAAGAGAGAGGAATCTTGAGTTGATAGCAACAAAAGATGGGTGCATCCTTCCAACAAACTAATTTATAGTAGGCTAGTTGTAGCTGCTACCTATTTGCTATGGCATTTGCCGGGGGTATCTGACAACTGGCTGCAGTTATAGTTATAGCGTCCGGCTGTAGGCAGTTTATAGAGATTAACTATAACCTCTACCTATAATATTATTATAGAGCGTCTTATTCTTAGCTCAGCTCAAGATGTGGGTTGCAGAGGAAATTATCCCCAATTAGATTTTATTTCAAAACCAGACTGAGAACCTCGGGTGAGAATTTAAGTGTTTGAAACCTTGTCTTAAGACAGCAGCCAGTAGTCTGATCTTAAACTGCGAATGGGGCAGGAGTCAAGATTAAAGGCCGCTCACGGGTGAGGTGAAAAGAGAAAGAAAAGGGAAAAGAGATTGGAAATAAAAGGGGAAAAATAATAGAGAACAACTACAGGGAGAAGGTAAAGAAGGCAAAAAATATCCTGATGTAGAACTGGAAACTTAGTGTTAATCTCAGATGGAGTAATAAGAGTTGACCAATTACGTCCAATCTTTATTTAATGCAAATATTGCAAAAAATTCAGATAGTTTCTATGTTTAAATTATCGCACCGTCAGATCGATACTTAAATTGTTAATTGTTTGTGAAATGGGTTTGAAGTTTCTATAAATAAACTACATAACATATACTTCACGCTATCCAATTAGGGGTCTGTAAAAAATTGCGGTGTTGCCAGATTGATTGATTAATGATTGTATGTACTTTGTTATAGAACCAACTTTGTGTTACGGGCTTTCCAAAATAAGGGGTTGCATAGTATGTTATTTATTACCCAAGGTGAGGGGAAGCGATTGGCGAAAAAGTCAATTTCTCTATCAATATTTTTCCTCTCGATGGCCATAATTTTGTCTAATTTTCTGTGCTAATATAATTCTATTAGGGATCGGAAATTTCTGATTTTGATCTAATGATACTTCCGAGAGATCTCACGAAAAATGAACCCACTTTAGATTTGACATGATTTGTAGAGCGTCTTATTCTTAGCTCAGCTCGAGATGTGGGTTACAGGGGAAATTATCCTCAATTAGATTTTATTTCAAAACCAGACTGACATGATTTGTACCAACTTTATCTTTGGCATCGTTTTTACATTTTATCTTCAATGATGTTCTTCTACAATTCATTGAATTGATATTCTACCAATGAGCAGTGATATGATATGTCAGATTTTGACTATAACATGATTTTCCTGGATTTCTTGTTCCATAACGATATACGTTAATATCAACTTTTTATGGTAAATTCAACGACTTGCAGTCAATTTTAATTGGGAATAAATAAATGATATTTTTAGTTACTTCAGGTCAAACGTTTTCGAGTCATGGAGACTCATTTTCAAAGGGGTTCTTCATCCTATAAGATCCTATAGATAAAGGATGCCTTTCAAAATGAGCCTCCATGGTTTGAAAACGTTTGGTCTGAAGTGAGTGAAAATATCATTTATACTCAAAATTGACTACAAGCCGTTGAATTTACCATGAAAAGTTGAAATCGATTTAGACTTTAACAGATTATGCCAAATGCTGTTACAACATCAGGAAGTATCCTTATAAGAATTTTTTTACAGAACAAGAAATCATAATGCATGATTATTGATCTTGTATTAATTTATAGATCATTGTTATTTCGACTCCAACACGATCATTCGAAGAATAAAGTTTAGTACACGTTTTGTACAAAGTTATTTTTTGGGCACACCATACGGTATATTCACGATTTCTTTCTCAACCAAAACGATCACGTTCCTAAGTATAAATTGTCGACCTAACAGACACACACATGAAAGCATGCCGATAAGCATCTTACAACGTGTAATTTCAAGATGCTTATTATTACTGTGAATCGGTGTATTAATAGAGACATTTTGTTAAAGTACGACCTTCAAAATAAATGAGTGAGAGGTAAAAACGAGAGGTAAAAAAGAGAAAAGAAAGAGAAGGAGAAAAGGAGGAATGCAATCGCTTAAGAGGGTTGAGGATGGATGAGAAGTAGTAGAGAAGGAGAAGAAAAAAGAGGATGATGATGATGATGATGACGATGAAGAAAAAGAGATATTAGAAAATAATGAACAGAAAATGGAAAGTGGAGAGAAGTTAAGCAAAGAGAATAATAAGATGAAAAAACTCTTAAAGTTGGGAGCAAAAGAACCAAAGTACATCACGTCTTAATGCTCGTTGAATACAATATAATAATTTTCTATCTCGTGACTCTGTTAGTACTGTGTTTTGTTAGGTTAATTGCGAACAAGAATAAGGAAATACTCCTGGCGAAAACAAGAAACAAGGTAGAAGATTACCGTAGAAAATGCTGGGTTTGCAGACCCGATATCTTCACCAATTTAGGCATGTAATCGGCTAAAGAGGAATGAATCGGCTATTATTTATATGCAATTATATGGTTGTTATTTTGTAGCAACGAAGAATGTAAAAGACCAGCTTACGGGATGGGGCCTCACCAAAAGCTTTGGTTTCTTTTCGGGAGGGTCTTCTGTATGGGCCTAGTTTTTTCAAGCCTGTATATCCACATCTGCCCGCCCCCTCCACATCACCTTGCTCCTTTTTCACTGCTTTTTCATTTTTTTCTTCCTCCCCTTGTCTTTTTACATTCTACCGATGAAATCAAGGTGCAGAAGTAGCTCCGAACCCCTCCCAACGCGATTCTCTGTGACTCTTGATGCGTGCATCATTGTTTGTCTAGTCTTTCCAAATCCAGTCTTCACTGCCGTTTGTTGTCCGCCACAACTCTTCTTCAATAGAGGAGATTCTTCTTGTTGGCTCCTTTTCAGGGAACATTCTACTCTACCTTCTTCAAGTAGGCAGAGCTTTCAAATGGTTGACGAAATTAACACGTTGAACAACCCGTTCCACTGTGTACGGTTGTCAAATAGGACTTTTTGAACAGTGGGAGAATCTTGAATACTCTCATTTTTAACGAAAGCCTCGTCAAAAATATTAGTAAAAATATTAGATGAATTGGGAAAATATTGCACAAGAGGGATGCGTCCGACTGGAATTGCACTCTGAATTGCACTTATCTTCATCACTTCAAGAAAATTTCAATTTGTATCCAAATTAATGTTATTATTTTTATTTTATTTTTTTGGAGGATGAAGCCCACATAGGTCTGAGATCTGTGCGTGGGTAATGAGTTAGATGGTGGTGATTGATGAGTTGAACCTACAGTTTTAGGTGGGTTCCGAACCACCGGAAAGTGATTTTACAGCAGAGAACAGTCTTTTTTGCTGGCCAATTCAATCGGTTACCCTTACAATGAGAGCCCAGGAGTTTCGTAACTTATCTCTGATTGAACAGATACCTGCTACGGCACTGGCTATTATTACTAATTAATTGTATAGTCTCTCGGTTCGAAATTATCAAGGTTAAGTTTGAATGAACGATTTTTTGTTCCTCATTAAGTAAATGCTTCAAATAAAATCTCATTGTTAAAATCTAACCTTTTTCTCATATACAATTGTATTGTTAATGATTTGCTTTTCAATCAGCCACAATGAAATTTTGTTAATTCACGTGAATAAAGTAATTTTATCTTATCAAGTGCTTGATTTAATACAAAATATTGTATGATATTGAAATTTAATTTGGAAGAAAATGAGATTAATTAAAATTGTAAGACATATTCAGAAATATCCAATCCAACATATATTTTATAGAACCATTATATAATATGAGTTATCCTCAGCACTTAGCCCAGTCATGCTCAAAGCGTCTTGAAGGTCTTAACATTATGTTTTGATAGGCAAGAATGATAGGAACACCTATTAATGCATAATAAATCCGAAATTATGAGTATTTCATATTACTTGAATAATTTGTATTATTATTTTATTCTTGTAAGACTGGGAAGTCAATCGCCAAATTCGATTGATTGTTTCATCGGTTCAATGTTGCAGATTAGCTGTATCAAGTTACAGCAGAAAAAAGTATTTTTTGCTGGCCAATCCAATCGGTCACCCTTACAAAGATGGTCCAGGAGTTTCGGACCTTATCTCTGATTGAACAGATACCTGCTACGGCACTCGGCTATATTTCACAAAAATTTCATAAAAAATAAAGTTTAGTAGCAAAAGAAACATATTTTTTGAAATACTCATAAATCAAAAACTTCATGATCATTCTCTTTAACAAACTCATCATCCTCATAAGTGCCCAGTTAATTTTAAAGATAAATGGTGATTTAAATCCGTAGATCATGAAATAATACTAAATTGCTTGTCAATTTATAATGACCCAGTCAACTCCGTTCCGTACGATAATTATTGATAATTATTTAGTTGAAGAAATAAAAGGTCTCAGGAAGAGAATAGTATGATCTTGTCATCAATTCTTAGCACACTTCAATGCTAGTGGCTAAGTGCCAGGTATTTCAAGGTCTTTAAGTCCATTGCGTAGTGTATATGGTGAATGCTAAGTCAAATCAAACCGTTTTAAAAGGAGTGGAGCTACGTTGCTTGATTCTTCACGCTTTATGCTTATTTGAATCGAGCCTGTCTTCTTGTTTTCCTCTTTTTTCAATCAGATAAGTAAAGATAGATAAAGGTGAAAAGTGGAATGCTGCATGGGGAAGTCGTTAAGAAGTTTAGTAGGAGGTGGAGGGGAGGAAGGAATTGACAATGTAATTCAAAACAGTGTTCTTGTAATCATTAGTGAGAGAAATAGTGATAAGATTGATGTCTAAACGGCCCCAAGAGAACCTAGATCAAGGTGTCAGTTCCATATTCACTTCATTAAAAAATCAGTAAAGTGATAGAAAAAGAAAATAGAACGTAACACCTATAGTACACATAGTGATGTTAATAATAAGCGTACGGCTTTTATTGGCAGGGAGACCCTCATGGGAATACACGCCTTGATGTTTGAGCCGTACGGGAAACATGGTGGATCTACAAATGTGAGGCAAGATACAAAAACACCAGTTCATTCCACCAGTATTTTCTATCATATTAACATGCTCAATTATCACTTAATACAAAATAAAAAGAAACAGAATCTATTAATTTTAAATTCCTCAAAGTGCTATTTAGTACTGAAGACTCCCGCAATGGCGGATATTCACAACAGCATTGAATAGCTGATGGAAATCGTTGAAAATTCTTTCTGTATATTTGTCAGTTTGTTAAATTGTCAGTTACTTCAAACAAAAATGAAAATCTTTAATACCAGTAAGATAAGATAAAATTAAATTAAAATTACTTTATTTACGTAAATTCCATTCTGACTGATTAAAAAGCTTATTATTAACAACACCAAAATTGTATATTGTAAAAAGTTTGGATATTAACAGTGATAATATGAAGTATTTACGTAATAAGGGTGAAGTTTGGACAAAATTCATCCATTCAAACTTAACCATAGTACTAGAATACTACCAAAATACGTAGCATAGAACATATTATGTTTCTCTTTCTCACACAGGCTTTGCTTTTGTGGAGAGCATTTATGAGTTTTTTTTTTAAATTGCGTTTTACTTCTGGGTAATTATGTTAAACTTTGAGTTCAATATTCAATAATTATTATGATTGAATATTTTTCAAGTTTGGCTATAAGTTTCATATAATATTTTTGTGTACAAGAAATGCAATGTTATTGTATGATTTGGATTTTTGTTACTTGTGATCATGGAAAATAAAAACCAATTTTATTTGATTTAATATATAGTATTAGAATTAGACGCTTGACGAATGTATCAATTATTCATTTTCAAATGGAGTAAATTATTTTGAAAAGCACGAACATAATAATTGTGTATTGAAATAATATTGTAATGGAAACATTATTGAAACATAGTTGAATGAATGTGAGTAGAATCACAAAGCAATGCGATAAAGGGGCTTCACATTTTCCTTGGACCTTATTTCAATTTTCATTTCATCGAAATTTTTAATAAAAATAGTTGGGAAAATTGTCTAATATTGAGGATGATTTAATGATGAAAAGAGACTTGACTTCTAGGCCCGTATTTATAAAGAAAGCTAGCTTGAGGCACCCTTATTTCAAGGGATACTTGAAAACCCATTTAAAAGAACGCTTTTCTTTTTTGCCTTGAACAAAGGAACCCCGAAGTAGGTTCATGAATAGAGGGATATATATTCTAGCACAATTTACTAGTTTTAAAGCGTTATTATGTTAGTTATAAAGCAGGTGTGACATGCAGCACACATCGACCTTCCAATGCAGATAACTAGAGTGATGTTTCCGAAACGGATGGATCCACAAGAAGTTTGAAACTCGCTCAAGTATAATAATTGTTATCAATGGCAAACATCTAGAGGCCGCATCCGAGAAGAAAACCATCTACAAACAAGAAGTCCGATCGTAATCTGCTCATCAGAAACGGAAGGTATTAACAGAGTGTTTCAAGATCAAGGTAAGCCGTTTTGAGTAGCACGTGGTATTTTCGATGGTAATTAGACGTTGATGGTAATTACCCCAAGTGTCTTGGAGAGATAGAACGTCCGCGCAAGCACGACATGCCCCAGAACCGGATTCCTTGCTCTCTATCATTATTATTTCGTATAAGCCGCGATCTGTTTACGTTTATAAAGTCTTGCATGTTCAGGGAAATAATTATTGTGATCTGCTTTTGCCTTTTTAATTGAATGTTACGCTTTTTCCAGGCAGCGGCCGCTGTTCGCAGAGCTGGAGAAAAGTGAAGAAGCCGAAATGCATCACGCGAAGCATTAATTAATGAATTGATCTGTCCGATTAGCTGTCTGTTTATGTCTTGGGTTCAAAGTGGAAGGACCGACCTGAACTACTTAAAAAAGAGTGATTATTTGACGCAGAATCAACCATCGCCGGATTACTAAAATAAGAAATATAATATCTTGTGACCTGTCTGGTTCAGCTCTGGTCGCACCTGAACAAAGTTAGGGGACTCTGACGTGAAATAACGACTGCTTTTTAGGCAGCCAGTACCGACGAACTTAACGTGTAAAAAAAAATTAAAATAATTGAAGGTGACACATCTATTGAACTTGAAATGAGCCCAAATTGTGTTGCATGCTACAAATACGCATCAGTCGATGTGTAAAGATCGTATTCAATAATTGAAAATATCCTTTCGGACAGAAGACAAAGTTTAAATCATGAGAACTTGGAGTTATATATTGTAATTATGTGCAACCAGTAAAATGAACGTTGTCCAATCATTATATTTGTATTTTCTCAATGTTTATAAAAAGCCAATTTGTCATTTTTGACTGCCTATTTTAGAGTTTTTCTCTGCTTTTCTGCTTGCCTATTTTCGTGGTTTTACTGCCTAACATCCAGGACCCCCTTGGCTACGCCCTTGCTTGGAATCAATAAAGGAAAATACATCATTTTTAATCAGTTGTAATTGGTTAGGCTTCAAATTCAAATTTTATTTACATTGCATAAGTAACAGAGAATCTGATACTATACAGCCTTAATGCTATACTACTGAAATACACTATTATTACCTATTTATTCACCCTTTTCAATCATTCTAACCTACTAAATTAAAAAAGCTATTCAAAATTTAAAAATCTATCAGAATCTCTGAACAATCAAACCGTGAATATGTCCCAATCGTTCCAAAATCCACATCCGAACCAGAATAGCAATAATCGTAAAAATGTGCAAAAAACGGGGAACCCGTGAAAAACTGATTCATAATTTCTGATTGATCCTTTCAAATGGCAGTTGAGTTGTGTTGCGAGGGCACTAGGGCTGGACAAAAGGTTGTTGTACCTTCATGAAAAAACCCAACAGAATTCTGTCCGAAATTCAACTGACTTTCACTACCGTAGCTTCCGAATTATAAATTGAGGACTGCCAAGGGAGTATCAACAGGAACAACAGGGCTCGTCCAATTTGGGTTTTTGATTAATTGTCTATGAGTGGTGGTGAGGAGAATCGTGGGGGGGGCGTGAAGGGGGTGAGGTAAAAGCACAATACATAGTTGATCGGTTTATTAACCCTTGGAGACTTGAAGGAGGTGGCGGGAGGGCCGACTAGCCCCGCCAAAATATCAAGTCCCTCAGCCCCTATTATCAACACGGTTCGTCATTGATTAAAATTTTACAACGTATGCAACACAGGCCATATTCAAGAGCCCTCTCTTCATAACCGTATCAGTGTTGTTGTTGTTGTTGTTGTTGATGTTTGTATCTGTCCTCACTTGAGGTCACTTGAGGATTTTCCATATGGAAAATAATTTTTTTCGCAACAAACATGTTTTGGAGACTTTTGAAAAATGACTACATGTTCCGACAAGCTGTTGCTTCTATGGGCTGATCCTACTATAGCTGAAAATTAGAGTAGAGAAAAATTATGTTGGATTTTTATTATTCTTGGACTAAGTCTCAGTGTTTTTTATTAATACTTAATAAATTCCGAATGATTTTATTTTATTCCAAATCATTTCTCAATACTAGAGGTAAAAATGAACTTACTTTGAGACAACATAGGTTTCAACTGTATGAGAAAATGCCTTCTTACATTGGAGCAAAGCTTTACAGTAGCTTACCTACTGCAGTCCTTGTGAAATATGAACATATTTAAAAATAGATTGTACAAATTCCTTTTGTATTGTATAATTCCGTTTGCATTGTATTCCTTTGATTGTACAATTTTTTTTCTATTTAAAAATAGATTGTACAAATTCCTTGCCCCGAAAGCGTATTATAGTGTAAGACATTTCTATAGTTTAGAGTAATATTATCTAGTCATAAGATTTCAGTGCCCTCTGCCCTGCGCTGCTTTTAAAAACACATTTTTGTACCTGCACCCTTCATGTTCAATTCGTGTTTATTTTCTCTGTGTGTATTTTCAATTATTTAAAAAAAACCTATGACGATATTCAACTGTTTATTGTATTATATGATGTGTTGAATAGATAAATTATCTTATCTTATCTTACAATGTCAATTCAAGAGCTACTTTATATAAAAATTGTAATATTCAATAGTAAACAAAATTCAATGCCACACCTCAAATAATTGTACTCTATTATACCTATAAAGTTGAAAATATTTACGTCATTATGTCAATGTTGGACCAATGTAGCTATATCTATGTCTGACTCTATGTCTGTGTATACATCTACGCGCATGTCTATGTCAGTACCGTGGACATGTTCCGAAATTTCAATACAATCAAGCAGAATGCTGCAACAATCCCTGTACCATCTCATCCCAGTCGATAATAATCTAGCCATATCCCAGCCAGACACCATTATGCTACAGGTTATGCTCCCAGGGAACTTGTATCTACATAGGCGCAACAGTGGGACCAAAGCTAGGCTGGAAGTGCCTTTACTATTCTCGAATCCATTGTTTCTTGCAGAACGTCACTTCCGCTTGGATGTACCCCCCTTAACCTCCTCAACTTCCTCAACCACCCCTCAACATCATAGTACCTCCAAAGACCCAATACAGTCATCATCCACATATATAAGCGATGCAAAAAGGATATACGTATTTGTGAGCGCGCGGTTCCACTGGGAACGCGCCAATGACAATGCTAGAAGCAGTGATGCCAACTTCGCTAATGATATTTTACGTTTAAATTTCCCGCCAACGGGAAATTCGGAAATTCTCTTTATTGAAAGAAGCAACTACTGGCAAAAGTGGTTCATTTTTTCTTCTAAAACACGGAAAATGATGTTTACTGTGATTTTTGCCGATGGAAATAAATTAACTTTAATTAGCTAGCACGTAGCCTATATTGTAGAATTTTCCCGTCAAGAGTGAAATTTGTGAAGTCAATAATATTATTTTCAATATATTTACATTCTCATCAGTTTTCCATGTGAATAATGAAATGTTCTGCGAAATGCTTAAATTGCACTTGTGGGCCTATTACTGTAAATTTTCTTATTATTATAAAAAAATTATACTCCTATTATTCTTCTACATTTTTATTATTTCTTCACTAATCCTGTGAGATAATATTGTAATTTTGAGTTTTAATCATGAAATTCATTTTGTATTCATTCCAACTCATATCACTATTCATTAATCGTTTTGCTTTTTTATCAATAGGTAAAGTTATGCTCTGTAGTTTTTTCCAATACACTAGATTCAGCTTTGTATTTTGATTCTATTTCAAAGATTCTACGTTTGTGTTAGCATTCCACATGATGCTTTGAAGTTTTGTTAATTGACTAGATGCAGCATTATATTTCGAGTAGATTTCTAAAGCTCCAGCACTCATAGATTTGTGTGAGTTTTCCGCTGACAGTCATAAGATCAAAATTTTAAATTAGTTAAACTTTATCACGATATATTCTCACACACAGTTCATGACTTCCACCATAAGTGAGATATGTTGTGATTCATTCGAATCAGTTTTTATAAATGGTTCACTGTTTTTTCATTTCTCTCAAACAGTAGTAAAATATTTTGTAATTAATCTGAAATCAATTTTTTTGAATGGTTCACTACATTTTTTAAATCTTTTTTCATCAATAGTAAAATATGTTGTATATAATTCATCTGGAGTCAATTACTATGAATGATTAACTCTTTTTGTTATCTCTTTCCACCAATAGTAAAACATGTTGTATAATATTCATCTGAGGTCAATTTTTATGAATGCTCCAGTCTTTTTGTTATCTCTCTCCACCAATAGTAAAACATGTTGTATAATATTCATCTGAGGTCAATTTTTATGAATGGTTCACTTTTTCTGTTATCTGTTTCATCAATCGTAAAATATGTTGTAATTCATCTAAGATCAATTTTTATGAATGGTTAAATCCAACTGAAGAGGTCAGTATGAAAAGGAAGGTGAATGAAGAGAAGCAGAGAAGAAACATTGTGGAATGGTGTGCCTTATTATTTGTGAATGACAGTGGGAGGCAATGGTAGGATGACTTGCGATTGCTTTATGTTTTTAACTCGTTCTTCACTCCTAATATTGAGACCGGGACGTCCACAGCTGCTTTAGTCATCGCTATTTTGCATTGTTGTTCACAACTCTTTAGCTGTCCCTACTTGAATCCATTGTGGATTGTGGAGGATTAGGTTACCTACCGTACTTCCTCATAAAGCTGTTTCAATTTGTGCGCACGTTGTTTAGTGACTGATGACGTGTTGTTTTCCAATTTAGTACAACAGTGTTCTCCTAAATCATGAGTGCTTGGCTAGTTTTAAAAGTGGTTGTACTGAAGAAAAAATTATTGACCTCCAACAGTGGTCGATCAGTCATGGAAAATTCACTGCGAAATGTCATTTATTCTCTCAAAATAAAAATTAAATCATTCTTCTGATTTTACTTATTAGACCATACCCATTGATTTAAAGCTTGATTCTCGGCTATGAAAAATCTCGACATTTCTGTTCCATCATTTAACTTCATCACTTACACATAAACCTTAGTTATATTTGTCACTAGTGATAGCCTAGATTAGTTAGGAAGTGATAGCCGTCGGCCATAGCAGGTATCTTTTATTCAGAATTTTTTTAATTTTTAAAAATTAATTTAGTTATTTTCTGTTAAACTTATGGTTTTTTTATATTTACATTCAATTTAATTGGTTTGGTTTGTTATCTACACCACAACTCTTATCTACACCTATATTCTCTTATCTACACCACAACTCCTTATTGTTTAGCCTTCTTGTTTTTTATTGACTATTATACTAATGTGGTATTATTGTAATGTTATGTTTTTTTTTTGGGATGTGTGTTATTAAATAAATTGAAATTGAAATAAAAATCAGATAACAACGCTCTCCTGATCCTTCTCTGTAAGGGTGACCGATTGGATTGGCCAGAAAAGAGATTCTGTTCTCTGCTATAAATTCAATTGATGGTGGTTCGGAACCCACCTGAAATTGTAGGTTCACCATGTTTTCAATAGCATGTTTCAAACGGCAAGGTGAAACAACCATCAAAGGTATCCCCACCAATAAAAGCCATACGCAGGGGTGCCCACAGGGGGGGGCTATGACGCAGACTGCGTCATTGAAATTCTTGGGGGGGGTTCCAAAAAACGTTTTGGGGGGGGCGTAAAGTTGATTGAAACCGTGTTTAACGTGACAACATTCAAAAATATATTACGAAGTCACCAGATAGAATGTCAATTAATTAAAATATATTTATAATTATTATATTATACACTCTTCTCTTCTCTTTCGTCTTCTCTTTCTCTTTCATTTTCACCTTCTGATTCTCTCTCTCTCTTTTTTCTCCTTGGTATTTATTTAAAATCTCTGTATTATTTTTTCTTTGACAGTTCATTAAGGTTTTTGCTTATGTTTAATATTAGCAACTCTTACCTGCGCACAGGATATTTCCTTGCAGGTAATTATTAGAATTTGTAAATTATGAACATTTATTCTGAAATTGTTATGATGTGAAGATCTAAATAAATAAAAGTTTTTGATTTTTGATTATTATACAATTGAATATGAATTCGCTAAAATAGTTATGTTTAGGATTTGTGCAGGAAGTTATTATTCAAACTTAGCAAGATGCTAAGTGAGTGCTCTGAAAGTGGTTTTATACAACTTTACTCTCCTTAACAGTTACTAGTTAATCAGCAGAAAGAGCAATAAGTCGATTTAAAATGATCAAAAACAGACTCAGATCAGCTATGGGAGACTCATGGTTGTCCAATCTAATGGTTCTAGCTGCAGCAAAAGATGTACTTGAGTCTGTTTCTAACGAAGAAAATTGAAAGATGTTCTGTTTCCTCATCCCAAAGACAAAAAATTCTATGTGGGGTTTAGAGAGATAGATTTAACAAGCTTAGAAGGTGCCTAGCTAACTTGTAGATGGTCACAGCCTACAAATTCAAAATGTTTGACTTCAAACTGTTGATGTTTTTCATATATTTTACGATAACTACTTACTAATAAGTAAGAACTGCTTTTGAAAAACTTACTAAATACTAAAAATTCAGTAATTTTTCATAACTATGTCTTTATTTTGTTTTTAAAAGACACTTCTTTCGATAGTGTGTTGTAAATAACTATACATGAAATGTGTGCGTTTTATTTACTTCATCCATACATAAATTCTCCCAAGATTCTAAGTAAATAACCTGTTGTTTAACTACCATCCAATAAATGACTTAGTATTTTGAATTTTTGTGTTTTACAAATGAAGTTATTAACTCATTGTTTTCACTTCCTTTAAAGGAACAACTTTGTAGAATTATTTATCCTTAATGTAATTGGTACATAAACTTGTAGGTATTTCATTTTTATTGAACATTGTGTATTTGTAATAATATTTTATTGTTTAAAAACCGTTCAAGTTCAAATTCTTATTTAGCTATTTTGCAATTAGTTTACTGAGCAGAAGTTCAAATATTCATTTCATTGATATTTCTTTTTTACCTTTACAAAAAAATGTTACCTATGTAAAGAATATCAAGAAATATACATACATTTTGTATATTATTGACTGGGTTTGAATTTTTTCAATAGTTATAAAAATCTTCTTTTAGTTTTAGAAAGGATACGGGGCTTTTTTCGCATTTTTTTTTGGGGGGGGGGGGTTGGTGCTAAATTTTAGGGGGGGGGGGGGGTGCGTCATGAGCCTTAGGGGGGGTGGGCACCCCTGCCATACGTATTTACTTTTTTTATTCTTCCTAATAAAGAATAACTAAAGGCAACCAAAATTTATCTCCGAAATCTATGTTTCTTTCAGTCTAAATTTTTTCTACCTTCTTCAAGTCAGTAGCAAGCTTAACATAATTTAACACGAAAGGTTCACCACAGTTGTCAAGCTGATACGACTCCTGTTTGTAGTTATATTAAGCCACCACAACTTTGAATGACAATGCTACACTTGTCCCTGTTGGATAGTCGCCTCTACACACATCTATACTGCCAAACTTCATTAAAATAACAAATATAATACCTGTGGATATCCTAGCCTAACATAATGCTAATAAGATAGAAGAAGGTGAAGAAAAAGAAGACAGAAGAAGCCAGACCACGGATGAGTGGCCTATACACAAGCTCACATAGACTCTCTCACACATGCTAGGAGCACGCGTCGTGCGATACATGGGGCCCAGCAATTAGAATTTCAAATCAGAGCCATTGAGAAGTTTACAAACTAACCTATTCGGCGCCCCTCTCACGCACGCACACACACAAAATAAGGTGTTTAATAATATATTGTAAGCATCTTCATCACCCCTCCAACACTACCTCTTCCTCAGCACTAATATCATTACAAATGGACCCTCGCTGTATTGGCAGCGTGCATTTCTATACTTCAACCCTGAATCATCGACGTATATATTAAAAGTGTATTTTTTTCATCTAGTAGGCTACAGGTTAGCACACTTTACCGCTCACCATTGATTTACATCAAACCCTTCGACAGTGAGTGTGCAATAGGCCTCATTGATCCTTTTATATTATGTCTTCAGTATATTGCTGCTCCGGGTTCTCCGCATTAATAATTCATTGGCTGCCTTTTTACCGGCATCAAAACATTTGATCACGTGCTACTGTTTTATTAGACACGTGTTTAGAAAACACACTGTCAAGTGCCTTAGATTTAAAAAAACAAGCGCATACAGCCCAGGCAAATTAAACAAAAAAAAGCCGTGGTGGACAAAAATTGATGCAAATCTGAATTTTTTTAATCAACTCTATGCATTCCAGGAATGATTCCCTCCTCAAAATTTTGAGAAAATTTGGCTTGTGCATGTGCATAGCTTTTGGGTGGCAAAAAGCCCTCAAATTTGGCTTTTATCCGCATTAGTATTTAGTATTAGTTTTAGTATTAGTTATTAGTATTTCGCCTAAAACTCGAAAACAATCTACACGTTGAAATCATTGTCCAATTCGAAATTAAATAATATGAAATTCTACGTCGAACGATGTTTAACAATACCAAATCGGTTTAGTTGAAGTGAAAAATTGTAATATGGAGCTAAAACATCTGAAGTTATTGTTTACGCTTGAAACCCATCGTTTCTCCAATATTTTAATAATTTTATCGTAATAGTGAGTTCCAGTAATTTGCTGCTACTCAATATTCAATTATCTTTCACTAGTGACAAATATAACTAAGTTTCATGCGTTAGTGATGAAGTAGAAAAGTTATTGCGTATGTCTTTTAATGGTGGAGAGACCATTACGGGTAGTTCCACCTCGCCGCTTGAGCCATGTTATTGGAAAAATGGTGGACCTACAATTCCAATATCCTGCAATGTTTTGTCCCTGGTCTAGTTGATTATCATTCATAAACACGTTTTTAACCCTATCTTCATTTAAGTTATGTTTATTTTTGTATTAGAGGTCTTGACATTTTTAACTATTTATTGTTAATTTCAAGTGATTTAAAATTTGGACAAGGTACTGCACACCTATAAGATCATTTATTTCTAAATTTCAGCAAGCAGTATTGATTCAATGGCTGTCTTCTTAGCTGTGCCTTTTTTATCTTATCTGTACCTTTTTATGGAGTTTGTGTGCTTCTTGAACTTCATTGAATAAAATATTTAATTGAATTGAATAAATTATCTAGAACGGAATCGCTGAAAACAACCCTATTCATTCGACAAGCTTATTTGAGCATATTAAAGGCCTACTACTATTGAAGAGGAAACTGTTATTTATTGATGACATCTTTCCTACAACCTAACTAGATGACTAATTATTTTATTTAATAGCTGAACGGCCATTTGTAATTGTCCGACCTTTCATAGCATTTTGTTAAATCTGTCACGGAAACCTAACAGGCAGTAGGCTATTAATTGCGTCTGGCTAGCCTGTTTTAGGCTTTAAAACTTCAAGTCTGCGTCTTCAAACCTGCTGAAATAATTATTTCCAGCTATGCATCCAGCATGTCAAGCAAGACTTACTTATAAATGAGCTGTCAGTGCCTCTCTAACACTTTGGTAAGTAGTTGAACACATGATTACCTGTATGTGATTTTTCTCTGCAATATATGCATAGCAATATGTTGTGCATAGTCTATCAAAATATACATAAATAAGTATAGCAGTATAAGGTCTATGATGTAGCTCATTAATATCGTAAGTTTCCAGTACTGGAAGGAAATTAAATTTGCTTCTTGCTTGATTAAATACAAATCGTATAAGCATACAGTTATTTATTTTGAATATTTTAGCCTCGTCATGAAATGATTTGACCATGTAAAACTGCAGCGAGCTACTGTGTTCAGATATTATGAGAGTTCTGTCACAATGTTTGGAGTTTAATAATCAGAATTAATACGTGATAAAATTAAGTAGGTAATAAATTTGAGTAGCTCAGGTCTTGAATATTCTAGCTTCGTCATGAAATGGCTTTACCATGTGAAATCGCAACGAGCTTCTGTGGTAAAATATTATGAGTGTACTGTCACAATGTTTAAAGTTTATAAACACAATTTAATCCTTCAGAATAAGTCAAACAGTGATGAACGAATCAATAGTTCAGAATGAATTAAATAAAAGTTCAGAAGTGGAATGTTGGATGAAAATTCTTTTCATTATAATCTCTTCATTTTTTGTTTTCGATAAGAGGATATTTTCTGCTATTGAAAAAGTTCCTTGTTTCTATTCCATAGTATTGGAAGATTTTACAACAATTCACTCACATGCTTAATAAGCTGGAGAGGAATGAAATCGTATGAAAAATCTCTTTGAACTAATCCAAAAGTTGAGTGAGAGCATTACAGCTACTGTTACAAGTAAAGTATTATTGATGCTATTGATATTATTGAAGTATTATTGATATAATATGGAGCCCCAATTATCCGCGAACGGATGACCCCCGGTGTGGATTATCCGCGAGTACCACAAAAAAATTAAATTAACTTTTGATTCTCCAAAGCAAGAAGCAAAATCAAGTAACCCATTTTTTTCAGGCGTAACTGAACAATTTTCGTTAACAGTACAGTACATTGATTTTGTCTACTGTTCTTTATTTTAGTGATCTAGATGTAGAGCAAAGGTTTCTGCTGTACTGTACAAGTTTTAAATGTTTTACATGAATATTGTCCTTGTACAATAAAACATCGGTTTCATGCTGAAATATTTTTTAGTGTTTTCACCAAATTTTTTGTCTTTTTTCGGATTATCCGTGATTTTCGCTATCCGCTATGCACTTGTCATCCAATTCCGCGAATAATCAGGACTCTTCTGTAGTTGGAAAATCCTGACACAATTTACAAACCATTTAAAATTTAGGAAAAATAGGACTATAGGCGCTAGCTTACTTTTATTTTCTTGTATATATTGTAAAGTTCTTATTGTTTGTCTGCTTGAAAGATCAAATTTCATTAAAATGAAGTTAAATTATCAACAATTTTATTATCACACCAGGATCACAAACAAGATTTAAACAAAAATTTATTTATGTATGAACTTTATTTATATTTATATATTGTTGTAATAATTCATGCTTTACTTATATCAGTAAGAGAAAACTGAGGAGCTCCTTTCTATAGCCATAGCCATAGAATACTTAATGAATAAATTTGTAGTTTCTTTTTTTTATGAAGCCCACATAGTTCTGAGACCTGTGCGTGGGTAATGAGTTGAATGATGGTGATTGATGAGTTGGACCTACAGTTTTAGGTGGGTTCCGAACCACCGGGAAAGTGATTTTACAGCAGAGAACAGTGTCTTTTTTGCTGGCCAATCTAATCGGTCACCGTTACGAACAGGACCTACGAGAACGCAGCTTATCTTCCTGATTGAACAGATACCTGCTACGGCTCGCGGCTATCACTTCCCTAAGTTTTCTAGTAATATAGTTGTAATGAGTGCAGTAGGTCTTCCAGTTTGCCATCTTTGTAAATGCAGAAATATTACTTATTGCATCCAATGACTGCAACAAAATGTATTTCTCTAACCGACTTTCAAAATGTTTGAGCAATATAATATGTAGTTCTAAGAGAATATTGCGTTTAAATCATAAAAACAGCTCAAATTCATTTTTTTTAGATATGGCAGCGTCCACTGATCCCCTATAGAAGGGGTATCTGGATTTGTCAAAGATATCTTCTACATTAAACTACACTGACGCATTACATTAGCGAAACACAAAATCAAATTACAAGTGTAAATCAAGTAATATGATCTTCATAAAAGTATCCAGTTAGGTAATAGCCATGAGGGTGGACAGGCAACGAATGAGAATGCAATAGTTTCAAACGAAATTCAAAGAGATAGGGGGCAAGCAGTAGAAAAATAAGAAAAAAACCGATTTCATTGTACGCATAGAGGTTCATATCGAGACTGAAAATCTTATAAGCTCTCCCTGCCCTGCTTAGTCCTTCCATTTCTCCTTTGCTCTTTTATTTCCTCCCTTGTCCTATACCTCCCCTCTTGTCCTATACCACCCCTCTTGTCCTTCTATTGCCTCCCCTCCTCTCATCACACACTGGTCCAGTTTCATTCATTCGAACACGAATGCAACAAACCAAAAGAATGATGCATTAGCATATGAATGCAAGCACGGGGTGAAGCATGGTCTCAGAAAGGAGCAGTTGCTTTTATGTGTAAGGTAAACGGAGGTGAGAGCCTGGTAGATGTTGCATCGTATATGATGACAGAGGACTGCTAGAGCTGCGAGTGGCTTTCACAAGGCCTCAATATATATGTAGTGAGTTATATACTATGTGTAGTATAGTGTGGTCTTGTCAGAACGAGGGGAGCGTCGATGTCAGCGCAGTAGGGGAATGTTTCTGTGACTATAGATTTGGCTGTGTTGTGGATAGACACAATACAGTATTGCCCTGTTACTCAATAGTTGACTAGGAAAAGTTTGAGGCTTCTCGTACTATATAGCATGGTGATACCACGGGATTTATTTAATTATAATGATGAACTTGATGCAAACTGATTAAGTTACAGGAGTACTTGGAATTATTATTGCATTCATTAGAAGAAAATTCCTCCAAAAAAAAAAACTACCGTATCCGAATTTTAAGACACGTTCTTTGCTGTAAAATCACTTCCCGGTGGTTCGGAACCCACCTAAAACTGTAGGTCCAACTCACCAATCACCATCATCCAACTCATTACCCATGCACAGGTCTCAGACCTTTGTGGGCTTCATCCTCCAAAAAAAAAATATACAATGGAATGTGAAGATGCAAAAGCATCAAATTGTTCCCATCAAAAATCAATTAGCTACATTATACAAAACTATCAACATCTATCAACATCAAAACTATCAACTATAAACACATTTGAATAATTCATAGTAATTCAACAATAGTATGTTAGTGTAATATCTTTTTTTTTCATTTTGATTAGAATCTAGCACCACATTGTCTAATAGCAATATATTTATGACCTGAGCTAATACAATCCAGGCAAGTATGTTAGAAATTATGAATGAATTTTGCAGTTTGCTATTAACTATAACTATAACTAACTAACTATAACTCACTAATAACTATTACTATAGCTATTATCAACTATAAATGAGAAGAACTAGAAGAAAGAAGAAGTGTTAGTAGAGTCCAAGTAATAAGGCGCACTTGATAAATGTTAATACTTGTTTCCTATCAAATTCAGACATTTACTTTTAATACAAAAACTACCAAAAATTATTGAATTAGTCCATCAAAGATAATTTAACTGTCTTCAACAATAAAGTAATCAATCATTTTCGCTTTGATATTAAAGCAAATTTATATCAAGGGAAGTGCAGTAATAGAGTTATTAGTTGATAATTTATTGATATAATATTATTCAACATATATTATTTATATAAATTATTGGAATTGTTCTACCCATAATTTTCATCAACTGATTAACACCATAACAATACTGTTCTATATTCAGCAGTCTTTGAAAGTCTGGGAGATGACACAATTTTCAATTAATGTAGAACAAAATAAGTAAAAAAATTGTTCTTGGAAATATATGGGCCTATACTTGAACTTTCAAATTTCAAGTTAAAGGTGAATGGAAATCAAAAATCTCATAAAGTTATTCGGACAGAAAATGTAAGAAAAATTGAAAGATCTATAATTATAATAAGGGTTTGAAAGTATAACAGGTTTTCTAATTGATTGAATAAAATAAATTATAAAAGTGTAGTAGTTATTGTCTATAGGTATTTTTCAACTATATTGGAAAGAAAACTCTGTTTTTTTTTTGGTTTCGGCTTGCAATCTCCCCTTTGTCAGTAAGGCAAGGACGTGAGAGGATCAGAGACATCCGAGAATTAAGGGGATGACAAAGAAAACGTGTCTGCCGACCGGACATGCTGTAAGTCCTGGCGAAAATATCTCACCCGAGAAGCAACAAACTGGAGGAGAAAGTTTGGAGAAAGATAGGGCGAAAGAGAGAAAGAGAGAGAGAGAGAGAGCGAGCGAGAGGGCGAGTGAGTGAGTAAGAGGAAACTAAAGAGAAATCCGATGGTGATGGTTGGGAAAAGATATTGCTTGCATCCACCTTCTCTGGAAATTCGCTGGCCTTACGATATTATGATTGATACGCGATTATCGCCCATGTGTCTTCGTTACGCTTTATTCCCATCTCTCTCTTCCTTTTTTTTGTCTCTCTCCCTCCTTCGATGAAGATGTGGTTACTAAGGTTTATACGGAGGGATAGTGGAGTCTGCATCACCCTAGAGCTTCAATCCCAGAGCAATATGATACAATTATCTTGATGTTAACCATGGAGGTGGTCAAATGGTGTTCCTCATTGTAATTTGACGTTAATTGCTTTCAATCTTTTTTTCAAGTTATTTATCTATTCCATCAATTAGAAAACCTCTTATAAGAAGTGAAATACCTTGAATCCCCTTACATTGTTGGGTATTGACATCAGACTTTTAAAGACTGGTGATTATAGATCAGTATGATGGAAGTGATGGAAAGAACTATTTTAATAAATCTTAACAATATTATTTATAAATTATCTATTATCTATAAATATTATCTTATCAATAAATCTTATAATATATGTAAAATAGTATTACATCAATAAATTATCAATTACATTACTCGGTTACGAACTAGATTCTGAAATTTTTTTTTTCAAATCAAATAAAAAACTTTTATTTAGATCTTCACATCATAACAATTTCAGAATAAATGTTCATAAATTACAAAATCTAATAATTACCTGCAAGGAAACATCCTGTGCGCAGGTAAGAGTTGCTAATATTATACATAAGCAAAAACCTTAATGAACCGTCAAAGAAAAAAAAATACAGAGATTTTAAATAAATACCAAGGAGAAAAAAAAGAGAGAGAGAATCAGAAGGTGAAAATTTCCATTAAATTTTCGTAAATTTGCTTCATTATAAAAGCGAAGCTGATTACGCCATTGTTGAAGACCGTTAAATAATGTTTGATGAATTAATTTGATAATTTTTGTATTAAAATCCTTTTAATTTGTAATATCCCAAAGTTTTATCGTAATTTTCAATTTCTCGAACCGGCTCAAAACTCATGAATTCGTAACTGATTAAAAGTCTATGTCTGAATTTGTTAATCCCAAATTTTTAACGGAATTTTTAATTTCCCTGGCCGGTTAAAACCTCATAAATTCGTAACTGAGTTTTTTAGAATCAGTATTCAATGATAATCATTTTGTTTAATAAATAATGTTCTCATCTACTTATTATGAAAAAAATTGTGAAAACTTTGGTAGAAATTAAATCAGTTATTTTACGTTTCACATAATTATGTCACTCATTGACTATGGCATTTTAGTTATTTATTCATTGATATAGTCAAAATACATCTTATTGTGAAGAAACAACAGGCTTTCAGCCCAAAACCTTACCTGTCTCTATTACCAAATTTTTACGAGCGTCCAAATATTTGTAAGCATAAGTTATGTTTACGTTTTGATTTAAATACTACTTGAATCTTCTGGAAAACAAAATTATCAAGTTTAATTTGAATGATGAAGTACTTTGATTCTAAGAAATTGATTGAATGAGGTTTGTGGTATTTCTCCATAATAAAAGAAAAAGACAGTGATATTGTCAATACCACTTATATTTGAAAACTTTAGTACAGCTGAGGATGTGGCAGGTTATGCCATGAAACCTAGGTTCTGATAATGTAAGGTTTTCAAATATAAGTGGTATTGACAACATCACTGCTTTTTTCTTTTACTTTGATTCTATTTAATACTCTCTAAAATATTTTTGAATATTTTTTTTTTAATTAATCACTGAATTTTAGACTACATCATCAGAAAAAGTTGATTGAATTTCAACGTTGAACAGCAGATTTTTGGTTTACTTCAAATTAGAGTATTGTAATAACATTATTTGATGTGATTTCCCTGTATGTCGTCAGGCACAACCCTGAACAAATGACTGCGTTGCTTTGAAAGCTAGGATGGAAAAGTTGAAATAATTTTATTTTAAAGAGAAGCACAGGAGTGTGGAGTCTGAAGAGAAGAAAGAAAAGCTCGACTGGAAGCCACAAGGATACCGTCTATCCCTGTTTTCCATTCGTGTCACGTTTTATCCCCGTCCTCTGCCTCCCTTTATTCCCCTTCTTCGTCTACTCTATCTCGGAGAAAATGACTCCAGATAGTAGGAAGAGAGTGAGAGAGATGAAGGATGTGTGAGAGAGAGATTTAGGGAGAAAGCGAGATAGGCAAGCCTTGCAGACGTGACAGTGTTTTCGTGCGTATGGGAGTGCCCGAAAATGTGCGTGCGAGAGACACGAGTGAGATATAGTATGTGAAAGAAGAGGGTAGAAAGAGAAATAGGGTGAGAGAAAGAAGAGGGTAGAAAGAGAAATGGAAAGTGAGAAAGAAGAGGAGTGAGTGAGTGATAGCGAGGAGTTTTCCTATCCCTGCATCACCTTCTCATCCGCAAAGGGACCATACTGATTCTGGAATGAAGGGAAATATTTCGTGCTTGAAGAAATCATGTTTTGCAGTTAAGGGACTTCAGTTGCAGTCGCCTACCTCCCCAAACATCGTCTTCATATTCCACAAATTCAAGTGTATTAGAATGCTGATGAGAAACTACTAGCCGAAAATGTTGTTACTGTACAAAAATAAGTACTGTATAATAAATGCTGTATAAAAAATCAGATTTTTTGGAAAGTAAATACATCAAGAATTAGAAGGATAAGAAGTTTCTAAAAGAAAATTCCAATAAGAAAGAGAAAGACCTAATAGGAATTATAAGGATGAGAAAAGACCAGAGAAGTTGAAATAAATTCCTGGATTTCTTGTTCCATGACGAACTGCGTTGTTAATATTAACTCTGAAGATGGATCTCATAGATTCGAAAGCGCTCGGCCAGATTAAGTGAGTTATTATACTTATTCTTAACAAATATTTGACTGCAAGTCGTTAAATTTCACATGAAAAGTTAATAAAGTTGACATATTTGGAAATGTGGGGAGTCTACAAAAATGTACCATAATTAATAATTCAAGACTGAAATATAGACGTTTTGAATCTTTATTTGACCTTGAACATAATTCCTCAAATTCTCCAGACTATCCAATAAGCTCCAACAACAGTTATAAGTGCTAAACAACATAAGAATCATTTGGCAAATGTATGAAGTGAACCAAAATATATCATAAAAACTCAAAAAACACTTTTAAGTGGAAATTATGACTTACGTTATGGCGTGACGGCCGTTTCACTCTGTTGTCAAGAGCATCGTCAGACGACCCTAATCGTGTACTGTGGGTCGTCTGACGATGCTCTTAACATCAGAGTGAAACGGCCGTCACGCCATAACTTGAGTCATAATTTCCACTTAAAAGTGTTTTTTAGTTTTTATTATATATTAATGGAAACAAGATGGATCTTCAACATCACAAAAGATATAGCATTGAGGCATTCAAGACTAATAGAATAATTTTCGATTTTATCCGACCTTGAATACGATATATTTCACACACTTATTTCCAAATTTCTATCAAGGCTAGGTAGTATCACACTGTCATTATAATTGCAAATATCCGTGATGTTTCTCACTCTGTTTAAGTTCATTCAACTAGGAAAAGGGATGTTTCACAGTCATAATGCCGGTGATTTTATTTTCACTCTCTATCCGTGTGTGAAATTGGTTTTCAATTATTATTAAATAATTTTATCCCCTCAAAATAATGTCAGGTAGAGTTGAGTCATAACAATACTTATGTGTAGATAACAAATAATTCGCTTATTCACATACGAAATGATACCTAGTTATATTGGTAGGAAATTCTACAATAAGCTACCGCAGTTTTTAAAGAGTCTTGAAAATATAGAAATATTTAAAAAACAATTGAAAAAAATATTTAGTTGAAGCTTTTTATAGTGTACAAGAGTTCCTATCACATCAAAATTAAGCTTCACCTCAACTAATTGATATAGTAATTATGGTATCTAGTGTATAATTGTTGATCTGACTTGTCTTATACTCCTTGTCTTAACTGGAGACACGTAATCCACAAAAAAAAAACTATGAAATCATATTAAATCATACAATATACACAATATACATTCGAAATCATACTAAAAACGAGACTCTACATGATATTTCACCAATAAAAAAACATACAATGTACCAAGAAAGTTTACCTTACAAACATAAATAATTTGGCAGCACTAGCATTAGATAAAACTTGTTCGCTAGACTTGTTGCATATCATTTTTTCCAATACTGTAGGCTATATTAAAATTCGGACATCACGTATTTCCAACTTATTTATATAATTTCCTTGAAATAACACTTTATTTTCAAGTATTTTAAGCAAAATAAATGTTAAACTAAATAAGAATGAATTTCTCAGCCTCCATCCTGAATTTAGTCCTTTTCAGTTCTCGCCTGTCAGACAATAAATTAATTATTTGGAACCATGTTAATAAATTTTGTACTTATATGAATAAGTTGCCTTCTTACAACCTCCAGAGCTGTAAGATATATTACATATTTGATTGGGGATATAAGCCCCAATACATATTGGATATAAGCACTGTCGTTTACTGTGAATGAGCCCATATATTTCTTTGAATATTTAAAAAGCTTAAATAGGTAGAGTTGTCTCACAGTCTTTAATATTGAACAACCAGAATAAGATTTTTTTTGAGAATGAAGCCCACATAGGTCTGAGACCTGTGCGTGGGTAATGAGTTGGATGATGGTGATTAATGAGTTGGACCTATAGTTTTAGGTGGGTTCCAAACCAACGGAAAGTGATTTTACAGCAGAGAACGTGTCTTTTTTGCTGGCCAATCTATCGGTCACCGTTACAAACAGGACCAACGAGAACGCAGCTTATCTCTATCTGATTGAACAGATACCTGCTACGGCTCGCGGCTATCACTTCCCTAGATTACAAGGGAGTCTTTTTTTAACCAAATTTCTAATTTCAACACTTTTGTCATAATTATGCTTATCTATATTGTAACTAACTCACTCCTCGTTTGTGTAGTACGCTCTTTGGACTATAACATAGCGTTGAGGTCTGAAGAGTCACCTACAGTCGAATCGGCTATGGTACTATATACATACATATTGTAAACCTCCCTCAACCTTGAAACAGAGCTTATCTGAGAACAGATTCGGGTTGAGATTAATAAGTTCTAACGATGATCGCAGTAATGAACCTCTCCACTTTGACAGGGATATGAACCGCAAAGTGAGTTGGAAGACGTACTTCTTAGCGAATTCCGGGAGTATATTCACGGTGATGTGATATAGCGCAGCGCTTCAAAGTTTATGAGGAATGATGGCGCCTCACCTTTCATCCTCACCCTCGCCACCCTCATCCTCACCCTCATTCACCTTTCACTCATCACCATCATCATTTCTCTCAAAACTCTCACCGATTCCCCCGGGAATTTTGAACTTCCTTGAAGCGAATATATGTAGCGAATCCCGTTCAATTAATCTAGTTTTAACATTTCGCATCTTATTGTAAGCTGGTTCTCTCCTGTTAAGCTTTTCGCTGGCCTGGAATTGGTAAATTCTATAATATGAAACAACAAGGTCTTGTTCGAGACAATATTTGAATATCTTGTTTCATAATCACTTCTTTTCCCTGAAGAGTAAAGAAAGTAAATGCGTATGGCTTTTATTGGTGGGGAGATCCTCACGGGTAGTTCCACCTCGACGCTTGAGCCATGTTATTGGAAAAATGGTTTACCCACAATTTTAGGTTGTTCACCTACCAAACCACCAGGAAATGACTTAACAGCAGAGAACATAGTATTTTTTTGCTGGCCAATCCAATCGGTCACCTTTACAGAGAGGGCCCAGTAAAGCGTTGCTTATCTAATCTGTTTGAATAGATACCTGCTACGGCTCACGGCTATCACTTCGCTTAGGAGTTACTTGGTGGTAAAGATGTTCAATCAGATTTAAATATAATAAAACTAATATTAATTTCCATTGTGATGAAATAGCACATACTAATCTGACTGGAGTTCATAATTATATGGAATATAGATATACTATATACTAATCATGGCGCTATTGGAGGGCTGATTATGAGAGTGATTCCACCAAACACTTTCAAACAGCACTTAGAGAAGTTGTATTTGTTTATTTTATGGAAGGTAAGGTCCTTTTTGTTGAAAAGTATCCACTAAATATTTATTCAGTTGATAATCAACCCAAAGTTCATAATAATATGAGATAATAAACTACCATTATTTAGGTATATAGGCAACATGCTTCATAAATATCGTCATGTGCTACCATTAATGGTTTATTCCATTAAAATTATTCCCGTCATCAAAATTATTCCCGACCTACCAGAATTATTATTCAACTTCAAAGTAGATGTTTTTATAGCCATGATTTTTCCTTAAAATCACATGTTTCCTACATCTTTCCTTGCGCTTGGAACATCTCAATAAACTTCTCTATTCAAATAAAATACTATATTTTATCAATAATTCAACGCAAGAAATTTCTCACTCATGCCTCACTCTGTCTCCCTCTCTCTCGTACTCTCTCTCACCCCCTTCTCTCTGAGAGAGAAAAGTTGTTTCTGTGGAGCTTCTTCATCTGCACGTCCTGACACATCAGAACATTAACGTTTCCATATAGTATATTTAATGCTTTGCTATTTAATGTTTGGAATCTGATAGAGCCTATAACATTAAATTTATTCAAACAGGCATAAAACAGTAATTTTTTGACATCTGTCTTTAATAGTCTGATGCATTCGGTAACATTTTGCCCAACAATGTGGAGATCATTTTTCTTTCCTTGAAACTCGAACTCCCTAGGAGCTCTATTGGATTATGATCGAGCGTACAGATGCTCATTCAGAAATTTTACGATGTTTACGAAATTTATCCGCATAAAAATTAGTTTACGAAGCTTATTTTATCAATTTTATTGGACATAAAGATGTGAATTTATAGATGTACAGACACAATATTGCTATGAATGCTTTCGGTTTTTTCCCATAGGTTTTAGTCTGAATTGCTATTAGTATTCCTAGGTTGTATTGTCGCGGAGCTTTCCAGTTTCTCTGGGTTTTTTTTTGTTGTTGTTGTTATTACGGCAGTGATTTTTTCATACGTTAGAAAGTGATATACCTTTTCCGTCTTTGTCAACAGTGTACGCCTCCAGCTGATCCAAGTATGATTTACAATGATCGTGTCTGTCAGGCCTTCCTTGTAACCTGTCTTTGCTCACTCGTCAAAGATATAAAATACTGACCACTGCGTCCTGTCTGGCAGGTTACAAGCGAAATATCCTTTTAGAGACAAATCTTGAATGAGCGATCTGTAGCATCCTTCTTTTCTTCACAGCTAATTCATAAATCAGGACGAGTCCACAAAGAAGTACATCATGTACTGGCGTCTCAAGAATGCTGGGTCGATGATTTATAAAAATATTGTTCTGCGCATGCTCCGTGTGCCATTAAATTAGATGATTTCGAGTACGCTCACCTCAAAATTTGTTTTGGGTCAGGAAAGTGCTCATTACAGAAAAGTTATTATAAAATTTTGAATCTATCAGAATAATCGAAAGACGTTATTCAACATTTATTTCTTATGAAGGAATTTAATTGTTTTCACTATATTCTGGGTGCATTTAAGGTATAGTGACAACTGACAAGAATATAATGTAGAATATAATATAGTGACAAGTTTATAAGGTATAGTGACAAGGAAACCTGTCATTATAAACCCAGAACATTTTATGTTATCAAAGAACAATTGATGGATTTAATTTCCTAGTATTTAATTCTATTGCACGGCATTCCACTTTCTATTGTACGACCAAAATTATTACATTATTTGTGCAGAAATGAATGGCATAATGAACAAATCTGATCAAACTCAAACCTCTAGATATCATTACTCACAATATTATTTACTCACCATACATGATTAAACTTCAAAAAATTTCTCTCTTTGTAGTGGGAAAGGTGAAATTGTGAAAGATATTCATAATGGATAATAAGACATGAAGTTGTCACATCCACATTTATTGAAAATAGTGAGATACTCTTTTCAGTAGCTACACCATTATCAGTCTCAAACAAACTAAAACTGAAGTACAGAGTACCTTAATATGTAATAAACAGGGAATGACACTATTGGCAGAGGGAGAAAGTGTATCTAATAGGCTGACCTTCATTGAAGGTCTGTGATTGGCTGAAGACCAAAACAAGACCCGCCCACTGGTGGGAGGAGCAATAAGCAAAAATAAGAATGAAAATCAAGAACCAAAAACCGTGAACACATAGAAAGCAAAAAACAAGACCATACAAAATTAGGATAGAGTTCAATAAATTTAAAATTAAATTGAAGCTCACTTAAATGCAGTCAAGGTCAACCGAGAAAAAAGGTAAGTACCGCTTTTAAAATGTAGGCCAGAATTATGATAAAACTAAGTTAGTGGTATTGAATCTGTTGAAATATATTTGATCATTTAAACTAGTATTGGAATCGTTTTCTACCAACCTAGTTATCTCCAAAGCATTTTAAATGTTCAATTGTCTGCCTTTGCCAATCAAATGCAGAAATACAACATTTTCTTCAGCCTTGAAATTGTGTCCATTATTAATGAGATGTTATTGATAAAAACAAATTTAATTAATGGGTCTCCAGATAATTCAAATATAACTTGATGGTGGACTTCATCAATTTATCAACATTGCCAGAAAAAGTTCAATTCAATTGGAAAAATTCTTATTTCTGGCTCAATCATAGTAATTGAATACTTTATTTATTTATCTAGCTATTACAAAACACAATCATGTAAAAATACAACAGACACAGCTAACTACTGATTTCTTTACAAAATTCAATTAAAAAATCCAAATTTGAGGTTCAACTGGAAATTTCACTTTGGAGTACAATTCCTGATTCTTTCCAAAACATTAATATTAATTTAGATTTCTTGTTTAAAAACAAAGCACTAAAACCGTCTAATAGTTCAAAGTAGAGGATATAATTTTGAATATACTATTGAAGACGACTTCGTAATTGTTATAGAATAACCATCAGCAGATACACGTATCAAAATTATAATCTTTTTAAAACGAACTCTAACAAGAAAATAAAAAATAAATGTCACAAACCTTAAAAAGTCTATTGTGTTCTCTCAGTTTTGTTTCACGTTACGTATGAGGGGAAAACGAAACAGGGAAACGTATTCGGAATAATTAAAATTCATATCAGGTAGCCGGGTATTTGGCAGGTTGGCCAATACTGCAACAATAAAATACCGCACATGATTCGAATACGTAACAGTACTTTCTACAGTTCCAAATAGCTTGGATCTGGCCAGACAGTCTGATGGATAATCAGATCATTTGCTTTCTTAGAAAGAGCAAGGGACATTCAGGTTTATGTCAGATACATTGATTCTTGCTATCAGATATCATAATATGGTATCAAGAAATAAATATATCATGATTCATGGAACATTTTGTCTTTAGTTTCATAAGTTGAGTTGAATTGATGGAGGATTTACAAAAATATTATGCTGTTGAAGGATTATTTTCAAAGGAGCAGTAGGCATTTAAAAGAGGCAAACAGTTTGCTTTTTTGATGTTTTTAGTATATTATTATTAATTTTGAATGACATTTATATCTCCATTCTACAAAGTAAAAGGGTGTCATTGGCTAATTTAGCAAAATTACACCCTTTCTATTTTGGAATATCTAGGAAGCTCCTTACTACTGATGTTGTGCACAATATGACTTTAGCTTTCTGCATTAAATTTTGCACCCACACAGCCAGTCTCAACTTTTTCATCCTCTCAGGCAGCTCTTTTGGTATTACACCTGTGGCTGATATTATGAAAGGCAAATTGCCACTCTCTCTTGCCTCCACAAATCTTTCATCTCCTCTGCCAAAGGCAGATATTTGAGCAGTTTCTCATCACTGTATTGCTTTTTTTGTGTGAGCTTGGTACGCCTATGTCTATCAAAATTGTGATTTGGTTTTGTTTGTCAATTAATATGATATCTGGTCTATTGTTGATATTGTATTGTCTGAGTACTTATCATTATTATAATTATTATTATTACTACTTTTTTCTATCATCATTTTTTGACATATTTCAATAGCCTACTAACTTATTTTTCATCGAAGATTATAGATACAAAATATCAAGTAATTCGAATAAAGGATTGATGATAATTCAGGAGCATTGGAAAACATACTTTTCACAATGATTTCATCACAACAAACTTGATTTACAAGTTCAACGCGAATGGTAGCAGTAAAGATTGACATCCAACATGATAGGAGTTCGGTTGGCATTGTTAACTGACCTGCGTAGTTCGCAAGTCCAAGTTGTTATTGGAAAACGATAATTCCGACCCTACAGACCCTGAGGAATGGCAAACTTCTCTAACTAGTTGATCCACTGTGGGTATCCGCTTTGATAGACTATACCTCCCAAGATTATACATATATACATGTCGGAATGCCTTCCAGCAATGTCAGTGCAAAGGGCAGCTGATGGGTATCGGCCCTAGGTTTATAAATAATAGAAAATATATCTATACGATGCTGACCCCATTGTCAGTTCGCCCTATTCTCGACCGTGACACCTTCTCGATGTAGGGCACCTTGTTCGAAAAGGTCTGCCTTTGGGTTTGGTTCTTCTCCAGAGTCCTTTTCTAACCATTCGGTCATCTAGAAACGAATGATTTTCTATTCTTCCTTTTTGGTGAGGTCCAGTTACGTAAGAAGAGGGGTTACCGTACCGATAGATAACGGCGGAATTGCCGTTATGGTCGAAATGCACCCAGGGTTTGTTGTTATAGATCGGACCTAGATGGGTTCTGGTTATCTTGATTGTGTATCAAGGCTAGCTCCACAAAAACACTGCCGTGTCGAATTTTAGAGAGTTTCAAGAGAAACTTTTGAGAAAGGTTTGAATAAAAAAACACAAAATTGGAGCTAGGTTTTACCGTACATAAAGTACAGTTCCCTGGAGAATAGACGAGGAATTGCTAAGTCTGTGAAGAAAATAGCCACTCCTATCACTGCTATCTTAGTGGGAAATTTATCGATTCACACATGAATTTTGTACAATCCAATCTTTGATCTTCATTATTAATCGACATCAATATTAAAATATGTAATAATTTACATAATTAATTATGTCTAAGTCAGTTTTTTTATTGCTGATGATAAAAAATAAACTGACTGACATAATTAATTATGTAAATTATCACATAATTATTTTAATGTTAACTATAATGAACTATAAGACTATTTTTCTCTTGCTGATGATGTCAACAGATTCTCTGACTTGTGCCTTGATTATAAGGTGGAATATGACACAAATATGCCAGGCTCAACGAGAATCAACTGCAGGGGTAACTTTCATTGAGAGTCCTGAATTAAAGAATTGACCAAGTCTGTGATTTGTGACTGGGTTATTAGGTTAACTGTGACAAAAAATATGCCAGGCTCAACAAGAATCAAAGCCCTAACTGCAGGAGTAACTATCATTCAGAGTCTCAAAGTAGAGAATTGACTTGTAGACTAGGCAACACGGTACTAATAGTGTTGCCAATTCGTGCATTGAGCTAGGTGATTCTCGACTATCAGCTGCGGGCATTGTCTCATACCTGGCAACACCGCAATTTTTCAGAGCTGCCTAATTTGGTAGCGTGAGTGAGCTACAGTGCTTATGAAATTGCCAAAGATGAGGTCACTCCCCCCCCCCCCATGACGTTCCAGTCCCCCCTCCCTAAAGAGCAAAATCCTGGGTGCGCCACTGATGCTTAGTTACTTGCAGTGCGTCATAAATATATAACAAAAATGAAGTGAACATAAATTGAAACTTGATTATTTACATTGTAGCTCATGTGAAAACTGATATTTCTCAGGTAAGTTAGGTAGAATTGAATTAATCAAAACAAATGAGTATGAAAATCTCAATATCACGACCTTAATCAATTCACGACCTATCAGCCCACCTTGACGGCGTGTAACTTTGACATCGTCCCAAAATGGAGAGATGGAGTGATATATTTTACAACATATCAATTGATAAAACAGTGGACTGGAGAACATTAGATGATGATAATGTTGATGATGATGATGATACGTGTATGACTAAACAAAGGCGCCAGATGATGCCTATAACCGCAACATGTTGTAAGGAATTAAATGGGTCGAAATCAATTTTTGGAAACTCTAAAGTGTTTCCAGCACATTGATAGCCCGAAGTCAAATTTGAAGGGTCATCATATCAGTCACTCATGTACTTTCATCTCTCTCTTTCCTCCACTACTTCTTATTTCCCCTCCTTTCTACCATATTCCCCCCTCATCATCCCCTTTTCATTCTAATAATCCTCCCCATCCACATCTCCCAATGTTTGTGTTTTAGCGTAGGCGTTTGCATTAACGGTAGGGAGAAATACAGCTATCTAATCTGTACGAACCATAATAGACTTGGTGTTTGGTGGGGAGAATATCGAACAGAAAGGGCTGAAAGACAAAGACAGACAATAATAATGACAGTGAAAGCATCGGGGAAAACTAGAAAGAGAATCATCGCAAAGGGAAATAGAGGGCGTGGGATTATCTGTATAGGAATCATTTTACAGCCCCTACAGCTCTCATATAAAGTTATTGTTTCAAATTAATCTTGAAGCGGTATAGTGTTGAGCTAACGCCACGCCACGCCACTCTTCAAGATCTCCAGGGATGTATGATGGTGCTTTTGTCATACTGCACCACCAACCCCTCCCCAAACCTCACCCTGTATGACGATTGCATCCAAAAGCAGACTGTCCTCGAAAAATATTTTTGGGGTGGAATTTATGACGGAGACAATAATTTCATCACGCGAACCTTAGTTTGGAGATAGCACACGAACACGCCAACTTGTCACCGATTCCACTTGTATACTGGCACAACCTGCAGCAACAGCTTTAAAAATCGACGTGATTCAAATAATATAATTAGAGTTTATTTCTACTCAACCAATTATTTCGATAACAATTAATTGAGATTGGATTATTCCAATAAATTAATTAATTGAAATTATTGTCTTCAAAGACTTAAAAGCTTATAGATAGATTCTGAATAAATAAATGAGTGCTATTATTCGATATATTTATCCAACTCCATATTTTTCTACAATAAAAATCACAAAATAAGAAAAAATACATTTTTCTACGTATTTCAGTTACATAAATATATTTTTCTTTGTTTCCAATGAGCTTTTTTAATTAAATATTAAATATTATATATTTATATAATATGTATAATATATATTTATATTAAAATTATATATATATATATAAATTAATATAGATTATATAAAAATGAGATCATATATAATCAAAACAGATTTTAATAATATAAAAATTTTTAAATAGTAGCGGTCTACTGGGAGTAATCTCTACTATAGAGAAGCTCAACTATCTCCAATTCTTGTTCTTCCAATCATGTTAATTGAATAATTAATCATCTATTTATTCTAAATCTGTTCTCTGTTAAATTTTGTATCTCTTGAATTCATGGCCCTAATCACAATATTGGAATGATCTTTGAAAGAGTCCTTTGGAAGGATTGAATTATGTGAAATGTCGATCTCATTTTTATAACGTGCCCAAGTAATGTTCTCACCCATATCCATAATAATTATTATTGTACCACTTTTCAATGATTATTTTAATATTAATGTAGATAAGGAGGATAAATGAAGCTAACTGAAATGCAGTCAAGGTCAACCGAGACCTATCAGTGATATAAAACTATATTGTGGAGGATATCCATAGTGAATAATAGGCCTGAAGTTGTCACAACCACATTTATTGAAAACAGTGAGATACTTGTTTCAGTTGTTACACCATTATCAATCTCAAACACAAACCCAGGTTTGATTAAGATTGATAATGGTGTAACAACCGAAACTAGTATCTCGCTGTTTTCAATAAATTAATGTGGTTGTGACAACTTCAAGTCTCATCATTCATTATTTCAAATTGTACACTAAAAAAACAATAAACAGTTACACAAAATATAATTAAATATTCACCACACTTCTACAGCTTATATTCATATAATATATGTACACCTTTTATTACAGATATTGATTGATTGGTTAGGAGAAATAATATATTATTTTCATTTATAATTAAACTTAGGAATTCACTCCCATTAGACCTAGTCTAACATGATTTCAATTTTGATTTGGATATGGGTGAGAACATTACTTGGGCACGTTATAAAAATGAGATCGACATTTCACATAATTCAATCCTTCCAAAGGACTCTTTCAAATATCATTCCAATATTGATTTTGTTTGGGGCGATGAATAATTCAAGGGATACAAAATTTAACAGAGAACAGATTTAGAATAAATAGATGATTAATTATTTTAATTAACATGATTGGAAGAACAAGAATTGGAGATAGTTGAGCTTCTCTATAGTAGAGATTACTCCCAGTAGACCGTTTCTATTTAAATTATTTTTTTTTTTTTTTTTCATTAGGCTGATAAGAAATTGAGCTTCCACATATTGACTATTTTTTGAAATCATCCCTCAGTCTTCAATTTTTTTTTTATTTTATTAATCAAATTGCAGTTAACATTTTATTTATGAACTTGCCACTTCAAAGACTTAAATGCATATAGATAAATTCTGAATAAATGAATAGGTGCTATTATTCGATATATTTATCCAACTACATATTTTTCTACAATAAAAATCACAAAATAAGAAAAAATACATTTTTCTACGTATTTCAGTTACATAAATATATTTTTCTTTGTTTCCAATGAGCTTTTTTGAACATTAAATTGATGCTGCCATTGAATATATTACCCAAATTGTATATTTTTATTGAGAATTAATTTTCACAATTATAAGGGAAGAAAATCCATCATCAGAGCTCTCTTAGAGCAGTCCAATCTCTTGCTACACAAGTCTACACAAGTCTACACTTGTGTGGCAATAGTCTAGCATAATAGGTCATACACCACTCTACAAGAGCTATCTATGGTAACAGCTGTTCTCCTATGTTTTGAAGGTGACCTCAACAAAATGATTTTATCCAAAACAACGCTATCGAGATGTTCTGTAGGTTATACGATACATACATGAACTAGTATGGAATCTTGGAAAAATGTTCAAGCTAAATATACAACACTTTAATATCAAGAAATATCTCTCGAATACCTGGGAAGTGATAGCCGAGTGCCGTAGCAGGTATCTGTTCAATCAGAGATAAGCTACAAAACTCCTGGGCCATCTTTGTGAGGATGACCGATTGGATTGGCCAGCAAAAAATACTCTGTTCTCTGCTGTAAAATCACTTCCCGGTAGTTCGGAACCCACCTAAAACTGTAGGTGCTACTCATCAATCACCATCATCCAATTTATCACCTAAGCACAGGTCTCAGACCTATGTGGGCTTCACCCTCTGAAAAAAAGTTAATTTTTTCAAACTTTTGAAGGTGACCTCAACAAAATGATTTGATTCATAACAACGCTAACGAGATTTTCTGTAGGTTATAAGATCATGACATTTTTATAAAAACTAGAAAAAACTTAGAATTGAACTTTATTTCTGTTTGCACCCTCAAAACAAAAATACATCAAGTGAAACATGCTCTCGTTGATGCAGTTAGACTTGACATGAAAGAGCAGATGGTGCAGAAACTGTTTTGATCGGCCACAGTCTAAAACCCTACGCGAAAAATAGTAAAAATCGGGGCGGTTTAGTTGTCGTCTGCCCTTCTTTCCGTGTTTCTATATAAAAATCCTACTTCCCCTACGATTATCAGAAACAGTGGCAGAAAGAGCACCATTGTTGTCCTATAATCTCCCCTACGGCCAATCTGCCCCTGTTTTGGAAACTGCAACGCTTTATAGCTTCAAAATCGTACAGGATCTTGCACTCTACTTTGGAAATTGCTTTCTGTTTGGGTCTCCAACAGTTCACCAAAATTGTGTTCAAGTTCCGTTTTACACTTTGGTTTCATGTGTTTTGCGTGGATTTCGTTTTTTCAAGACACTTTTACGAAGGGTATCCGATCGGGAGCAGTTATGTGTGACCACTGCACTGTATTGCTCCTAAGTTAACAAGAGACTGGTCAATAACGTGACACGTAATTCTGTCCCTTTGAAAGTGTGGGCTGCACTATAGAGAGATGTGAGAAAAAGTATTGCTCACTTTTCGGAGAAAAGTGAGCAAAACTGTAGCGAGCAGTACCGTACCAATGAAACCGTCGAGATTGCTTCTAGAATGCTCTTAAATCGTTCGGTTCCAGTCCAATTTTGAATTTCTCAAACTAAAAATATATTTAAAACATATTATTGAAAAAAAAATAATATTATTAATAATTATTAAAAATGATATTTAAAAAAATACTATTGAAAATATTTTCTAGAAGCTTTGCAACACTCTTCCCATACTTAACATAGCTGTAAGTGAATGCGTTAATAATTTATTTATTCGTTTATTGCAAGGAACGAACACTATCAAGTAAGACACAACAGACAGCCCACTACTGCTTTCTTTACAAATTTTTTATTAAAAAATACTAATTTTAGGTTATGACCAAGACCAACTAGAAATTTCACTATGAAGTACTATTACTAATTCTTGTTAATTATTACTAATTCTAATTACTTTTTTTTCCAAACTTTTATTCATGCTTGTGCATTGATAAAAGTAAATGCGTATGGCTTTTATTGGTGGTGAGACCCTAACGTGTGGTTGTACCTCGCAGCTTGAGTCATGTTATTGGAAACATGGTGGACCTACAATTATTATTTTTGGTGGGTTACAAACCGTTAAAATAAAGCATCAATTTTCAAATATTTTTTTGATTACACTTATCATTAATTTAATTAATTGTAGGTTACAGTATTTATATGCTTCACTCTACTACCAATTACATATTCATATTATTTTACTCTTATTTCTCAAATTCCATATTTTTTTATCATATGAGAACATACTTTTTCATCATATGAAAACATGTCTTACATCAATTCCTTTTTCGAATGCTGGTTTTTTCAGTTTTTTTTCTGGAAATAGTATTAATAATCCTTTTTAGCAATGCAGTTGAAATGTTTAAAAATCATTTTCTAATTTCATCTACAAACAACTCTTTTCTATAAATTTCTATTCCCTCCAACCAATTAAAACCATTTAATTATTTCATCCATACGGTCTTTTGGTCATTCTGGAAACAGTAGCCTATAGGGAAGTGATAGCCGTAGCTTTAGCAGGTATCTGTTTGATCAGATCAGATCGATTGGATTGGCCAGCAAAAAAGACTCAGCTATCTGCTGTTAGATCACTTCCCGGTGGTTCGGAAACTACCTAAAATTGTAGCTTCACCATGTTTCCAATAACATGGACGAGCGGCGAGGTGGGACTACCCGTGAGGGTCTCTCCACCAATAAAAGCCATACGCATTTCCTTCACATTTACTTTTACATATTTTTATTGCAGATGATGCCCACATGAGTCCGGAGACTTGTGCGTGGGTAATGAGGTGAATGGGTGAATGATGAGCAACATCCATGGCTGAACGAGACTCGAGCCCAAGGCGGCAGGAAACAAAGCTAGCCAGAGCTTTATCTTATCATAGGCAAGCGCTCCAACACTGCGCTTTCACATTTCCATTTTCTTTAATTCAATTAATGTTGAAAAACAATTTTTTTCAAACCGCAAACATTTTTTATGCGCCTATAATTCTTATTTTCGTTTATTTTCTCCACATGATACTTCGACCTAACTGAAAACAGTAATGAAATATGATTGTACATGCATTCAAGTATACACACGCATCAGAAACGACACGTGTGACAGGGCCCCGCTACGAAAGAATTAGTTGTCGGTACGGTACTTTGCCGCAACATAAAGCATTGTGTGAATCAGTCCACGTCACCAACACAACCAACTATGAGTGCAGTTATATTTTCGAGTTACTACGAAAACATGCCATCAGGAACAGTGCTTTAATGGCCGTCCTCTTTTCAGAACTCGGTGAACCATCATGCCAGTGGTCGAAATTTTAATGTTGCCTCACTCGAAACCGATGTTTCCTCATTCACTCGGCATGAATTTGATGTTTTCTCTCTCACTCAGCACAAGTGCTCACCACTCGAGTGCGTTATTTTGAGTTGGCGCCTCGTTTTGAGCACAACGCGACAAGATAACTGATTTTTTTTATCGCTGGTAGCTGCAGCGAGCGTCATATTTCAACCACGCGCCCTCAACATGAACTAATCACATGTAGGCAGGACATTGGCGTAAGAACTAGGTTTGTCTGCTACTTGCTGATGATGCCCAAATGAGTCTGAGACTTCTGCGTGGGGTGATCAGGTCACTGATGACACAAAATATGATATGCTGAATTGGAATTAACCCGAGGCCGCTGGAGTAGCTGTTTAGTCAGAGTTTAACACTCCAACCGATCAATTGTTGTTAGTTGACCTCATGATTTGAAAAACTGTTTTTCTTTGAAATTCAATTATATAATAGTATGCCCCAAGAGGTTGAAGTTCAGAAATATAGAACACAATGAAAACAAATCCTATTTTCAAATAAGACCCTTATCGAATCAAATTAATTATATTTCTCATCACAGCTCATGATAAATTTTTTTTTAAAGTGAATTCAACGACTAGCAGTCAAATTTTTATTAAGAATAAGTAGTATTTTACTTACTCTGTAGGCCGAACGTATTCTTAATAAAAATTTGACTGCAAGTCGTTGAATTCACTTGAAAAGTTAATATTAACAACGCAGTTCGTCATGGAACAAGAAATCCAGAAAATTATTTCTTGCTACTAAACTTTAATGAACTCACAAGGAGCTAAGAAATACTAAAGTTAATTATTCCGGATCCAATGGTTCAGTTCATGGGAGCCTTTTAATTTACCGGCAAATGTTACCGGTGGAGTCTGATTGGTCTGTTCAAATTTCTTAACGTCTATTAATTCTGTGATGTTTTTTATGACGAAATACTTAATGAACAATCTTATATCAGAACTGACACTGTATTTCTATTCGTTATATGATTTTTATAGTGTACAAGAGCTCCTTTTACATATAAATTAAGCCCCATTTTAACTAACTGATATAGTAATTAGGATAACTAGTGTTGAAGATTGTATTATGCATAATTATTGATCTGACTTGTCTTATACTCCTTAACCGGAGTCACCAAGACATAATCTACATAAAAAAGTTCAGGAAATCGACTTGGAGAATATTTTTCTCGTTACTCTCTCACAAACTATCAAACATGAAGACAAACTTATAACCTTCATGTTATAGTTTGGATTATGTATGAGTGTTTCTGTTTCTTAACCCTCCCATTCACCAAAACAAAACTCCGTCACCCCAAACTCGAACACTCGCGATTTGATCATATTTAATACGTGTTCAGAATGCCGATAAAATTTTATCGTTTGTCCAAACAAGGCTTGTCTCTCAACAGGAGACATTTCCACAGTTTACAGAGGTGTTCCGAAGCTACGTAATTGTACATGTTGTAACTTGTCGCGGGGTTCTCGATAAGGTAACAAGGTTAGAAGAGGAGGATGATGAGGAGGGGTGGAGGAGTTGAGGAGGGGGAGGAAAAATTGGTTGAGGAAATGAGGAGGAGGATGAGGTGGAGGAGTATGAGGAGGAGACGAAGGTGTAGAGGAGGATAAGGAAGAGGTGGCGAAGAAAAAGAGGTAGTAAAGCAGGATGATGAGGAGGATAAGAAGGAGTAGAGAAAAATGAGGGAGGGGTAGGAAAGAAAAAGAGGAGGAGGTGGAGGAGGAGGTGGAGGAGGAGGAGGAGAAGTAAGAGTAGAGGACGATGAGGAAGTGATGGTGAAGAAAACGAGGAGGAGAAGCAGGAGGAAAAGAAGGAGAAGAGGAGGATGAAAAGGAAGTGGGGAAGAAAAAGAGGAGGAGGAGGAAAGAAAGGAGGTTGATGGAGCTGAAGAAGGGATGTCAAAAATTGGAGAGGCCCTCTAAAAAAATATTAGATTGAGGATTTTAACTGGCATTTCAGAAAAGTGATGGCTATGGCCATAGAAGTACGGGAAACACAATTCGAAACGAGGCGGTTGACACGTTGACGACATTGTTTCTATTTCTCTACACACAATCACTCTTTCTCTCTCACTGTCTCTCTCTCTTACTTACTTTCTCTCTTTCTCTATTATTCTCTTTTTCTCTTAAACTCACACACCCTCGCCCTCATTTTTTACAAGCAAACATGGCATCATTGAACAAGGCTGGACCTACTCTGAAAACCAACGAGAGTGCTCAAGATAGGATTGGCCAGAAAATCGTCGGAGCCGTGACAAGTTCATGGACATGTTCGAATTAACTGATTTTTATTCGAGTTTTGTTCTGTTGTACACAGGCTTGTTCAGTTTTTTATGATTCTGCCATGGGAGGAAACATGCCAGAGTCGCATTGAAGGTGAGGGCGGTTCCTGAAGTGTCCAATGGGCCTTTCTCCCCTAAATCCCCCTGTTCCCCTAGACTTGTGTGACGAAAATCGTTACACAGAACAATATGTTCATTGAAAGTCCTTTTTTTATTTGTATGATACATGTATGACCTCAGATGATTGATTCCCTCATGTTTTGGAATAAATGTAACGATATCAGATCTACTAAGGGATGAGAAAGCGGAGCAGAGTACAAATTCTCAATTGTTTCAAAAATTTAATTTTTCAACTTATAGTTCCTACTTAATTACTTACGTAATTACTTGAAAATATGATTTGACAAATAGCAGGATAGCTAATGCATCGTAGGTTAGGGGAGAGGATTAGCATTAGAGGAGCTAAAGAAGTTAGATGAAGGATATTCATATATTATAAATTCATAATAGACTATATATTTTCATATAATGAATTACACTGGAGAAAAACTTCAACACAAATTTAATATTTCAGGAAAATGTGCATCTAGGTATAATTAAGATAAATTGAGTTTTGTTCATCTCAGTTACAAAAAAGGCTACACCAATATTGTTTTGCTTTCCAAACGTCTCTCTCGATGATGACTTGGACGCAGGAAGTAGCTCAGAGGTGTACTAGACAGTATAAACACTCATCTGTGCAGCCAGACCTTTTATAAAGGTCAAGCATAGAGCTTCAATTGACCTCAAAACCAGGCTCTCCTTACCCCTTCTTAAAAATCATAAATGTTACTAAAACCACTTCAAGTCCATACTTATACCACTTTCATTATTTTATCTTTGTAATTCATACCTGTATTTCACTCTTATAGCATCATGACGGCCACAATCACACTAAAACACACGCACCTACACACACACACGCACGTATCAAGTGAGCGTTATAATGGCAATTAAAAAGCGGAAATTTATTGCAGGCAGTTAAAGTAGAGAATACCTATTCTGGCCACATATATATCCATTATAAACAGGTATACTTAACCTACATAGCTGCATTCGGCTATATCACATACAACTCTCTCATCCAACAGCCCACAGTGTTATAGGCCTATAGCAAAATAAACTGAGCGTAGATCCTCCATGCCAGTACCGTTCCAGGCTCTGAATCTCGTTTTCATTATTCTTTTCATCGTTTCTATTGGTCTTTTTCCTGTTTTTCTTTTTTTTCTTTGTATTTTCCTTCATTTTTATTTTGTGGTTTGCTGCTTTGAGTTTTTTCCCTTTGATTTCTGTCTTTCTTACTCAGCCACCTCTCTTTCTGTCTATTATGTATCTTTATTTCATTTCATTCAAGTCCATCTTATCGTTCTATTTGTCTTTTCCCCGATTTTTTATTTATTTTTATTTTTTCCCCATGTTTTTTGTAGTTCGCTGTCTTGTGTTTTTCATTCCTTTGATTCCAATCTTTCTTACAGAAACTCAGTCACGTAAGCTCTGTCTTATTTTTTTTATCTAGGAGTATAAGACAAGTCAGATCAATAATTACAATCTTAAACACTAGTTACCGTGATTATTATATCAATTAGTTGAGGTGAGGCTTAATTTTGATGTGAAAGGAGCTCTTGCGCACTTTAAAAAGCTTTATCAAATAAATATTTTTCCAATTGTTTTTAAAATATTTCTATATCTACAAGACTCTTTAAAAACTGCGGTAGCTTATTGTAGAATATCCTACCAATATAACTAGGTTTTTGTTTGAATAAGCTACTATTGTGACTCACCAAGTGACAATCTTCACGGTTTCTTGTATTATAATCGTGCACGTTAAGATTTTGGTCTATATTACTCTTTTTTACATACAAAGTAGCTTCATACACATATAAGCAGTGTACAGTTAGGAGACCAAATCTCTTGAACAACAGTCTACATGAATCTAATTTATTTACTCGTTCCATACACCTGCCAGCTTTATTTTGAACCTTAAACACCCTATCAAGGTGTTGCACAGTCTATTGTGTTGTTAATTGTATGGTTTTTAATCAGTAATGATTTAATTTTGTGAATTTACGGAAATAAAGTACTTTTATTCTATCATTATATCATCTTTCTCATATGTCTTCATTGTTCGATTCTCGTCTCTCTTTCAATGTACAGTATCTACTTTCTTACTCGTCCACTGTCTCCTCTCACTCTTTCACTCCCTCTTTGTCTCTTACATACAACGTTCATCTTTCTTGCTCCTTCGTCTCTCGCCATTGAACGCACAGAGGTGCGTCTATAGCCTGAAGCAAGACAAAGAATGAGCAAGGTCTTCCGTAGCTAGTCGTTGGACGTTCAGGTTTTCGTCTAGGATAGAGGCAGAAGAATTAAGGACGTTGAATCGGCTCGTTGCCCGGGGGACATCGTGAGCCATCTAGCTCATGTACCACTGACTAACCTCTCCCACCCGCATCAAACATAAGCCTCAAACTATGGATTAGCTTCGTTTGAAAAACTGAATGAGTTTACTTGTGCTTGTGCTGAACTACTACTGTTGTTTTGTTGAATCAGTTATGAAATTTGAAAGAGTCGGTTAAGAACTTTAAAGAGTCAGTCAAAAACTTTGAAAGAGTCAGTTAAGAACTTTGGAAGAGTCAGTCAAGAACTTTGAGATCAGTCAAGAACTTTGAAAGAGTCAGTCAAGAACTTTTCAAGTGAATTAAACGACTTGCAGTCAAATTTTATTTAAAATAAGTAGTATTTCACTTACTTTCATCTTCACCTACCCATCCACTTCATTTCACTTACCCATCTTCAAGACCTTGAAGATGGGTTTCAACAACTCGAAAACGTTCGGCCTACAAAGTAAGTAAAATACTACTTATTTTAAATAAAATTTGACTGCAAGTCGTTTAATTCACTTGAAAAGTTAATATTAACAACGCAGTTCGTCATGGAACAAGAAATCCAGGAATTCAGTCAAGAACATTGAAAGAGTCAGTCAGAAAATTGGAAAGAGTCAGTCAAGAACTTTGAAAGAGTCAGTCAAGAACATTGAAAGAATCAGTCAGAAAATTGGAAAGAGTCAGTCAAGGACTTTGAAAGAGTCAGTCAAGAACATTGAGTCAGTCAAAAACTTGGAAAGAGTCAGTCAAGAACTTTGAAAGAGTCAGTCAAAAACTTTATTACTAGTAGTTCTGTGAACAGTGGACCTCACACCCAAGAATAAGGGTGCTTGCACAGAGGAGCATACTCTATGTACTCAATGATAATTACCATCGCAAAATTAAACACAATCATCAGATCTAACCCTTTATTCAATTCAGGTAGTCATTCATGTCTGATTTCCACAAAAGGTCACTCTTTAACACATCTACAAGGCAGTGTTTTCTATTCGCGAGACAGCTGATTGCTTAATTCACATTTCAGATGTCTGATGAATGAGTTTATAATACAATATTGTATGTCAAACAAATCTGTATATCATTTACTTAGAAATCGCTTGTTATTATACTTAATTAAATTATTAAAACCGATCTGTTTCTCTCAAACAAATATGTTATTCTTATGAATGATAACTTTATTCATATGAATAAGACTCAACCAGATGAATAAGGGGGCCTGAGGGCTATCTTTGAATCTAATTCCAATTGCATCTGATGGAGAAGTTCATTTCAAAAATTAAATGTTCCTATAGAAGGATGCCTACTACCCTTATTTTTTTATTTTTTAATATCCTTTAAAAGCAAGAACATTTAAAAAATCCTTACACATACATCGCTAGGCATTCCTGAAAGGGAGATCAATGCAAAATTTCATTGAATTTGGTCCATGTGTTTAGCCGTAAATGCTTTACAGACTGCTATTATTCAATTATTCCAGTTTATAAATCAGAATATTTGAAAGTTTTTATCATTATTGATAAATTGTTAGATATCGGCTTGTAAATGATATTAGATATTTATTTTGGAAGTACTAATCATACTTTAAAGTAATTGAACGTTTTCATTGAATAAATCCGTACTTATTTGAGTGATTTCTCGTGTGATTAATCTGTGAAGTGTGTTATTGTGTCAATAAAGTTCTAGTTCTATTCATACATATTTCCAGCATTATTTTCTGTCTCAGAACCCGTAACAATACCAACATTCTAAACTATAGTAGTTTCATACTAGCCATAATTCCAGTCAATAGTCATAAACACTCTGGGAAAGATTGGATAAGATTGACTGGATAAGGATAAGATTGTTCAGAATAATTCATTATTCAAAGTTAAAACTGAAATAATGGATAACTTACTTGGATTTGTCTACATGACAGTAACTACTTCTACTATTAAAATACTAATATACATGTTTCCCATTATCTACGCTCAAATGCTAAATTCGAAAATCACTGTATTGAATTTGAATTTTTTTTTAAATTTGAACTCTATCTTACTGACTTGGGGATTTTCAACGTCTTCTGTTTTCAAATCATTCCCCAGAAATATGAGATACTGGATCATCCATTGTGAATTATGAAAACCGATAAAATATTGCTATTGTTAAGAAGGTCGACTTCCCCCACTTTAACCGTGACTGTTCCAATTATCCCGACTAGTTTATGCTTAAAAAGGGTGGGATGCTAGCCGGCTCTAAATATTTTTTCTTTTTCTATCTCCAACAAAACGCAATTCTCTTTTTCTTTCTCACTGCTTTCCTCTCGCTCTATCTTTTGTGGTGGAATGGATGGAGGAACGTGGAGAGGCCTTGAGAGTTTTTGGGACCGGTAAATCAGGACGAGCCCTGGACAGCCTGAGGGGACCTCACCGTTCCAGTAGACGCGGGTTATTGGGCGACAACCCAAGTAATAGGGTTTTGGAGAGCAGGTGTGTGGACTTGAACGTGAGGTCGAACCGAAGTCGAAATTCGGATATTTTCCAGAGTAGAGTTCACATCCTTCTAAAATGTTATAGGCTACGTATTATTTCAAACAAAAACCTAGTTATATTGGTAGGAAAATCTGCAACAAGCTACCGCAGTTTTTAAAGTCTTAAAAATATGAAAATAATTAAAAAACAACTGAAAAAATATCTAGTTGATAAAGCTTTTCATGGTGTACAAGAGTTCCTTTCACATTATAATTAAGCCTCACCTCAACTAATTGATATAGTAATAAATTATTGTAAAAAAATTTATTATGGCAAAACTGAAAAAAATATCAAATTTGATAAAGCTTTTTATAGTGTACAAGAGTTCCTTCCACATCAAAATCAAGCCACACCTCAACTAATTGATATAGTAATAAATTATGGTAACTAGTGTATAATATTGTATAATTATTAATCTGACTTGTCTTATATACCTTAACTGGAGTCTTCAAGACGTAATCTACAAAAAAAAGGGGAGAAACTTCATGAATGTCTGGCGAAATTCTGATCATCTCTTACTTCACTTGTCATCATTTGTAAATATTATAGGGTGTTCATGTTCCGAAAAAGCTGTTAGGTGTATGAAAAGAGTAGATTAGATTCATGTAGGCAGTTGTTCAAGAGACTTGGTCTCCTAACTGTACCCTGCTAATATGTGTATGAAGCTACTTTATACGTAAAACGAGTGATGATATAAGTAAAAATATTGACGTACACTATTATAATACAAAAAGCTGATGAGATTTTCACTTGGTGAGTCACAATAGTAGCTTATTCGAACAAAAACCTAGTTATATTGGTGGGAAACTCTACAAAAAGCTACTGCAGTTTTTAAATAGTCTTGAAAATATAGAAATATTTAAAAAACAACTGGAAAAATATCTAGTTGATAAAGCTTTTTATAGTGTACGAGAATCCTTTCACATCATAATTTAGCCTCACCTCAACTAATTGATATAGAAATAAATTATTGTAAAAAAAATTAATTATGTCAAAACTGATAAAATATCAAAGTTGATAAAGCTTCTTATAGTGTACAAGAGTTCCTTCCACATCAAAATCAAGCCACACCTCAACTAATTGAAAAAGTAATAAATTATGGTAACTAGTGTATAAGATTGTATAATTGTTAATCTGACTTGTCTTATACTCCTTGACTGGAGTCTCCAAGACGTAATCTACAAAAAAATATATAAGTTTGAACGTGGAAAATAATTTTCCTCTATTACTTATCAAAAGTGTTCAACTACAATCAAACTTCTATAAAACGACTTCCCAAATAAAAAACTATACATAAATAACTTCCAAAACATACATTCATCTCCACATATAGTACTGTACTATTATTTTAAAATAGTTTATAGATAATACTTTTGTATAATATTGGATTTCAATTACTTTTTTTTAATATCTTACATTTCTTTACATGTCTTGTAATGGATGTTTTGTATTTAATAATAAATAAAATGAATAAATTACTGAAAATAACTTTCAAATGATTTTCAACTGTCTACGTTGGGAGTTCTCAACCTTTCATGCTTTGTGCCTCCCCAAAAGTGAAATAATTCACTGGTTAAGTGTCAAGCATGGACAAATCTTTGTCCAAGCTTCGCCATTTCATGTAATTGCATCACTTAGATTATCATTACCGTAGTTAATATCATTGTAATCATACAAATGAGATCATTATACATAATTTCTTGCACTATAAAAAAAGTTTACTATTGTATCTATGTGATGTTCACAATTTTGTTTTTAACCATTCATATGCAAAATTTGTGAATTTATATGAGTAACGAAAAATAATCTAATCTATAATAGTGACATTTCATTATGCCCCCCAATGCTATTATCACTTTATCAGGTGAGCTCAAGTAGTAGAATTTCAATTTGTAACTAAAGTGAGTTATGAGTTGAATTTTCCGGTTTTAAAATTAAATATTTGATAGCTTTTTACAAAATATCGACTGAATTTTTCTAACATACAGTCACAATTAAGTGAATTATTAGACTGAATACACCAGGCTGAACAGCGGGAATCAAACATGTCAGCATTCAACTCGTTCGATTTCACTGGAAGAGTTCTTCACACACAGGCTGTTGCCTATGTGGGGGACTATTTTCTAAATTTATGAAACAAGAAATCCAGGAATTTAAATTTATTTATTTTACAATTGTGCATATTTTTTCCAGGAAGGAAATAAATGAATAAAAAATAAATATAAAACTGAATTGTTTATAAAATATTCAAAAGAATCGAATTGTGTAGTTCTTCAAAAAGGCACTATTATGTCTGTCAATGCTTGGATGGAGATAAGGACAAAGCAGCTAGGCATATTACCAACCTACATCACACAACTCAATATTGTACTTCATTGTACATTGGTCTTGGCTATTATCATTGAGTTTACTTTCTCCAATTTTTAGTGTTGTACAGTAAATAGATTAAACTGATATTATTTTTAAAAACTCATTAGTTTTTGCTATAAGCTACGAAAATCTATCCAAGAAAATTTTACTATTTCAATAAAATCAGTATTACCTTTGTATATGATTAAAATTTTAATATTTTTTAATCGCATACAGTCTATTATTGTATGATTAATTGATACAACTTTAATTACAAATTAATTGTAAACCAATCAAATTTATTCATGAAATTAATTTGGACAGGCAAATTATGATAATTTTGGATTATCATCGTTGCCTATATTAATTGCATTACAAATGGAATTACCAATGCTATTTGTTAATGGGATTGAATTAAAACACATCGGAGTCCATTATTAGGGCTTTAATATATACTATTGCTGTAAGGAAACATTTTTTCTTTGATTATTTTGTGAAATATGGGGGCTCAAAGTTGAAATTTTCGATTTTTGGGGGCAATTGATCTCACCTACGAGTGATTTTAAACTTTTATAAATTTTCCATAACTGAAAGACACCTTGAGGATTAAAATGACATTTTTTTATTCCAATCTAAGAAATAGTTTTTAAAAATAATTTTTGAAAAACATAAATTAAAAAAAAAAGGATTTTGAAAAACTCAATAACTTGATCACTGTAAAAAAAATCCATTTTATTTCTTGAGGTGTTTTTAGTTACAGAAAATTTATCAAAGTTTGAAATCACTAATAGGTGAGATCAATTGCCCCCCAAAACCGAAAAATTTCTACTTTAAACCCTCATATTTCACAAAATAATTGGTGAAAATAACTTTTTCTCACAGCAATAGGTATCATTTCAAAGCCCTAATAACATCCAATACAATAGACTTGGAAACATTTATGAACAAATCCCTGTACACAGCATTTTGAATAAAAACACGAAATCAATAAATGAATTTAACATTGAATAGTTTGGGAGATGATACATTTTTATTAAACAGCTAAATGTTTTCAAGATAATTATTCGATTTTTAATTCACTCAAAATGGTTCTCAAAAATCTTATCGCTTTATTTTTCAAGGTTTATTTTTTATAAGAATCAAATACTCAATTTCAATTAAGATAGTTTGTTCATAGTTTAGGAAGCCAGTTAGGAAACTATACAACGAATAAAAATCACACGTCACTTCAAAAAGTTAACTTACACAAACAATGAATTGATTAGCATAATTAAGACTGCCATAGAACCTTTTCAGCTTCGTGAGAAAGCTATTTGGACGCCATCTTGGTCACAATGGAACAAGCTCTATGCATTGTCATGAACTGTGATAAGACACCGAATAAATTCGACTAATTAAAAATTACACGCATCCGTTTATTTGAAGCAGAACGATCTAGTTCCATTTGTTATTCTGCTTCAAATTTTGATTATCGGGAACAGTTTATTATATTAATTTTGAGTATTTTATTGAATATTTTGAATATTGTTCATGTGTTTGATCTAACGTTCTAGATAGAATCTGTAACTAGTAGTTCTGTGAACAGTAGACCTCTCGCCCAAGAATAATGGTGCTAGCACGGAAGAACATACTCGATGTACTCAATTATAATCACCATCGCAAAATTAAACACAATAATCAGACCTAACCCTCCATTCAATTTGGGTTGTCTATTTCATGTATGTTTTTCACAGAAGGTCACTCTGTATCACATCAGCAAGGCTGTGTTTTATATTTGGGAGACAGCTGATTGCTCAAATTAGATTTAAGATGTTTGATGAATGAGTTTATAAAACAATATTAATTTCCTGGATTTCTTGTTCCATGACGAACTGCGTTGTTAATATTAAATTTACATAAAAAGTTAATTTATTGAATTTGTATATCATTTACTTAGTAATCATGTGACCACTATCGAGTATTGAAGACTGTGCAAGCACCGTTATTATTCAATTAAAGATTTAACTATTTTAATTGTAATAATTAAAAATTTATATGCAAGAATATATAATAAAAAGAAAGCCTATTCTACAAATTACAAATTGCGAGGTCATGAAAATTATTTCTTCATAAAAAATTCCATAATTCTAATAGAGCTATGAAAATAAAAGTTATTGAATGGTGGATATTAATATCGTTATTCTATTCAATAGAAATTATATTCATGAGAAATAATTATTTATTTGTTTCATAGACTTAACTTTAGATCTGTGATATTTTCCATGGCGAAATACTTGATGAACAATCTTTATTTCAAAACTGACACTGTATTTCAATTAAATATATTATTTACTCTCACTTTAACTGGAGATACTGGAGGAATGCATTTCACTTCTCAAAAGACAGTGTGAACAACTCCTAAGTCAGTTGAGTTGAACAAAAAACTTACAATTCTTCATTCTTTTAAGAAGTGAAATGCATTCCTCCAGTATCTCCAATTGAAGTGAGTGTAAATAATATATTTAATTATTAAAATACAGTGTCAGATTTGATATTAGATTGTTCATCAAGTATTTCGTCATGGAGGCTGACGAAGCTTCTTTTCAGAAATACAGTAATCATAAATCTTTTGTATTTATAATGTGAAAGGGCATTTATATTATATGTTCACCTCGACTCAAATTGCCTAGTACCTAGTTGCCTAGTTGCCATTGATGTAGTACCTATTTGATATGATGTAATATTTTAATTTTGAGATGTAATAACTATCGTTTTCTGTTTTGTTACTCGACGCCAGCACACAAACCGCAAGGTTTTGCTGGTAACGCCTAATAATTAATATTAAAGGATTTAATTTTCTACTTTGTAATTTTATGTTCTAATTTTAAGTACAGTATGTACTGTTTTTTTGTATCTATATTGTTTTTCTGATGGCAATAAACTTTGATTTGATCTCCAATTAAACTGAGTGTAAATAATATATTTCATTGAAATACAGTGTCAGTTTTGATATTAGATTGCTAACTTCAGAGGTGATGCCTATGATGGCCTTTAAAGAGCGGCACTGAATACCAGTAGATCAATCATGACAGACTTTGTCCCTAGCTCACTTTGATATATAGGCTGTCCAAAAATAGTCGAACCATTTTTTCTATAGCTTATAATTACGATTATTACAACGGTAACAGATTGGCGCAATCAGGGTGTTTGGCGTTGTCATGACAACAAGAGGTCTGTAGTGGCTAGAGCTGGTTGCTATATAGCAACTGTTGCAACAATTATCTTTTGATAAGGTTTAGGAAAACTACTGGCTACCGCTCACAGGCGTAATTTTCATAGCGAATTTGCATACGAAAGACGCATAATAACATGCATTAAATTGTTACAGTTATTATCATCGTCATCAGGATGATCATCACCGTAATCATCGTCATCATGTGTGGAGAAATACAGTGTTCATTCTTTGGTTTCGAGCTGAGGTCTGAAGTCAATAATTCTTATACCGCAGGGACAAACTGCATCAAGTTTGATGAGGCCTACAGTAATGTGGAGCCACTCACTGATAATTATGGTTATTTTTGGTTCTTGTTGTATTAATTCTACCTATTTGAGTGTTTGATTTCTATATATTCTCACTATTTTTTAAGAATCTTATTTTTTTCTTTTCTAATCATTTTTTTTTATAGGATTGTAGTTCCTTTTTTATTTTTTTCTCAGTGCTGTATTTACAGTGGTCATTTTTCACTTTTATCACTACATTCTTTTGTAATTTATTTCATCGTTAACTAATCCCTATTTTTTCTTCATAATATTAAAGTACAAGTAAATCTGTTTCTTTGTTGTAATATTTTTAAAGATTTGCACCTGCTGAAACACCTACGGGTTTAGCCGGACACTACAATGTTTGTAAATTTTGTAAATAAATTTTATTGATTGATTGAATCTTTGGACCTATTTTAGTGTCTTATTTCTATATATTCTACCTTTTTTTGGAGAATGTTTGAGCAAAACGTAATACCTATTTTAGTGTCTCATTTCTATATAATTTATACCTATTTTTTGAGAATCTTTGTACCAAAACGTCATACCTATTTTAGTGTCTTATTTCTATTATATTCTACCTCTTTTTGAGAATCTTTGTACCAAAACGTCATACCTATTTTAGTGTCTTATTTCTATTATATTCTACCTCTTTTTGAGAATCTTTGGACCAAAACTTAATACCTATTTTAGTGTCTTATTACTATATATTCTAACTATTCTTTGAGAACCTTTGAACCAAAACAAAATGTTGACATCCGAAGATTTACAGTCGGAATCGACAAGAGGCACTACACACTACGACATACGTACAATTTACAATTATACAATTACACAATTATACAAAAAAATTATCACAATTATTATTACAATTATCAATGAGATGAAGAAATTGACTGGTAGTTAGATTATATTATTTTATTTCATGAAATTTACAGATTTTTCATTGGTGAAAGACGTAGACGTTACTATTTACGTAATATTTGTCAAATTAAAATAATTTTTTTCACTAGAGATGATATTATTCAGTAATGAGAATCTTGAGAGAGGCAATTTTATAGAACGGTAAAGTTGGAAAAAATTCATCTATTTTTGGAAAACTTAACCAATAGGTGATAGGAAAAATTCCAGAAGATAACCTAACTCACATCCGACGCTGTTAGGCACAAGTTGGGAAACAAAAATTGAAATTTGTATCTTGTGTTTTCCTCTGTATGAAAACAAAATTTAAATACTCTGAAGCTAAAGCAAGCAGGAAATAAACTACTATAAGAAGTGTGTCATATTTACAACATCCTTATAACAAGGAATAAATTGAGAACCAATATATCACTGTATAACTCCTAAAGCATGTTATGCGAATCATGGAATCTTATGTAAATCATGTTCAAAATGATACATTCAGACTCAGAATTGACTTTCAAATGAGAAATTATTCCAAGTTTATTAATGAGAGATGCACTGGTAGAATGATAATTTAGTGTGTACAAAAGCTACACTTATACCGATCTGTCGACTTATTAGGAGTTCCTTCACCTTTCAATACTTATTCTAATAGTATTGGACAGCGTGTATTTAATCTGTCCAACCATTGCTATTGGTTTCATACAAATAGATAGAGTTAATATCGCGTAGGACGTATGAGGTTCGCTCTTTGGTAATCTTTCTTTCCGTGAACTGCAAAGTTCCCGGGATTGTGAATTTGGATCGATTAAACTCATTTCCCACAATAATAATCTATTGTTTCCTGCTTCTAGACAGTGTATTAATTTATAATTTTTGATTTCGATTTATTTATTGAATTATCTATCTATTTAGACTATCCAGTTTTTGAAAAACTATTCAAATTAAAAAATCCTTAGTATAGAAAAGTGTTTCACTTAAGATAAGTTATTATTATAATGGATCTACGCTCCTCGAAACTAGAAAAACATACTTTAATGATAGGAAAAAATGGGGAAGTTCCAATCAGTATGTGGTAGTATAAGAACCAAAAAAGACAATTTTCTCACCTAGTTAACGAGCTAGCTAGGGGTTTTTCCTAAAGATTACAGTATGCCTACTGTTTAAAGTAGTAGTTGCTTAAAATCTGAGGAGCAATCCATCCATTTAATATTTGTCACCTGCCTTCAATATATCAAGTCGAGCCTGATATTGTTATTTTTATCATTTTCTTATTCTTCGATTGAAGTTTTTCACCGAAACTGAATGTTTAGTCTGTGTTAAACTCAATGTTTTGGACAATGTAACAAATTTTATTCAAAATTTTTGAAGAGAGCAGTTTTGGACATGAGTCTGTTGCTCCTTCACATTCATTGTAATTTTGTCACAATGAACAAATAAATAGAACAGTGCCTTGATTTCAGAAACATTTAGAAACTATGAGTTCGATAGCATGTATGTCTTGAATCACAAAGGCAGTTTATGAAAAATAAAACAATTGAACGAATCGTATTTAGATGTGATTACCTATGTAGGTACTTCACATAACCGGGCACTGCCTTCGCAAAATAAAACAAACAGAAAGCATTGATAAAGCTGGTGGGTGGAGGATGGAGAGAGCACTGGAGAATGAAAGGTGGGCTTAAACAGCTAGGATAACAACAGACTACGAGTACGTACGAGTATAGAGAGAACAACAATAGTTAGTTATTTAGTCGCTAATTCGCTCTAGGGTATTTTAATTAATTAACATTTAATTATATAGAAAAATAAGCGGAGACTGTGTGGCAGTAAGGGTACGCCCAGGATGTGATGTGGCTTAAATCAATTGGCGTGTGCGCCCACGCCTTGAGGAGGTGCACTCCTCCTCCGAGGTCCGAGGGGAGTCCGGGGCTCGGGGTTCGACTCCTCCCACGGAGGGCCGGCAATTAGATATCCACCTTCAAGTGATAACTCATGGTTGTCGTCTGTTGAATGCAACTTATCTAAATCATCCATCGTTTCTGACCCTTTTAAATGCCTGTATTTCTTCGGGTTTGAGATTTGCGTACTAGAGAACAACCACCTAGAAGCAAACCGAGATTGTGGCGAACAAACACTGTCTATCTTGAGATTCAGTCACCTGGAGGCCATCTCGTATTTCAACCAGCTTCCAATTCATCGCCACTGAGTGTTGATAATACTCGAAGATTCCCTAGCCTCCATCACTACAATGATAATACTCATACTGATGCCATCTGTATTTTAGACCCACCGCTGCCACCAAACTCAAACCTTCCCCAAAACATTCTTATCTACCACCCATAATTAATAATTTATCAAGCTTCTCTCACTACCTTTTCCTGCACTGCAGAACCATCCCGGTATTTTGACTAAGGCACTTATTATTAACATCAGACACTGCTGCGCGTAACTAGTTGGTCACCTCGGGCAAAACTCTTCCACCTCCTTGTCTTCCGGTCGACATGGTCTTAAATTTCGTTCCATGTCAGACTTGAAGCGATAATGCTGTATATCAAAAAGTCTATCTTGAGGGATCTCCCGTGTTTTTTCATGGTTCAGCATGTTCTGTTGCTATGAAAATACCTGACAATCTCTGATTGCGTTCATATTTTCCTTGAAAAGTTCAATTTTTTTTCTCACTCATAAGAACATTTCTTGTTCCTACCAAGTGAGGGCGAAAAATTATTATATTTTTAGCATAAAGCATACAGGCTTAGAGATTTTTGAGGACCGGCCACTTTCAAAACTTTGACCGTAGATTGTTTTGCAAGCCCACTTTGTGCAAATTGATTGCAGTGTTGCAATATTTAACAAAACGTCGTGATTGATACTCGAACTTAAGCTCTCAAAAAAAACATGTAAGTCATTTCAATATTCCTGTAGGTAGTTATATGACAATTTTTATTTTTATTTTTTATAGATTACGTCTTGCAGACTCAAGTTACAGAGTATAGGCAAGTCAAATCAACAATATTATACAATCTTATGCACTAATTACCATAACTATTAAATCAATTAGTTGAGGTGAGACTTAATTCTGATGTGAAAGGAACTCGTTTACACTATGAAAATCTTTATCAACTAAATTTTTTTTCAATTTCTTTCTAAACATTTCTAAATCATCAAGACTCTATAAACTGCGGTAGCTTGTTGTAGAGTTTTCTACCAAGATAACTAGATTTTCGTTTGAATAAGCTACTATTGTGACTCATCAAGTGATAATCTCCTTGGCTTCTTGTATTACAATCGTATACGTCAAGATTTTGGTTGATATCACTCTTTTTTACATATGACGTACCGGTAGCTTCATATAAATATACGGTGGATACACTATCAATAGATCGCCATGAGAACATCAACTAATATGTATTCTTATACATCTTCTCCTTTTTAATATGTATTCTTATTTTTTTTTTTTTTTTTTTTTTTTTTTGTAGATTACGTCTTGGAGACTCCAGTTAAGGAGTATAAGACAAGTCAGATCAACAATATTATACACTAGATACCATAATTACTTCAATTAGTTGAGGTGAGGCTTAATTTTGATGTGAAAGGAACTCTTGTACACTATAAAAAGCTTTATCAACTAAATATTTCTTCAATTGATTTTTAAATATTTCTATATTTTCAAGACTCTTCAAAAACTGCGGTAGCTTGTTGTAGAATTTCCTACCAATATAACTAGGTTTTTGTTTGAATAGGCTACTATTGTGACTCACCAAGTGATAATCTCCTCGGCTTCTTGTATTATAATCATGTACATCAAGATTTTGGTTAATATGGGGGCCAATGCCATTCAAGTGGTGATCCACCTACCAGACTTAACTGGGAATTAAACAAGAAATAATATATTGAAGACTTATAATTATAAGTTATATAACTAGTTGAGGTCAATGCTATATATTCACAAATACATCGAATGCTTTCATTATGCTTTCTTCAGAATAGCATTCTGTAAATCAGTCAGTGAGTCAGTACATCAATCTATTTTTATTTTAAATTTTATTTTCCTGGATCGGAATGATTTGGGTACCTTATTAATAAGTAATATAAACTTGTTAAAAGTCTTGTATGACATATTGAGAGTCTCCAAACAATAGAAAATGGGCTACACATCATAATATGCATATATTAATATACTAATAAAGAGGAAGTAAAAAATTAAAATGTATGACTTTTATTCGTGGGGAGACCCTTACGGATAGTTCAACTTCGCCGCTTGAGTCATTTTATTTGAATCATGGTGGACCTACAATTTTAGGAGAATTCCGGATCACCAGTAAGTGATTTCACAGTAAAGTCTTTTTCGCTGGGCAATATAATCGGTCATCCTTAAAGAGAGGGCCCAGGAGAGCGTTGCTTATCTACTCTGATTGAACAGATACCTGCTACGGCTCACGGCTGTCACTTTCCGTAATATCATCAAATCATTACCTTTGGTAGACATATTTTTCCTCAATTTCCATGTGGCTCACGGCTATCAGTTCCCACAAGAGGAAGTAAGCATCGCAGACAGGCCAATTCTACAAGATCATTATTTTACAAAATCTAATTCTACTATAAAATTAAATTAAAATTTTTTTCTCACCTACAACTTTCCACCATTTTTTAAGCCCTCACAGCTCTCAAAGCTAGGCTGTTATTGGACTTGATTCAAGTACCATTACAAATGGGGGACATTTGCCACCACCCAGACACTATGCTTCACCGAGTCGTCAACCTGTCATAATTGGCTTTCATCATATTTTCTGCCAGTCCAACAAAAATGGAGACAATTATGTGACAAAAAACAGGTGTTATGATTGATGCACATCCCACCAATCAGTGGCTTAGACCTCTCTCTCACTCTCTCTCTCTCATTTTTTCTGCCCCTCTTATCTTCTCTTGTCCCTCATTTACCGTCAACTGTAGCATGTCAATTTAGTTTTTTCTTTCTTTTTAATAGAACAGTAATTTTTTTTAAAAAGCTGCCGCATTGCTCACAGGTTACACCATCTTATGTTATATATATATATATATATATAGATACCACATAATATAGGTATAGACATGACATAGCACCGGAAGTAGCGATGCTATCGCCTTCCGACTGTGGAGTCGTGGAACGTGGAACTGGAAAAAAGGAATAATTAGAAAATTGTTTTCGATTCGTAGACGATTCTATATACTGCAATATATAAGTATAAAATGCGATATTAGACGGCTTGTGAGACAAAGGTCTACGGTATCAGAATTTTTCTGTTGATCAAAAAGAAAGATTAATGCTCGTGTTTCTTAACGGATGTGATGAGCATGGGAGGAGAGGTTAGATGATTTAGGGGAGAGACGCGCAGACATCTCCGCAATTTAAATGGATGGAAAACATTATCAGACATAATTTTGGATGATACTAGTAGTACTGTGAACAGTAGAACTTACGCAGAAGAATAAGAACCTAATAAGAGTCAGTGAAGAACTTTAGTACTAGTAGTTCTGTGAACAGTAGACCTCAAGAATAAGGGTGCTTGCAGAAAGGAGCATACTCGATGTACTCAATAATAAACACCATTCCAAAATTAAACACAGTCATGAGACCTAACCCTTGATTCAATTCGCATAGTATGTTTCATGTCTGTTTTCACAAAAAGTCACTCTGTTTCACACCAAAAAGCCTGTGTTTTCTATTTGCGAGACAGCTGATTGCTCAAATTAGATTTCAGATGTCTGAAGAATTGGTTCATAAAAAAATATTAATTGATTTTGTGTATCATTTACTCAGTAAACACTTGTTATTATACTTGATTGAAACATTGGAAATGATTGGTTTCTCTCAAACAGATATGTTATTCTTATTATTATTCAATAACTCATGAACCTCAGGTAGAAATCTTGTTTTCCAATATTTTTCCAAGACAATAATGTTTATTCTTCAGATTTTTTAAGACTGAGCTCTGAGAGTATATTGTTCATGACAAAATATTATTTATTATGAAATAAATTTGACAGTAAGTATTTGATACAATAAAATGTCGAGGTCTTTTATAAAAGTTCACTCTGATAATTGAGCTCAATAAATATCTCAACCACACCCTTTTGAGAATGAATCTGTTTCATTTTTGAGCTACAGTTTTTTTATACAACCACTTTGATCTGTATGGATAAGTTCATCAATCAGTCATTTACTTCCAAAATTTTAATAAAATGTCCTCCTTAACGATCAGTTTCACATCAAAATTAAGCCTCACCACAACAAATTGAGATAGTAATAAATTATGGTAACTAATGTATAATTATTATTGATCTGACTTGTCTTATACTCCTTAACTAGAGTCTCCGAGACGTAATCTACATTAAAACAAGTTTCAACTTCGGGTGTAGTGGAATTTATATTTAGAACTTATTGAAAGAACATGATGTGATATCTGGAATAAGTAAAATAATATCAATGAAATCCCTCTCAAACGAATGATTTTCCTTATGTTGCTCTTTTACTTGGAAAGAATGGATGAATATCACTGTTATTATTTCTATAGTAATTTATTTATCACGCTTTTTTCTTACTTGTTTAGTTTCATTTCTTTTCCTTTACATACATCAGACTAATATTCAATTCCCACCATAACCTTCATTTTCCCTATTCTTCTTTTCCCTAATTTCTTCTTTTTTGTAATTTGTATAATATAATTGATTTCCATTTTGCAATTCATATTATGTTGGCACCTGCTGAAAGCCCCACAAGGTTTAGCGGGAACTTTATTTGGAACTTGTAAATGAATAAATGATTGATTGATTGAAGCTGATCATTTTTATAAGCTCATTTATTCCATTCATAGTTTTTTTTTGAGGATGAAGCCCACATAGGTCTGAGACCTGTGCGTGGGTAATGAGTTGGATGATGGTGATTTATGAGTTGGACCTACCGTTTTAGGTGGGTTCCGAACCACCGGGAAGTGATTTTCAGCAGAGAACAGTGTCTTTTTTGCTGGCCAATCTAATCGGTCACCGTTACAAACAGGACCTACGAGAACGCAGCTTATCTATCTGATTGAACAGATACCTGCTATCACGGCTATTACTTCCCTGAATTCCATACAATCTAAATCCGATGTTTATTATATCTAAAATCTTGAACTCCAGCTGAGTAAAAGGAACTATATGGAGACTTCTAGACACTATGAGTAAAGCCCTGTATGGGTTTGGAACCATTTTGTTGGAAACATGAGTTTTAACAAGATTTTTCTTAGTGGTAATTAAAGGTGAAATTTCCTATTAACCCAGTAGATAATATCATTATTGTTGTGGATATCCATTTTTCGTGAACTGCAGTAGAGCTATTCATTTGGTCTGCTACTGTAGAACTACTTGGTCTGCAACCAAGCGCTGAAGGAGAACGACATAGTTCGAAACGCGTCCGCCGCGGCTCAAAAAAAGGTTAGTAATAATATCATTATTTCCTTACAACTATTATTTCCTATACATTTACCTATGCACATTTACACATTTAATTACCTTTTTTTATTATATTTTCTACCATTACCTATTCAATTTCCCATCAATCTATTCAATATCATTGGGCATCCAGGTTCAATAGGTAATCTTTCAAAGCAAATAGAGGTGGGATTTTCTAGGAAGAACTATCTGAATGTAGAATCAGTTCAAAAGTCAGGCGTAACTATTGTCTGTTAAGCTTAGAGTATCTTTATGAAGCGATTTCAAGCAGAAAATTACCTTGTTAACGAGTGAAAAATAAATGAATAGTCCAAATGAAATCACACGGAGCGATGGACTGCACTTAATAGCGAATGGGAGAAATCTCGCATTGTTGTTAAAGTTTGTTACCAAAGAAATGTGGTCTCTTAATCTCCTAACCTTGGCCTGTGAGACCTTGGCTCTGTCTCACTTTGATATTAAAACACACGGGGCACATCTACTGTAATACGAGTGTTACCTTACTACTGTGCTTAGACTTGTATCTCCCACACAACTCCCCAGTTATTTACCCTCACTCTCACTCATTCTCTCTCTATCACTTTCTCACTCTCTCTCCCTGTAGCTCTGCCGTTTACCATTTTAATGTTCATGGGAATTTATTGTTATATTCAAACAGTTACATATATTATTTTCTTTGGTGTGTACGCACGCACTCTACGCCTATACTTTCCGGCATTTGAACAGCTCCATATCACTAAGATAGTATATACATAAAGGTAGCTACACTAACACTTATAGATTACACTCAATAATGCGTTGCAAAGAGTCAATACAAGGATTGTGGAATTCAAGTAGAGTTCTAGTTCTGTAATAAGAAGTTTATTTTTATTGACCGCACGAAGAGAGGTCTCTGTTTTGCGTCGACCATTTTACATTTGTCTGTTTGTAACGCATTAACGGTAGAACGCGTGGACTAAATTTAATAACATTTTGCATGGATCTACTTTCAAGGAATGCCCAGCGATGTATATGTAAGGATTTTCGAAATTTGCTTGCATCCAAAGGATATTCAGAGGGGAAAAGTAAGGCTTTTAGGCCTTCTTCTAGGAGCATGTGATTTTTAAAATGAACTTCTCCATCTTATTATGCAATTGAGATAATATTCATAGATAGCCTACCCCTTATTCATCTGGTTGAGCGTTCGTATGAATAAAGTTATCATTCATAAGAATAATATATACGTTTGAGAGAAACAAATCCTTCCCAATATTTCAATGAAGTATGATAGAAAGTGGTTGATTATTATGTATTTAATTAATTAATTAAACAAATTTAATTAATATTGATTTATAAACTCAGACATCTGAGATCTAATTTGAGCACTTAGCTGTCTCGCAAATAGAAAACACAGCCTTGTTGATGTGATACAGAGTGACCTTTTGTGAAAAACAGACATGAAATAGACTACGCGAATTGAATCAAGGGTTAGGTCTGATGAGTATGTTTAATTTTGCGATGGTGATTATCATTGAGTATATGTTGCTCTGTGCAGGCGGCCTTGTTCTTGGGCGTGAGGTCTACTGTTCACAGAACCACTAGTTATCTCTTTTTGAGGATAAGATGTGCCCTAATAGAGGATAATAAATCATTATCATCTGTTACGGAATGAGCAGACGTGAGCCAAAGTAGATAACTTTTTGATTCTGAAAATATTTTTACGAAAAAATAGAGATAATGGGAACGTTAGCATTTAAGTATAGAGAGTATTAATCTCAAAAAAATGCCATTGTTGGGTGAAAATGAAAATTGTAGCCGAGAATAGTAAAAATACTATATATTAAGTCAAAAGTCAGTGAAAATGAAGTCTAGTTCGACTCTGGAATGCTCAGCTTCAATTATGTTAAACTTTTGTTTTGACAATTGGTATCATAATTATAAGTAATAGCAAAATAATTTACTGTTTACAACACACAATAAGCTTCGGTTGACGTGTGAGGATCTTTGAATCTTTGGATCTTTGAATCCGTCCCTTCATAACATACTGTTTACATGAATCAATTACTAATAAATATCCCATTAATAATAAGCGTATGGCTTTTAATGGTGGGGAGACCCTTACGGGTAGTTCCACCTCACCGTTTGAGCCATGTTATGGGGAACATGGTGGACCTACTATTTTAGGTGGGTTCCGAACCACCGGGTAAGTGATAATAAAGCTTGTGACATCAAGTCATTGAAGCACGGTCACCCATCCAAGCGCAGTCTTGAGCGGTCGTGACTGAACATCACGACCACTTGAACTCCACGCTCACCGCATGACCAATCACCAATATCCCATTGAACAAGAAGATTGGAGACCTAGTTTGTTCACAATAATAAGTAGTTTTAGGCTGGGTAAGCTATATAGTTTCAGGCAAATGATTACTAAGAGATGCTTGAAGACTGACAATGTAGGAAGGATTGGGAATCGACCAGTTGTGGAATGATATTCAACTTGAGTATTCTCACATATTATTGTAGAAGACCTCAAATACTTAATTTCCCATTTCAATAAAATAAAGACAAATTAATAAAATTATAAGTCTACTTCCAGGTTTTAAGCATACGGTTCTTTCGTGGACTGTGATTGATTCTAATTGTCTGGAACTACCATGAGAAGAATCATAATACAACAATTATTTTGATACCCTTTAATTGATATCCCATTTGAAAGTGAGTTCAGACCATGGTAAACAGCTAATGGGATGTGCATTTTTCGATAATTGGTGGGAATCTGAAGAGTTAACTATCTCCAAGGAATGGAGATCCATTTGCCTATCTCCCCGCAAGGGAAAGCTAGAGTGCATCTCAGAAATGCCATTCTATAAAGAGATTTAAATCTAGTTAATTTTTATTCTTTATCAATAATGAATTTATTTCATGGTAAAACTATTATTGGAGTGATAAAAAACTGGTCATTATTATAGAATGCTTGAAATTTTATTCATATTTATATTTTCTTTATTTTCTATATTCTATATTTTTATACCACTTTAAACAAACAAAAGATGCCTGGTATAATCGGGCACGTAGCCGCGGTTGGGGGCTTGGGGGTGGTGGGTCTTCAGGGGCTTCAGCCCCCCCCCCCCACGGAATTTTGAGAGATATTTGGTTATTCCATAACCCCTCAAACCCCCCCCCCCCCACAAAGTATAAGACTAACCCTGTTTCAGTCCCACTCAAAAGAAAATCCTGGCTTTGTGCCTGGGTACAATAAAAACGAGGTATAGAATTATTGAAGGTATACAAGAAAAAACATGTAATTAAACTCTTTAAAACGTAGGTTTTTACTTTTTACTACACTTTTTATACTTGTCAGTTTTTGGCTTCAAGTTGTATCAATTTTTCGATAATGTGAGAGAATACTAACTCTCATGAATAGAAAGAAAGATTTATTGCCAATCAAAAACAAAATGAAAAAGCTTTTATGAATAATAGCCTCAATAAGTTCTAATTCCTCACAATCCTCTCTGTATAATTTTTTTTGTAGATTATATCTTGGAGACTCCAGTTAAGGAGTATAAGACAAGTTAGATCAACATTTATGCAGTCTTATACACTAGTTACAATAAGTACTATATCAATTAGTTGAGGTTAGGCTGAACTTTGATGTGGATGGAACTCTTATTTCTATTTTTTTTATTTATTTATTTGTCAATACAATTAGAAAAAACATAAAGAAACAAGAGTCATTGATGAAAAATACTAGAATAAAATGCAAACTATAACTTACGATAATCTTATAATCAAAGTAAGCTATAACTTTGATTTTGAGTGCTAAAAAGTCTGTGCCGACAGATGGATAGCTTTTAATATTGTGGTTGGTAGCACCATCGATCTCTAGCAAAGATGAAGGGTTCAAGTATCAAACCTCAAAACCGCAATCGCTTAGTTATTCTAGCTTAGTCAACGAGCCCATTGTACACTGCGCAAGCCCTTTGTAACATGGAACAAACCTTTATACACGAGAGCACCTCCAGCTCATCTGTAGCCATGTTTTTTTTATAATTCAACAATCAAACGTCATGCATCTCCCTTCTGACGAATCTCAAAATATGAACGACGTATTGACATCTCTATTCATGCCATATTTTTCAGCCGGCATTATAACACTCGGTAAGGGGTCCTACCATATGATGAGATCGGATTGTGTCAAAGTATGGTAGACAATCCATCCCTTCTAGATAAGTAGTTTAGCACCTTGGCAAAATATTTTCTTTTCAATCCATTATTTTGCACGTATCTACTCATCCATCTGTTTCTTAATCACTTGACATTAATAAAAAGAAACATTACAGAGTATCCCTTCACTTGAATTTTTTTCAACCTCTTTTTCAACTCTAATTTTTTATGAAATCTTTGTGGGGTTCATCCTAACCGTAGAATACAACAACCTTAATTACTAACCTTGATTTCCCAACGGTCTTAGCCCATATATACCGGTAATGCTTTAATGTACAATTTTTTTTTTTCAAAAAAATAGATAATTTTTTTCTCTAGTAAAAATTAATAGTGAAACTGTGACTAGACAAACCCTTTATTTGGCCATCTCTGTATTGAAATTCAGAAGAGGAAGCAGTTTTATGCTGTAAAGCCTGTTGATTCCTCTTCATTTTACTGGAATGTGATGTGTACATAGTGTTCTAATCTAATCTGAATAAATAATAAATCTAATGTGATGAATCTAATGAATGATTATAAATGTCTCTTTACTGAATCGGCAGAGGTGAATGATCACTTTGAGTATTACAATAACTATTGAAATTATGAGTAATAATCATAATTAAAGCAAATGCTGTTCCAACTCATACGTATGAATCAGTTTGAGTAATAAATGCTTCTTGGAGTTGACTTCATGGTTTTTAAAACGCTTCCACAATAACTTAAGTTTAGGAAATCAAATTGAGCATATTATACTTTTCTATTAATAATATGTACAAATATACTCAGTTTTATTGATCTATTCTGCATATATTTATTTCAGCTTATCCCACAAAGTTATATTAATTTTGCCACTTTATTCCTATCCATTCTATTTAAAAACCTATTTAATGTTATAATGTAAATTTTGTTATGAGGATCTAACATTGTGTAAACTTCCTATATGGTCTCACTTTTTTGGCGATTGTTTATTTTATTCATTAATTATTATCTTTTAAGTGATGACCACATGAATCTGAGACTTGCGCGTGAGTAGTGAGGTGTACAAAATGTGCTTTCTCTTTACGGGAATCGAGCTTATGACCGCTGGAGTAGCAGCTATTCAGAGATAAGCAGCCTAACCAGCTCTGGCTGTCAATTTTCCTATTATTATTCTACTATTCAAATACATTAACAACACTTTTACATACAGAGGGGTGCAAAAGTAGGTTTATTAGGTATATTTTATAGAAAAAGTAGGTTTATTTACACAAAAACTCACTTTTACAACCTATTTTAAGAGTGTTAAGAAACAGAAATGAACTCTTAAAAGTGTTGTACTTGACCACTGCTTCACAGTCAACACATTGCTGTAATCTTTTATACCTACCTACATTTACAACCCTCTGTATATTGAAAAACATTGTCTCATGAATCTATTTTAAGAAAATAAATATATTCAATAGAAATAATCATAAATATTTCAAACATTTGAAAAATTTTATTGGAGAATATAATGTACAAAATAAAATATAAGGCCCATATCATATTGAATACATATGCTGAAATATGGCATATATATCATCACTCATATTGGAAATATAATATTACTTGGAATGTAATTAATTGGGAGGAATTATATTGATTTTATTGAGAGCTTTCACCAATTCCAGCTGCTGTATCCTTCTTAATTTACAAATATAATACATGGTATCAACACTATTTTTTACCAATTCCTTGCAATATAGCAAAAGTATTAAGAAATAATTACTTGTTGGATCTATCATCTTAACAAGAAACTCGTTCAGTGTATTTTTTAAATAATAATATGTCAAATATTCTTTCTAGCTGTTACTAAACTGGAATTCTAGCTTCAGAAATCAAGTTATCTCATTATTTCGAAAGAGACAAAAGAATAGGGAGTATGTTTAAGTCTTATAACAAACCTAAGCCTATTTCACACTGAGAAATAGAACGAGAATATGGCATCAAAAACATCAAATTATGTGTAACTAATGTTGAATGTGCCTTACTCGGCTCTACTAAAGACAATACAATTCATGGGTATGGTGGATGATCTAAACGTGTCTCCACTCTGAAGAAAATTACATGGAACGACTGCCAAAGTGTCCAATAAAGTTTCTTCAACGAGGGCTTGTTTGATTGTGAAAACAAATGACGCATGACTAAACCTACCTTAACGTTTCCTTAAGTCAAGGGGGCTTGAAAAGTTTTGAATAAAGTCAAGGGAGGCTTGATAAGTTTTGAATAAAGTCAAGAGAGGCTTGAAAAGTTTTGAATAAAGTCAAGAGAGGCTTGAAAAGTTTTGAATAAAGTAAAGAGAGGCTTGAAAAGTTTTGAATAAAGTCAAGAGAGGCTTGAAAAGTTTTGAATAAAGTCAAGGGAGGCTTGAAAAGTTTTGAATAAAGTCAAGCGAAGCTTGAAAAGTTTTGAATAAAGTCAAGGGAGGCTTGAAGAGATTAGAATAAAGTCAAAAGAGGCTTGAAAGGTTTTGAATAAAGTCAAGGGAAGCTTGAAAAGTTTTGAATAAAGTAGAGAGAGGCTTGAAAAGTTTGGAATGAATAGTTTCCAATTTTTTCTTGAGTTAAGAAAACGAGGGTTTGATTGTGAAAACAAGGACGCATGTCTAACCCGACCTTGACGCTTCCTTAAAAGTCAAGGGAGGCTTGACAATTATTTTGAATAAATAGTTTTTATGGTTTCCTTGAATTGGAGATACCTCAAGGTAGACTCGTGAATAGTTTCCTCAATAAACTCTCTTTAAATAGCCTTTGTTAAAGAATCAATGTGAGAATTCAGGAAAGGTGTGCTAGGATTACAAAATTCTAAAAAAATTGGTGGTCCTCTAATAATAATTATTGTGAGCCGTATTTTCTCTTTTTTCCTTGACTATTTCACATTAATTCGTTTCTTTCACACATTGTTTTCGTATTTTATTCCTCTATCAATACTTTTTCTACAATTCAAGTCCAAACTCTTCTCCAAACACAGGCTTGGGCCTATTTGGAGAATATTTCTTTCTTATTTTCTCGTTGTTATTCGATGTTATGGAGGAATGTTTTTAAGAAGAATGAAATTTTTGATTCATATTCATTTATTTTGATTTATTTATTTATATTGATTCATTTGAAAATCATGAAGGTTGTGGAAATGGAGGAGTTATAAGGATCAAATGTTCAAATGTTGTGAGAATCAAGCTGCACCTAATACTTCATAACAAATTATAAGATTTAAAAGAATAGTGTAGAGAATTTCGAATAGTATTATTGATCAACGCTACTTCCTAATTTACACCTAGTAAAATAATTTTCATAGTTGTGGAAATCAGAAGCTGTAGAAAATTAGTTTTGAAATTAGTAGAAAATTGTTTGTTTCCAGTGAATTAAAATTGGATTTGTTTATATTCTCTTTCAGTTAAATGGACTTCGAAAAAATTATAATAAAATATTTCAATATAAAAATATTACAATTATATAAATATTAGTATTCCAATACAAGTATAACGAAAATAGTAATAGAATATTTTAATATATATAAAAAGGAATATTTTTTTTAATTACTGAAAAAGGAACATGAAAAAAATCATATTGATAATTCCTGAATTTGTTATTGGAATTTTCCTAAGTAAATATTATCTTATCAGTCTATATCCATACATTCCCAATTCATTTTTATTTGTATAACAAAAAGAAAAAGAACTACTTAATGACCAAAACGTTATCATTTCATTCATCTATATTACAAAACACAATCAAGTAAAGATAAAAGGCAACTGCTTTCTTTACAAATTTTCAAATAAAAAATCAAAATTTTAGGGTAAGACCAAGTTCAACTAGAAATTTCACTTTGAAGTAAAATTCCTGATTTCCTCCAAACTTAATGCCATAAACTTATTCATCTTTAGACGCATGTTGTAACTTTCCCTTACCAATGAATGAAAATTACTGAATATTTATGCCAGCTGATATTGGTATTTTTTTACAGTGTGACTTAACTAAATATGGCAACTGAATAACTATTGTTTTTGTGGTACTAAATTAATTGTAAACCAAAATTATTCCAATTTGAATTGTATGGAATGAGATTGAGAATAGTCTTATCAATATTAATTGAATTATGAATACTATATTACTCTTACCTTGTCTATTATATTAAGTACAGCATCCAAGAGATTAGAAATAATTGTGTAAGGATTGTAGTGAATCCTAATTGTAATTGAATTTCAATGATGATTATCTTTGAATTGTGATTGTAATTTAAACACATTCCAAACCTCATCAAAACTGCTGCACAATACTTTAATTTTTGAGATTCAATTGCAATTGATATTGTAATGCTTCTCAATACTGAATCCATAGAAATTGTATGATTTTTGTAATGTAATATCCGTTGTTCTACTCCGTCTGACAAGAGTCATTAGACATAAGTATGTTGCCTAAATTTTAGCTGAATTGTAATTAGTTCAACAAATATTCGCTATTAGATGATTACCTCCAAGCGGTTTTTATGGTAATTTTCAATTAGGATAAAGCGATTGTCGTCATTATATTGGGTGTAGATTAAACTACCAACCCCCTTTATCTAAAATATTGTAGAGACTTTAATTAGATAAATTATTATTCTACTTCAGTGAGTAAAAATAACAATGTACAACTCATTAAAAAATTTTTTAGCTGAATTGTAATTAGTTCAACAAATATTCGCTGAATTGTAATAAAATATTTAGCTGAATTGTAATTAGTTCAACAAATATTCGCTATTAGATGATTACCTCCAAGCGGTTTTATGGTAATTTTCAATTAGGATAAAGCGATTGTCGTCATTATATTGGGTGTAGATTGAACTACCAACCCCCTTTATCTAAAATATTGTAGAGACTTTAATTAGATAAATTATTATTCTACTTGAGTGAGTAAAAATAACAATGTACAACTCATTTAAAAATTTTTTTGAGTTCAAATGGGACTGAGAAAAAACATCACTGATGTGGGAATGAGCACTTACATTTCTGGGTAAAAATTGTTCCATTCTGTCATTGGACTCAACAGAGCTGACGATAATAAATTTTGGTCTGCTGTTGCTCTAATAGAGTAAAACAATTAATTGTTACTCATAGAAATGGTTCATCTGCACATAGAGTTATGTTCTATCTTAGTTTGATTGGATTTATTGTGGGGGAAAAATTGCGATGCCGATGAGCAATAATAGCTATTAATAATAGCTCTGTTTCCCAATAATAGCTATTACTACCAAATTTTCATCAATCAAGTAGACAATTTTTCCTCTCTCCTTTTCTCTCTAACTGATCACTTATTGCATGAGTTGCAAATAATTATCAAATAAGGAATAATTTTGAAAGAAGAACAATTTTTGTCTTTCCGTATCATCAATTTTTCTTTAATCACAACAACATTTGTTTCATATACAAAAAGAAAATAATATTTTCAGTCTTAATTTACAAAATTACATAACGCTTTTGTGTACAAGAAAATAACAAAACATAAAATTAAAATCTAACAAAAATACAATGATTTTCATCTATTCATGTCCGTATAAATACTATTTACATTCACAAATATATAAAAATATATATTATCATCGTAAATACACACTCATATATTTTCTAAATATACTAGATTGAATTTTTGTATTTTTTCAAATTTTTTAAACAATTTTAATAGTATTCATTATATTAACGTTCTTATTTTTAAATCGATAATGAGAACTTTGGAACGACAAAAATTATTCTAAATTACAGAATAATTCATTCAGAGACAGCTTAGTGCATTTCAAAGACAACTTGTTTGAAATTCTTTATAAGGAGTTAGAAGCTGTGAAATAACAAAATTATTATTTTCTTATGAAAGCTGTCAATAACTCAATAAATTCAACTAAAACATGTAATGATTATTATGAATTTTATTTTCAAATTTTATAAAAATACTTCAGTTTTAAGCCGTTGAGGGAGATTAATTTCCATCGATTTGTTAGCTATTTCAATTTGACAATGAATTTTAGAACCAAAATTTAATTCCTGGATTTCTTGTTCCATGACTAACTGCGTTGTTAATATTAACTTTTCATGTGAATTTAACGACTTGCAGTCAAATATTTATTTGACTGAAAGTCGTTAAATTCACATGAAAAGTTAATACCAAAATTTAGTTATATGTAGAAGCCTAACACGGCTTTAAAATTCAATTTTCTATACCTCCCTATTATCATCATTATCAGTGATAAAGATGAACTTTTACACAATTTTTTCTCTACTTTAGGGTGTTGCAGATTTGAAAATAGTAATAATAGCCTATTTATTTATGATTGTAAAGCCCAAATAATATTTCCAATTACACCTGTATCAATTTTGAAACTTATGGTTTATGACTGGGAAATCAATATTTATAAAAAAAAGCCAAGTATAGGCTGAGTTATTACCATATCATTATTGCTGATTGATTCATTCATTATTTCATAACAGAACTGGAAATTTATAATGATAACTTATTTTTTTAAATAAGTCTTGAATTAGCTACTCCTGAATATAAAATTGAAATTCCCGATTATAAAATTCAAACAGAATTCTGAAATGATTAATATTATTTCTAAATAAAATAAAAAGTATTTTAAAATTATATTCAAATGAAAGGTTCTTCGAACTACGTTACATAGTTCTCCAGACAAACTTAATCTTAATCACTATACTAGTCTTTCTAATTCCCCAAAATTGTGTTAGGATTGTGCTTAAACGAATGACTATATCTAACATACGTTTCACTCTATGTGAGATCATACCTTGTAATGAGCAGACAAGTAAAAAATCAATATTCCACCAAATAAATTATTCTAATAATTTTTAAACTTCGAACAGAATGCCCGTTGGAAATATGGAAATAATAGTTCAACTCAAAATCTCTGAATATCACTTTAAAATATTCATAATCAATTTGTTAGTTTCTACTAAATCTGATGAAGAATTTTGGTTACATAATAAATTATAAACTAACAGTAGACTAGACAAAATAATTTATGATTAGATATAAAATTACAATAATATCTACTTCAATTAAAATATTCCCTCCTCCTCATAACCAATTGAAAAAACTGTGGGGATAAAACTTGCAGTGAATGAAGAATTTTTCTGAAGCAGCCAATTTTTAATTAAACTCTTTTTTTCATTTCAGTAATTATTATAATTTCATTACAATAATTATTTTCGTGAAGTCATCAAGACGAGTTTGAATTGACATTCGTCAAGATCTTCTATTATTATTTGTTGAGCTTTTATTGATTTTTTAGATAAAATATTTTGAAATCAAAATAAATAGAGTATTTTGAAATTTTTTAAGGAAGCCTATGACTTGTCGGAAGCCAAATTTAAAACGTCATAGATAAATTTGGAAGCTTGTGGTATTTGAGAGTACCGTTGGTTAACAAGGGCCCTGAATTTGTAGAAAACAAAAATATTCCCTGATCATATTTCTCAGTGGAAAACTGGAAAAGTTTTTCCAGACATGGTACAAGGTACTAAAGATGAGAACTGGAAATCGATATACTCAGTAAAGTAAATTCGTATGGCTTTTCGTGGTGGAGAGACCCTTACGGGGTTCCACCTCGCCGTTTTTTTTTAACGACTGCTTTTTTTATATGCAACCGGGACCGACGGCTTAACGTGTCCTCCGAAACACGGGAGTGGCTCGAGAAAAATATCTTGTACTCAACTGGGATCGAACCCAGGACCTTTGGCTTATCAGACCAGCGATATACTCAGTTAATGTGCATCATTAAAAGTTAACAAATTTTGTTGAAATCTTTTGAAAATGAACCTTATATACAGAATGAGTTTTTCACGAATTCTATGAAAATACTCATTGCAACTGAACACATTGCTTCTTTTTATATGAAAATCTGAATTTTATGAGGCTGCACGTATAACTAACATAATTTCATAATTATTTTCTGTTAGCAATTCTATGAATCTCATTGAAATTAATTGATACTCCATTCTTGTAAATTGTAAATTCAAATTGTAATTTTAAATGTAATTTGAATCGGACTTATTGCGACCCAACGGCGGTCAAACACCTTTCTTTTGCTGGTGGTGCCTGAACCAAAATTTTAGTTTTTACATCTGGTTAGTTAGGTTTCTTTTACTTCCTTTAAGTTAATTTGTAACATTTAATTTATAGTCAAGTTGTGGCAATAAAAAATTGAATTGAATTCTTCATTTCGACCTATTTTGGGAGTTCGGACATTAATTGGTGCTTAATTAACTACGGAGGAGCTCTAATCTTCTCAGAATGTGTTAACCAATCGTCATTATATTTATTCTACAGATTATTATTTCACCAATTTAGTAGCAAACGATTTATCACACCTAGATCCTAAAATTTTTTCATTGCTTTAGCGAGATTTGATATCGATTGTGGGTTGTTTTATTACATCGGATACAAAAACTATTGAAGAAATGAGGTTTAGGACGTAGTTCAATACATTTTTCTATACGATAAGAGAGAAAAAAGTTGGTTTTAAGTAACTGACAATTATACAAACAGACAAATATACAGAAACATAATTTATTAATTTCGTCTTTTAATTCATTATGGATACCTTCCATAATATCACCTTTGCCATTACTAAGAAAGTATTAATTTCTAATTCCTTTAAGTGTTGCCAATATCTGCCGTTGCGGAAGACTTCAGTGTAAATTAATAGCACTTGAAGGAAGAGAAAAAAGATAGATATTTTTTTAAATGAACAGCTCTATTAAATTAATTTAATTTTGAATTTTTTTTTTAAATTAATTTAAAATTAGATTTATGTGTCTACAAATTCTAACGTCTAGAATGTAGTGGAACTCACTTCACAAACAGCATTATACTACCAGATTAGCAATCCCATCCCATGGTTCTTAGTTCCTAAAAGGATTATTTTTTCGTAAGAGATTTCTTATTAAATTAAGACTGATAACGCTTTTACCTAAGTTTTCATCAAGTTGTTATTACTTATATATTTCTCAACTCAATCTGATTATAACTCCATACTTCAGCTTGATCAATTCTCATATGAAAATATTATTCTATATCTCTTCACAGATTTCATATTGATTATTATTATTGTTATATTTCACGTTTCCCATGTATAACAGTTGAAATCGAAGGCTAGTTCTCCCACATAATCGAGTAAACTAAAATCGACTTTAACGGCTAAAATACATTATCACTATAATACGAAATCCAGGAATTTATACGCAAAAAGCATGCCATAAAAGGCGGAGAAACCTTCATTTTGTTTAGAAAATAGATGAAGAAATAATATGCGTATGGCTTTTATTGGTGGGGAGACCCTTATGGGTGGGTTCGTCCTCACTGTTTGAGCCATCTTATGAAGAACATGGAGGACCTGCTATTCTAGGTGAGTACCGAACCCTAAATAGATGCAATTTTTTCATACACCCTTGTCATAGTTGTCGCAGAAATAGGCTTCATTGGATATATTGAATCAATTTATTATTGTAGCATATTTAAAATTTGCGAGGGGAGCAGTTTTAGATTTCTGAGACTGTTACATCTTCACATTGATTGTAATTTTGTTTATAAATAAATTAGATTGATAGATATTTTATAAAATCTAAGAATTTTCCATAGTTGGTGAGCCTGAACTTTGGCCTATCTTACAGAATGGAAATGGCCAAGTACTGACTTTGTTCCTTCTGCAAAACAAATACAATTCCCACATAGTCATTATATTCTATTCCTGAGAGATTCATACGATATTATTGATTATTCGAATAACTATTGCCGTTGACTGATATGCCGTATATAAAATAGTTATAATACCGTAGTAATAATTTGACAGAAAAAGACGCAATTTAAAAATAGAGACACCGCGATGGTGGGGAAATCGACGTTTTCCCGAATTATTGGACAATTTCAAACTTATTTAATGATTCCAATGATGCTTACTATTGGATTTATCATATCGAATTGAACTATCAATATACTTAAAAATTAAAGAAATATAAATTGAATGGAGTACTTATTATGGTAAACCTACTTTCCTGCAAAATTCGTCAATTTTTGACGTTCTCTAACATATTTTAAAACATAACTGTGGTGATACTGCGACAATTATTTGTTTAGAATTTTATAGTGTGTGTGAAATGCCTAAGAACCTAGTTACAAAACTAATTTATAACAGGTCTTCGATGTAGATACTGAAGTGGAAATATGAATTGTGATATCAACATACTTCACACTTACTATTGAGGTTGCATGATATACAAATGAAGACATTACGGAATTAATTTTAATTTAATATGGGGAAGCCCGCGTTACTCCCATGATGTGACTGTGATTTGTACAGTACTGAACGGTTTTACGGTACTGTATGAGCAGGATATTTTTAGAAATTATAACCCAATCATAATATTATGTAGCATGCTTAAAAAGAAGAAAATATAGTAATTGAAGCAGATTAAACTATTATCAAGTTGTGTTTAACTATGGTTAAGTCAAGATGTTTTTCTTGCCATAAGTTTGTAAATTCGTACCATAACTTCTTAGTGATTCGTGGCTCCAGTATCTTTTCATTGATTACAAATTTCAGGCTCCGAATTCTCAATAAACTGAGGGTCGAGAAATTCATATTCATATTTGAGACATAAAATAAATATATTTTATTTAAATTTACTCATTCTCAAGTTCAGCTTCCTGTGAGCAAAAGTTTTGTAGTGAAAATTATTCTTGTGCTGATTTTATAATAAATGAATAGACAGAGGACTCACGAGATTTTTCTGGGAATTTTTTCGGATTTGAAAATTACATTACGAGTTTTATGACAAAAAACACAAAATTTATTCTTTCATAATAATAATAAATTCTCAAAATCTAAAATTGGTTTCGCCATCTTTATACATTAAAATTTATACAATTTGAACCCTCATTTGACTTTTTAAAATTGGAACAAAATCAACTTTACAATGTTTCTTGTCTGAGACTTCTTGAAATGTCTGTTCGAAATATTTACATACTCAATAATTAGGCTACGTTTCTTAGTGGAATTTTTCATGTCTTTGTGTGTACGCTAGTAGTGCGTTTATCACTTTAATCACTTTGCATCACTTGTTTCTGATAAAGTTTTATTTTATTAATCACATGCCGATTAAACATATATAAATAAATTCCGAATGAATTGCATAAATTGGTTTCTATATTGGAAAAATTCACAAAAATTTGAACTGTTATATTAAGTGGTAAACTACTGTAAAAAAGGATTGTTTATAATTTTTTAATAAATTTAATGGCGGGTTGGAGATTTTCACTGCCACATTTTTATTTAACATTAATTTTATTAATTTTTCCGCTTTTAGAGGTTTGGAAGTCAATAGAAATAATTATTTCAGGAATTCCTATTTTTTCAAGTGTTCAGTAATGTTTAGTACCAGGAGATTCACTAATAGATTGATGTCATTGGACCCCACAACGTGAAGAAATTCTGAATTAAAATTCTAATTTTAGTGGAATCTTTTGACGCAACAACAAACTGTAATATCAAATTCTAACCAACAAATTCACTAGATTGATGACATTGGAACATACAACTTCAAGAGATTCTAAATTCAAATTCTAATTTTATTGAAATCTTTTGACGCATCAACAAACAAAACTTCCTGCAGTATATTTTCGCAATTTTTGTAATTGATTGAAACAAAAGTACGTGTTCATTACAATTAAACTATCAAACTATAAAAAAATAAGTGAGAACGCTGTGTGATACAAGGAAAAAATGGTTCTGGCCACTCAGATACTTTAAAAGATTACGTGTCAAATATATCATTAAAAAATACAAAAATTACCAGAAAAATGTTAAATTTTCATTGATTATTGATTGAAGCTATAAGTGAATGTAGATGTTGAATGAAAAATTTCAAAGTTTGATTTTCTTGGTAATGACTGTTTGCTAATTCACTGTAATTTCCATTGAAAATTAGACAATTCAATTATCATAGATAGTCTGCTGATTTAAAAAAATATGATGCAAGTATTTTTTTCAAATTAATATTTAAAAAATTAATTACAGCATTAATAAATAATAGGTCTTTGTTTCAGTACTGCTATTTCAATACAGTTAGTACTGGTCTTCATAACATAAGTAAGATTCTTCCCAAAGAAGATTAAGAAGGTTCGTTAAAAAGGTTCTACATGAAATAATAATAGAAAAACTGATTTGGTGAATGAGACTCAATAAAGAATTACGAGTATAAGTTACCATGTACCAAATAGGCTAGTATACTTGACACTAGATGAATGTAAATATGAGTGAAAAATTGGAAATCACTTATCTAACAAAATTTGTAAAGTAGATAAGTTGTTGGTGCTTCAAATCAAGTTATATTCATTTAAACTTTTGATCAATATATTTAATTCAATATTCAAAGTTATAAGAACTGTCAAGTCATTTAAACGTTCAACAATATTTTTCTATGAATTTTACAATAATTATTCTGTGAGTTTGTCTTGATAAAATGATTTGGGCAAATTGTCTATCAATTTAAATCGAAATTCAATAGTTTTTAGTTGATACGTGCTTTCACACTCCGATTCCACATTAACAAGTGAAATTAGACACATATTGAATATTTAAAACAAACACAGGTGGAAATCTAGAGATACATTGCTTATAACACAGACAACAGAACTGAACGAATTTCTGTTACTGGAAATTTTTTTTATTTTTTATTGCTGATGATATGAATAATTTAAATAAATTGATAATATTTGGATATTATAGTGACATCTAATGTTCAAAAGGTATGAATAAAATAAATTTGTTGAATGTTTGTTTAGAACTGTGCAGATTGAGAACAGTTGTTACCGTAACGTTTTTGGAAAAGGCCAAGAAATCTCAAATTATTGAACATACTGAATAGACGTTGAGTAGTTTATTTCTCTAGTTTTAAGTGAGCTGCTATTTCAAAACATATATTGTATCTTCATTTATTTCGCAAAACTTTTGAACCAGTCACGTACAGTTTCTGAATATTATAAAAAGAAAGATTTTTTCCTTTTCTTCATACACTAAGTAGTTTATATTATTTGTTGAATTTAACAGAGGACTATTATTTTACTCTGCAAGTGATAAGAATCACGACTTGTAATTATTACCGTATTTTAGAAAGTTTTGAGGTTAAAATCTTTCGGAGAGTAGGCCTAACTAAACTTGTTTGAGGAATTAAATTTGAGATTTCAATCAAGGTGGAAGTTTTTTAACAGTAGCCTACCTACTGATTTTTCTTTGTTAAATCTGATTGTTTCTATCATTACTGAACTCATTTAATTGGAGTCTTGTCAAGATCGAATGGATTATCTTACTTTCAAAATTAACGATTCATTATTGAATTGATTTAACTTTAATGATGCATGTGATTATTCATTATGGATTTCTTTAATTTGTAAATATATCTTCTTCAAGGCTCTAGTCAATTTAATTCGTCCAACAGAAGATTTTAATTAATTTATCTCCTACAAATACAATGTTATGTTAGGGAACTACGGCAAAACTATCTCCACATAAAATAACAATACATCGAGTCTTGGTTGCTGTGAAATTATAAAATTACTAGTTCTGTGTTCACATTTGGATAAAGAATAAAAGCTAGAGGTAGTTGTGGTGGTCCTACCTTTGAAAATAAGCTGATGACTCCAATTCGTATCATTTGATATTCTTTGACGGTCTTGACGCACTTACGATGAATCTCAGCAAGAATGTGAAACGGACGATGCACTTATCACTTACGATGGTCGAGACGGGGTTCCATTTGCGGTGGGATTCAGCATCTGCATTCTATGATGGTCAGTCAATTGAAGATTTTCATTCGCTGAAGACAGCAATCAATCATTGAGGGTTTTCCAATTGATTCGGCGACACCACTTTCAATCTAAGTCAATCATTGAGAAGTTTCTCTTGGAACAATTACGTTTCTCTTTGAGGGCGTTTGTACGAAATCCACTGATAAATTAATTTCAATTCTCAAAAGTACTTTCGAATTCCTATATTTTATCACCCCTAAATGTGCCGGTTTCTCTACAGTATTTACATAATTACAAACATATTCACAGCTTATACACGACGATTCGAGATTGAAAATAATTAGCATTCAAACATTATTGGAATGTGATGATCATTGGATGGTGGATAGGGTTTCTCACCGATTTGAAAGTTTTGTCAAGGGTTCTGTTCGATTTGTACACTTTCAAAATGATAGGGAATTGTGGCTACAGGTGTGCAACGGTGTTTGCTGTTCATGAAAGTTCCACACAATTGCACTAAATTATTGATTTATTCTGGTTCTTGTTTGATGTTTTAACTTAGAAACTATACGGGAATCACAACACCACTATCTCAGCAGCCGCTAAGAGAAGTCGACCTAACCTAGAAAATGTTTTTGGGGTCGTTCACGGTGTACCCCGCGCACCGGGGTACATCAGTCTGTTGAACAGTAGGAAATTGAAAATTGTCTTTCTCGATTTATGATCTCTAGACAGCATTCGGGCCGTCAGGAGCCGATACACTCTTTCACTTGGGTTCTAATTTTGAGCCGCACCTGGTGTGAATGGTGCTGTTTTCGGCAAAAGGGGGTTTCCGAGTGATCAGCTGATGTTATCTCGTAAGAGACAACGTTGGTATCAGTCCTAGACGTACTCCCTCTGCATCTTGGAGAAATGTCTCGAGTATTCAATCTCCCACTGGGCTAAACGTTAGTGTGCAGCCAACGATTGGTGGGTGGGCATGGTCTGGGGCGACAGCATAGGTGGACTATGCGAGTGACTGTGTGGCCCCATCGGCGAGCCATGCATGTCCTGATGATGGTAGGCTTGGTGCAGGCCGTGAGGTCCGCCCGGAGGCATCTGTCCGTCCATCAGGCCGTCCTGAGGTCCTCCCAGCGTATTCGGCGGCGTCATCCTCTTCTCCTTTTGCCGCCTATTACAAAACCATACCCTCACGACCTCCTTCTCCAGCTGTAGGCTATCAGCCAGGTTTGATATTTCCTGTGCTGAAGGTTTCGGCTGTTTGTGGAAATGCTGTTCGAGAGCACCTTTCACAGACACTTCGATGCTAGTGCGCTTCTTCCTTTTGCGACCCTGTGCGGCTATTTTGTCGATGCTTGTCGGCGACCCCGTCGTCGAATCAGCCTCTTCTAACCACTTCTGCAGTAACGGCTTCAACTTGCACATGTTTTTGAAACTGAGCTGTAGCGCTTCGAACCTGCAGATTGTTGTTTGTGAGAAGACATTGCCGTAAAGTGTGCCAAGGGCTAGGCCAACGTCGGCTTGTGTGAAGCCGAGTTTGATGCGGCGTTGTTTGAACTGTTTGGCGAAGGCTTCGAGGTCGTCGGATGTTGGCGCATCTTCCTCGCCGCCGGAGGGTGCGTCGCCAGGGTGTTGGTGGTTGTAGGAGGATGGACTGTGGTTCTGCATGTCTCGGAGGGAGTGGTGAAGTTGAGGGTTGGGTTGGTGATGGTGTGCTAGCATGCCGTTCATGGCGGCGTGGTAGGCGGTATGGTGGTTTAGTGGTGAACCAGCGCCGTTGTTGGAGCCGGTCGGGATGTAGTGAGCTGAAGAGACTACGGGGGCATGCCAGGAGGCCATGGCGGCACCGGGTGGTGTCTGGTGCTGGCGGTGCATGTCGGGTGGCTTGATGTCGACGGCGGACGCCTGGTGCGGGTGGGTGTGGTGGTGCGGATGATGGTTGTGGATGCCCATGGAGGCGGCCCACGGGTCTGCGGCGGCCGCACCGGGCTGCAGGCTGACCCACGGGTTGTGTGATAGACTGACGGCGGCCGCTGCGGCTGGATGGTGGTGCGAATTGGGCGACGGCGACTGGTGCGGGTGTCCGCCGTGTCCACCATGGTGGTGGTGGTGATGGTGCTGGTGACCGTTGGGTGGAATGTACTTCATTTCGCCCTCGGCGGCCGACCGCGGTGACGGACTGGTGTGGTATCCTCCGCCTCCGCCACCACCTGCGCCTATGCTGGCGTTCACTATGTTCATAACTCCGACTGCGGATGCGTCCAGGTCGGCCGACACCGCACTACTAGCGGGCATGTAGGTGCTCGCGGCCATTCGCTGCTCGCTCCCACTCCTCACTCTCCTTCTCGCTCACTATTCTTGGACTATAACCACTCACTACTATCAGCAGCCAGCCAGAAAAACTACCACGATCACTGCACGGAGGCACCGACACACTCATGTGTTATGCATGTCGTACGGCTCGCGACTGAACTGCGCCTCCAAGCCAACCGACGACGACCTGCCACCACCACCACTCCGATTGGCTCCAACCCCTCTTCCCCCCTGCACGTCTCCTATTGGCCCGCAGGCTCCGCCTCCCCACCCCACCTTCACCCGTCGAGATACCGTTGCCTAGCAACCGCGCCGACTACACGCGCCGACGACTACCACTATATCGATTCACCACAGTCCCAATCCACCAGTCCTCCTCAGCACTCCTTTCCCACAACACACAACACCAACACCAGGCCTACCTACTACTGTCAATACATTACGAGTACATTATTCCTGTTTGAAAAATTTCAACAAGCAAAACACTGTTGCAGCGACAGTAGCTTCCATTTGTATCTCTGAGCCTGCTGTCAAGTTTTCGCTTTCATTAGAACATAGTAATGTGGTCATGCATGAATAGTACCAATATATACTTTCAGTCTTAACAATATTTAAAGGAGAATAATTATAATATGTATACAAAAAATATACTTTAACTCAATCAGAACATCATTATTAATTCTCCATTATCACAAAATAGGCAAGACAAATGCAATTATTACAATTTATTGTAATTGTAATATACTTTAACAACTCATGTGTAAAAAATAAGATTTAAAATAGCTGAATTGAAACTCCAACTATAAATTGAATTAACTGGATCATGTGTTTTCAGTTAATTCATTACTTGATATAGAATAAATATAGCAAATATATTTGGCTTTAATAGTGTATGCAATACCTAAGTTTTCATATTGAACCTACATAAACTTCCAGTAATCATTCAGTAATGTAGTCTCTAAAACAACCTTCAGCTAAATTTACATAAATCATTCTACTAGAAACATTTATTTAAATGATTGTGGAATTGCTAAGTAGAGACCTTATTGATTTTTTCATTGTTCAAATTCAGATCGTGAACTCTTTTTTATGAAATTTTCGTAATTTTGTGAACATATCTGACTTGGTGACCCAAGACAAAATATGAATTGGAAAATATACTTGACTGTTTGTCAGGGAAGTTATTCTATGTATTAAAAATTGTTTTAATGAGAGATAAGTCATCAACGCTATTCATAGGAGATTTGGGTCTACATGTTTTGAAAATAAAATACAAAATTATTTGTTGTAACAGCGAATACTTCAAGTCGATAGGAAACTGAAATACTGATATCGTTTCTAATGACATTCATTAGAAGAACAATGCCAAGGAGTTCTTTGACCCAACGAAATTGGTTCCGTTGACTGACTATCAACAAAGATAGCTCTTGAAGTTATCCTTCATTTGAAGTGATGACTTAAGTGAAATATTCATGTTGATGAGAACCTATAAAATAAAGAAATCCATTCATTGAAAAAATAAGTGATACTGGAAGAAAAGTCCACAATATTTATTGTAATTTAAAAAAAAATTCGAAAATAATAAAATTTTATTCTTTACAATAATATTAAAAAAAGAATGTTACTGTGCTTTATTTTATGCTTAGAGCTACCAAACCTAGAAAATATGCATGCAATTGAAATAATACTCTTTTTATTCTGGTACTGCATCATACATTTTCTGTGATATCTTAGGCTGCAATCACTGCATATACACAATAAGCATTATATTTATACCCGGGCTAATTTCAATTCAATTCAATTCTTTATTGCCACAACTTTACAAACAAAACAAATTGAAGTTTTATTAACTTAATGTTTTTAATACATGAAATAAAATAACTTCTTAAATAAATTAAAATGAATAATGCTTTTTTTTGGCACCAACCAGCAGAAGGAAAAAACCTTGTTCGCTGGTGGGAGTAATTCAGTTCAGTCCAGCTCCAGATTATGTAGTTTCAAAACACAGTCCTTCGCAGATTACATTACAGTCCCATTGTAGAATTATCGAACAGTATCACAGTATTACAATATTATGGTATTATTGAACAGTATTACAGTATTACGGAATTATTGAACAGTATTACAGTCTTATATTGCATGTATTTATCATCATCATCATCATCATCATCATCATCATCATCATCATCTATATACATCAACACATTGCAGTAGAATGTAGAGGAAGCAACAGGCTTCACAGCCCAAAACAGATTCCTCTACTAAATTTCAATACAGAAAACCATAACATTACATTACATTCTATCTAATGGCGAAAAAAATTTATTTCATCATAGTTTACAATATATAATTTTCAACAATAAAGTAAGTGGGTTTAAAAAGTAGGAAGAAAATGTTTTAATTATAGCCTTATTGTATTCCAAACAAATGAAATTCGCCTGTCTATGTGTTTATTTTGAACCCATTCTATTCGGAAGATGTTATGGGATACTAATTTGTGTGTTTTTTTTTGTAAGTTTTAGTGTAGTAGTTTATTTTGTAGAGTTTTTTGTAATAATTTTTGGCAAATAAATAAATTCATTCATTCATTCAATTCAATCTTCAATTATCAGGGGCAAGGTAGGCTGACCGCCATCCAGTTTCATCCCATTGATCATACAGAAGTAATTAGCGTTCAAATAATAAAGAAGATGCAGGAGCAAACACGCATTACATGTTCACGCAAAATAATTAATTTTATACACATTACAGTATTACGTTAAAACAGGAGTCATACAGGCCAACAGGCAGTGCACTTCCATCACATTGTAATACAATCAATTTTTTAATAATGGACGTGTACTTTTTTTTTTTTTTTTTTTTTTTTTTTTTGAGGATGAAGCCCACATAGGTCTGAGACCTGTGCGTGGGTAATGAGTTGGATGATGGTGATTTATGAGTTGGACCTACAGTTTTAGGTGGGTTCCGAACCACCGGGAAGTGATTTTCAGCAGAGAACAGTGTCTTTTTTGCTGGCCAATCTAATCGGTCACCGTTACAAACAGAACCTACGAGAACGCAGCTTATCTATCTGATTGAACAGATACCTGCTATGGCTCGCAGCTATCACTTCCCTAACTTGTTAACTATACTTGTTTATTTATTTATTTATTTATTTATTTGTTAACTTGTTAACTTGTACTACTTGTTAACTATATATTTATGAAAGATACTAGAGTTTTGATGTATAACTGTTTTATAGTAAGTATGTTAAATTCATTAGACAGGTTTCTGAATGAATGAATGAATGATTTATTTGCCACAAAAAACAATACAATAATTACACTTCATAGATGTTACATTCACATACTGTGGCACTACTGGCATAAGCGAACTTGTTCGCCAGCAGTGAGTTCAAAATCGTACAACATGGTATAAAAACAAACGAATTAATATAAATAATTGAAATAAGATAATATAGACAATAAAATATATCTAAATAAAGAAATATAATTTAGATAAATTGATATTCTTAACCTTAACTATGAAACCGTCAATAGATACATTAATAGTTTGAAGTAAATGATGTAAAATTAAAAATACAAAAAAAATTACTACTACTATAAATTCTACTCGGATATAGCCTACCCCTCAGTAAAGAAGCCTTAATAATATACTTTTGGATAGTAGTAGGTTTAATTAGTCTACATTTTTCATTCATATTTATTATTTTTAAGAAAACTTCCTTTGACAAACGAAGGTAGTGAGTCCATCTCAATATACATGACAAAGCAACCTTCACGCAAGCGAGCATTGGCTTCTCTGCGGATATTCCTGCATAGCAGAGCTTGTACCGCGAAGCAAGTGCTGGTTACGCATGGAGTGTTCGCCTTTAATGTGTTGCTCAAACTCATTTCATAGTCGGCACAGTGCTGACTGCTGCCTGGCAACCCACAACCGTGTCCTCTTCGTCTATTGACCTCATACTAGGGTCCGACTACAGGAACGATCTGGTATCGTCCGTAGACGTTACCATCAATGTATTTATTCAAGTTCATTTTATTGCCATCGACAAATAATACAAACAAAAATCTATAATGTATTTCATTGATTGAGGATACCAGTTTAGTGGACTAATATAGTAATTGCGTCGGCTTATCATTGAAGTCCGTCTACAGGAACGATCTGGTGTCGTTTGTAGACGTAATCAACACTGTATTTCATTTATTAAGGATACCAAATAGCGTCGACTTATCATTGAAGTCCGTCTACAGGAACGATCTGGTGTCGTTTGTAGACGTAATCAACACTGTATTTCATTTATTAAGGATACCAAATAGCGTCGACTTATCATTGAAGTCCGTCTACAGGAACGATCTGGTGTCGTTTGTAGACGTAATCAACACTGTATTTCATTGGTTAAGGATACCAGTTCAGTGGACTAATATAGTAATAGTGTTGACTTAGCATTGAAGTCCGACTACAGGAACGATCTGGGGTCGTTCGTAGACGATATCAACACTGTATTTCATTGATCAAGGAAACCAGCGTAGTGGACTAATATAGTAATAGCGTCTACTTGTCATTAACGCTTTGTCCACGCTCATAGACAGACGACCTGTACAGTCGGACTCTTAGGCTGCATACGTTCGTCCAGTGTCACAGGCGTCAAGCGTCATGAATTTTAATTCCAATTGACACACACATACAACAAGAAGACTATCGGTAAGTTGCACGAAAGAAAATTGAATTTGACGGCCGTAAGATGACGTCATTTGATGGAGACAGTGAAACGACTTCCCTATTGAGCTCCGTGAGATGTCTTCTAACGGAGGTTAAATTTAATTTTCTTTTGTGCAACTGGCCTTATAAATAATAAATTTCAATAATAGTTTCATTGAGAAAAATAACTGGCTCTGGGGTGTGGTGTGTTGGATTAGATTAGATTATAGTTTCTAGTTTCAAGTTTATTTTACCAAAAATAAATATATCATAATACAAAAATAAGACTGCAAAAATGTTGAACAAAACCTTTCTTTATTTATGTAAATTTACAAATTTTGCATATGAGTGATTGAAAACAAAAATTTCAACATCACATTCTCTTTTCTTCTTTAGGCCTTTTCTTCTTGGGCCTTTTCTTCTTTGGGCCTTTTCATCGTTGAGCCTTTATTTATTTGGCTCAATAAATGTCTCCTCTTCTCCTAAGTTCAGTTCTGTTGAGGCGGTGTTGCCAATTTGTTCGCGACCCGCTCCCATCTGGCAACGCCGCTATCAGCAGTAGATATGTTGTTGAGAAGTGTAGTAAACTAATAGAATAGTAGAGACACGAAAAGAGAGGATAGAAAGGAGAATACAAATCCAACTATGATTTCTTTTGTAGGAATGTATAGTGGAAAAATAGGAGTGTCAATGCTGAAAAAATACCCTGAAGATGAGTAGAGCTCTTCTAATTGAATCAATTTTGTTTTGTTAGCAAACGCCGGAAATTCTGCTCAATCATTGTATCAACCACTATTGTACCAGCCTAACAATTTAGATTATAATAGTTTAATTTGTCATTATAGAGATTACACAGCCAAGGTAAATAGTTAAAATTGAGAGAAAATAATAATAACAATTATCTTTTAATTTATTATTATTTTATGAATTAATTCCACACATATGATCTTTGATATCCTCTAATTTAAATTTCATTGTGTAAAATTGACAGCATTTTGTAGTTAACTTAATTTCGATTCTGATCATAATGCCTGTTGTTTCCTCTTCATTGTACTGATGATGTATACAAAGATGATAAATAAATAATGAAAACATCCTGAAATTCAATAACATGTCTGAAAATAATGAGTTTGAAATGCAGCGCTCTGTTATTCGCTGAGCTCAGGTCGAATTCACCGAGTCTGTGTCTGTTTTCTCAGACATTTGCTACGAAAAGAAGCATGCATCCAACGAACCCATCAGACCAATGTGGTTCTTATGTGTTCGCTGCATGCATCGTATTGGTATGCAGTCCGCGTTTTCCCCCACAACGCGGCACTCCGACCAGCGTCTGCTGTTGGCCCTTGATTCTATTGCTGATCGAAACGAATGCAACAGTACACTGGAAAACAGAAGGTTGAACACGGAGAAAATAATGGGTTATGCACCAGCTCAAAGCTCTTTGGATCATTGAAAAAGGTTATAAGTTTTTTTGCTGATGATGGTTCCCACATGAGTTCGAGACCTGTGCGTGAGTAATGAGGTGAATGACAACAGATAGATGCCAGACGGAGGAGCGGGAATCGAACCCGCGACCGCTGAAACGACAGCAAGCTGAAGTTGCGACGCCTCAACCATCAACGGCGCTAAGCTTAACATGCGCCAAGTTATGAAGCCCAACATGAATGGTTTGTGAATGTGGAGATACGATTTACCAGTTGATATGATTAACAAGTTAATTAATGCTTAGTTAGAAACACAAGTGAATGATAAATTATCAAAACAAACGGCGATTTTATGTTTTATGAGAATAATAATGGCGGCTCTGGTAAAAGGAAAAAAACTAAATAAATTACTCTCAGTTTAAAATTCTGCTCTAAAATTTGCGGCTCTGGTAGCGCAGTTGGTTGGAGCGCTTGATGTCTGAGATAAAATAAGGCTCTAGCTGGCTTTGTTTCCTGCAGCCTTGGGTTCAAATCTCATTCAGCCATGAATGTTTCTCATCATTCACCCATTACCCACGCTCAAGTCTTCAGATTCAAGTGGGCATCATCAGCAATAAAAATAGGGACTTTTTGTATCCAATTCAATACTGGAAATCACTGTAAGTAAAACGTAAATGCGTATGGCTTTTATTGGTGAGGAGACGCTTAAGGACAGTTCACTTTAGTAGTAGAAAGTTTAAGAGTAGTTTACTTTTCGTGCCAAGTCTACTACTTAAAATTTCATTTTCTTTGCTTGCAGATTATTTTTCACTTTACATCACTTGTTACGTCTCTGAGAACTCTGCATGAGCACAAAAACTTGTGCAAGAGTGTAATACACTGATTTAGAACAAGTCATTTCAATTTATATTTTGGAATGTTTGTGCAGTTTCAATTTTTGGGTCGTTAAACATTGAAATTGTTTTTAAATTTTCTGTAATATGGAGACAATTTTTCATTTGGTTTGATCTGCATAAATAAAATGATAATGATACCTTGAAAACAATTCACACTCACAACTTACAAGTTGGTTTTAAAGGAACCGATAATATTTTATTTTTCAAACTTAAAAATGCATAGAACGTAATTTATTAGTTTCTATTCAATGCTGTTTCCAATAACTGCCATTGCGGAAGTCCTCAGTATAACTAATCGTACTTTGAGGAATTCCAAATTAATAAATTATCTTTAACAACTCTAAACATTTTCTTAAATCTTAAGGCATGAGGAAAGACTAAACTTTTTAGGGAGAACCAGCACAGATTAAAATACTTGTCAAACGTCATGAACTTAACTTAGTTACAAAGGTACTTTCATTCACGTGAGTGAATCAGAGATGATGCCAGTGTCATGCTGATATAGATGTACCTCATAACAAAGGGTACATTGAAATGTGTGTTCCATAGCTACTAACAGCGTATATTGGGCTGGATCAATCACTGTCAATCTCATTACCATCCATGAGACATTGATTTAGTCATCTAGTCAATCCCGTCATACAGAGTGCTTTACTAGGAGTGACGTTTTGTCATTGGGATCCATTTGTCTAGTTTGTCTAGGAAGTTGGAAGGTTGATGTACTTGATAGAGTTCAGAACAGTAGGTGGGGGAAGGTATGATAATGAACCCCGTTAATAGAAATATCTACTGCTAACACTATACGAGCAGACAGCTATCATTCACTTAGCATGCAACTCTAAAGTGAACTGAACTATTCTAGTTCGATGGAACACGTGCTTTCAAAGTTTCAATAGTTTCACTGTTTAGTTTGAAGTGACTGACAATTGCATAAGCTGACAAATATACATAAACAGAATTTATTAATTTCGAATTCCTTTAATTGCTATTACTTTATACTGAAGACTTCCGCAATGGCGGATATTGACAACAGCATTGAACAGCTGATGGGAATCGATGAATGCTACTGTACAAAAATATCAGTCACCACCGGGAATCGAACCACGGACCTCTCAATTGCCGGTTGAGCGCCCTTAACCACTAGACCATGGAGACCTTTCTGTACAGCAGCATTCATTTTCAACTTGGCCATATCGGCTCGTATCTCACAAGTTAGTTTGAAGTGACTGACAATTGCATAAACTGACAAATATACATAAACAGAATTTATTAATTTCGAATTCCTTTAATTTAATTGCTATTACTTTATACTGAAGACTTCCGCAATGGCGGATATTGACAACAGCATTGAACAGCTGATGGAAATCGTATACAGTAGCATTCATCGATTCCCATCAGCTGTTCAATGCTGTTGTCAATATCCGCCATTGCGGAAGTCTTCAGTATAAAGTAATAGCAATTAAAGGAATTCGAAATTAATAAATTCAGTTTCACTGTGTCACATCATGGGATTCAATTTTTCAACCCACTTCCATACAGGAGGAGGTTCTCAGTTCAACATGATTTTTTTTATCAATTAGATATAATTTTTTTCCGAAAAAAATGTGTACAGATTCCTCTAAACATTATTCTTCTAATACGGAACACGTCCACGTTTAGAGAAGGAGTCAATATAGATTTATCAAAAAACAGTACAGAATGTAATAAAGTTCACAGAATACAATAAGTTTTTGATTTTGAAATAAAACTAAGAATTGTAATGTTGAAGATCCATCTTGTTTCCACTAATATGTAATATAAACTTGAAAAAAAAAACACTTTTAAATGGAAATTAACTCACGTTATGGCGTGACGGCCGTTTCGCTCTGTTGTCTAGAGCATCATCAGACGACCCACAGTACACTCGGGTGTACTGAGGTACTGTGTGTACTGAGTGTACTGAGTGTATTACAGTACTGACCCACAGTACAACTGAGTGTACTGTGGGTCAGTACTGTAATACACTCAGTACACTCAGTACACACAGTACCTCAGTACACCCGAGTGTACTGTGGGTCGTCTGATGATGCTCTAGACAACAGAGCGAAACGGCCGTCACGCCATAACGTGAGTTAATTTCCATTTAAAAGTGTTTTTTTCAAGTTTATATTAAGAATTGTATTTCAAATTTTTAAGCACTGCTCAGTTAATAAGTAAACAAATACTGCCAACTATTTGGCAGTATGATTTTGAGGTTCGATCAGTGTATGAATAAATTGATTTTTTTTAACTTTTTATGTGAAATTTAACGACATGCAGTCAAATATTTGTTAAGAATAAGTATAATAACTCACTTAAACTGGCCGAGTACTTTCGAATCTATGAGATCCATCATCAGAGGCTCCTAGATCATCATGTCAGTTTTTTGGTTAGAAGTGTTGTGGTTTTTGTAAAATATGATCAAAAAGTTTGTGAGATTTAAAATTTAGTTGTTCATTGAGAATGTTTTGTTTATTGTGTGTGGTGTGTTTGTATATTTCAAATTGTTCCAAGGTGTTGAGTTCGTGTCCTTTAGATTTTATGTGTAGAATGTGTAGGTTGGTATTGATGTCAGTAAAAGTGTGTCCAGTTTGAATGATATGGTCGGCAAAATTCGATTCAGCTTTGGATGTGAGGGCCTGAAAGTGTTCCTTGTAACGTTGTTTGAATGTGCGGCCTGTTTGTCCTATGTAGAATTTGTTACAATCAGAGCAGTTTAGTTTGTAGATCCCTGGGAGATCGTATTTGTTTGTGTTCAGTGTGGTTTTGAGTGTAAGTGCATTTTTTATTTTGTTTTTTGTTCTGAATGAGATGGTGTGGCCGGCTTTTTTGAAGATTTTTGCTAGTCTGTGTGATTGTGGATTAATGTATGTCATTGTGATGTATTTTTTGTCAGTGGTGTTGGTGTTTTGTTTTTTGTTTCTTATTTTATGATTGAGTTTGTCAATTAGGTCGTGTTTGTAGCCGTTTTCTTGTGCTAGGTATTTTATTGTATTTAGTTCAGTGTGGTAATTGTCGGTGGAAAGCGGTGTGTTGTTGAGTCTGTGTAGCATTGACCTGAATGCTGAGTGTTTGTGTTGTGTTGGATGATTGGAGGTGCTGTGTATTAGGGTATCTGTCATTGTTGGTTTTCTGTAGATGTTGAAGCTGTGTTGTTGGTTTGTGTTCTTTGTAATTGAGAGGTCTAGGAAGTTTATTGAATTGTTTTTCTCATATTCAGCTGTGTATTGAATGTTCTTATGTATTTTGTTTATGTATGATCGAAGTTGTTCACATTGTCTTTTGTTTCCTCTGTATAGCAATAGAACATCATCTACGTATCTGTGCCAGTATATTATGTTCTGTGAAAATTTGTTATTAAAGAGTATATGAGTGTTTTCGCAGTGTTGGAGATAGATTTCAGCAAATATGCTTGAGATTGGTGAGCCCATTGGCAGTCCATCAGGTTGTGAGTAGAATTTGTTGTTGAAGGTAAAGTAATTTTGTTGAGTGATGATTTTTAGGATGTCTATTATTTCATTTATATGTTCTGTAGTTGTGTTGTTGTGAATAAGGATGTTCTGTATTATTTCTATTGTTTCATTGACAGGTATGTTGGTGTATAGGTTTGTTATATCGAAAGATGCAAGAGTGGAGTTGTGAGGAATTTGTGTGTCTTTTATTTTTGCGATAAGATCGCTACTGTTTTTTATGTATGTGTTGTTGTTGATATTAATTAGTTTTCTCAGTGTTTGATCTATGTGTTTTGCTAGTTTATAGGCAGGTGCTTCTTGGTAGTTTACAATTGGTCTAATAGGTATGTCGGGTTTGTGAATTTTGGGAAGTGTTTGAAGTGATGGTGCAGAAGGGTGTATTTGTTTTAGTTTTCTTTTTTGTGAATTATTAATTATATGATTTGTCTTGTTGATTATTTGTTTGATTTTTGTTTGGTAAACATTTGTGGGATCGGTGTGTAGTTGTTTAATGTTGTTTTTGTTTATGTAGTCAAGTGTTTTTTTGTTGAGCTCTTCATTGTTTATTATAACTGTAGTGTTGCCTTTGTCTGCTTTGATATAGGTGAGATTGTGAGTTAGAGCTTTGTGTTTCAATTCTTTTATGGTGTGGTTTTCTGAATTTATGGGTGGGTGTGGTTGTGAGCTGTTTGTTTTTATTGATCTATGTGTTTTGCTAGTTTATAGGCAGGTGCTTCTTGGTAGTTTACAATTGGTCTAATAGGTATGTCGGGTTTTTTTTTTTTTTCGGAGGATAATGCCCACATAGGTCTGAGACCTGTGCGTGGCTAATGAATTGGATGATGGTGATTGATGAGTTGGACCTACAGTTTTAGGTGGGTTCTCAACCACCGGTAAAGTGATTTTACAGCAGAGACCAGAGTCGTTTTTGCTAGCCAATCCAATCGGTCATCCTTAAAAAGAGCGCTCAGGAGTTTCGTAGCTTATCTCTGATTGAACAGATACCTGCTACGGCACTCGGCTATCACTTCCCTTGAGGTGATAAGGAGAGTTCACAATAAAGTTCTGAGTTGAAGATGACAAATTCTGTCACAGCTAACATCATAGAAACCTAAAAATCTTTCAAACAGAATACAAGAAGTTTTTTATTTTAGTATAAAACTAAGAATAATTGTATTACAATTTTGTAAGCACTGCTCAGTAACCTATCAAATACTGCCAACTATTTGGCAGTATGATTTTGAGTTTTGATCAGTGTAAGGATAAATTGATTCTATTCATTTCATTATTGATGAACTTACCTCATTATTTTTGCTACTTCAACAAGTTTGAAATGAAATGAAACTTTTTTTCCACAGAGAAAACAAATACAAATGTTTGATTAGATACAAAAAATAAAATAGTGGAATATCTAACGAAGACTCGAGTCTGAGTTACAATAGAGTTACAATAAAAATAAAATAAAATAGTTTTATAATCTTCTTCTATTCATTTTATGGAATATTTACAAGAAATCTATACTCCTCTCATTGTAATCATATAACTTCAGTATTTTTCACGTTTCACGATCAGTTCTTTTCCTTTCAAAATCTCGCCTTCATTTTAATGCAACCTTTTGGATTTCGCATCAATCGAGTAACTGATGTGTCAAATATTATGAAGCCTCTGTTTATTAATGTGCTGACTGTCAATTCGTTTGTAGGATAACATTTGAAGCGATGTGAAGGTTTGTGCGTGGATTTTGCATGAATGCGCATGCTCGAGCTCTCTTCCTACCCTTATCAACAAAGTGAATACTCACTCAATCCCTCTCACACAAACTAACTCTCTCTCCTCCTCCCTTTCTCTCTCTCGCACACACTCTCCCACATCAGCCTCCCACAACTCGAAAGGACTTATTCTACGCACATGCATCTTGCCAGAACCCCCGTTCATTATTTTATTATCACTGCCAAAAGCAAACCACCACCATAACCACACAGCTAGACTTCAGCTACCCCTCAACTCTACTATCTACTACTCTCACTCACTCATTCTCTCTCTCTTACTTATCATTCCTCTCTCACTCACGCTCTCTCTTCATCACTCTTAGTCTTTTCAACTTTCTCTCTCAACACTTGCAACTTGCCTACTACCCTTTCTTCACGCCCACATTCAAGTGTGCTATCAACTCATCTAATTGCTGCTCACTACAATATAGCAGCCACGGCTAGAGGCGGATAGAAAAGGCAGAATCGTGGACTCGGAGTCGGCTTAGAGAGGTAGAATCGTGGACTCGAAGTCGGCTTAGAGAGGTATAATCGTGGACTCGGAGTCGGCTTAGAGAGGTAGAATCGTGGACTCAGTGTCGGCTTAGAAAGGTAGAATCGTTGACTCGGAGTCAGCTTCGAGAGACGGAATCGTGGACTCAGTGTCGGCTTAGAGAGGTAGAATCGTGGACTCAAAGTCGGCTTAGGAAGACAAAATCGTGGACTCAGTGTCGGCTTAGAGAAAGAGAAGGCACTCACTACAGCCTCCTACGATGAGTCATCTCTTTGTAAGCTGACTCCTAGTCAACAAATCCATCCGCCTTTAGTTCAGGCTAATACTATAAAGTTTTATTAGCACTGATGTGTTCAGCATCAAATTAAGCAATAACAAATGCGATAAATATAAAACAATAATTTTACAACTCAAAGTGATACAAGAAATTGATATTTGGATGAAAAGTAAATCAAATCACTTTAGAATTTAAAGAAATAATATAAGTCTATAAAAGTCTTTAAATCTATTGAATGAAGACGTTGATGTTTTAAAACTGAATAATGAATAATAAGACGAAATTGTCACAACCACATTTATTAAAAAATAGAAACTAGTTTAGGTTGTTATACCATTATCAATCATCATTGGTTGGGGCGTCGCAACTTCAGCTTGCTGTCGTCCAAGTGGTCGTGGGTTCGAATCCCGCTCCACCGTCAGGCATTTATATGTAATCATTCACCTCATTACCCACGCACAAGTCACGGACTCATGTGGGCATCATCAGCAATAAAAAAAAAAAAAAAATCAAACTCTGAGTTTCAAACTAGAGTTTGATTGAGATTGACAATTGTGTAACAACCGAAACTAGTTTCTCAAAGTTTTAATAAATGTGGTTGTGACAATTTCGTCTTATTATTCATTATGGATACCGTCCTCAATATCACCTTCGCAACTACTAAGAAAACTACTAGTCTATATTTCACATAACATGACGAAGTGAAGGACTCCCTACCAATGAAATTCATAGGGATAGGGTTATCATTTTTCTTATCAAGTTGGTATTGAAAATTATCTATATGATTAAATAATGATCGCTTTGATTAAAGGAGCATATTGCAATAACCTTAAAATCCAAAAGATTATCATTGATAGCTGAGTGCCGTAGCAGGTATCTGTTCAATCAGAGATAAGCTACGAAACTCCTGGGCGCTCTTTGTAAGAGTGACCATTTGGATTGGCCAGCAAAAAAGACTCTGTTCTCTGCTGTAAAATCACTTCCCCGGTGGTTCGGAACCCACCTAAATCTGTAGGTCCAACTCATCAATCACCATCATCCAATTCATTTCCCACGCACAGGTCTCAAACCTATGTGGGCTTCATTCTCCGAAAAAAAAAATTATTTCCAATCAAGTGGCTATTCAAAATCATCTATATAATTGAACAAGGATCGTTCGTTTCGATGTACAGAACAACTCATATTTGACAGCTGCTCACTTCAAGCTCATTTTTGTATGTAATCAAGCGATAAACTTCCCGAAAAAAAGTATAATTTGAACTAGCTAACAACACAATAACCTCACAACCTGTACATTTTTGTCAAGCTTTGGCCTTTTCTCAACGTCATACGAAGGGTTAAAATGTCCAGTTTGTGTTTTGAAGGGTTATGTAATCAAGCGATACACTTCCCGAAAGAAATTGAATTGAACTAAATAACCTCATAACCTGCACATTTTTGTCAAGTTTTGACCTTTCTCAACGTCAGACGCATTGATGGTTGTAATGTCCAGTTTGTGTTTTGAAGGGAAAGATTTTGTGTCCTTTTTGTAAGTCAGGTTCATTGTAGATTATTGTGTGGGTTGAAGACTGTACAGGTTGTACGAAATGTCAGTGTCCGCTGTAGTTGTAGTTGTACTAGGAATTGAAGGCTAGTCTGCATTGAAAGACTGGTTCAACAATAGGCGGGAGTTCGCTTAGAATACGTCACGTCTAGTATTGTTGGAAGGGGATGTTTCTCGGGACTACCCGCTGAGAACCTTGCAGTTGTAGGAGAGGGTGGTTCAGAAATTGTAGAAAGAGTCGTGAAGGTGTTGTTTGGGTCGGGTCAGGCAGGTTACCTGCTGGCTTTTTTTTGAGGGCGTTTAAACGGGGTGACCCGAAATTCTTGCTTGTCCTACACCCTCTAGTCGGCTAGGGGTGAAATTTGGCCGGTAAATGGCTGGTGAATGCTACAAGTCAACCCTAGAGGCTCTGAATATTACGTGGTACACACGAAAGTCGCTCATATCGATAATTTCATTATTGTTGAAATCTTATTAATTACTACAAATATATTTGTAGATTTGATGCTGATTTACTAAGCAAATTATATTTAGCATCTATCAACTTAAAAATAGAACATATTTGCTTTAACTTTACGTGGAGGATCGTACAATTCTACACTGGATACAATTTTAGTAAAACAAAAACATTTTGTGAGAATAATAAGCAATAGTCTGCGGAGGACTAATCATTCTCTACCTTTTCCAAAAAATGCCTCACATATCTTGCACCCAAAGTATATAATAGCCTTCCTAATAACATAGTAATAAGTCGGATGACTGATCATTCTCCACCATTATCCAAAAAACTCAACATATTGCCTTTGAAGAATTTTTATGTTCATAAAGTATTGAAGGTCTATTATAATATAAGTAAAACACAGCAAAATGATATAACAAATACCAGTATATAAGATATTATTCATAATATAAATATTAGTCTGAGAAGTGGATTGAACGCTTATGTTCTAAGACCCACGCTTAACAAAAAATCTTCAAATATCTTGCACCCAAATTCCATAATAGCCTTTCTATTAACATAAGTCATACAAAGGGAAACCACCTTTTTGAAAACGTTAAAATCAAACATCTATTCTCTTGACACTTTCAATGTATTTTATTTTCTTGTTTAATTACATTGTGAATTATAATGTGTAACCGTGAATAATTTAGCAGTGGATCTATTGTAAATATCCTGTGTTTTTTCGAGATATTGTTTTCATGCTTGTTTATTTTATTTATCTATTTCTTATAGTTATTATTTCCTGTTGACCGGACCGGCCTTTAGCCCTTCTAGAGCTTATACTCTTTTATTATTATCTTCATGTGTACCATCCCATACAGGCTCTACGCAGGCTCGGGATGCAAACGTTTTTATTAGTAATTGTAAGAAATTTTATATTATGTAAAAAAATGTACTTTTTACTAAAAAAAATTATTCATTCATTTATTTATTTTCGTTATAAGTGTAATAAATTCGATTATTTCGGCTAAAACTGGTTCTTTAGTCTGTACAATCCTTAGTTTTAAGTTAGTTTGCATCCCTATCCAAGTAAAGCTTGTGCTGAGGTGTATCTCTAAAAATAATGTAATATATATCTATATTATAATATATAATAACAAAATTCAACTATCTACTAAGAAAGAAATCTATCTGCAAATAAATTCCTTGATTTGTTGTTCCATGACGAACTGCGTTTTTATATTAACTTAAGTGAATTCAACGATTCAACTATATTTGACTGCAAGTCGTTGAATTCATTTGACAAGTTAATGTAAATAAACTTTGGAAAACACTTCTAAATTTGGACATGAGATCTAGACTGACTAGACTTTCAATTGATTATGAATTTGCGTGAAATAATACAATCTTATATTTACAGCAAAATAGATGATTAAATTCTGATTTACAAGTGGAAAATCTAAACATCTTATTATTGTGTTTTCAGAGAAAACATTACTAGTAAATTTAACGATCAATTAGTGTTCGTAAGAAACGATTAATGGAAAAATACCCTGGTAGAGTAGAAAGTTCAGTACCGCTTTTGACTGACAACGCCTCAGCCTCTTACAGGGAATGACATCCACTTAGTGGGTTGCAACTAGACGGCTTTTGGTAATCAAATTTTCATTGAATGGACCTCGCCTTACTGAAGGTGAAGGGAGGTAGGGAAAGGGCATACAAACTTCCCTTGCCAAGGGCTCAAACGGGGTCTACACTACTTTTCAAAGAGCCCAGCCACACCACTACAGGGCCTACGGGAATTTCTAATGCCAATTTACATGTGTAATATCTTTCTCCTTACATAGATGTTGGTGAGGGGAAGTGTCAAAGAGGTAACGTGTCCTCAGACTCTGACGCCTTCCCTCACTTTGTGGCATGCCTCACCGCATCATTCCTCACCTCATCATTCTTCACCTCATCATGCCTCAACTCACCTTCAGCAATCGGTCTTCACCCTCTCAATTATTCCACACAGCAAAAGGGCCACAACTTTGCAAATGTTTCTCCCTGCTTTGCATTAAACGAAGACTCCTAAACCTTAAAACTCTGCAACCTCTCGCTCTAACTTGAACAAAATATAGACCTTCTGTAAACATCCTCACTCTTCAAATCCACAATCTCTTCAACTTGATTTTTTGTTCACTGATTATTTTTGCAGTCATGCTTATTTTTTCAATCAGACAACGCTTAGATGGGTGACCGTGCTACAATAAATTGATTTTAAACAATTATTTTTACTCACCCGGTGGTTCGGAGCCCACCTAAAATTGTAGGTCCTTCATGTTATCCATAACATGGTTCAAACGGCGAGGTGGAACTATCTGTAAGGTTCTCACCACCAATAAAAGCTATACCGTACACTTATTACTATTATTGTTATTATTATTGTTATTATTATAATAATATTAGTATTATTATTATTAGTATTATTAGTATTATTATTATTATTGTTATTGTTATTATTATTATTATTATTATTTATTATTTATTATTTATTATTTATTATTTATTATTTATTATTTATTATTATTATTATTATTATTATTATTATCATTACTATTCTATAACTTCTATAACAGCTCTCTACAACAGCACTCATGTTAATTCAATTCCTTGTACTGATGTACTGATATAAATAAGGAGAATTCACAATTAAAGAATTGACCTTGAAAAAAAGTAAATGCGTTTGACTTTCATTGATAAGGATAAGGAATATAAATATAAATATAAATAGAAATAGAAATAGAAATATAAATATAAATAGAAATAGAATCAGTAATAGAAATAGAAATAGAAATAGAAATAGAAATAGAAATAGGAATAGCTATAGAAATAAAAACAGAAACAGAAATAGAAATAGAAATAGAAATAGAAATAGAAATAGAAATAGAAATAGAAATAGAAATAGAAATAGAAAAATAAATAGAAATAGAAATAGTAAAATAAATTTATTACAGGAAAAAAAGGAGACCCTTACAGGTAGTTCCACCTCGCCGCCATGTAAACATGGTGGACCTACAATTTTACGTGGGTTTTAAACCATTAGGAAGTGATTGAAAAGAAGAGAACAGAGTCTTTTATGCTGGCCAACCCAATCGGTCACCCTTACAGAGAGGGTTCAGGAGAGCGTTGCTTATTTAATCCGTTTGAACAGTTACCTGCTTCGGCTCACGGCTATCACTTCCCTGAATAGAATATACATAATAAAATTGACCAAAAATGATTGAATGTGAATATTATAACTGATATCACAATTAGCAGATAATTTAACTTCAAATAATAATATATATATACACAATGGAATATGCTGACAAGTCTATGTTAATATAATAATTGAACGATAAATAAATAATAAGTAGTTGGCTAAATACAAACAAAGTAGTGAATTTGAAATAATAATAATAAGCGTATGGCTTTTAATGGTGGGGAGACCCTTACTGGTAGTTCCACCTCGCCGTTTGTGCCATGTGACGGGGAACATGGTGGACGTACTATTTTAGGTGTGTTCCGAACCACCGGGTAAGTGAAAATGTAATGAAATGAAATGTATAAATAATAAAATTAAAAATAAATATATCTCCTACAGACATCAATGTTTCTCGATAAGTAAAATAATAAGTGAATAAAGTTCGCAAAAAGTGATATGTTATATGCAATTATGAGATATTATGAGATAATTGAGTAATATGTAGGCTACAAGTGAAGCGGATAGACACTGACTGACCATACAATGAAAATACAAGTAACGTAGTTAGTAGTAGAAATGAACAAAGTACAGCACAAAGGAAGTTTAAAAAGAGTAAGAAAAGGCTGCAAAAAGGGTAATAACTTCAAAAATGTTTATATCAAGCAGTTATGAGTTGAAAAAAGTATTTATCAAAATAGAACTGTTGATATAAAATACAGCATGAAGCTTGAATTTCTAAAAATCTACAAAATCCAAAAGGGTTACAATAGTCTGTGATGTTTTCATGACAAAATACTTGTGATGTTGAAGATCCATCTTGTTTCCACTAATATGTATTATAAACTTAAAAAACACTTTTTAAATGGAAATTGACTCACGTTATGGCGTGACGGCCGTTTCGCTCTGTTGTCTAGAGCATCATCAGATGGGTCGTCTGATGATGCTCTAGACAACAGAGCGAAACGGCCGTCACGCCATAACGTGAGTCAATTTCCATTTAAAAAGTGTTTTTTAAGTTTATAATACAAAATACTTGTTGAACTACCCAATATCAAAATAATTGGCACTGTATTTCTATTTCTATGATCCTCACTCACTTATACCAATGAATACTGATAGTATCTGTATTCATTGCTTATACTGAAGATACTGGAGGAGATACCGGAGTGAGGCTGCTGAAGTTCTCTTTAGAAGTGAAATGCATCAATGCAAATAAATGTTTTTCACTCACTTATACTGGAGATACTGGAGTGAGGTCTATGAAGCATCTCTTTAGAAGTGAAATGCATTCCTCCAGTAGCTCCAGTATAAGTGAGGAAAAATCATATATTTGATGCGCATTGATGCATTTCACTTCTAAAGAGAAGCTTCATCAGCTTCTTTCCAGTGTCTTCTCTTGTACCTCCATTATAAATGGAAAATCAAAATACCTTCATTATAAGTGAGTGAAAATCATATATTAAATAGAAATACAGTGTCAGTTTTTATATTAAGTTACAAAAGGTTGTATAAAATCCCCCATTCATAATTCATTACTTGTTTCAAGATATTGAGTTACGAACACTTTATTCTATTCAATCAATTCCTAATGCTAATCAGCTCAGCTAGTTTTAACCGTACTTAACAGCTAATAGACTTATAGACGCCTTCCTCGAATGTGTGTAACTCTTATTTTCTCTGATGTTATCTGTCGTCAGACTATAAATATCGGGCATAAAATTTGAATAATCTGGCTAGTCTTCTGAATGAATGGATGTGTAAATATGAAAATCCGATGGTAATGAAGACGGCTGTTGAATTTCAAACTAGAAGCGGCAGACGCCAGGTTAGGGCCAGAGCTTTCTGTAATGCCCGCTAGACTGCAGCACTTGTCGAGTAAAGGAGCTTTCTGACTCGTGTTTCGAGTAAGCTCATCAGTTTTTTATTTTTTTTTTTTAATTTCGGGGTGTGATTAATTGATTACACTGACACACAATCCACTAAAGAAGATTCTGAACTTTATAGATACCTCATTTTTCAATAAATTATTGCCTATTTTATGAGTTCCAAAACATGAATTCCAAAACAACCTTTTCCACCCTGTGCTCTTCTACTGACTTTTTTTTGTAAATTCGTGTTCGGTTTTCATTAATAATAATATTTGTGTTAATATAGGTCTGGTGTCAGAGTTATCAGGTCGCACCTGAATAAGTTCCGGGCCTCTAATGTGATAACGACTGTTTTAGGCAGCCGGGACCGACAGGCTTAACGTGTCCTCCGAAACACGGGAGTGGTCTATTTTCTCAATAGTTTTATTACAGAAGTTACAAATTTGTAGATGTTACAAGTTGCATGTTTTATTCGACTTTTAAGCTTCTTTTACCAAAAGTATAGGCTATTTAATTTAACACTTGAAAATGAAAGCCCTATATTCTCCTCAATATGCGTAAATTTTTTTTATTTTTATTGCGGATGATGCCCACATGAGTACGAAGACTTGTGCGTGGGTAATGAAGTGAATGAGTGAATGATGAGAATTAGCTGGCAATCTGAGCCTTCTTTATTTCTGTATCAGAGCGTTTCCAGACCTATGTAAATTGAAAAAAAAATGTCTTAATGAACGTTTTTCTTTATTACGATGAGAGGAATGCGTAAAAGCAATATGGCAGATTCTTCCTAAAACACCCTACATTGAGAAAAAGCTTGATACGAAGAAAAATAAAGAATATAATAGAATATTTATTGTACAATTCAATTCAATTTTAATTCGATTTTGTCTATTGCCACAACTTTACAACACAATAAATTGTTTCAAGGCTAGAGTCTTTTGAAACACAAAAACGTTTCAATATTATTACAAAGAATGAATAATTATACAATTCCTGCGCAAGTAATAAACAAAAATTAAAATCAAAAGCGTGTATGAGAGAGAGGAGAGAGTATGAGTGAGATAATGTGAGTGAGAGAGAAAGGTGAGGTGAACGAGTAAAATCAACGGAAAAGAAAAAGAAAAGAGCAACTGAGAGGCAAAGAGCACAAACACAAGCCTTGTACTTTGAAGATTTCACCCTATTAAAAAGCTAAATTGTAGCCTGCAAGACCTGGTGGGTCTCTAACTTAATGTGTTCACTTCATGCACATAATTAGAGATAAATCGCTCCAACAAAAGGACTTCTCCCTGTAGGGCAACACTTTTCGTAATTTTCTGCTGCCCCTCAAAAAAACTGTGTCATAACGCGTGTGTGAGACGTTTCGAAATTGGTCTCTGAGTCGTTAAACAATTTCTGCAATAGCCCTGAGTCTTGTTTGAACTATAATAAGGGTTTTCCAGCAGTAATTCCAGTTGATCCCTTACAATAATCGTATTGGTAGCTCCGAGACATAGATCACGCCAGTGGTGAATTTTCCTGTATCTGACAAAAACGTTACCTGTTCCCTCTAGAACAGGGGTCTCCAAATTACGGCCCGCGGGCCAAATGTGGCCCGCGACAGCTAAGCCTCAAACAGCCCCCCGACGGAATCAACAAAATATTTTGAAACCAAAATATTTCCAGCAGGTTTTTCTCGCTGAAATTCTATTAATGTGAAAAATCTAATGTTATTCATTAGAGTTTAAGCAATTCGTAGCTAACATCTTCGTACCGTTTTAAGTTACCTGTTAGTTCGACTAAGTTAAGGTTAATGTGGTTGTCTAAAAGAGTTCAGAGCAACAGGGTTCAGTGCGAGAATATGATACGATAAAAGAGGTTAAAACGATTGCATTGAATAAAGGTTCTAAAATCAAAATGATGGAGTTACTTTCATAGATGAATGGAATATCGATTAATAAATGGAGTATTGGAAAATAGTCATTGAAAAAATATTCCTGGATTTCTTGTTCCATGACGAACTGCGTTGTTAATATTAACTTGTTATGTGAATTTAACGACTGCAAGTCGTTAAATTCACATAGCAAGAAAAAATATTCTTGTAAGACATCTTTAGTACATATATTTACTACTTCTAGGGCTGCAATCGCTCGATGGGCCATATCTCTGTTGAATACCTAAAAACAAAATAACTGTAATTATAGACTTCAAACTTTTCTCATTCGATTAGTCAGATTATTGAAAGCTTGTTTGACAAAAGCAAATTAACAAATTATATTCTTGAATTTCTTGTTCCATAACGATTTGCATCGTTAAATTTAACGTGTTTTTTGTAAATTTAACGACTTGCATTCAATTTTTATTTAGTGAATAAGTAATATTTGAAGATTAGTCTCCATGACTCGAAAACGTTTGGTCAGAAGTGGTTACAAATATTATTTATTCACAATTATAATTGTGAATAAACTGCAATTCGTTAAATTTACAATAAAAAGTTAAAATTAATTATACATGTAAAACTCGACCAATACACCAGTAAATAAAGGAACTGCACATTTTTTATTCAATTCAATTCAATTCAAAAACTCCAATTTTATTATCCAGAAAATACAACAATTCACAACAAATTCTAAATTCCTATACATTCTATTACAAAAATCCAACTTCTAAAATAAAATTCTATTCAAAATAAATACAAAAACATTTAACTGGATAACAAAATCCCAAAGGTTACAGAACCTGTTAGGGTAAGAGGGGGAAAAAAACAATAGAAAATGAAAAAAAACAAAAGAAAAATGAAATAAAATTAAATATAAAAACATCAAAGAAATACTCCTGAATCAGCTGAGGCTCTCAATTTTAGACTTAAAAGCCGCGTCTAGAATAAGCTGACAACTTTTAACTGCAAACAGAATTCCACTTCTTGACCCAATATTAACCCTATCTAAAACATGAATGTGACAAATATTAGAGACCATATAAATGTAAAAGACAATGTATGGGACCAAACTCTATTCAAACTCCAATCATTGAAAATATACTTGAACAGTCAGACATAAAAACAACATGGAATAAAAACTAAAACTCTTTCGGATAAGTGACTCTACCTCATCATTTTCACATTCACAAATAACCTATATTTCTACTAAGTATAATTCATGTTATGCTGTTAAAATATCTTGTTACATCATCTTGCTGTGCAAGGTGATTACGTAGTTGTCTACAGAATGAAGCCTTTATCCTACACTCCTTCAACCTATCTGGGAGTAGATTAAAAAACGAAGGTGCCAGATATAAATAAAATCTTTTGAAAATGGTCAGGTGAGGCCTTGGAACAATCACATTCAATTGATTTCTTGCAACTCTGCGGGCGTCAATCAGTCGCATTTCCCCGCTTCTATCGTAGTACAATTTCAATGCTTTGTAAATATATAAATATCTAAGGGGCAGGATTCTCAGTTCTTTAAAAATTGGCGCAGAATGCACTGTACGTGCTTGGTGAGAAATTATTCGAACAAAAGCCTTCTGCAGAATAGTAAGTGGGTGCAACACAGAGTTGTATGCTCCCCCCAAACTTCCAATCCGTAGTCATAATGTGAATTGATGAGTGCAAAGTAAATTTTTCTCATCAACTCCTTATTGCAAACCGTCCTTAGGAGGTAGAAAATCCTTATATATTTCACTAGCTTACCCTTCAAATAAGCTATATGACTCTTCCAACTCAGCTTGCTATCCACCCATACGCCAAGATACTTCATGCACTCAACCTGTTCCAGATCTTGGCAATCACAACCGTCCTGAAGGGAGCAGTCAATCCCGTGATACTTTAGAGGTGCAGTAAGGCTTGCTATTTTTCTAAGCTGAAATATGACGTATTTTGTTTTAGGACTCATTACCATCATGTTGCGGGTGAAACACCATCTAAGTGAATTCACATCATTCTGCATATTAACATGCAATTCGGCCATTGTATTGAATACAATTTTTAAATGAGTAAACTGTTGAGGATAGCCACTAACCTCCGCCATCTTCAACTTTTTAACGAAGCATTTTCTGACCAATGCACATGTGGACTTTTTTCTATTACTACTGCTAATTATAAAAAGTATTGATTAACATTACATGAAATACCCTGTGCATATAGAATGTTTATGCTATTAAAATCATATATTTACGTCGATACGTAACTCACTCGTGAATCAAGGGTTCGGTCTGATGACTGTGTTTAATTTTGCGATGGTGATTATCATTGAGTATGCTCTTCTGTGCAAGCACCCGAGGTCTATTGGGCGTGAGGTCTATTGTTCGCAGAACTACTGGTCTTATATTTCTGATTATTGTAGATATTTTAGGCAGTTTAGCATTGCTTTTCTCGAGAACCTATAAAATGCAGTCTAACCTTATACTTAGTTCAGACTCTCCTTGGCTTATTATACTGTTCTGGGACAGAACAATGCGTTCGCCTTAAATAGGTTTTTCAACAATCGAGCAATTTCTACATTTTTCTATCATCTTCTAAACAAATAAATCAAGGAATCTCGAACTTTCCACAATATTCGATAAGACTCCATTAATCTCTAATCAAACAACTAGAACATTCTACAATGATCCAAGTGAACACCATAAAAGTGTCAAAAGCAGAGTAATTAATTACTTAGAAGTAAACATTTACATAGCAGATAACGCGAAGAACCACTGTGCCTTCTTTCTCTCTATTCTCCAATTTCATATTCGCTACAATACACTTTTACAGTGAAGAATAGAAGGAAGACAGAGTCGGCCGACCGGGTCTTCCTGGCTAATGGCGGCTAGCAGTCTTTTTTTATTTGAATCAATAATGAGCCTCAAGCATCAATAACTCATCATTCATAATCATCCAACTCATTACCCACACACAGGTCTCAGACCTATGGAAGATTCATCATAAAAAAAAGAAATACATTCAAACCTGACACCAATTTCATATAATATTTGATAGTGTAGCATTGTTTCTTTTTGGAACCTATGATATGTTTTCTTTACATTCTGAATAGCTCAGACCTCATTTTGTTTGAATCTATTGAATTCTCCACAAATGCTGAGTCAGTCAAAATCAACTCAAATTCCAAGTATTGTTCAACTGTAGGATCTATAAAAAATCTCCAATTTTCCCAATATCCAATTTCAAGTACAATAATGAGTCTCAATCAATGGAAATCCATTCAAACCTGACACCAATTTTAGACCATATTGTATTTGATAGTGTAGCTTCGTTTTTTGTTGTTGTTTCTCTCTGGAACCAATGAAATTTTCTCTTTACTTTCTGAATAGCTCAGACCTCATTTTGTTTGAATCCATTGAATTCTTCACAAAATGCTGAGCCAGCCTAAATCAACACAAATTCCAAGTATTGTTCAACTCCAGGATCTATAAAATACAATCTCCAATTTTCCTCAATATTTAAGTATATTCTCTTCCTGTCTGAAGCATCTCACTAGATACTTCCTGTATCTATGAGAATCTCAACATGAATTGATCCGAAGAACTGTTTTCAAGGAATTTTAATGTACAGTCGACACCCAGCAATTTCCACATGTTTGTTCAGCAATGCATTTTAATGGTAATTCCATGGAACTCACCATAATGGTGAGGTTCCGCTGCACTTGCACTCCTCAAGAACTCTTCCTGCCGACAGTATAACTGTCAGAGGAGTCAGCGCTTGCAGAAAAGACTTATCGTTCATATTATTGACGCGCATTGAAATAGTTTGTGGGGAATTTGCTGGATTCTGGCGATCATTCATGCCTGAAAACGTTGAGTGCAGTGCACACGAAGTGAGTTAGTGAGGAATGTGAGGAATTTCCGGTCATAAATCCAGAAAGAGACGCTGATTCCATCGATCGACTTCTGCTTCTTTCTGGCGACCATTCAGAATTCGGAATTTTCAAGTTCTTTGTTTTCTGAATGGGCCCGCTCTGCACTCCGGCATTATTGGACACCTCCATTGTCTTTCAAACTCTTGCGAATCTCATTTAAACTTGTTTCCTTACATGTACAAAACGGCGCGCGGCTACAGGGAGACTGAATTCATTTCCACCAGAATATAATCCGCGACTGGAATTTTAGTTGAGAAAAATAGGCGAGGACGGTGGTTTGAACATTTTTGCACCTGCTTACATCCTGTTGTCTCATTTATTGTATCTTACATCTGACAAGCCTTAAACCATGTCTAAAAATTGACATCAATGAGGCTCTATTTAAAAAAAAATCAAAATTTCAATTGGATTAGATTACTTTATTCATGTGAATGTACAACATATTCCTTACGCATGATTGAAATAAAACCGTATCATCAGCATCACAAAGATAGTAGTAAGGCTGGCTTACATCCTGTAGCCTCATTTATTGTATCTTACATCTGAAAAGCCTTAAACCATGTCTAAAAATTGACATCAATGGATCATGTTTTTAAAAAATCAAAATTTCAGTTGGATTAGATTACTTTATTAATGTGAATGTACAACATATTCCTTACGCATGATTGAAATAAAACCGTATTATCAGCATCACAAAGATAGTAGTAAGGCTGGCTTACATCCTGTAGCTTCATTTATTGTATCTTACATCTGACAAGCCTTAAACCATGTCTAAAAATTGACATCAATGGATCATGTTTTTAAAAAATCATAATTTCAGTTGGATTAGATTACCGTACTTTATTCATGTGAATGTACAACATATTCCTTTCGCATGATTGAAATAAAACCGTATTATCAGCATCACAAAGATAGTAGTAAGGCTTACATCCTGTAGCTTCATTTATTGTATCTTATTTATGCTTAATTGAAAAAACAGTATGATCGACTACTCAAAAATATCACATAAATTAATATTGAATATAGAAAGATATTTAATTAACCTTGATCAAATAATAATTGACCTTCCACTAATTACCGCATGCTTACTGGAATTGCATATCTCTTTCTCCAATCAATTTTCTTTGAATATAGAATATTTAATCTTCCACAGTAGTTGAAAATTAATTGAAGTGAGTTTAGATAAATAAAATAGCTCAAATACCCGAGAAGTACTATCCTTGATGTGATGTACATGCCATAACATTATGGAGTGCTCTGAGTCAAAGAATTGTATGATCGCTTAAAAAATGCGGTAGATTGCCTTAATTTTTCCCTTTCAAATATCATTCAAATGGAAGCAAATTTTGAAAATCCTTACACACACATCGCTAGGCATTTCTTAAAAAAAGATCAATGCAAAATTTCATTGAATTTGGTCCGCGCGTTTAACCGTTATTGCGTTACAGACAGACAATCAGAGACTGAAATACAGACAGACAGACAGTCAGACAGACAAATGCAAAACGGTCAACTTGAGAGAGAGACCTCTCTTCGTTCGTTCAAAAATGATATTCGTATAATTAATATTATAGATAGGCATGATTTTTATCTACTACTGGATACTGGCAGTTGGACTGGGCCGTGGTTTGCTTCTCCCTCCATTGGCCCTGGAACTACATCCCCAAAACCTCTTGGAAAAAGTGTTAGCCAGCTTAGTCTCATGCGAAGGGTTTCCGTTGAATTTCCAAAAAATCACGTGCTCACTACCGAGAGATTCTAACCTATAATTTGGCGAGTAATAAGCTGCAATCATGATAGACTCCGTCACCCTACAATCAACTCAGTTTGTCCTAGCATTATAAGCTTGCGACTCATATTTTTGTGGTTTTGCCCCAAAATTTCGGCCCTTGAAAGAAATTTCACCATTTTTTTTGTTCACTTGGCATATTTTTATTCGTGCAGTAAGTTCTAGACTGAGTTGAAGTTACATAGCGCCTCCATAGCCTGTCAAAAAGATAGCATGTTCTAAACCGTTCTTCTCATCTCTTGTAGTGGAGGACCCAATAGAAGATAACCGTCATTTAGAAAGCGGGTAAATTGGTAATGATGGGAGTTTTTGGGACGACGAAATTGAAAAAATATAGATCGTGTTTGAAACTATAGTATAGTTGAGAAAAAAATAGTGCGAAAGACAATCGGAGCAAAAAAAGGGAGGGTCCACTGGGTGGAAATCATATCAAGATACATCATACATCTAAAAAGTTTACTTTTGTACACATTTTCGCGCACAAAGAACAAAAACTTAATTATAAGAATTGAAGTTGTCACAATTATTGGAAACAGTGTCATATTAGCTTCGGTTGTTACACCATTATCAATCTCAAACAAACTAAAACACAAACTAAAGTACAGAGTAGCTTGATGTATACTAAACATGGAATAATACTACTGACTGAGGGAGAAAGTGCCTCTGGTGGGCTAACCTTCATTGAAGGTCTGTGATTGGCTGAAGGCCAAAACAAGATACGCCCATGGGTGGGAGGAGCAACAAGCGAAAATAAGAGTCAAAATCAAGAACCAAAAACCATGAACACAAGAAAGCAACAGACAAGAACAATTAGTAAATTCACAAGTAGTAAATTTAAAGAATTTAAAATCAAATAATTGAAGCTCACTGAAATACAGTCAAGGTCAACAGAGAAAGACACGACAGTACCGTTATTATAATGTAGGCCAACATTATGATGCAACTAAGTTAATTGTATTGAATTGGTAGAAATAAATTTTGTCATTTAAACTAGTATTGGAATCGTTTTTCACTAATCTAGTTATCTCCAAAGCTTCTAAAATGTTCAATTGTCTGCCTTCGCCAATCAAATGCAGAAATTCAACATTCTCTTCGGCCTTGTGTCTATTAGTAATGAGATGCTCTGCAAAATGTGAGTCTCTTTTTTGGGTTTTCCATATTAGAGATTGCTAAAGGATCAGTTCATAGGGATCTTTTTACTCGAAAAACTATAGTATTTACATACTTTAAATTTAAAAAGTGCGGCTTTCCCAAGTTCGTAAACTGGTGAGGAAACTTGTACTTCATAGAATGTGGAGTAAAAAGTTTTTTAGAACTATTTATCTTGTCTAGTCTAGTAGCCTATAACCTTGTATGATACAAGACTATTTCATAGAAAGTGAAGTGATTATTTCAAAATTTCTAATCTAGTACGATAGCGAATTTCTAATCTAGCGCAGTTGGTTGAGACGACGCAACTACAGCTTGCTGTTGTTTCAGCGGTCGTGGGTTCGAAACCCTCTTCACCGTCTGGCATTTATGTGTTTCATTCACCTCATTACCCACGTACAAGTCTCGGATTCATGTGGCCATCATCAGTAATAAAAAAATAAAATAAAAGTATGATAGGGTATTCCATACGAATTACAATAAATTAGAATCCGTTTAGAAATGTTAAGCCAATATAGAACCACTGAATCATAGGAAGTACATCCAAAATCCTTTCAGAATTTCAAGTTCACGATGCATCCAATTTACCAGTTGAAATCCTGTCCCACTGTTGTGCTACCTCTGACGCACCTTTCCCCTCTCGGATATACTTATTTATTATTTGCAATAACACTTGGAAAGATAGCATGCAGCGTTAATTCAACAAAATTCTCATGATCTATTTCCCTCGTAAATTGTGGGGAGATGCGTGTGGAGTCACTTTTATCACTGATCACTGCGTTTTGTGGATTTCGCGTGTAAGCGCCGCTGTCTACACAAGACACGGGAGAAATGATAATAACAGTTGTTAACTGTTGAAAGTGACATAATGACTAGCTGATAGACGCGACACCGATATCAATTAATGGAGCCACCACAGAGAGGCTTCGTTTTTCAGTCACTGCGTTGCGTGATTCGTTTTCATGGGGGAAGTAGTAAAAACCGACGATGTTGATGATGATGATGATGATGATTATGATGATGACGATAACTATATAAATATAATATTTCAATTCTAAGTAGAGTAATAACATATTACATTTCATATACCCAAGATATTCCTGAAAGCTGAAAGTGATAGCCGCGAGCCGTAGCAGGTATCTGTTCAATCAGAGAGATAAGCTGCGTTCTCTTAGGTCCTGTTTGTAACGGTACCCGATTAGATTGGCCAGCAAAAAAGACACTGTTCTCTGCTGTAAAATCACTTCGGAACCCACCTAAAACTGTAGGTCCAACTCATCGATCACAATCATCCAACTCATTACCCACGCACAGGTCTCAGACCTATGTGGGCTCCATCCTCAAAAAAAAAAAAAAAAACTGTTCCAACAGTACACAGCTTTTCTCGGACTTTCGCGTTTTTAATATCCGACAAATCTATACAGAAAAACTATTAATTTTCCTGGATTTCTTGTTCCATGACGAACTGCGTTGTTAATATTAACTTTTCAAGTGAATTAAACGACTTAAGTGAAACGTAAGTGAAATACTACTTATTTTTAATAAAATTTGACTGCAAGTCGTTTAATTCACTTGAAAAGTTAATATTAACAACGCAGTTCGTCATGGAACAAGAAATCCAGGAAAATTAATAGTTTTTCTGTATAGATTTGTCGGATATTAAAAACGCGAAAGTTAATATTAATTTTCATTAAAACTTACAAAACATCCATTTTTACCGAATTATAGCATAACTAACCGAAAAAACATAGGCTCATCCATGGCTTTAATATTCCCTGGTCAAACTTCAGTTCAGTGAGAAATAATCCATTTTATATAGCACACATATTGTATCGCAATGTTCTGAAACAGTAATTGAAGCAGGGGAATGCAGTGTCACTGTGTACAAGAGAAGGGTGGGCAAATGGCTGCTCGCCATTATATTATTAATGATATTATTATTATTTTTATCGGGCAACAAGCAGCGGAAGAGTTGATTCAGTCGCCTTGTACCTGATATCACCTTCCACTAAGAATATAATGTTTCTTTTTTTAAATATTAGTCTGAGATCATACCAAACAGTCAAACCTTATAACCTCTATCAAGTATAATTATAAAGATAGAGAATTTAGATTAGTTTTAGAAATAGATTTATAGTTGGTAGTCATAAGAAATACTGAGTAGCCTAATATATTATCAAACTAATATCTCTAGTTTGTATCCTACTGTTCAATTGAAAATATGTGAATTGTACAAGAGAAAACAAAAGAAATATATCCAGATACAGAGCTCTTTTTCCGCGCACAGATTGATAGTCTAAGCGGGGAAATATATTTCCTTGATTGTTTCATATTTTGTTTTTATTGTGGAAATAAAATAAATTGAATTGAATAATAAACCTAAACAGCAATACTAAAATATTGCTATCATATACTAAATATTGCTAAAATTTTTATACTAAATATTGCTAAAATACTAATACTAAAATATTGCTAAAATATAAAATACCTATCTATGTCATCTTCCATCAATAAGACTTGTTTACGCAATTTCCTCAATTTTTTTATCTGACAATAGCAATAACATTGAATCTACGAAGAGAAACTCTCTGGAAATTGTGAACCAGTTTTTCTCCACTTCTATAAAAAAATATGTCCAATGTTTTATAATCGAAATTCTTGATTGGTAAAATATTTAAAAAACAAAATGTATCAATTTCGAATTCCCCAAAGTGCACTTTGAGCGATATTGTTCACAAAAATATTTCCACAAGGAAATTCTTACTACAACACACCAAAGTTTGTGTGTAACTCATTTGAGACCTCAATATATGGAGGAGAGAGTGAATAAGGAGCGGGGATTCACTTAAAGCACCATACCAGGATTCAACAATAGGAGTAAAATTGAGTATAACTAATAGCTTGGCGCTGTCAAGAGGTAGCTGTCTGGGAAGGAAGAGTTTGCTGAGCTAACTGAAGAAATAATCAGAGAATATGGGACTTAATGGCTGAATAACCGCTATCTACATCACTTATATTATTGTTAGTGTGTGTGCGTAGGTGCGTGAGGTTTTAAGAACGATCCCCCATCCGTAACAAATAGCTGGTGATTTACAATATTTTAATGTTCAACCATTTATCATCATGCTTTGATATCATTAGTATGATTGAGATAGCAGACCTGTTTCATCTGAGTAGGTGGCAAGGAGTTCAATTACGATTATTATTGTGGTAGGTAGTTCAGGTGAGTTATTTCCAGTCTGGTTTCAGCTACTAGTCTTTAGGTTTGAATGGACGCTGATCATACTTGATTTACAATTAATGCTGGAAATAGAATTTAATTGATGATCGAAGATATATCAATCTTATTAAAAATCGCCGTCAACGATTGTCGATAATATGTAGGGGGAAAATTGAAATTGAAATCGAAATTTATTCTTCCAATACAATACATTTGAGTTTTTTATACAGTTGACAAGTAACATGGAAAAATATTTTATTATACAACCCCTGAGTTGAGACAGTGTGGGGTCGATCATATTCCATTATGCATATTATCTAATCTCTTGATACAGTATGGATACAGTTGTATTAAACATTTGTTAATTAAACAATAATAAAATCAATAACAAAATCATTCTGAATTTCTCATTTGTGTTCTTGGAATATATGATTTCAAAAGCAAATGAGACAAGACTTATCTAGTATGAATATTTGGCTAATCAGATAACAAAAAAATGAAGCTATTCTGTTGGAACAGGAAAGAAAAGACACTGTTCTGTGCTGTAAAATCACTTCCCGGTGATTTGGAACCCACCTAAAACTGTAGCTCCATCTCATCAATCACCATCATCCAACTCATTACCCGCGCACAGGTTATCCAATGAATTGGATGATGGTGATTGATGAGTTTGACCTTCAGTTTCAGGTGGGTTCCGAACCACCGGGAAGTCATTTTACAGCAGAGAATTGCTGGCCAATGCAATCGGTCTCGCTTACAAAGATGGTCTAGGAGTTTCGCAGCTTATCTCTGATTGAACAGATACCTGCTATGGCACTCAGCTATCACATCACTAATAATGATAAATAAAATTTATAAAACACGATAATAATTAAATAACAATATATCTAACACTGGTGATGTTGCAATAATTAAATTGAAGAATTTGAATTTTCCAAATGATCTTCGTAATATTGGGTCAATATATGTATTTTTTTATCTTTTATACATCATTTTACCAAATATGCTGTACATATTATTGCATTCATATGCAATGCAGAAATGACATTACTAAATATACTATGTTCCAGTAGGCTACCAGTCTACTCATATAGCTGTGTTTGTTGTTATCTATTTATAGTAGTTGCTTTGCCTTGTTTTCAATATAGTTTTTAAAGTCTACAATTATTTAGATTATTATTTTTTTATTTTTGCATCATACAATTTTTTATGAACTTTGTATAATAGGTGTGTCCTGTTGGAATATGAATAAATAAATAAATAAATAAATAAATAAATAAATAAATAAATAAATAAATAAATAAATAAATAAATAAATAAATAAATAAATAAATAAATAAATAAATATATATATAAATAAAAAATAAATAAATAATGTTTTACTTTCTTGAAAATGTTTTGATGCTCCTCAATCGTCTCCTCGAAAAGAGTAGGTCCCGCATTCATGACTCTACCTTATTAAGCTTTCCTTAACTGAAGAGAGATTTGAAGGAACATGTTTTCAAGTCTTCCTTGAGATAAGGAAGCCTCAAGCCTCAAGGTGGGTTCATAAATACGGGCCTAGGCCTGAAGAGAATCTTTCGAACTGTAATTTGTTTCAGGTGCCGAAGCAGCAGTTACAAACGACCATCGTCAAGCAGGTGCCACAATCTTTCTGTGGCATGCGACAAGGTTCAAGATAAGCGGGAATTATGGTGCTTTAGCTAGCAGCAGAAAAATACGAGGCAACAAAAATCGACTCGGCGCTGAAAATTGCAGACTGAAGACAAATTCCGTAGATTTGTGGAGAACAAAACCAATCTGTAACGATGATTCAGTGCAAGAATCGAACTTAGAAATTGGCTGTTAAAGTCAGTGCTTCTGGATTCCTGCGGTACAAACAAGGAGATTGGATGTTGTGCTTTGGTAGAGCATTGTCGGTAAGTTACCTGCAGGAACAGTAGGCCTCTGCTGCAATGGTCTCTGGTAGCCATAAGGCTGTAAACATGGTACGGGTGGATATGATTTATGGTGTAATAGCTGAAGATGGTACAGTAGCCAGGAATTCCATTGTTTTCAGCGTAATATTCATCTCGGTAAAGTACCAGCGCCTGGTTTATGGTTCGAACCGCACTAAACATATACATTACACCTTAGGATATCTCAACAGACGTTATAATAGTGCACAACAAGCTAAAGGAGGTGAGGAGTGGGAGGAGAGGAGTGAGATGGGACAGAGGTGAGATGAGAAGAAGGGAGAAAGAAAAGAGAGAAATCAGAGATCTTAGGACCGTGATAATGACGACGACTTCCTGAGCTTCTCGCACCCCATCTGTTTCCATCTATCCGCGGAGTCAGCAGCATCCAAACTGCTTATAATCCCTTCAACGGCTTCGACTTTGTATCACCTGATACGCAACACTTGCAGATACATTGTCATTTATTAGACGATATCTTACTATAGGGAATATCATCAAAACAAAATATTGAAAAAATGTTTAAGATCCAAAAGAAAGCTGTTAGATGTATGGAAAGAGTAAATAGATTAGATTCATGTAGGCCGTTGTTCAAGAGACTTGGTCTTCTAACTGTACCCTGCTTATATGTGTCTGAAGCTACTTTATATGTGGAAAAATGATATGAACCAAAATATTAACGTACACGATTATAATACAACAAGCCGAGGAGGTTACCACTTGCTGAGTCACTATAGTAGCTTATTCAAACAAAAACCTAGTTATATAGGTAGGAAACTCTACAACAAGCTACCGCAGTTTTTAATAAAGAGTCTTCAAAATATAGAAATATCTTTAAAAAACAATTGAAAAATTATTCAGTTGATAAAGCATTTATAGTGTACAAGAGTTCCTTTCACATCAAAATCAAGCCTCACCTCAACTAATTGATATATTAATTTATGGTAACTAGTGTATAAGATTGTATAGTTTTTAATCTGACTTGTCTTATTTATTTATTTATACTCCTTAACTGGAGTCTCCAAGACGTAATCTACAAAAAAACAAAAGTTGATATCGGATACATATAGATAGACGATAGTCTTGGCTTTTTGTCCTTATTAGCTACGAGCTATTAGGCTTCTAGTTGTAAAGATTCTTATAAATCATTTATAATAATTATAATCATTAGTAAGTCTATTAGTTTATTAGACTTTTTATAATGTTTAGGTTTGTTGTATTTTTCGATTTTGGAGTTATACTGGATCAATTATCCAGTATGTTTTGGGTGTATGATGTAAAAAATATTATTTTTTCGCAAATTTATCACGCTTTTGATTTCCCGCCTTTGTTATTCAAAAAAGTGAAAATTGATGTAAAACGTCCATACTGCAAGGTGCAGACAGCGTTTTAATGAAGACTAATGTGCAAGCTAAGTGCTTTCCTTGCTTGTAAGCTGTCTATTATATCTGTATCTTGGAGGTAGCTGTTTATATGCAGTGGCATGCACCTGGCTTACGCATAGCACAGTGTGGAGACTGGACACCGTTCTTTGCTCGTAATTGCAGGTTATTAAAATTATTATTACGCTGCACTTAGAAGCATGTCATTTTCGTGTAGGTCTCCTTTATTGTCATAACTATCAACGTTGTCAGTTCATTCCCTTTCCTTCTTCCCCACCCACCTTTCCTATTCTTTTTAACCTTTTTCTGCCTTCTTCTAGTCCAAAATTAGTAAAAAAGTGAACCTAGTGAGAAAAAATAAAAACGGAATAGTTTAGTCAAATTAAACAAAATAAGGCAATCAAGAAAAACAATCGATAAAGAAATGGGGGTTTCGCCAAACCTTCCTCTAACCTTGAGTGAGAGGTTAGGTCCCCAATGTTGTGAGGGGAGGGGGGGGGGGGGGGGGTGGAAAGGTACAATTTTTCATTTTTTGCTTACAAATCAGTAACGATAAATCAAATTGTTCCTATCAAAGTTAAAGCTGACAACATTTTCTACAAAAATGGTCTCACGCAATTTTTGTAAAACCAACCACAAGATTTCAAAAATCGTGTTCTTCCAAGTATAGGGGTTAACATGTCAAAAGCCCGTCCATGAGAAATTTCAAATAAAAGGTCGTATTCCACATGCAATACAAGAAGCCTTGATGAGCTGTGTAGAATGAACCATCACTCGATAGTGTGCAATGCATAATATAGTATTTTTGGTGGGGGGGGGGGGGGGGTCAGAATAACCAAACCTTCTATCCCCTCCTATTAATATTGACAAATTAATGGATTGGCAAGTAGGGATTGTGTATGGAAAAGGAAGTATTTAAATGTGAATTTAGTCCATTTGTTCAAATAAATCTTCTATTGTCTGTCATAGAACAAGCTTAATGTGGGTGAAAGCATGATAAGTGTGAAAACATGCCATGTGCCAACATTAATTTTAATTGTATTATGATTGTAATATGTTGTGTGTGTGGAGAAAAATTGAATTCAATAATCAGCCCAGAGTACATACTCCCTACAGTCAACTTGTTCGGAAATTATCAACATTTTTCAAGGACCTCGGGTTCTTGTGTGGGGCTTTAGCCCCCCTAAGTCCCTAGGGTGCGCCACTGTATCATGTATCTCATCTTTTCGTGAATCTCTTGTGAATTTCGTATATTTCTACTGCTCTCCTATTGTGAATTTCGTATTTTACTACTGCTCTCTCCATGAATTTCCATTCGATTTTTTTTCTTTTTATTAATAGCTTCTTTATCCAGTTATTACCCTTTTTATTCTCTGTTTACCAACGTTTTTCTCAGCACTTCTTTATTCTCACTTTCATACTATTATCTCTAATTTACCCTTATTCGTCAACAAATTCGTGCAATATTCTTATTTACCATTCTTCTCTTCTTTACATCTTCTTAGTCTATATCCTACTCCCAACTTTATCCGCCTCAATTGCTACATATTCTCATTATACTCACCTATCTTTAAAATAACTAAAAATGAATCTATCTGGCAGGGAGTCACGATATTTATGACCGCTACATATAAAAACCACTTCAGATGAAGCGTATGCTGCATTGAAAAGTTGCAGTAGCAATCTTCTTCTTCATGGTTGATAAAGTTGTCGATAAAAAATGCTGTCAATTAATTTGGGGGCCGCATTCAAAAGGCAATGTACGCACATTTGAAATTAACGCCCAGAAAATGCCAGTAGCTTAATGGATGTAGAGGCCGCTGAATAAGAAGGCAGCCAAAAGAAGAAAAATAGAAGAAGAGAAGAATAAGGAGAAGAATAAGGCTTGTTTCGGACGCAGAGCCTGCTGGGAGGTCGACGGTGGCAGTGGACTGTCCTGTTGACTTATGGGTATTTCAGAGGTTGCCGGCTCTATTCAATGGTACAATGCATGTGATTGGCTTTGATGTACGTAGGCTACACATTCTAAAAGCAATAATGAGGAACTGGGCTCGGTCGGTACCTACCTTCAGTGATTAAAAGCGCTACCGGTGTTGGTTGGGCTATTCTTTTTTCTTACAACTTTCCTCCTCCTCCTCCTCCTCCTCCTCCTCCTCCTCCTCCTCCACCTCCACCTCCACCTCCTCATCCTCCTCCTCCTCCTCCTCCTCTTCCTCCTCCTCCTCCTTCTCCTCCTCCTCCTCCTCAAACTCCTCCTCAAACTCCTCCTCCTCCTCAAACTCCTCAAACTCCTCCTCAAACTCCTCCTCCTCCTCAAACTCCTCCTCCTCCTCAAACTCCTCCTTCTCCTCCTCAACCTCCTTCTCCTCATCCTCTTCCTCCTCCTTCTTCGTTTCCTCCTCCTTCTCCTCCTTCTCCTCCTCCTTTACCTAATCCTCCTCATCCTCACCTCCTCCTTCTACTCCTCTCACTCCTACTCCTACTCCTCTTCTCCTTCACCTCGTCCTCCTCATCCCCTTCCTTCATCTTCTCCTCCAAATCCCCCTCCTTCTTCTCCTTCTCCTCCTTCTCTTCATCCCCTCTTTCTTCTCCTTCTTCTCTTCCTCCTCCTCTTCCTATTCTTCCTCCTCCTCCTCACCTCCTCCTCACCTCCTCCTCATCCTCTTTCTCCTCATCATCTCCTCCTCCTCCTCGTCTTCCTCCTCGTTCTCCTCCTTCTCCCTCTCGTTCTTGTTCTCCTCCTCCTCCCCACCTTCTCCTCTTTCTATTCCTTCTCCTACTCCTTCTCCTCCTCCTCCACACCTCATCGTCCTCGTCCTCCTTCTCTTCTCCTCCTCCTCACAGCTGACAGTGTCTTGTTGGCAAAATTCCTCGTTTGAGTTTGCAGAGCGCTGGAAGTTTTGATGTCAATTTCGAAATAGGCGCTTTATCCTGATATGTTCGATATTGATTTTATTAGAAATCGATTCTATTTGACAGATCGATCCTAATAAGAAAGTCGACAATATAGGTCGAGTGCATGTTATAAATCAACAATCGGCGTTTGTAAGTGAACCTGAATGCGTGAAGTGTGAACCGAATTTTATCTTTGTTGTTTCGAAGTTTATCTTGGTTATTTACAAATTTAATAAATTTTTATTGGTGGAATATGGGTGGTACACTGAGCTTAACAAAATGGAGAAGTAATCTTCATTCGAAAGGGAAGCCGAAACCTAGGAGAAAGAAAGACATCGCTCCTAACCTCACTTCATCAGACGGTCCAGTGGTCCACCGTGATTCAGATAATCTAGTCTAGTGCATGACAGAATTTCCTCACATAAAAAATAGGTGCTTTGAATTTTTTTTTTTTTTTTTTTTTTTTTTTGAGGATGAAGCCCACATAGGTCTGAGACCTGTGCGTGGGTAATGAGTTGGATGATGGTGATTGATGAGTTGGACCTACAGTTTTAGGTGGGTTCCGAACCACCGGGAAGTGATTTTACAGCAGAGAACAGTGTCTTTTTTGCTGGCCAATCTAATCGGTCACCGTTACGAACGGGACCTACGAGAACGCAACTTATCTCTCTGATTGAACAGATACCAGCTACGGCTCGTGGCTATCACTTCCCATTTAAATTTATAGACTACAGTGAGCTCTCTTCTGATTCAGAAGTAAATTATGAAAATTCTGTGCCACTAATACGAATGTGAGTAGAGAAAAAAACATCTTCACTTTTATGACTTTTTCCAGAAGTTCATTTTTTTCATACTTGTGTACCTTTTTCTCAGGACCTATTTGAGATAATGACTTTATTTTTTTTTATATACTCTATCAAGCCTGGTACAGAAATGGATGATGAAACATGAACATTGGATGGACTGGTCGGCAGGCCGCTTAGCGCAGTTGGTTGGGGCGTCACAACTTCAGCTGGAAGCGGTCGTGGGTTCGAATCCCGCTCCTCCGTCCTTATGGCATCTATGTGTTATCATTCACCTCATTACCCACGCACAAGTCTCGGACTCATGCGGGCATCATCAGCAATAAAAAAAAACATTCTTTTTTTTTAGGATGAAGCCCACATAGGTCTTAGACCTGTGCGTGGGTAATCAGTTGGATGATGGTGATTGATGAGTTGGACCTACAGTTTTAGGTGGGTTCCGAACCACCGGGAAGTGATTTTACAGCAGAGAACAGTGTCTTTTTTGCTGGCCAATCTAATCGGTCACCGTTACGAACAGGACCTACGAGAACGCAGCTTATCTCTCTGATTGAACAGATACCTGCTACGGCTCGCGGCTTTCTAAAAATCAGTCTACTATTTAATTTGTGTTTAAATTTATAGAAAAGAATTATAAGGAATTTTTAAACGCCTGAATATCTATTATTATGAAAAATCATGCAAAATGTTGTGAAATTTTCAGCCAGATCGGTTTAGTAGTTACTGAGAAAAAGGTACACAAAGTTGATGAATTTAACATGGTGAAGATAAAACTGAACAGGTCCCTTTCAGTGAGGGGGGTCTTAACGGTAAAAAATAACATTTCAACGACTCGGGTGCTCTCTTAACCAAGAATGTTGAAAATTTATCTCATTAATAGTTAAAATGAAATTCTTGGATTTCTTGTTCCATGGCTATCTGCGTTATTAATATCAACCCTGTTGTAAATTTAACGACTTGCAGTCAGTTTTATATTGTGAATATACAATAAATGAAAGTTGCAAATAAAATTAAATTAAAGTTAAATATACAAAAAGTTAAAGTTGAAATGAATCACGTTAAATGAAACCAATGAATAACCTTGAAGATACCTCAAATACTTCAAATAAATGAAAAGAGATGAATGTGATATTGTTAACATTTTTCTTCAAAAACTTATTTTGGTAAAGTATGTTATAATACGTACCTAGACGATAGTTTTCCAAATAATAATTAACTAAAGTTATGCAATATTTTATAATGCAGGCAGTTTTGGGCTTTAATCACTGTTTCTACACAGTTTATTTTATTCAATCTAATTTCAAAGCTGGCACTGTTTCTATTTAATATATGATTTCCACTAACTTATACAGGTGGGATGCATTTCAATTCTAAAGAGAAGCTTCATCAGCCTCTTTTAAGCAACCCTACATGATGTTATTCATCCCTACATGAATAAGTGAATGATAAATGAAAAATCAGCACTCTTGAACTTCAAACATGGAAAGGTTTGTTCAGAAAAGTGAAGACCAAGCCAAACTTCCGAAGTTATTTGTGTTGGATGTACGTTAGCTCAGATCTTGTGTTAGAGGTGGAAAAAATATACAAAAAAGGGACGTAAAGGAAGGTAGACCTTTATTTCACTGGCATCCACCTTCGGGAGCACGTAACTGGGAGATTTGCTGTTGTCCTCCGGCTATGAGTGAAATAAAGATAAGCATCAGAAAATAGCACATGAATGATGTACCAAGCCAGTAGGCAGGCTACAATAACTTCTCACTCTTTCCAACACCATCTCACTCACTGAATCTAACACTCCCACTCAGTTTCTTTCTCTGTCACTCTCGTTTTTCTCGCGCCCAATTCTTAGACAAATCTAATTTCTCAAATTAACTCTCATTTTATATCATTCCTCACTCATTTTTCCATTCATTAACAAATTTTGTTTCCCTACTATCTCTGAATCTCAACTTCCTTTTCCTCCATCAGTATTTCATTTTCTTCTCTCATGCATGTTTTCCTTCTATTTCCTATATAACTTATTTATTTATTAAACAGAATACACATATACAAGTCATGCAGATAATGAGAATTATTTGATTAGTTTAAATATTTTTAGTTAGTAAATACATATCGCATGGCTTTTATTGGTGGGGAGACCCTTACGGGTAGTTCCAACTCGCCGTTTGACCATGTTATGGGAAACATGGTAGATCTACAATAATTTTAGGAGGGTACCGAAAATCACCGGGGAGTGATTTTACAGCAGAAAACATATTTTTTGCCGGGCAATCCAATCGGTCACCCTTACAGAGAGGGCCCACGAGAGCGTTCCTAATCCAATCTGATTGAACAGATACCTGCTACGGCTCACGGCTATCACTTCCCTATATTTTAGTTAAGAATCATGTAGTTGGAGTGGTTAAGTTGGAGAGAGGGCCGGCTGCTCTCTAGCTTCGCTCTCCCAGGGAAAAATACTGTTCATCAAGCTGTAACCAGAGGTCGGGAGTTGGAATGAGTACTCAGAGTTGGAGTATGTACAATAATGGAATATATTCTCCAGGAGCAAGCTCACACAACAAATATGCTCTTAATTCTACTTCTATTTTCTAGTTTCTCTTAATTCTATTTTAATTTAAACTACAAATGGCAATAGTCGGCAATAGTCATCTAACAATCAATCATAACCATATCAGCAACCATCATAAGAAAATCTAACTATCTAACTATCTGTCCTGATAATAACTATCTAAACTATTCATACAATCTATACTCAGCTAGCTCAGTAAACTCAACTATCTCACTTAGCTCAATCTAATCTCAACTCTCTAAACAATAAACAACATATCATCATATTCATCTCTATATACCTAGATATCTATCTGAACCTCTCTAGCTATCAGAAAACAACAGTTGACAACATTATCTTACCTTACATATATCTCTATTTCTTCATATCACTAGTGAACCATAATAATATTCATATTAATCTCTATGCGTCTATTCATCTACATCTCTATTCATCTATGTCAATAATCTTTTTATTATTCTATATCTCTATGTTCATCTAATTAGCATCAAATAATCAATAATTTATCTGTCTACCTGCATATATCTAGCATCTATCTCATAATTATTCACCTGCCTCATCTCTCGTCCCCGTGTGCCCCGCCCGATCTGGTTCACGTTACCGATTTGACAAAAATATCTCGGAGCAAGAGCAGGACCGACCGCTTACTATTGCATTCTCTTTTAGACTGACTTTCTTTCAAAACTAGAGAAACAGTTTTGTGAAGGACACTGCTTCCCCTAGTTATAAAATTAGGCTGGAAGCAGTAAAACGTGACCTCTGATCTAGCCACTGGTCTTTGAATTAGGAGAGCTGGTGAAGACAGAGAAGGCATGGCACGAGGGAATTGAGAGAGCACAGCAGAGAGCCGGGCAGCTACAGCCCCAGACTCCAAACTAAGATGATATCCTTAATCTAACAAAACAAACGACAACATTCAATAGTTCACACACACATACACCATTACACTCCCCCCACCTTTAAAAAAGAAGCATGGGGTTCCCTATGACGCACTTTTGCACTTGACACTCTTCACTGACACTTTGCAAGCATCTCCCACATATTTGCTGCCTCTTGAATATGCCAATTGATCCATTGTTGCATCCTGGATTGGCTGATTGATTGCTGCATCCTGGATCGGCTGATTGATTGCTGCTTCCTGGATCTGCTGAGCCATTTCTGCCCAGCAGACACTGACTGGCCCAGACACTACTGGCTTCTGGTGGAGGACGTCCCTGGTCATCTGTGGTTGTGGCTTCCCATGATGCCCTGTGGTGGTGGTTGCGGCTGCCCATGATGTCACATGGCTGCTACTGAGTCAGCTTGGACAGGTTGTCATCAATGGAGTGGATATGGGTAACTGATTGTACTGGCATGGGAACTCAAACTTGCTATTGTCTATCATGAGAGAGATGAGGCCTACAAGTTGTCAGTAGGATATGAATAGTGATGGTATAATTTAAGTCTAACATGATCTCTTTCTTACAAGCTAGCTTATGAAACTATTGTGCCATAGCATCACTGTCCCTGCCCAAGTCCCCAACAACCACCCCCTACTCAATCCAGAGGCAAATTGTCAGTTCATTGGACAGTTAAGTGAGAGTTCTGGAATGGCTCCTAAGTAGATATGGGGACCTTCTTGTTGATGCTGGTTCAGGTTCTTCTGGATCATAGGTTAGATCTCTAGCATCATCTACTTGAATGTCAGGACTAGGGAGATCAAATACCTCCCCCTCAGAGAATTCAGCTTCCTCTTCATCATCTATTGGGTTGTCTATGATGGGTACTGGTGCTTCTTCCTCCCATTCTTGATTGTTGTAGGGCTCTTCTTCCTCCCATTCCAGAGCTGTGAGGTAGGGCTCCTCTATATCTTCCTCAATAATCTCTTCTGATTGCTTATCATCCTGCCCAAGAATTGGATGGTCCTGATGTAAGGGCTGACTAGTCCTATCTTCATCTCTTTTTAGTTCCAGCTTCTGATGACATGGCTTCATCCGGTTTATGTGAACATTCATCTGTCGGCCATCAGGCATAGCCAGCATGTAGTTAACAGGAGACATTCTATGGATGATTTGATGGGGACCAGTCCATGGTAGATGGAACTTGGTAGACTGTCCTGGTTTTACAGCTGGGTTATGCAAATACCCTTTATCACCAACCTGAAACTCTCTGGCCTTTCGCCCTTTATTTGCAGTATGAAACCGTTTTTCTGCAGCTTCAGTAGAGTTTTGAATGGCTTCTTGATAGGCCTTGGAAAGTCTCTTCTTCAGCAACTGCAGATGCTTCTCCACTGGATGTCCAACTAATTCAGCTGGTATTGGCCAACTAGCAGGGAGTATCATTTCATGCCCTGTGTTCAAATAGAATGGTGAGTAACCAGTTGATGAGTGGGGTATGGAGTTGTATGCCATCAAGGCATATGGCAGCCAGCAGTCCCAGTCTCTACCATCACACTCTACAAAATGTGCCATTGATGCATTAAGGGTACGGTGGAGTCGCTCTACCCTTCCATTTCCTTCAGGATGGTAGGCTGTTGTTTGGATCTTCTTTATACCCAACTGTCTGCAGACTTCAACAAACAGATTTGATAGAAAATTCCGTCCTTGATCTGTCATCAAGCGAGTTGGAACACCATGCCATGTGATGATCTGGCATATGAATGCTTTGGCAATAGATTCTGCAGTCTGGTCCTGTAGTGGTATTGCTTCTGCCAGCCTGGTGAAGTGATCAATAAAACTTACATAATAGCGGTTTCCTTCTGAGCTGGTTGGTAGTGGACCAACAACATCCATGGATACCAGCTCCATTGGATAACTGGGTTCAAAGGCCATCTCCAATGGTACCCTCAAAGATGAAGGGGTTTTCCTTTGGGCACAACTATGACATGCTTTGACATAGTCACTGACATCCTTTAACAACCCTGGCCAGTAATATCGCTGCTTCACCCTAAGTAGTGTTCTTTGGACTCCTGGGTGCCCAGCCCAAGGAGCATCATGACACTCTTCCAAGACCACCTGCTTCAGTTTGTTTGGTACTGCCAGTCGCCACTGGGTGATGTCTTCCTTTCCCTCCAACCAGTAGATAATTCCTTGCTTCTTGATGCCCTTCCCATTCTCTAATATCTCCATACACCACTCATCCTCTTCTTGAAATAATGCAAGTTCTTGCTTAGTGTGCCCATCAATGGTCACTGATGTTACTGCATGGCTCAGTGCATCTGCATTGGTGTGTTGTTTCCCAGGTTTGTGTACTACTGTATAGTCAAATTCTTCCAGTCGCAATGCCCATTTGGTGAGTCTAGATGATGGGTCACGTAGGCTTAGCATCCACTGCAGTGCTGCATGATCAGTAACCAGGGTAAATTTATGCCCCAATAGATAACAGCGGAAATGTCTAGTTGCCCATACCACCGCAAGAAGTTCCCTCTCAGTGGTGGAATAATTCCTTTCAGCAGAGTTAAGCTGTCGGCTGCCATATGCAACAGGTCTTTCACCCTCATCAGTTTCCTGTGAGAGAACTGCTCCTATTGCTTTCCCAGATGCATCAGTAGCTAAGATGAAGGGTTTTGTAAAATCTGGGAAGATAAGTACTCTTTCTGAACACAGGATCTCCTTCAGCTCCAGAAATGCCTTTTCTTGTCCAGGTCCCCATTCAAATGGCTCCTCTTTCTTGGTGAGTTTTGTCAATGGTTGAGCTATCTGGGCAAAGTTTGGAACAAACCTTCTGTAATAGCCAAACAAGCCCAGCAACCCTCTCATCTCACGCACATTGTTTGGTTGAGGGAAGTTGCTGACAGCTTCAATCTTTAGGGGGTCTGGTTTGACACCTTCTGAAGTGACCAAATGTCCTAGATATTGCACTGTATTCTTTGCAAAATTACATTTATCTAGATTTTCTTTGAGGTTGGCCCTTTCAAAGATCTCCAGCACATGACTCAGGCGGGTTGCATGTTGTTCAATAGAGGTACTGTAAACAACAACATCATCCAAGTAGACCAAGCACTCTGCTCCTTTGATCTCAGCTAAAAGGTTATCCATTAGGCGCTGGAATGTTGCAGGAGCCCCTGTTAACCCAAAAGCCATGCGTTTGTATTCAAAGTGTCCTCCCACTGTAGTAAAGGCAGTTTTCTCTTGATCTTCTTCTGCTACCTGGATTTGATGATATCCACTATGTAGGTCCAATGTAGAGAAGTACTGACAATTACCCAAACTCTCAAGTGTCTCGTGAATCAGGGGTAATGGGTAAGCATCTGCCTTTGTGACTTCATTGAGAGCTCTGAAGTCAGTGCAAAATCGATACTTCACACTACCATCAGTGGATTTCTTCCTCACTAGGACCACTGGTGCACTCCAGGGACTTGTTGAGGGAACAATAATTCCTTTATTCAACATTTCTGCCAGGTGCTCTTCCACTACAGGACGCAAATGATAGGGTACTCTGTAGGGTCGTTTGGTGATTGGTCTAGTGTCAGAGGTAGGAATATGATGTTTTACTTCCACACTACATCCCTCAGGTCCAGGCTCTTCAAACACTGATGCAAAGCGCTGTAGTACTTCAGCCAGAGTCTTGGCATCATTTGATGTTAGATGTTGTAGCTTATCCTTCATTTTGTGTTCAAACTTTTTCTTTTCCTCTGTGGAAAAACTGGTCACTGTAGCTACTTTGATTCCTTGATCTTCACCCTGGATAAACTCTGCCCATCCCATATGTTGCTTTCGGTGGATAGTTATGGGAGCCTGAGTCAAATTCACAACACTCATGACTGTTTTTCCATGGTGTGGCCTATGGATGCTCCTCCCTGCCCGTAGTCCTGATGGAGATGGTGCTGGCTCAATCAATACATTCTCATTGTTGATACCCTGATGAGTTGACACTTCCACCAAAACCTCAGAATAGGCTGGAACACTCAGGTGTTTGAGTGCATACACATCAAAAGTGGACTTATCCAGTTCCATCACATTAGTTCTATTGGTTTCTGCCTCTACTCTTTCTCCGGTTTTCTCTTGCACCTGACATTGCTCCTGACAGTATTGCCTCTGGTAGCCCCCTTCTGGGTGAAAGGCAGCTGGTCCCTGACCTTGCTGTTCCCAACAGCACTGCCTCTGGCAACCCCCTCCTGGGTAAAAGGCAGCTGGTCCCTGACCTTGCTGTTCCCGACAGCACTGCCTCTGGCAACCCCTTTCTGGGTGAAAGGCAGCTGGTCCCTGACCTTGCTGTTCCCGACAGCACTGCCTCTGGCAACCCCTTTCTGGGTGAAAGGCAGCTGGTCCCTGACCTTGCTGTTCCCGACAGCACTGCCTCTGGCTACCCCCTTCTGGGTGAAAGGCAGCTGGTCCCTGACCTTGCTGTTCCCTACAGCACTGCCCTTCCTCAACACTATTCACTAATCCACTACATTCCTCTCTACACATGCCCACCTCATCCTGCACTCCTTGGAAGGTCACACCCTGGTGACAAACATCAATGACCGCTCCAAGTTTGTGGAGAAGGTCCCAGCCAATCAGTCCATCTTCTGATAAGTCCACTGTAGCCACTACAAATGTATGTTGGATCTTTAAATGTTCTATCTCACACAAAACTTGTTGAGAGCCTTGCACACCAATGGCTGCTCCTGTCACTCCTCGTGCTTGTACTCCTCTGGCCTTCAGTGGAACCCCTGAAATGGCCTCCTTAAGGATGCTTATTTCAGCCCCAGTGTCTACTAGCAATCTCTTATTAACACCATTAATTTTCACCTTCAGATGCAATCTGCCCTCTGTTGATGATACACTGGGGACTCTCTTTTGTAACCCCTCTAGTTCTGGTGGCCGGGCTGCTGGGAGGCTCCCGGCCCCTTGTCGTTTGGGGTCCACTCATTCTTATCTTGACTGGAGGGGAGTGGCCACTCAGATCTGCCTCTGCCTTGATATTGCTGTTTTACTCTATGGGCACAAGCAAATGAGAGGTGACCAGGATCTCCACAAACAAAACAGAATCTTTGTGGTGGTTGAATCTTTCCCCTCAACTCATTCTTACTTTCAATGGATTGCCTGTTGCCTTGAGCTGCCTCATTCTTACGCCGACTAGCACATTCCCTAGCAAAGTGGCCTTGACCTCCACATGCAAAGCAGCCCCTAAATTGTCTTGTTAGAGCCTGTTGAGGAGGCTGCTGTTGCTGCAGGGCATTAATGTGGGATGGTTCTGGGAGGTCAGGTGGTCTGCCATAGATAACTGAAAATATATCTCCTGGTTTATGCATGGTTGCTTGTTCAACCCTTTCTGCAACCACAATGGCAGACTCCAAATCCTTAGCTGGGTGAATTTGTAGAGTCACAGCAGCTGGACCATGGAGTCCTTGAACAAATGCTGCCAGGACAGTGCGCTGCAGCTGAGTGCGGGCCCAAGTTGCTTCCTGAGGGTCAGATGGAACCGGAATAGCTTTTAATGCAATTGTAAGGCACCTGTCTGCATATGCTCTTGCACTCTCTCCTCCTTGCTGTTTAATGTTGCTTAGTGCTAGCAACCACCGCTCTGGATCACATGTCTTTTCAAATCGTCCCAGCAACACCTGTTCGTAGTCCTGGAAGGTAGCATTCTCTTCCAGAAGTTCTGGATGAGTGTCAATACAGGATAGAGCCGCCCCTGTAGTCTTCAGTCGGCAGATGAGTTTTTTATCAGTATCCTGCCAATTGCCAGTTTGTGCCACCAATTTTATATTCTGCACAAACTCTCTGGCAGTCTGACCATCAGTAGTCTCCCCAGAAAATGTTTTGATCAAATTCTGGAGGGACAGATCTTTGCGGACAGGTGACAATGCTGGTCTACTCAAATCCAGGTTCCTTCTCATGTCCAATTCTAAAGCCAATCGTGCTCTTTCTTGTTCAGCCTGCATGGCTCTGTCTTGTAGAGCTATTGCTTGGCTCCGTAGATTTTCCAACTCCATTGAGACCTCTGGTGGTAGGGTTTTATCAGATTCTTCACCAGTAGGCATTGTTGCAGCCTATCCCACCGCTGCCACCAATTATGTAACCAGAGGTCGGGAGTTGGAATGAGTACTCAGAGTTGGAGTATGTACAATAATGGAATATATTCTCCAGGAGCAAGCTCACACAACAAATATGCTCTTAATTCTACTTCTATTTTCTAGTTTCTCTTAATTCTATTTTAATTTAAACTACAAATGGCAATAGTCGGCAATAGTCATCTAACAATCAATCATAACCATATCAGCAACCATCATAAGAAAATCTAACTATCTAACTATCTGTCCTGATAATAACTATCTAAACTATTCATACAATCTATACTCAGCTAGCTCAGTAAACTCAACTATCTCACTTAGCTCAATCTAATCTCAACTCTCTAAACAATAAACAACATATCATCATATTCATCTCTATATACCTAGATATCTATCTGAACCTCTCTAGCTATCAGAAAACAACAGTTGACAACATTATCTTACCTTACATATATCTCTATTTCTTCATATCACTAGTGAACCATAATAATATTCATATTAATCTCTATGCGTCTATTCATCTACATCTCTATTCATCTATGTCAATAATCTTTTTATTATTCTATATCTCTATGTTCATCTAATTAGCATCAAATAATCAATAATTTATCTGTCTACCTGCATATATCTAGCATCTATCTCATAATTATTCACCTGCCTCATCTCTCGTCCCCGTGTGCCCCGCCCGATCTGGTTCACGTTACCGATTTGACAAAAATATCTCGGAGCAAGAGCAGGACCGACCGCTTACTATTGCATTCTCTTTTAGACTGACTTTCTTTCAAAACTAGAGAAACAGTTTTGTGAAGGACACTGCTTCCCCTAGTTATAAAATTAGGCTGGAAGCAGTAAAACGTGACCTCTGATCTAGCCACTGGTCTTTGAATTAGGAGAGCTGGTGAAGACAGAGAAGGCATGGCACGAGGGAATTGAGAGAGCACAGCAGAGAGCCGGGCAGCTACAGCCCCAGACTCCAAACTAAGATGATATCCTTAATCTAACAAAACAAACGACAACATTCAATAGTTCACACACACATACACCATTACAAAGCATTGGCAGCTCTGGTAGCTCGGTTGGAGCGCTTGTCTGTGATAAGATATGACTCTCACTTGCTTCGTTTCCTGCAGCCTTGGGTTCGAATCTCATTCAGCCATGGATATTTCTCATAATTTACCCATTCAACTCACAAGAGTCCAGTCTCATGTGGGCATCATCCGCAATAAAAAAATAAATAAAGCAACCACTTCTTGTCAATCCGAAGCGTCTCTTGTTTTTCTTTCTGTCATAGTTCATTGTTTTAATTTGTTAAAGAAAAATCTTAACTTTTCATGTGAAATTTAACGACTTGCAGTCAAATATTTGTTAAGAATAAGTATAACTCACTTAATCTGTAGGCCGAGCGCTTTCGAATCTATGAGATCCATCTTCAGAGGCGTCTCTGAAGATGGATCTCATAGATTCGAAAGCGCTCGGCCTACAGATTAAGTGAGTTATACTTATTCTTAACAAATATTTGACTGCAAGTCGTTAAATTTCACATGAAAAGTTAATATTAACAACGCAGTTCGTCATGGAACAAGAAATCCAGGAAGAAAAATCTTATTAGATTAAGTAAAGTCAAAGTCGACGAATAACTCAACTCCATTCGTTTTGGGTTTAACAATCTGTATCTAGCATAAACAATGAACTTATCAACTATGGAAAAACAATCAATTCATTTATTGCCAAGATATAGTTACAGAGTCACAAAAATAAACTAAATACAGAACTCACTCAACATCAGAACGGTCACATAATATGGGTAGTCAGAAACCTACGTATAGTACTCTAAATAATAAATCAACAATAATTGCTATGATGACATTCAATAAGGCCTGACAATAGAGTTGAGGAAAAATGAGATTTTTCTCCAGAATGATAATTTGATCTTCCATCAATATTGGTGGTTTACGATCCTGAAACAACTCAGAGCGGGAGACAGTTTCAAACACAACCTTGTTTTTGCGGTAATGGTGTTTTGATTTTTTTTAGTTAGTGTTCTGTGGTCGTCTTTTAGTAATTGCTATCGTTTAGAGCTAAAACTGTATATCGGTGAAGTCTTTGCCCAGTCTTTGCCTCTGTGGCGGTGGAGTGGCTCGAAATTACCAGTTAGTCTGTAGTTGCCGAGTTACTCGCCTCTGGCACTGTTTGTTCACTTCGTCTGGAAGGCGGCGGCTGTCTTTGCACACTGGAGAGTGTATCGACTCTCTTAGAATCGAGAGTCGATAGAAGAATCGATGGAGTCGATCAATCGATACAGGAACAATAGTTAGAATAGAAGCACAAATGTTGAGGAGACGTTTGGTGCTAGGAAAAGAAAAAAGTTATAAATTCATGCCAAAGTGAAAAGTGGAGTGGGTACCAAACTTGCTCCACGTCCAAATAGTTCAAATAAACATGCAGAGTGTTTTTTCTTCTTATTTTTCTGCTGATAATAATTATGATGACTGCATGAATGAAACTTCTTCTTTCAAAAAAAAAAAAAAAAAAAACATAATTTAAATGAAGGTTGGCTATAAACGTCCTTGTAAACGATAATCAACTAAACCAGGAAGAAAACGTTCTAGGAGTTTTTTTGAGTAGACGATTGACCTGAGCTCCATACATTGAGAAAATATGTTGTGATATTTCATGTGGGGTATTTGTCCTGCAACAGCTTGCTAGATTAAATGACAAAAAGTTACTTTTACAGCTTACCATGATCTCTTATTGTCACATCTTAGTATGGGGCAATTCACCGAAACAAACCTTGATAGGGTGTATAAGATCCAGGAGAACGCTGTTAGGTGTATGGAAAGAGTAAATAGATTAGATTCATGTAGGCCATTGTTGAAGAGACTTGGTCTTCTAACTGTACCCTGCTACTTTATATGTGAAAAAGAGTGATATAAGCCAAAATCTTGATGTACACGATTGTAATACAAGAAGCCGAGGAGATTATCACTTGTTGAGTCACAATAGTAGCTTCTTTAAACAATATCCTAAATATATTGGTAGGAAACTCTACAACAAGCTACCGCAGTTTTTAAAGAGTCTTAGAAATATAGAAATATTAAAAAATCAATTGAAAAAAATATTTAGGTGATAAAGATTTTTATAGTGTACAAGAGTTCCTTTCACATAAAAATTTAAGCCTCGCCTCAACTAATTAATATAGTAATTATGGTGACTAGTGTATAAGATTGTATAATTGTTGATCTGACTTGTCTTATTCCCCTTAACTGGAGTACCCTAGACGTAATCTTAAAAAAATGCATCAAAATAGGTAAATTTTGGTTCAATCAACTCTCACTTTCACAGCCCACACCTAGGAGAAAATATGCTTTACTGTCATAAACAGATTGTAAAAAATTCTTATACTAAGTATTTTTGTTAGTCTCATCACTTATAGTGTAAAAGAGTTAATTGAACATCGAAATTAAGCCTCCCCTCAACTAATTGATATAGTAATTATGGTGACTAGTGTATAAGATTGTATAATTATTGTTGATCTGACTTGTCTTACACTCCTTGACTGGAGTACGAGTTTTACCAAATTTCGTCAAAATATGAGATGAGGACCAAAGAAAGTGTGTTGATCTGACGTGGAATATACTCTCAACTCCTTATATTCCTTAAGGTATACTCCTTATACTCCTTAACACTCCTTAAGTGTTATACTCCTTAACACGTGGAATATACTCCTTAACTCCTTAACTGGAGTACGAGTTTACCAATTTCGTCAAAATATGAGATGAGGACCAAAGAAAGTGTGTTGATCTGACATGGAATATACTCCTTAACTCCTTAACACTCCTTAAGTGTTATACTCCTTAAGACGAGGAATATACTCCTTGACACGTGGAATATACATCCTTAACTCCTTATACTCCTTAACTCCTTAA